>CAMQGK010000110.1:13469166-14082500 GCA_947000775.1 Pterois miles
TATATGGCACAGTCTTCCATGTTGCAGATATTTTGGTGAAGTTTTAAGAATGCTGGCAATGGATGTAAAAAACAAAACAAAACAAAAATGTGTCATTGAGCAACGTATCCTCATACAACCGCTCTTGAAATTATTCCTCATTTTTCAGGCATTTTCTTATGAATGTTCAGCAACATGTGTCAATTTCCACTCATTACCAGCATACAGACTTTTCAAAGTAATAATCTGTCTGCACAGGTAACAACTTCGTTAAGTTTAGGCAATAAAACTACTTTGTTAGGTTTGGGAAAAGGTTGTGGTTTGGGTTAAAATAACTCCGGTAGTGGCGTTGCTTAAATATGGACGTTATATGATACTTTTTGTAGGTATAGCTACAAAGGGTGTGTGAAAACAGCTGTGGAATTACGACTGGATGCTTTAACAACAATCAGGAAGTGTACTGTTCCTTTAAATTAATGCTGATTGTGACAGTTGACATCCCATCATTTTTTGTTGTCTTCCATTTGAATAAATATCTCTAGACGGTGAGGAGGACATAAAGAAAGCTCACCTGGGAACATCCCACCAGGCATTCAGACAGCTGTTAATTTAAAAGATAGATTACAGCTTCATTTACAAACTGTAATTAATACGCACAACTTGCTATACGCGATGGAGAGGGACAATAATAAAACAATAAAACACTCCACATTCTGGCAGTAATAAAACTCATTCTGGGAGCTGGATAAATTTTCCATATATTAATGCGTGTATCATAAAAGTTTATCTTTATTTTGAATGTGTGTCAAAGTGAAGAGCATCTCAAGTTAGAAATGTATGTTTAGTATAATTAAGGGAATAGGTGTTTAATTTTCTTTCGGAGACAGGGAGGAGAGATAGACTTTGCCTCAGGCTCTGACAGATTTGCCTAAGAGGAAATGCTGTGGATGAAAATTACCTAGAATGCATGAATATGTGAAGTTGACAGAGCAAGATATAGGGGGGTGAGATTGGGGGGTGGAGAACTCATAAGTACACAAGATAAGAAACTGAAAGTCTTGACAGAAGATGACAGAAAACTTTCAGAAAGAGGCTTTGATGTGTTGCAGAAACCTCTTTTAAGTAAACAAGTGATTATTATACACAATGGATACAGTAATTCAAAGGCATACACATTTTGTTTTTTATCCTACATTATATATGTATTTCCTTTTATTTTGTCTGGTGTGGAGGCACTGAATTACCTTGGCATATTTTTCAGGGACCACTAGCCGGGATTTGTGCTGTGCAACAAGCCCACACAGTTTGTTACAAGACAACTCAGAATACCTTGGAAAGTATTACAAGTACTTACTCGCAGTTTAAAACACTTTGTCCTTTAAACTTGAAAATAAATTTAATGTCTCAGCACCCAGCTGCAACATATGGATGGTTATTTATTCTAAAAACATAATAAACATAATACATAAAAAAGTGGAGATGGACAGTATTGGTTAGTGCATTACCATTTTTAATCCCAGCCCAGTCACCTGGAAAAATATATGACATATTGAATGTCAACAAATTTTTTTTTTTTGCATTCAGTCGGACCAAGTAATGCAGAAAAATGAGCGATGCCCATGGCAAGTGATGTAGTATAGCAAGTGACCATTATTAATATGTAATAACGTGATATAATAAGAAGTATAACAAGTAAGAATGTCCACTAAGGGTGTATGGGAGGGTCTAACAAACATAGGACTTTCCCCCTTGAGACCACTGTTTGTGTCCGCTAAGGGCGGCTGTTATTTACTTGTGGCAGTTATGTTATAATTTGATCGCAAACCAAGATTTTTTACTGACCATAACCAAGTCTTGTTGTTGCCTAAACCTAACCAATTGTTTCACAATGTTAAGCCCATGTCATAGTGCTTTTCTCAAGTGTGATACAATATATCAGGGGTGTCAAACTCAAATAAACAGTGGGCCAAAATTTAAAATGAAACAGAGCCGCGGGCCAACGTTGAACAAATGAACCTTTAATATGGACCCAAACAAGTTTTGCTTTAACACTGAATATGGAACAAGCAGCTTAATAACTAATAGTGCAGACATGCAAAATCGAATTTCAAATAAAAAAACATATGAATGGTATATTAAATAAAATTTAAATAAAAACTGTATGCCTCTTTTCTATTTGCAGCCTTCTGAGGTAAATATCAAAATAACCTTTTTCCACAGGCTAATAAATCTGAAAATAAAATAACAATAATGAATGAATCAACCACTCAAGCCTTGGAGGAGCAAGAAAAAGTGCATAAAGAAAACGTTAATTCTTGCTCAGTTTGCACCACACTGATCTAACCTGATGTGCCCAAGCCTGATTTTGTGATTTCTTTTGCCACAGTATAACTAGCCTTTCCAGCAGCCTCACTTTGTGATTTGAACATAATCTGTTGTGAAACCAAACTTCTTTTCATCTCCTCCACTTTCTGGCTCCTTGGAGTCGTGTCCAGGTCCTTGTACTTGTCCTGGTGTTTCCTAGTGTTGTCTAATGCTGTACTGCTTAGTTACAGACACGTTGGCTCCACAAACAAGACAAACAGGTCTGTTTTTACATATGTAAACAGATATTCTGCCTCCCACCTGTCCAGAAAGCTTCTGTTTTCGCCTTTCTTTTCGACATTTTTAGGAAGGGGTACCACGGAGACAACGGTAGTATGAGGTCGCGGCGTGGTCTGGGAGAGGCCCGGGGAGGCAGGGTGAGCCGGGGGCTTTCCTGCCGAAGCACAGATCCCTACTGACACAGAGTAGAGGGCGTGTCTGGGTCCTGTCCTGATTGATGCGCCAAAACAACAGCAGAGCATTATGGGATTTGTAGTATTAGCGGTGAATGCGTTGTTCTGTACCGGCGGGCCAGCTGTAATAGTAATTTTATATTGCCTCGCGGGCCAAATATAATTACACTGCGGGCCAAATTTGGCCCGCGGGCCAGAGTTTGACACCTATGCAATATATGCATTTAGGTTCAGAAATGTCAACATTCAGCATATCCATGGTTTGAAGAAACGTACAATGCCAACATTTTTTCTGGCTACTGGGTTACTAATCCACTCTGATCATGTGGGGTGTAAGAAGCATTGTTTCTACACAGTATGATTTGAAAACATACAGTGTCGAGTACACACACACAGCACATTGCACATACAGGTGCAACGAGCCAGTAAGGCAGTGATCCTCACATATGGCCTGCCAAAGGTTCCTGTCTGGCCTGCAGAATATTAATGAATTCACTTAAATCGCTGCAGCCTGTTGAGCTCTCAGGATAGTCTACTATGTCTACTGCTCACACGTGATGAACAAATTCAGAGGGCAAGTTTTACCTGGAATGTTTTGGCAGCACACTAGTTGTATTTCAGCCGTAGCAGTCTGCTTAGTCTGGTTAGCCAGGTTACCTATGACGATTTGTGTCAAACTGTATGCTGACTGTCTGTGAATACACTTCAAACATTAATACCAAATTAAATATGGTATTTTAGTCAGTCCCCTGCATATACAAGCGCAAGCTGCAGTTCAGTTATTGTATGTCTGTATTCTGCAATTATGTTTCCGTAATTACAGATTTTACCATCAAAATGCCAATTGCTCCCTTGGCAGAGGTCTGACAGCATTTTCCAGTTTAGTATCTAGTTATCATCATGGATTTCTCATGTTTTTAGGAGTCTGTTCACACTGATATAGGCTAATAAAAATAACATAAATTTTTAAGAGAGTGAAGATATACTAATTAGGCCTAAACAACTTTAAAACATATTTTGTATTTGAAAGCCTCACATGGTGCCTTCAGTCGTGTTTACCACAGTTGGACTCACGTGAACGCCCTCTCTCATGTCATATTCACGACCTCGTAAGTAGAACGTTTCTGAACGTTCAGAGTTCACGACTTGTGACGTGTTTGTTGCCGTTGTCGAGAAATGGTGGAGCCCATGGAAGTACATAATATATATATATATATATAATTATCGGTACATAATATCTTGATATTGTACAGTATATTGTAATTTTAGTCATATATTGTGTTTCTTGGTAATTTTATAATATGTCTGAGGAAAAATGTTGAAATTCCCACCGACCTCATCTTTCTCCTCTGTCATTATGTCTTTGCATTTCCTACATTATATTACCCACTAGCTAGCTTGCTAAATTATTAGCTTCTGTGGCTTCTAGACTCTGTGACGTTAATGTTTCTGTTGCTTAGCAGCGGTGCTCTAAAAGACTTAACCACTTCAACACAACGTATGTCATGCCCATGACTTCCCATGTCATGAACAGATTTCACAACTTCCATTGGAGGGCACCAACAGTTTACTGAGAAAAATTCTGGCACTTGGACATATGTAGTTGATGACCCCTACGGGAAGGAATGAAGTCAGTGGGTCTATAACAACTACCATGTCCCCCAGAAGACAGGGGAGTATGATTAGAAAAAAGCAGCCAACTACAATGGCTGCACACAATACATAATGCTGGAGGGGAAGGTCAGCGTGCCCCTCCCACTGTATAGTACTGATGGGGAAAATGTCAACTGTGGCATTCAATCAACTAGCCGGCAATCATTTAGTCATCATTCCTCTTCAACGCCTGGTTAAGGCAGAAGGGAAGGAGGAAGGAGAAAGGAAGAGAGATAGTATGTGAATAAAGCATGAAATGGAGAGATAGCGAGAGAAGAGAAGAAGACAGAAGGGGAGTGAGCAACAGCCTGCCATTGGTAGCTGAAGCGTGTATGTCTTTGACAGCAAACAATAAGCCCAGATGGTAACTCTTCCTTTGTTAACTTTGATGGATATTTCTCATTCGGTGTCAAGGCTGAGAAAATTTCTACATCACCTGCAATAGATTGTTAGCCATCATTTTCCTTATGGTTCCTCCCTGAACATTTCTTAGGGAAATGCAAGTGTCTCTTTTATTGTGCTAAATACTCTCATGCATACGTTCACACAGGGTTCTTGAAAATCAATCAATAGGATTATGTATGAAGAAGTCAAGTGAATCACATTGAAATTGCTCTAGTATGATAAACTTCATATGTAGCCTGGGCAATGGGTTTGCATGATGGATGGCATTACTTAAACATCAGTATATAAACACTTTCCCTGGGCACATAACTTACAGTTTGAGGAGTGAATGATTAGGGTTTTTTTTTTTTTTTCCATCCAGTCCGACATGGACTGTTTCTCACCCCTCCATAGCACATGCATGCCTGGCCATTGTGCACAGGTATAAATACCATTATGACTGCATTAATCTGCATGCCTTAGATATCTGGATTCACACTGTTCTGGTTTGTATATTGAGACAGGGAGCCATTTGGGTCAAATTTGGTCAAAGCCAAAGTTTGATCTAGAGGAACAAAGCGGCTAGGCTTGCATTTGCAAAATCAAAGACTCAAGCTGTGGCAGGGTGATGATTAAAAAAAAACTGTCTGTTCTCACAGAACCAGGGTTAAACTGGGGATAACCCAACCCCAAATCAAAGAAAGCAGCAACGAAGGCCGACTGTTGTGTCGCCTCACATCGCCTTTTGGCTGGCAAGCACCGGAACACACCGCAAAGACTACAGCCGGCGGCCGGTTAGCACAGTTAGCCTGCATGACATGAAATAACCTTCCACACCAGCAGGTGGCGGTAGTCTGTATTTGTCATTCAAAAAGAGAAACCGGAGGACTGCGGATATACAAGCTGTTGTTAAGCTACGTATATGAAACAAAGTTGCGTGTGCTGGCCATTTTCACATTTTCTCACTCACCTCTTAGCTTCATCCCAAATGGCCCTCTGTGTTTTTCCTCTTAACTTTACTAGTTGCCTTGTTTTCCTCACTTCGATTGTCGGCTTAGTGTGTCAGGGCCCTTAAGGTTTTCATCCAGTGCAATATTTCACGCATATTTTAAAGGCTTAAAAGGGTGAAGCTCAGTGCCAGCACTCCCTATTGTGAGACCAACATGACACAAGGCCATTACTTGGGGGGTCACATAAAGATGCAGGCCATCACTCTACCGGCCTTCTCTATCAAGGGCGCCCTACCTGTGACACATTCCTTTGAAAAGGAAGAATGGGACACATATAAGTAGACGCCTCTGCTAGTCCTCTACACACTGCACGTATAGGGGTTCCCAGAAACACCACCATCTGGGAGAGACACGGTATTAGGATGGCCACCAGACGTCAATCAATCCTACTAACTGGCAAGGAGGTCAATGATGGATGATCATACTAAGGTAATAGCTAAATTAGGACTTTTATAGAACTTATCTCAGTACCATAACAGCATTATTAACATATTCATTAGTTTGAATTGAGTTTCTAAAATAGATTTATTTTTTCTATAAAACTTTTTGTCCCCTGCATAATGAAGAAGATTAACTGCTGGCACCGACTGGCCTATCATTCAGTATGCTTACTGTAGGCTCATTTAGCTTGAGATACCCATTCCAGCTCATTTAGTGAAGATGAGGCATAATAACTCTAGCAAAGAATATAACTCAGACTGTCTAGGGCAGAATTTATAAATAAATTATTTAGAAATAGGTTGCATCACATTAGGCGGAAGCAGTCACAGAACTATATAGCCCCAACTGCAATTTAATCATTGTGAGAGTCAGGGGGGAGATAAAGTTTTAATTATAATTGTATTTCCGCAGGAATCCGGTATCGGAAGGTCAGATTGAGATTGGCACTGGTGTTCCGGTTGATCTCCCCCATTCCAGTGTGGCTCTGTTCCGGAATAAAAGGAAAGACATATCCAAATATCCCCAGTGTAAGAGAGACAGATAAAAGTGTGTATAGAGTTGCGATAACACGCTGGGGAGGAAGTAAGACAGAGGCTTGTAGCCAAGAGACAATGCAATGCTGTAATGCCGCCAATATTTGAAGACAGCATCTTCTTTTAGTTATTGTTTTGTTCTGTCAATTCAGACTAATTTAATGTCCCCTCTCTTGCTTTTTCAAGATGTGATGTGTTGAAAAGAGCAAAGGTGACAGAGAAAACTAATAATTTACTGTAGTTAGTAGCTGTGTGTGAATGCATGTGCGTGTGTTTGGGAATACTGTCTCAGGTAGCAGGTTATAAAAACACATGCAAATTCTTGTCTTTTTCCACATTTGTATTTCTCTGTCTGTTTCATTTCCTGCTGATGAGGACATATTACACACATTCTTCCGTTACAAAAAATTCAGAGTTGGAAATCAGCAGAATTTTATCCACCTAAAAGGGAGCATTTAACAAATGGTTGAATCATTCTGTGAAAAAGTCAACTCAATCGTCAGGCACCCTACCTAATGAGTGAGTGGAGGGTTGCTTCTGGGTCACCTCTGAAACTCACTGTGGCGTGTCTGAAGGAGTCACAAGTATTGACTGGCGTGGCTGTGATCCGCTCTGGTGGCTGCGAATTGCAGCCAGAATTGCAACAGTGTTGTTACTTACTTGCCTATGTGGCTGTTGTTTGGTAAAACCTCCTGTATCTTCTCAACCACTCAGACCAAGGTTCTTCTTCTTATTCATTATTTGGACTTTAGTTCATTTATGTGTGTGTGTGTATGTGAGAGAGAGACACTGAAAATCATACCAAGATTTAAAGATGAAAACTAGATGAAGTTAGAATGCTAATGCATTTTGCATGATGTATGCATGGCATGTAAGTACTGTGACAGTTTTAAGTTAGGCCAACAAATGATCCTTTTGGTATCCACACACCAGTGATTATTGCAGTGCAGATGCATTAGTGGAGCATACACTCTGTGGTATCCAAATAATAAATTGATGTGACATGTTCCAACTGTGGTAGCATGGAACTCTAGTCGTAACAGGGACAGTAGCATGCCATGGGCAATGTGTGAAATCTGAGCGAACATCTACTCATCTCCAGTCCCAGGAAGCTCATATGACGAGGGCGAGAATGAGTATAGGATACAGCCAACTGTATATTTACGTTCTCATTACTGTGTATGTAGACAACTTGCACAGGCTTGTCTGACATGAGCACTTAAGAATGTCTCAGTGTTGCGTATTTTACATGCTTCTGGTACAATATAGATGACATGCATGACAGGAGTGCAACAGTAATGAAGATAGCTAAAATTGTACAGGACATGTCACAAGTTGGATGTAGAGCAGGTATAGATTGCACGGATTTGACATGAGTAAGTCACGTATGGAAAAATTAGCCTTTCTTGCTTTTCCTTATTCCTCTGAGAAACCCGTGGAATGAAATCAGAGTGTACAGAAGACAGCAGAGAGCAGCTGTAGACGTGAGACTTTGACTTGACTAAAGCAAGACTCAACTTAATTGAGACTTGAAGGCAAAACCTGATGAGACTTGACTTTGTTGCCCATAAACTTTAGAAAATGCTATGTCGTGTGTAGGTTTGCCTTTTGGAGCTCTGTCAAACTGTAATGAATAATTAATAATCAGGATGTGTGCAGCACCTCCATATATGCACTTTGAGTTGCAGCTACACCAGAATAAAATGGAAAAAAACCCTCTAAATTCAGATGAGAAATATTTGCTTTTTATTATAAAATTTTAGTCTAGTAGCTAAAATAGTTCCTGAAAACACTGTTTAAAAGTTCTGAGTCCTACCTGTCACCTGTGTGTGATGGTTCATGCATCTAGTAAACACAGCCAGGACACTATGCTTCATAATCCTCAGAGTACAAGTTCACTATTAAAGCTGAAGTAGGTAAGATTGGAACAAATATGATTTAAAAAAAATATTTTTATAAAAGTGTAGGTATATCCTGACAGTAGTACATGAAACAGGTAACCTCCTGTGCTCGTAATCGTATCTGCAAGATTTCACAGACCTGAGGAAAATAACCAGTCAGAGCTGACCTGGGGTCTGCTGTCCAGCGGCTGTTTATGAGAGCCGGCTGTCTATCACTCGCAAACTATGACCGAATGGTCAAACTAGGCAGCGCTGATCAAATATGAATCAATATTATCTTACGTTAATGCCTATTTTTCACCTTAGGAACATTCTCTGTCTGAAATGACCTGTGACTGGCCAAAGTCTTCAGTCATGGGCGATATTTTTTAAAGCCTGAAAATGGCGCCAGAAGACTAGTTTTCTCTCAAAACTGTTGAATTACAAAATTCTGAAAGGTTATTATGTTAAGTTTTGCCAATGATGCCAAAAACCTTCTACTTACTTGTACAGCATAAGTAAGTGTGTACACTCGACTAAATACAAATGTATTTTGTCCATCATGGCACTAAAAATAGTAAAAGTAGTTTTGTTTCCCTGACCTAAGTCCAATAGATCGGTGCTTCCGATGCCACCAAATACCACCACAGACTGTCCAGCAGCTCAGTGATGCCCTGATCCAGGTCTGGGAGGAGATCCCCCGGACACTATCCTCCGACTCATCAGCAGCATGCCCAGACATTGTCTGGTGTGCATAAAGGCGGGAGCTCGACACACTACTGAGTCACATTATGAAGGTAGATTAGCCTGTGATTTCATTTTTTTTTACTTTGAGTTTTGGTGTTATTTTGAACAGTCCTCAGTGGGTTGATGTTTTTGACTAATAGAGGGTATTACCTTTTTATTGCTCAAATTTGTACAAAACATATTGTTTTGCAGACTTAAATTACAATAATTGCTCATCTTTCTGTGATTCCTCTTTGAGTTTGGTGTTAATAACATGGCAGCACATCTAATTTCTTTGATTTTAATTGCTGCACTAATATATCAATACTTAATAACAACAGGGAAAGGAGAAAGTGTGCCCTGAAAGCATTTGTAAAATTATACAGCAGATCCATTATTGTCTGGTGTTTTCCAAGCTATTTCTTGTCTCAGAGCAGATTAATAAAAACAATGAAGTTTCATTTTGAGGATTCATGTAATTTTACAACAGCAGTGTTTTGAAGAGTATATTTACCCGTTATAATAACGGGTGGCTTCTTTGTTTCTATTATGATCAACTGTGAAAAGAACAGGCATATACAGTGTTTTTGTGAGGTAAATGCACTTAAGTCCTACAAAAATCAATCCACAGAGTCTAAAAGAGAACAAGAACAACAAATTTGATACGGGTTATTAAATATATAAGCATCATCAAAGGATACTGTGGAAAAATTCTGCACAGCATGTTCTCCATTTAGTTGTGTTTTTGTACGCAAATCTGTACCACCCTACACGTACACATACTGCATGTATATAAGACTGGGAATAAGACATGATAGCAGAGTGGAGGGGAGTGTCAGATGGCGGAAAACAGCCACGTTGGTGGTAGAATTGTTACATTAATGTCACAGGCTCATTCTCTGTCTCTGCTGTATGTGCAAGTGGCAATACTACAATAATTAGCCAAAGTTAGCATGCTTACACGCTAAACTATGATAATCAAACATGGTAAACATTAGCATGTTAACATTGTCATTGTGGGCAAGTAGCATTTGACACAGAACAGCACTGTACCTGAGTACAGCCCCACAGAGCTGCTGAAATGGTTTCCATTTTTTTGTCTGAAACTTTGAGGACTGCTAAGCAATGATTTGTAATGGCTAGTGTTTTTTATGGGTATTTTTTTTTTTTTTTTGGAAGATGTTTGGTCTGCTCTTCAACCTGCTTGTTGTGGGAACATAGTGTATGAATAAGTCAGGTTACTTGTATACCTCACTTTCATTTTCATATTTAATTATTTCAGTTTGATTAGTTTTAATATCAGGGCAGTATACGGTATTTAAAATTTCACGGTCTGAATACTGCTTACAGAAGGTCAGTATCGGTATCAATACACCTATAGATAAACTGATGATACACAGGGTTAATTTGTGTCTAACAAACTGTATTCAAATGCCTTTCAAAAATGTACTGTAAATTCATAGTTCAGTGAGAAAGCACTTGAATTATTCTACCCTGAGGCTTTTAGGAATGCATTATCAGAGGTTACATTCAGTAACTCTTGTCTTTGTCCTTCTCAGTAGTAGCTTACTGTTGTGCAAAAACTGTGGACTTCCTGTATGTCTTCCTGCAGAAGAATTGCTTTCAAAGGCATCATCCCAGTCGATGCAGTGTGAGTGCACACTAGGACTGAATTGGCAATCTGCCCTTGTCACAGTAACAGCATAACAACTTTAAAACTACCATCCATGAAATATGCATTATTTAAATGAAACAATTCCAAAGTCAATGTGTCACAAATACAGTTATTATAAAAGGTGAGTTTCTTATTAACTCATTGACAAATCACTTCTTACATTGTTGGCTGTAGTTGTATTGTTTATACAGTATTTCATGAATTTTTGACCCGTATTTAAAAGCAAAGGGTTTATTACAGATGTGTTAAAGATGTTCTTTGCGACTGCCATGTTGATCATCGGTATCTGTTGATTTAGTAGCTATAAGCACAGCAGTGCTGATATAGCAGGGTTTTTGATTGTGCATTTGTTTTTATGTAGAACCATAACTGTGTCCATTCTAAGTCATTTGCACGTGGTTGTTTTTTGTGAGTGGGTTTATGTGTGTACAGACAGGCAGAAAGACAGACAGATGCTACTCATTCACCCCCTTTGCTGTTCAGTTGGGAGGGACCATTCATATTTGATAGATTTCAATTCATAATTCACAGACCAAACCTCAGTGCCTTACCAGTGAGCGACTCATAATAGGATGGGACATCTTCCCCGTTTTCCCTCTCACTCTGTCTCATGCTCTTACACTCACGTCGACTGTTTTTCTCTTCACACCTCACTTTTGTGTTTGTTTCTCTTTGTCTTAATGTTTCTTTTCACACAGATAGCCTGGCTCCAGTTTCAGTCCACCCCTGACGTTCTAAGCAATTTTCCAGTTTTTATCAGTAGTTATTATGGAGCAAAAAGGTTCAACAACCCATTCACAGTCCAAACAGGTTGGTTCAGAATCCACTATCCAGATAATCTGCAATCCTGTAAATGTAACCTTTCAGACTTTACCATTGTCCACAATCCATTACAAGCAATTCCAGTCATCCACAACCATGATCTCCAGACATATACAGCACACAATACACATACAGGTTGCTGCAAGATTTAAAAGCTACTTTCCACAGATCGATCCACTAGCTGGAAGACATTGTGTTTATGTGCTATATCTGACATGTTTTTGAGGACTGCATTACTTCGTTCTTGTTAATTATTATAGCCAGAAAGGTTATGTGTGTCAGTATCTTTGTCTTTCTATCCAACTTCAGTTAATTAAGTGTGTATTTTCAGAGATAATATCCACCAGATATTTCACTTTACCACTGAGGTGCAAACGTGAGACACTCGGATGCATGTGCTGTCGATGCGCTTCACTACCCATCAGGTTATTTACATGAAAGAGCTATGTGGGCTCAAATGTGTCAAGGGAGGTGTAAAAGCAATAACACATGATCTAAAATTATAATCTATTATGGGATTAATCAGTATACTAATTAACTAGTTAGATTATCTATTAAGAGGTCCATATATTGAAGTCACCCAACCATATCAGATCGCACAGATTCCCTCCCTCCCTGTCACTTTTTCCTATCAAATAATGCATAGTAGCTATGCAGCCATTTTAATCTTGCATAATATATTTCCCACCTGTAATCCCAATCATCAACTTTCACTAATATAGAAAATATCCAATTAAGTATATCTATTCTCAGGCTTCATCCCCCGCACCTTTCCCCTCTCCTGCTCTCCTTTTTTCTCCAGCCCACTCTCCTCCCGTGGGCTTTGGTCAGTAATTGTAGTGGATATAGGGTCTATTCTCACCTCCCACAGGCACAGACTGGTCAGCAGTAGCATGTACTATACAATCCCACAGACTTGAGCTATGAGTGTCCACCCATACACCGTTCAAATGCTTTGTTTTGCTTCCCTTGCAGTCTCATGTTTGCATGGATGTTATTTTGTGTTAGTTGTCTCACTGAATCACGCTTTTGTCCACTCTGTGTTTCTTTCTTTCTCTTTTCTGTGTCTACCTGCAACTTTTCCACTTTCCTTCTTGTTTGTGGTGACTAAGAACTCACTTTACCTTGACTTACTCACCCTTAGTATCTGGTGTGTCAAGGTTTGTGTGAGGATGTGCACATTGCATGGCAAAAAAATATCAAGGGTGTGTTTGTATGGACAAATACATTTATTTGGGAGGCAAATACATTACAATCTAATTAAACCCTTGCGGCAGCAGTTTATAGCTTACACTCAGTTAAAATGTTTTCAGTAGGTTTTTCCAGTGGGATAAATTGTTCGAAATGAGCGAACAGTTCTGTCACATAACACATGTTGACAAATCTTTCGTTCTGAAGAAGTATGGGAGATTATGTCACAAACACTGAGGGGGTTTGAAGAGAAAAATACTGGCTTCTTTATCATAAATAATGGTCTGAAGAGGTTAACAAACTGCATACTGTGGAAAAAGACCAGACCCCAAATCACCTTTTCAGTCCAATCCAATCTAATCACCTTTCCACTCACACAGCTCCATTTCTGTGAAACTTGGCAAACACACAGAATGAGTGCGCAAGAGTAAAGCCAGCAAACCTTTGCAATTTGGTGACGTTTTTAATTTTTTCAATGAACAGTGATGATAAGTACATTAACTCAAGTATTGTCCTTAAGTACACTTTTGAGCTACTTGTACTTTATGCAAGTATTTCCATTTTCTGATACTTTGTACGCCACTATATTTCAGAGAAAAAATTTTGTACATGATGATGTATGTGATGACTTTACTTACTACAGTAGTTATTTGCAGATTCTAATTAATAATATACATCTAACCTATAACATCTTAGTATGGATAAAGATCAGGCTTTATTGATCCCTTGGTAACATTTACAAGGTAATCAGCAGTGTATATATGGTCCAAAAAAAACATTACAGCAACTGGACATAGTAATGCATCCATCCATCCATCTGCAGCTGCTTATCCTGTTAGGGATCATGGGGGTCTGGAGCCGATCCCAGCTGGCATTGGGTGTAGGCGGGGTAAACCCTGGACAGGTTGCTAGTCCATCACAGGGCACATAGAGACAGACAAACATTCACACTTACATTCACACCTACGGGAAATTTAGAGTCATCAGTTAATCTGCATGTCTTTGGACTGTGGGAGGAAGCTGGAGAACCCAGAAAAAAACATGCATATTAACACATCAATAATTATAATTCAGTAATATAATGTGAAGTATTTCTGCGTAATCTGTACTTTTTGTACTTTACATGTATTTTGATGCTTTACTTAAGTAACATTTTTAATACACAACTTGTATCAGAGTATTTCTACACCATAATATTGCTATTTTTACTTAAGAAAAATTTCAGAGTACTTCTTCCCACCGCTGCCAACGAATAGAAAATAGAGAAGGAATATCTCAAGTAAACAAATCTCAAGAGGATGCCTCCTACACTAATTCATTTTCATTGTATAATCTTAGAATCTGCATTAAAAAAAGACTCAGTTTAGTTTGCACAGAAATACACAAGTTTATTTTTTTTCTACAACTCAGTGGCATGTCAGAAGATGCTGTTTGTTATGTGTTTAATTGCGATTTAAGTAAAAGAAGCAGCTTACATGAAAGGGGTTTATGTGATTTGGTTTGTTGCCTCTTCCAACCAATGCTATGATAATTGATGTGTGGGCTTTCTTCTGCAATGAGTTGCTAATCCAATCTAGACAGATGGAAAAGCAATTTGTCTTTGTGTGAGTGCTAAAACAAAACAAAGAAGCTCAGAGGGGTAGTTGAAAAAAAATATTTACAGTATAGGAGAGTATTCAGTTTTTACTAAGCTTTCATTGGCTAAACTCAAAATCCTGGTTGTGCTACCTTCCTCTTCAAAACTTTTTATAGTTGTTCAAACATGATTATTATTATTACATGATACAACTTTCCATTATTACATAACATAACCCTGCATACCTTAGATGTAGGCTTTTGACGTTCACCTCTCTAATCCGCTCACATATATAGTATGTACACACTCACACACACGTTAGACAATCTAATGGTGTCCTCTGACATCAAGATGAGTTACTTCAAAGGGTTTAGCTCAGAACGCTCCCGCCTCTGATACCTTAAACAACTCCCCGGAGTGTTGGGAGTGTTGAGCACACACACTCATAAACACACAGTCTTGCACCTCAGCAAAAATACACTGATTGGTCCCAGTGTAGAGCCACTGAGAAGAAGAGTAAAAAAAGTTACAGGAAATAGAAAGCAAGGAAGAGGTTTTCTCACCCCCTTTTGAGAATACTATATTTAATGCTATATTTATTATGACTTAATTTCTTTCCATGGTATTTCTTGTCCTGTTTGTGTTACTACACATTGTAACCATAGTTTTATTATTGCAGGCACCCTCTAACAAGCTTTACAGACTCACTTCAAAGCATCACACCAAACCCTCCTGGTACAGGCTGTATAAATAGCAATCACACTCTAATTTGTCTTCTACAAAGTCAGCAACTTAAGAAGAGGCAGAGTGACAAAGTTTGAGGACTCCACTAGTCGTCATAGAACTACAATTACAAAGTATAACTTTTGTTCTATTTCACACATGCTTTGCACCAAGCAAGGCCAGAGGGGATGAAGCCTGATGCTTATACACAAAATATCATTAGCAGGCAAACACCAAGCTCACCTCTGATCACATCTGAAAGGCAAAAAGGGAAAGGAATTGAGCCCACTACACATCCTTGACAGCCTCTGAAAAACAGGATTAAGGTACCCACTAGGCTGATGTCCACACACACCACACCTTTGACCACGTGCAACTACTTGGTCAAGGTGCAATCTCGTGAAGCCAGTGTGGAAGCGCCTTACTCTTGCATTCTTTCTAATAGCCAGCAGGGGGTGACTCTTCAGGTCTGATTGTATAGAAGTCTATGAGAAAATTACCTTACTTCTCACTTGATTTATTACCTCAGTAAACATTGTAAACATGAGTTTATGGTCTCAATCGCTAGTTTCAACTCTTCTTCAATACAGCATGATGTTCATTTAGTTTAAATTATGGTCCCATTTAGAGTCAAATAAAGCAGGGTATGCTTTAGGGAATGGCCCCCTTGTGATTGATGGGTCGCCTCCACGACGTTGTCCGGTCTGGGAGTTGTCTGTGCTTTTGTCTTAGAACTTTCACGGTTTTCAGTTCATGGAAGTTAATTTTAAGATTTTGGTCAGCAAAAACTCAACTTGCTCAGATTTCAGTAGCACTTAGCTCCACCCTCTTTTGTCACTTCCAAAACACCAAGATGGCAATGGCCAGTGGAAAGAAGTGTGTTGATACTGTATAACAAATTGTTTATGTTGCAAACAATTACATATTTATACATGCAGTGCTAATGGAACAACATTAGCATTCATTTGTCGTGTTTTTGGCCCCCTGGTGGACATATGTGTGAAACAGAAAAATATCTGGTTTTAGTTGCTAAATGCTCGCCTATGTTTACCAGCTTTTTTCTCTAGCAGGTAGTGTACAGTGGTTTACAGCTAAACAATGATCTGAAACTCACTATAGAGCTCCATAAAGAGGAAATGCAGACTCAGGTGATAATTATCGAAATTCATCACCGTAAGAGGCCACTTTCACATTGTTTGTGTCACACTGATGAAGCCCACAACTTTCTTCCCTGTCTTTCTCTGTCACGATCTATCTTCTGACTCAATCTATCTTCACAGTGACAGGCACAGACACAGTTTGCACTGAACCACTGCAGCATGCTACCAAACAAGAAAAATAAATGTGTTCAGATGAAGCTGATGTGACACCCAATTAAAGATTTGTGTGTGTTAGGCCCTGTTGTTTTCTAGGCGAGGCGCACCTCTATGCCTCTCAATTTATTTGAATGGACAATGGGAAAAAAACACTAATGACGTCGGGTCAAAGCATTCGGTGCTATTGCAAAAATGTGAAGCTCATAAAGCAGAAAAACGTGAGGCAGTTAGCAATGCAGCCTCAGTAAAATGGTACATTGCACTTATGGTACGTGTCCACAGGGGCATTTTTTATCGTGAGGGATCACCTCGCTTTCAGCACTGGATGCTTGATAGGCTGTCACTAGATGCAAGACTGCTGCTCCCATCTTTCAAACCAGAACCAACATGGCGGCTTGTTTGAAAGCTTTCTTTTCTTATATCACAAATACAGTTCACCGAAATGTGTCTCTGAAAACATTTCATGCAAGACATAAGCCATGGAGTTGCTGCATCTGTCTTTATTTTGGATTGACAAGGGTTAGTTTAAAAATTTCTCGTGAGTTTCCAGAGGCTGCGAATGAGGAGCAGCCAACGTAACACACCATCTCTCGAATCGCGCCGCCACACCACCAGAACGTATTGCACAGCTGCTTACTTGCGTGAGAACGTACCATTACACACACAAATGCACATGCACACACAGGTTTCAGAACATCACGGCAAAAAGTGGCCAAAAAGACAATAACTGTTGAAAAAATCAACATCTGCATGTACATTATATGAAAGATGCTGCTAGTTAGCTCCACAAAAACATGATCCAGTGTTGAAGTCTTCAATATGTGACCAGTCCAGACTCTGATTCTTCAAATATATTATTTGCATTCTAGCATGCATGCAGGCTCAGAAACACACACAAAGGTCACAAATCTCACACACAAACAGACTGGACTCTGCTCCGACAAAGGTATTTAATGAAAACAAAAAAGTCCTCTCCATCAAGACAGAGGGAGGTAGAGATAGAGTATATTTATGTAACAAAGACATTAAGGATGTGATAGCATAATGAAGGTGACTTTGACTCCAGACTGTTAATGTTTAAGCATCTCATGCCCCATCCCGTCTCTTCTGCCTTCACCCATTCCCTCTTGCTCACCCACCCTATCTTTATTCTCCTCAATCCTTTTATTGTCATCATTACCTAGAGTAATCTCTGGCCACATGCTACTCTGTCTATTGATTGTCTGTGGTTCCTTTGCAGCCAGCTGGTTTTTCAAGGGTACGTGCAGGTGAACAAAATATACCCATCTCCCATGGGTACATAGATTACAGGGACACTTAAACTCAACTACCACTGACACATATTGCATAGTAGAGACATTTAATCAGACTTATACCACAGAAACCACTGTGACCTCCTTGGCCCCTGGATGAAAGATGCGCACATTTACACAACTGATTTTATAATTCACAGAATACTGTATATGTTATAGTAGTAGTAGTAGTAGAAGTAGTAGTAGTATATTTAAGAATAAATATTCATAAGTAAGTTGCAATGTATGGCCAACTACTACTGTGAGCCATGGTTGTGCGGTATAGCTTGCATTCCAGTTGTCTTCACATAAACACAGTCACATTTCCGTTGACCATATGCCAATCCCTAGCTGTCAAGCTTCCCCTTCTCTCACAGCATATACAGATATGCATTGATGACAGTCCCAGATTTTCCACTTAAATTGGACATGAGGGAGAGCTCAAAGAGGCCATTCACATCTAACATCCCTCCCTTCCTCCAATATACAACCACCTGCTATCTAGTGTTAATTTTGGCAGCTATTTTAGATTTTCTTTCTCTTAAGACGAAAATACTTGATAATACATATCATGTATTATGTATGTGTTGTACATACAACACTTTTTAGTCATCAGATTATCTTGAATATTTCAGTCAATCTGTTCTAGCCAAAACCTAACCTAACCTTATTCTGTAATTTTAGCCAAATCTATTTCACTTAAGATTTTGTCTTGTAATTATCTCATGAAAGACAAAGGTTGAGTAATTAGGAAATCAACTTTGCAGTTCCCCGTCTGCGCCCAGTACTAATGCACAGTTCAGTCACACCCATCAATCCGTTATTAAAGCCAATTCATACAGTGAGTCTGTGAATGTTCTCATTCATCCAGGTCATATTCATTCTGGCAGCAATTGAATCGAAGGCAACTGGACTTAGATTTGTCTCTGAAGACGTTTCGCCCCTTATCCAAGTGGCTTCATCAGTTCGTAAACGCAACAGTCTGACTAGCCCCTACTAGTCTGACAAAGTTAGACTCGCCAGACTGTAGCGTTACGAACTGATGGAGCCACTTGGATAAGGGGCGAAACGTCTTCAGAGACAAATCTAAGTCCAGTTGCCTTCAATTCAATTGCTTGCCAGAAAAAAAAAAAAAAAAAAAAAAAAGAAGAGAGATTTTGGTTAAGTTTAAAACTACATTTTAGTCTCGTCTTTTTACATTAGAAATATCACGGCAATCATGGAAAAAAAAGGTCGTTGACAAACATTTCATCATAGTTGTAGTAAACAACAGTAATACTGCTGCTCTCATGTGACCAACATTTCATACATAGGTCATGTGAGGACACCTGAAAACATTAAGAATCCACTTCTTTTAAGCTATCTTTCCTTCCACTGTGGCTTATATCATTAACCACGAATCCCTTTAAGTATAAGGGATCATCTCATCAGAAATATGACATTGACAAAACCATAATAACACCGAACAGAATCTCCCTGTCTGCTTGTCTAACTGTATGAAGTAATTCATTGTATAAATGCTCAGCTTGATGTTCCTCCAGGCCAGTAACACAGGCGAAGAGATCCTCTCTCCACAGCCTTGTCATTGCCTATTAATGACTCTTCACACTAAGTGGCTGCTTGAGCACTGCCTGTTCCCTTGTTCCTGTTGACTCCTATTTGTTGCTTGGCACCTTTTCGGCACCTCTTATATCAAAACACTCTCATGGAACATGACAAGTCTCACATACTAATACAGCTGTCATTTAACCTCAGGACAGACTATGTTTCATCAGCGGCACTGCACTTAAGTGGAGATGAGGACTGATGTAGAGAAGTAGGTGCTGGGTCTTTGCTATGAAAGCACTTACATTATACTGACTTAGAGGGAACATTATTGCATTGTATTTTGTTGCAGTTTAGATTCTTCAGAATGCAGAATAGGTAGCAGTTTTAAGTTCAACCATGTAGGTTTCTCTTAAACCTAACTAAGTGGTTTTGATGCCGAAAAAAAAACTTGTTGGAGAACGTTAAAAAAGAAGCTGGGTGTCCTTGGGTGAAAGAAGTTGGTGGAGGTTACAACATTAGGAGTCTGCTATTTTAATTCTTGTAATTGGTCTGTGATTTTAACAATTCAGCTATTTAAGTCATTTATCTTTATCATATCTGCTTCTGAATATGCTCCCCTCCCTCTTCTGTTTTCTCTCTTACTCACATTTTTCTGGTGTCAGTCAAATCGCCAGATCCTTATTTATCCCCACATCTTTAGTGACATCTTCTAAAAACACTTTAAAGGGTTTTTCTTCCTCTATGCAGTTCCTTCACCAATCTCTATTCATCTTTCCATCTCACTTGTTTTCCCATTTGTGTGAACAGCTTGACTGTTATCTGTAAATTTGCCACGGATAAAGCACTGTAACATGTAACACTCATTTAGTGCCGTAGTTGCTAAAAATATCTTGAATGAATGAGCTATCTCTTGAATCACTCGCCATTTTAATATCACTCTCAGCTCTGGCTTGCAGTTTGATTTTTATAGTGATGAAGTGAAGGTTATTAGGCATAAATGGCTGATAAACACTTGGCATTTATAACAGTGATGATCTAATTTATTCCATCTCTGCAAGACTCTAACCTAAGCTGCATGTTCTGGCACAAGCACGAGGACATTAAGAGTGAGAAACACTATTCACTCTGCCCAGTTCACTCACACACACACATAGACACAGATACATGTATGTATTTCTACAAAACACACATACACACAAATACGAGTGTACACAAACACAAATTGAACTGTGCCACTACAAACACAAAACCCCAGTTTCAGACCCTCTATTGTAGTTTTAGCCAACACTGCATTCAGCATTGGGTGTAAGTTAGTTTCTATGTTGGTGTGTCTGTGCGTGCATGAGAGTAACCTATCCTAAACACCAGCCATTTGATAAATGGTGGGAGAGTGGCTGATATGGGTTCATCAATCATCCAGACCTTGGTCTATGGCAGGCAAATAAAATAAAATGTCCCACTTGCATAGGCAGGAGAAATATGGAATGGACCAGACTGACAATGACGGAGACCTCCAGGCATGAGAGACAGGATTCACCTGGTGAGCGCAAACACAAATCTGCACTCTTACCTTCTCACACAGTATTCGCTGATGTTTGCCCACTAGCTACCTAATTACATTTGAGCTGCAAACTGCTATCTCTGCATGCAGGGCGTGTGGTCTGTTGTCTGTGGGTTTCCTGTACAGAATGTCCTCTTGACAGTCATAATGGATTGGACACTAATGTGTGGTAGAGATACAGTCTAGCAAAAACTGTACATGCTTTCAGGAGTTTGATACTAAACTGAATACGGTAGGCAAGTTGTGCCGGGAAGGTTAGTAATTTTGCACAAATGATCCACAGGAAAATTCCTGTCTTGCAGTTTCACTGGTGCTCCAGCTCTGGAGTTAAGGCCTGATTTATACTGTATTCAGGGGAGGCTTCTTACATGATCTGAAGGACAAACAGACCCTTTAGATTGTTTTAAGGAGCGAGAGGGGGGCTGTGAAAACGTGCTGCCCACATTTATAGTGACAGGCCGAATGTAAAGGGCCATCAGGGAAGTGGAGACCGCTGCCAATTTCTACTTGTAGGTACTTCTCTGAACACCTTTCTAGAGAGTTGCTGTTGGCAGAAGATATTGATTATCCAATACCCTTACACCTAGATATCTACTACTATACTGGAGGCATAGCATAAAATTACTGTGACTCACAAATTAAATTATTCTATAATTTAACCAACATCACACTGGAACCCTAACCCTAAACCCTAACCCCCTAACCCTAGGGTTAGGGGGTTAGGAGATATTGTAGAATGCCAAAAATGAATCTTTAAATCTAAAACTGAATTATCTTAAAATTACAATAAGAAAATACAGATTGCAACAGTGATTTAAAATTTTTTGTTCAAGCCCTTTAGATTTATTGTTTTTAGCGTCCTGATCCATTTTCTCTCTGCCGCTCCTCTCTGGGCCCGGGACCAGTTGTGGTTGTGTTCCAGGCCCAGACTCTGTAAATTATGGGCCCCATGTAATTTAAAATGTTCATATGAAATTGTGCTGTCCCTTTTATGTTGTTTTTGTTATGCTTCAGATTGAATTTTTGGTTTCGGCCCCCCACAGTGCCTCCCTCTCGGGATGGGGGTCCAGGGCCATATGGACTAGCAGGTCTTTGAGATTTTTATTTCTCCTATAGGCGGGGATCAGATGGCAGTCCCCCAATGTTTCGCTGGAGGGGTGGGTCATTTTGAAATTCCGGTGGAGGGAGGAAAGAAGGGGTTGAGTAATTTGGGAGAAGGTTGTAATAACGGGAATGAGGATTTGTCCAGTTGGAGGTGATACTATGTCAGTATTCTACTTACAGCTTGTCCAATGCTCCCTAATAGCCAAAAGAGAAAAGATAATGTAGATCACAAACAAAAACACTGGCTATAGTGTTATAAAAGTCTTAACTTGATAAAGACCAAGAAATCAGAAGAAATGGGTATAATATCCCACTCAGTGTTTGTGCTATAATGTGTCCTAATCAGCCCGGTAGAAGAAACACAGATGGCCCACCACACAAATTGTATTGTGGTTATGTATTTACCACATCAGCTTTACTTTTGTTGACTCTGGGAGCTGACGTACACAAGTATTTACACATTCATTTGTTCATTAATTCAGTACTGTATGTCTGCTCATTGGCAGGGCTGGTTTAAAACGTGAAAAAGTATCACACGCTGCCCAGCACTTTATATAGAGCTAAACATAAGTGTGAGTGTTTTATTTAATTATTTGGCGAACTTTTTTTTTCAAACATACTTATTTCATCAGTTTGTAACAGAAGCAGATGGCCGGCAAACTGGCAGAGAGCATTAATAGTACATCAGTTACCTTCATTAAATTCTGTGTAGATGAGTTCACTGTCTCACTGTACTGTATGTTAGGGAGTATGGTGAGTGTGAAAACATTGACTCACATTAAACTCTGATGTTTCTTTTATCATTCAGTATTTCTTTTTTAACCTTTATCTCTATCTCTCTTTTTCAGTCATATATATTCTCATGTTTGTACACACATGCACTAAATAGATCATTAAGCATGCACCATGTACCTATACAGAAGTTAAACGTTGCTACATTTAAATGCTTGGCGTTGTGCACGCACACACACACACACACACACACACACACACACACACAGAGAGAGAAAAAGCGAGGCATGAACCTGACTGTGTTTGCGGACAAAAGACAAAATCATGGAGAATCACTGTAAGGGACACATCAGTTATTACATTAAGCTAAGTAAGTTACAATAATGTAATAGGTCAAGTCCACAGTAGGGTACATGAATGAAAGCAAAAGAAGCATGGATAATAACTCCACACACACACACACACACACACACACACACAGACAAGCACCTGTAGACCACATATTCATTAGATTGTATTCAGTATAAATCTTTCAGATGTGCACATGCTGGTGTCAGGGTCTTGCCTCTACTGGTGATATTTTATATGTGACGACTCTCTGTCCATGCATCATGATTTAAAACTATTTATAGCCCCCTCTTACCATCACACACAAACATGCATGCTTACAGTGACACTGTAATATGCAAACTATGCATTCACATGCATACTGTATATTTACATGTTTTTTTTTTCTTCCCAACGTTCACTGGTGAAAACCCTTTCCTGCAGAATCCATCCATGATAACTTAAAAACGATGGTTTCTAGCCTGCAGAAACTCTCGTCTGAAAAGAGAGGAGACCTGGAAAATCTCTGCAGTTATTTTTGAATGGAGGCAGAAATCTAATATTGGTCACAAAAGGCTAAGAAATGCAGCTGGGTGCAGAAAAAAAGCCTGCTGACATTTTTCCTTTGTCTGTAATAAGCTGATTTTTTCATCCCTTCACACACTCACAATGTATACACACACACACACACCACACACACACACACACACACACACACACACACACACACACACAGGACATACACAAATCATCAAGTATATTCTGTGTGGTTTGACTGAAATTTCATTTGCTACACTGAAAAGATTGACTAGAATCATCAACAAGCACACACACATACTGTACACACCCGCCTATTTGCACAAAAAGGCCTCTGAATGACGTGATAATGCACAAGGCATTTATCACGAGATAAGAGCACCGTTCTCCAGTGGGTCCAACAAACACACAACTTTTCACCAGAAGACCAGTGTTTTGAGACCAGTGTGTTGTTTGTAAGTTACAATAGTGACATTTGTCATGTTTTTTAGTGAAGTTCATGATGTGTTTCCTGTACTTTCTGTTAATATACCATGATGTTTTGCCTAAACCTAACAACGTTTTGTTGCTTCAGACCTCCTTATGGATGTTACTGTAGTTTTGTTATATAGTTTTGTGACACGCGGCATGCAAAAGTGTAATGTTGTGCTTAACGCCTTCCCGTGAGAACGGGTTGCACAAACACCACAAGTGTATAATATGAAGCCTATCGTCAACACAGTAAAGATACATTATGTAAATATATATATATATATATATATATATATATATATATATATATATATATATATATATATAAAACCTCCTCAGATGCTATGTTGACTTTTATGAATTAGGAATTGCAATGAAGAATATTAAAAAATAAAAGATAAAAAATAAAACAAGTAATAATAAATAAAGTACACAGTGGCAGTAGCAATAATTATAGGATGAATCCCAAACAAAAGATGAAATAGGCTGATAAACTTTACCTCAAACACTCTATATAGGCCAATCTGTTTATGATCATCCATTAAATCTTCAGTGGAAAGGGAAGCAGACAGAGTGGTAACTGCATCCCAAATACAGACTTTACATTTTAAAAGTGGATATTCTGATTGCGTTCGACATTATTCCACCCATCATTTGAAGATAGTAATAAAAAATGAAAGGAAGAGTGTCAGCCTTTGACACGTAAAGTTAAGGGCTTTGATAGTAAATGGTTTGTGGGCTGTTCACAGTAGTCAGGGCTTTTGGCATTTTTCAGGCCCTTTGTCAGATTTGTGATGAGGTCAACAACTAGAAAAAGAGATGATAATTCCCGGGTCCAACTTTTCACAAAAGTGAAACAATATTAATTGCCTCAAACAAAACTGACTTGTTTTCTTTTTTTGTACTTGTGAATTAAGCGTTCATTTGTCTCCTAATGACAACAAGACCTTTGCCCTTATGTTTGTCTTGAAGATTTGCTATTTGTGGCTGAGTTTGTTCTGTCTGCACATCTCTCGCTCTCTCTCTCTCTCTTGCTCTCTCTCTCTCACCATACCATCGCTTCTTAGAGACACTTGTAGTCAAGTGAATAATGTATGAACTGGGCTGTGCTGTAGTCTTTGGGGAGAAGAGTAAAACATGCATCCACATCCTCATTCATAGGCTTTGACCCAGATTATGCTAATGTCTCTGCCCTGCAAACACAACAAAATAAATCCAGTATAACCCCAAAATCCTACAAAACCAATACTACGACTTAACAGTGTAGTGAGGAGGCATATGTTTTACTGTGTGTGTGTGTGTGTGTGTGTGTGTGTGTGTGTGTGTGTGTGTCCACAAACAGTATGTTGTTTGTCTGTTTTTGTCTTGATATGGAGCAACTCCTTCTGCATTGCACACACACACACACACACACACACACACACACACAAGCAGGTGTGCATACACACACAGAGCTGGGCATGTTTGTGTGGGTCCATGACATCCAGTAACTCATCCCAGTCTGATTGGCCTTAGTGGAGGGGCATTGTGGTCAGCAGAATAAAAACTGCTGACTCAATACTTTGTTGAGGTTTCTTTTTTGTTTGTTGCAGATATGAGTGACAGGAGGGTTAGCAAAGAGCCCCATGGGTTGCAGACCAAGTGAAATGATATTGCTTCTGTTTGTGTGTGTATCGTGGAAAAGAGAGGAAAAAAAGTGACAAGTAAACAGAAAGAAAAAGTGCTAAATAAATTTGCTGTATTTTTCATGCTGTTAGAGGTTTATTGAAATAAAATTATGCAACCTAATTAGTTCTTTGACATTACGATAATTATGAATTATTGCCTGCAACCTACAGTATGTGTAAAATGTAAGCTCAACCAACCTGAGTGAAATAGTGTTTATTAAGCAAATACAGTATGTTGGCAGGTGTTTGCACACTGTAAATGTTAAGCTGTTACTTGTTTTGGCAGTCAATCGAAAACAACAGTTCAAGATTAAATTAAGGACAATAAATAATGGAGATGCAATTTTAGAGAATTCATCACTTGTGTGTCGATCTGGCCTCTGAGCAATTAATAAACTGTTTATAATCCAGTGCTCAGGATTTTTATTAAAATTGATTTCTTGAGTGGTAATGTGTCAATCTCCAACAGGTGTAACACCTTAAGGGAAATGGAGAAAGCTAGATGAAAGTAAATACTGCAAATGAAAGTGACCCTATACCCCTTTGTTGGTGCACAAAGTTCAGACAAATCAACCGAGAAAGCTGGAGGGACAATTAACATAGTGTGTATTAGAGGTATTTATGTCAGACATATGCCACTTGTTTGGCGCTGCTCATCATGTCTTTCGCAGCTCCTGCATATTTTAGCTTAGCTGAAGAACACTCCATCTCATTTAGAGTCATGTAATTGCCCCAAAAGTTAAAATATTCATCAGACTCATAAAAAAACATCCCCCATTTTACTGCAGGGAGAGGATGAGCTATGCAAAAGCCTTCTGCTCTCCCCTGAAATTGTACATCTTTAGTAAGGGATAACACTCTCTGTGAAACTTAGTGGCTTTCCATGTTTTTGGGAAAATTGTTAGGTCACGTTAAGCGGCATTTGTGGGTTGCAAGAGAAGCAAAGTGGAAAATGGTAGACACAGCCATAAGAAATGTGAAAAAAAGTATCAAATTTGAACCTGAAGTGCACATTCTTTTCAATGAAAATATTCATAGTGTATACTGGCTGAATGATGGGTACCTGGGGTCACTGCTGTACAAATGTCAACTGCTGCTAACGCTGCCGATTTTTTTTATTCTTACAAAAGACCCTTTAGTAGCACCTGAGTGTTGGGTAATTATCAGTCCATCAACCAAGACACAAAAAATAAGAAACGTTTTACTAATTAGTTCATAATTTACTGTCAGTGTAAAACCAGGTTACAGTTTAAATTTAACAGAGGACTACTTAGTTTCGATTAGCAATATGCATTTCATCCACTGAGAGCAATCAACATGCAATGAATAATTCAAATACCCACAGATACATTTAGATAACCAGAGTATTGAAAATATCTCATGATGGTAAACTCTATTATCTTGTTGTCATGTACAGGATTTATTTCAATTCAGTACAATAAGATGCATGTTTGCAAACAACTCTAACTTTGATGATGTCTGAACTGTGAAAGAAATTAAGCTCATGATCACTTCTTTGCAGGGAATTCTAGAGATGCCAAAAATTGTATTAATTTCACTAATGAGCACACTGATGAGTAGGTATTAGTGTGTGGGGAAAGTTTTCAAAGGATTGATGGGAGGGGGAGGGTGCTGCATAATAATTCATATTAAAAAGAATAGTAATAATACAAATCCACTCATTACCTTACAATAATTATGGTGGAAAGGCAGTGGGAATGATAGTCATGTTGACAAGATGAATAATTGCAACTTCTGCAGAGTGAGTATTGACAGAGACAGACTATAACTATGACAAGAGAAGCAACAATAATGATTGCACCCACAAAGACAAAAAACATCAACCTCAGTGATATGATTATATCTATGAAAATGATGATGGTTTCAATGACAATGATGGCCATAATGTCAGCAGAGATGATGAGGGCACACGGCAGTAACAGTAAAGTTGAACTGTAGCTGCAACTGCCAAGCATTACTCATCCTATAATGTAATGAGTGTGCCTGCTTCAAATGCTCGGTGCTTAACCTCACCACGAGGCAAGGGCAGCAGCACAGGCAAGAACTGAATAACCAAAGCCAAAATATGCAGTGATTTCATGTATGCAGTGGCTTACTAACACACTTACTTACAAGCGTAGACGTGCTATGCCAGTATTAATGTTGTATGCATGGGTGCATATACATGCATGTCTTAAAATGAATGCACAGCATTTTAAGTTGATGCTCTCTCTCTTTGTCTCTTTCCTGTTCTTGCTCTATTATGTACATCCACATGCATTAAATATTTCAGACTAATCTATTTTTGGTTGGGGCACGCAAGGTTAGAAGATGAACAGCAGATGGGATCCACAATGGTTTCCACCAGGGACTAATCCTTTCTTTCGCTTTCTCCCTCACTGTCTCCCCTTTACCTATCCTTAATTCTAACCATCACATTTCTATCCATTCATTCATTAATGAATTCATCCTTCATTAATATACAGTAGTCTCAAATAATCTGATAATCTAATTTGATTATTTTACGAGTCGGTTTTGGTAATACGAAACCACAAAATTGAAAGATTATATTTTTACAGGTAGAAATACATGGGTTTGTGCATGAAATGGGGTACTGTTCAAGTGGAGCTAAAACAAACTGACTTGCAACAGAAATTAAAGAAACATGTCTATTTTTCCATGTTTGAATACTGCATTTCCTATATAGATATATTGCCTTCTGGAAATACATAAAAATGCTTTTATGTGATGGAAATGCTGGCTTGCAAACCTACATAATTCACTTGCAATTAAACATTTGATGTTGGAAATGAGGAGCTGAGGGGTTTGGACTTGTGACCCCTTGAGTGCCTTGTTAGAATGTCATGATGGAGATGTACTTTAGCATAATGAAAAGATAATTTGAAGAGGGTTGACCATTAGAGATTTGATAATGTTTGACAAGGGAATTGGAGCGGGCATATATGTATATATTGGCAGGTTTTTACAGTCATTGTGTTTGGTTCAGAGGAAATAGTACTAAACTAAACTAAAAGAGTCCTTTTCCTTTATCCCCCATTACTAGCAGCTTTTATGTAATGATTTATTTTACTTTTTAGTCCTATGAATCATCCAGTGATCTGACATGAAAAAAAACACACACACACACAGTTGAGTCAATGATACCATGTCATCGCAACCTTAGTGACTCATTTCACTCATTTCCCCTTTGACCATATAAATCAATTTTACATAGCAAAATATTGCTAATATATCTCAGCTCGATTTCTTCCTGGAGAGCAAGAGAAATAGTGCAAGCTGTTGATGCTGATGTGTTTGGTATGTACTTGAATGCAGTTATTTCACAGCACTGAGCCTAAGTGAGCACTGTAATTTAGTTATACCCAAGCAATCATCCAAAAAGGTGCTTCAAAGTCAATTTTGAATGTTTTGGTTGGGATAAATTAAACTGAAGGCCAAACTTTGCATTCTCTACTTATGTACTCCTTTCAGAACAGCACTGTTATTATATGCCTATTCATGGGTTAGAGTTATTCCTTTTTTGGGTTTGTGAATGTAATTAAATATATCCCTCTGCAAATTGATGTTTGATCACAAGACTCCTGGCAGTCGAAAGCGAAAATAAATAAAATCAATAATCAAACTAGTCACTGCAGCAATGTTTCTGTCATAAATAATATTTAAAGTGGGACTTCTGACTGCTACATCTGTAGCCAATATGCAGGGCTGTGGGGGCTGTTGCCAGACCATTTGTGCCATCGGCCTCTCGAGGGCCCAATCTTGGAATTTGCAAGGCTGCTGCCTGCATCTGGGCCTGCAGCCCAGCCCCCAAGAGAGGACCTGGCCTATTTTCCTTTAAATACTATTTAAGCACAAAGTAAGAGATGAAACCATGTACACACATCATTAATTCTCCCTGTAAAGACAGATGCTGTACTCTATATGCACCCTTGTCCATGAGACCTTGTTGATGTCGTTATGAACTTAAAGCTGCAGGGTTACAGGATGTAGTACTGTATATAAATGTTCTGCACCCGCCAGCCATTATATAAAGTGTCCTTGGTCACACGCACATAATGCTTCATTGAACTTTGTCTTTTGATGAGCATTTTCTTGAGGGAACATCTGACCCCACAGGCTGCTGTACTTCCCTTGGCCCCTTGGGAACAGTTGTTGAGCCTAAGGAATTGTGGGATGATAGTCATGTAGTCTCTTTGATGTGTCTTACTTTATAGAACAGTTTTCCAGGGTTATAATGAGCAGGATATGGGAAGTCCCTCCCTGTCCTCCTTTGACAGTAAATAGTTCAGGTGTGGGGCATCCTAATGAGAAACCCACGTTGGTTAGAAAAGTTGTGAAATTCTGACAAAGTTATGAAACACCACTTGCAGATTTCTTTCCAAACCACACCATATTTATGCCCATTAATTGAACTTCTAAAAGAATAAGTGATACATATAGATAGTGTATAATCACACTAAAAAAGGACTGAACTGAACTGAATTACAGACGAACCAACAGTTTTACATTTGTCTGAATAAATTCTAAATGCCTGAAAAAGTACTCTCCATGACCTTGGAATATTCAGACCACTGATATTTTCACTCCTTGTTTGCAAGGCTTTTTTATTCATTTATTTTTTCATTTGCTCCTCTTTTACACCCTTGGGCTCGTTGGCTAGTGGAACAAACCGTCTTTCTGTCTGAGCGCCAGTAGAAAGAAGGACAGATCACTGGAGCACAGGCTTGACATTGTGGATCAGCAGAGCTTCCCAGAGCTCATATCTCTCCTTTCTGTGGAGGCTGGGCTCTTCATCCCTTGAGCCTTGAGATAGGCTAGTTGCATCTGAGTCACTCCTAAGGGACGGCTACTGGGAGTGTGTGTTTCTGTGCTTTTAGGTGTGTTTGTGTGTGTGTATATTTAAGTCCACCCATGCCTGGCTTTGGGCCCTCTGGCTAGCTGCAGCTCAATCTGCGACTGTCACTCTGCATGGAGTCGGACAGATGATTGACGTGTGTGTGTGTGTGTGTGTGTGTGTGTGTGTGTGTGTGTGTGTGTGTGTGTGTGTGTGCGTGTATGAGTGTGCGCATTGTTGTTTTGGAGCATCTAATGTGTGTACGTCTCATGGTGGGTTGCAGGCAAAAGTGGGAAAAAAGTATGTGTGTGTGAGAGGGAGAGTACCTGCTGCAGGACACAGCAGGACAGTAGTGAGCAGATGGAATGTTTGATCCAGAACATGGCTGAAGGCGGGTGGGGTGGGACACACACACACACACACACACACACACTTAGGCACACATACCAAGACAATCACACTGGTATAAAGATACATAAATCTAAAAGCTAGCACACACAGAGACAGACAAACTAGCACATTAGTGGAATCTATAATCACTGTGGTAGAACATACGTATGAAAGATTATTTGTCAAAATACATTTTCCTCTAGCAGCACTACAGTATACAAATGGTAAATTATTGAATCAAATACTGTACATACCAATGCAATTCACTACTCCTCTATTGCTATACATATTTGGTGTGAATTCCCATGGCACACTGATGTCTAAAACACAGTGCTATATCATACTTAATTGTTATTTGATGCTAGATGCACACAGCCTCACAGATTAGACTGTTATCACATATGACTATAAGCCAAAGATGTGGGTTATTAAGGGCCTACTACACCCACTAGTAGGTGTTACCATCTATTCACATGGTCAATAAGTGAAATAAGTGCCTCTAGCGACCGTAGTGACTATGACAGGAGCAGAAGCTGAAGTGAGGAGACACACACAGGGCGGGTGGGTCAAACATCCCAAACACGGCTTCACACCCTGTGTGAAACCAACAGCAGTATTTTAAGCCACAACATGATGTTTTTCCCTTAATCTAAGCATTCTTGTTGCCTAAACCTAAAGTACAAGTTTTGTTTGTGTCGAAAACATAACGTTTCATTCAGTTTTACGTGTTAGAATGTGTTGCTTTTAAGTTTTAATATAGTATGGCCCTCATGACCCACAGCTATGGTGTAAATTGGCTTACTGAAAAAAAAGGGTGATAAGCGGCTGGTCAACTATTAGTTTAGAAGGCTCCCATTAGTCTACACGCTTGGGACATTGTGTGTTGATGACACATGTTCAGTAGACTGATAACAGTCAGATCGGGTGCATTGGAGCACATTAACTGCCCCTTTTGTGTGGTATTACATTATAGTATTACAATATTGAATGCTACAATGCATTATGATGTGGCATTACAATGGATTTACAGTGTTGTGACAGTGTGCATGTGTGTGTGCGTTACTGACTTGCTGCACCATATACAGTTTTAATCCATCCTTGGTGACAACATAACTCTTTTATTATATTCTGTAGTGAAATAAGATTAAGCGAAGTAACACTATCGCTATGCAACCTAAGACAATAAAATAATGAATAGAATTAATAATTAATTTCACAATTTATTGGCTCACAGATATATATGTATTATTCATCCCACTTGCTCAAAACACTCACTGACTGGGCCTCTTTTTCCTTTTATATCACACACACACACACACACACACACACACACACACACACTTCTACAATGCACATCACATTGACAGATATCCTGCAGAATGGATAACATGTGCTTGGTCCAGATAAGAGAGGAGTTATCAGTTTCTCAGTGTGCTGTCCGTTTACCGTAAACACTCATCTTTCATAAACACTTTGTCCGTTGCCATTAAGTATGCATTTACACTGGACAAAACAACCAATGTTATAAAACAAAGCAAAGATATATACAGTAAGCTTAAGAATAGTGTAAGGCTTACCTGGCACATACAATTCCTATGAGAATAAAATGGATATAAAGCATATAAGAAAAACAATGTAGATTACTAAATATGAGAACAGTAAAGTTAAAATACCTACAAAGCCATAAAGTGACCTCCAAATCAATTCTTCCTCAAGTCATGAGTTAGCTACAGGATGGCACGATATGGCTCATTTATTCCATAGTGTTCAGTGACTGGTACCTTTTCCTGGAGGGGAAAAGCTTGTACTGGTTTAGCATTGTGTGTGTGTGTGTGTGTGTGTGTGTGTGTATGTGTGTGTGTGTGTGGGCGTGTGTGTGTGTCTCTGTGTGTGTAGTGTAATGATGAAATCTGACCCCTTCTTCATAATCTTTTTATTTGATATGATGTTAAGCAATGCAAGGCTTTGCAAATGATTTTACTGCAAATGCTCATGATCTAATGGGTTCACAGTGAAGTTGCACAGTACAGGTCATGCTATTATAGGGAACTGGGAAATGATTCACCGAGACTTCTGAACTTTATGAGTGAAAAGGGGGCTTTTGATGACATTTTGAGTATTGGTTTTGAAGGTGATCCATCCCTCAATCCATTTACTTCCGCTTATCCGGAGCTCGGTCGAGGGGGCAGCGGCTTTAGCATGGTTTTGAAGGTGAGTTTGAGGTATCCCATAACTTGATGATCTGACCTTTAATTATGGGTGCAGGGGTGTAAGGCTGAGCAACAAAAGTCCTTGACCATGTCTCTAGTCTTTGGGACAGATTGGTCCATGTGGTTGGCCCTGCACCACTCCATGTGTCTCATAATTAATGTGAAGCATCTTGCAATTTTGCACAAGGTGAAGAGTACAGGTGAGATGACCTGTGGTGATCCAGTCAAGGCAGTTCTGATAGAGCTTAGCAGAACATTTACTCTAACCCGCTGTTATCTTTTAAGTGTCAATTAAAGGACCCAGATGTTGAGGTGTGGATTTTAAGCCATTTTCAACACTTTTTCTCCAACTAAATAAGGCTGCACTGTGTAGAAGTCAGCAGGGAAGTCCACAATAAACAATTCTGGCAATAGCATCTTGGCTTCTCCAGGTGGGATGTAATAGTGTGAGTGCTGCATCATCATCAACCCCTTGATGTTGCCCTCATGAAATGGATGCTGTTCAGTACGGTGACTTTTCAAGGTGCAACGTGTAAGGTCTGGCCAGAATTGTAAAAAACAATCTAATATTATCAACAGAATGTGATGGTGAGGTTACAGTGTTGACGCTACAACAAAGACCTGTGTATTGTGTTGAAGAGATATGAGATATGAGCATGCTCATTGACAAACCCCAGCTTGCCCTGTCTTGTAATACCACTTGTACCTCCAGGGCCGATAGTAAGTCACTGTAGCACCATTCTGTCCTCAGTCCAGACAATGAAGATGTCCACATTCGTGGTCTGTGTGCTTTTTATACTGTAGTTAGTTCATTGGATTAAGTTGGAAGTGGCAGAAACAAGAAAGTATCTTGCACCCTTGCCTTGTGCATACCACTGTCAGGAAGCTGCTGGGAGTACAGTGTGCGGTGGCTCTGGAAGACAGACGCAGCTTCCGTTAGCAGTTAGCTTGAATTCAGCGAGAGCAAACCCCAGCAGCAGCTCTGATACACACATAGCTTAGACCCAGTGCTCCATCAGTCCGCTGTGACTCCTGGAGCTGGTGTTTTTGCTGGCCGAACCTGAGCCGCTAATCATCCATCGTCAACCGCTTATCCCGTTAGGGGTCGCGGGGGGGCTGGAGCCGATCCCAGGTGAAGGACAGGTCGCCAGTCCATCGCAGGGCACATAGAGACAGACAACATATAGACAGACAACCATTCACACTCACATTCACACCTACGGGCAATTTAGAGAAAACCCACGCTTACATAACATGCAAACTCCACACAGAAGAGTCCCAGGCCGGAATCGAACCTGCGACCCTCTTGCTGTGAGGCGAGAGTACTAACCACTGCACCACCGAGGCAGCCCCATTCCCTGTAACCCCACATCCCATATCGGCAGGTAGGATGAAACAAAATCATGTGCCATTCCCTTGTCCCATCCGTGAACCAAGCCAATAATCTATTTAATGGACACTGACCATACGGCCTCTGGTTAACATCACAATCAAGACACAATTGGCTAACGTAAACTATAGGCCAACATCACACATCAATATTACAGTATAAGATAGCAGTGTTATTTGACCGGCTCTAAGAGTTTCAGGAGTTTGGTTGATTTTTCCGTATGCTTTCCTTGCAGTCAGTTAGTGGTTGTAGTTGGCTTTTTTTAGACAGTTGATGACTGTAAATTTAGACTGTATGGACCCAGTAGTAGACGTGAAATGCTGCCCCCTATTTCTTTGGAGCAGGAGGTTTGGTTTTAGACATTGCCCCCTTTAAGACCTTATCAAGGTCATCTAAAATTATATTTTCAATCTACTGCGAACAGCTAAGAAGTGAATGGTTCAGGAGTGTGCCTCATGGTGATATTTATTGAATTTCATCTCCATCAGCCTACTGTGGTTGAATCAGCCTTAGCCAGTGACAAAGTCACTCATCGGGACTGAAGGGAACTCACTGATCTCTGACGTGATTATATTTTTTAAGTTTGCAGTCTGGAAACCATGGCTACACATTCATTTTGGTTAAAGCGTGGTGTGGTGGGTCTTTTGGAGATGACAACATGCGTTTTAACAGCCCGGATAGGCGTCCCCGGTTTTACCTTCCTGAGACAGCTTCTTTTCCCCCTACAGTATACCTCTTTAGCCTTCTTTATCCCAAACATGCAGTGCAGCAGTTCTTTTCATTCAGGGTTGCTGCCAGGTCCTTTGTGATCCAGGGTTTGTTATAAGGTGCTCTGATTGTTTTGCAGTTATTGTCATGTCTGTACAGGGTATGTATTCATACACATATAATTTATTGCAGCATTCAGTGTGATGATGGATCATTGTGATTTGCAGCATTGAGGGATGTTTTTTATGTGTTCAATACAACAGGAGAACAAAATGATTTAAAGCCACTTTGTGTAGAAATTGAGATTCTGTGGCTGACAACATTACAAAACATAGTGACATTTTGTTTTTGTTATGTATTCATGTGTCCATGAAGCTTTTCTTTTCTGCGTGTCTCTTTCTTTTTCATAAATGCACATATGCACAGAAGCAAAGTGTGGTGAAAGGCTGAGAGGGCACATTGTCATCTCTGAGAGTCGCTGGGGAAATGGAGACAGTGAAAGACTAGCAGTCATTAGGAAAAGCAATATGCTACTGAAATTGCATCATCGTTCTTGCATAATAAATGCACTCTGTGTTTTCAGGAGGAATGCAATCCACGATTATAGCACATTCAGTTCAAGAAAAAAAATGCATTTAATATATTAAGACAGAACAACTGTGTATGGTATTCTGATTTCCAACATATTAGTGTGTTGTGGGATGTTTACCAAGTATAAAGCACAATCACATGATAGGGAATGCAGAATAATTTCACCTCTGATCTTTGCTGTGACATTTGAGATAATGAGAGGGTCGGGGGAAAAAGTAGTTTGTTTATACCCTGTGGTGCCTGATTAATAGTTTAAATAGTTAGACTGCCTCAACAATGGGAGAAAAAAGTATAATATGAATAATATTACACCTGAACAAATTTGACTGTGAAGTATCATACATTGTTGTTATATTTAAAAGAACAGACGACATTCGCACTGGCTGATAACAATCTCTATCAACCTATGTGAAATAAACTACATGTTGTCCTTGACAAAAGACATTTAATCGCTACTCATAAAGGATCTCATAGTTATAACAGTATTATCATTTGTAATAGGCAATGAAAACATGGTCACTGTTGCATCTCCATAGACCTTACTCCTAACTGTCAGGTCTGTGTCCCACTTACCTATTTAAGTACCTTTTACCTACTAAGGTTAATTAAGGTTAGCCTTAATCCTAATACCCATAAAATCATCAAAAAAAAAAATCGTAAAATCGGTGTATGCTAATATTAGATGCAGGGCCACATCGAAGGCAAAATTGAATTACCTTTTTCAGTCAAGGTCGTTGTGTGATACTGGGCTACTGTCCAATGTGTTTGAACATTTACATCGACAAACTTGCTAACATGATTGACCACAGCCCCTTGGCTCAACCTATAACACAGTGACATTAAATTACATTATTGCTCTTTGCCGACAATTTGGTTTTGCTGTCTCCATCAGAATGAAGATAGAGGCAACCACATGGAGGTTAAAAAAGGGCATCATAAAAGTCATGGCAAGAGAAATCTCTGCAGCTCTGTTTGCAGCGCACTGCGAGCAAAATAAAGAGGTAGAGAGGATCCATCTCCTGTTGCACTGCCCTTAGGAGGCAGGTAATATCGCTTTGTCAAAAATAGATCTATTACCAGAGAGAGTGTTCAGGCACAGAAAACAATGCGAACAGTCCAGACATCAGTAAATCCTATTCACAGTTTGTGCCGATGAGAATTGGTGGTGTTAGTTGAAAGACTGCTGTCTGCACTGCCGCATACTGTGCTACATGCTGTAAGTATGACAGACAGCACACTGGTAGGAACTGCAAGAAAAAGAGCATTGAGCCAGATTGGCTCATCTTTCCTTGCACCACTTCTAAGACACCAAAATGTTGTCTTGTAAGCAGAAAGGGTGAGCTACTTACACAAATGTTAGATTGTGTGCAGCACAATAGAAGGCAATGCTATACCCCAACCTGTCACATTCCAGGACCAAAGCTTAAGATGCAGTGGATGTTTGCTGTGTGGTCAGCCTGTGATAATGATTACTCATACTATTGACCGGGACGTTGTCAGCAATAGCTGTGCTTGCCTGCTGTGGTGGGGGTAGTCATGATGGAAGCAGAAAACCTTGACACGGCTGTAGCTCAATGGGTAGTGTGGATCATCCTTTAACCACAAGGTTGGTTCCATCCCCAGCTCCTACTGTGTGCATGTCTGGGTGTCCCTGAGTGAGAGACTGAACCACAAGTTGCACCCCTGGTGCTTTACAGCAGCCCTCTGCTCATAAATGCTTATGATGGGTTAAATGCAGTAATGCAATACCTGTATGTATACAGTATGACAAATGTAATAAAGTTTAAAGTTAAAGTTTAGCAGTGGGAAAGGATCACAAAATAAGTCTAAAATGAAAACAAACGAAAAAAACTGAGATCATTCTGTCTAGCAACCCAAAAACATCTGGTCAACTGTCGTGACCAAAGAAGGGCAGTGACAGAAGATTTTCAATAACAATCCTTCATGGTGTCTTTTGCCATAGATGTAACTGAGATGATGTGTAGATTACAGATGGGTAAAGATGAGTGAGCCTATTCAGGGGATATTCATGTGAAGACTGCATATGCATACATTTGTGCTGTGATTTTCAGTTTGTATGGGAATACATTGCTTACATGCTTTGTTGTAAGAGAGATAAAGAAACAGGAAAGTCAAAGGATAGACAGGAGTATGGTAAGAAAACCACTTTGGCCTCAGAACGTTGAGAACAGAGGGAGTGAAGACATCACTATTGTGTTTGGAAAGTAAATAAATCAAGACTGGATATGTAGCTGGCTCAAATCTAATTATAATGCATTTATGTCTGTCAATGATCCCGATTCTACAGAACATCAACACATTTATTAGTCCATAAAACAACATTTCAATCACGAAGGGGAACCTCCCTGAACATTGGTGCAACGGCTTACTGCCAGCTGAGACCTCTGTGAAGCCAGCTCGAGCCAGTGCCCACTGTCAACTTCACCATGTGCTGCCAGAGACCCAGCTGGTCCAGCCAGACAGACACCTGAGAACTGTGGGAGGCTGCCAACAAACTGCAGCTTTTGGGTACTGGACTGACCCTGACACAGACACACACACACCCAATCACTCCTCTAAAAAATAAAACTCAAAACAATATGACAGAAACAGAAATTGCATGAGGTGAACTGCATAAAATACCATTTGTACGCACACTCTTGCTGTACCTGATTCCTATTTTTTGAGTCGATTCAGATTTTATTGTTCAATATGATGCATGACAATGGCGTGACTTTCAGTGATTATTTCGACCACATTAACATAGTCAACGCGGTCAAATGCGACCTGTCACAGTTTCAGTTCTCGCTCCATCTTTTTTGCCGCATCATCACCATTCATATCTGACATCTGTACAACTAATGTATGTATGATTAGTTGTTTATTAGAGTAATTGTTTAGAAAGAGCACAAAGTCTTCAAAGATCTAACCTCTGAAGAGGACCTGAATCATATGGGTATCATGTGTATATGGGTGTGGTGTGTGATGAGGGGTGCTGCATAGCCATCGATGAGACACTTGCACTTGTCTGCCACTCATGAGCTTCTGTAACTTTGGTTGAATCGTAGCACCAGCTATAATGATACTTCTCTCACATCTGAAGTTGGTTTCTTTGTTTGGTCTTTAAGTGTGTCATAGCTGAGACATTGACCTCACACAAATAAGTGGAACTGAATGGCTGCAACTGGTAGCAAGCTCTGGGTACGCCTTCACACAGCATCAACAACTTGTCAGTAATGTCTCAGTGGGGTCGTAACGCCATGTGACATCACATTGTCAATAATAATAAGTATAATAATATAATAATTACACAGATGGGTTTACATAGCCGTTAGCTGAAAACCTGGTGCATCACATAAAGATGCGAAAGGGTGCCTTGTGTGTCAGAATCAAACTGCAATGGGCCACTGCCCAAGCATCAGGATTTGATGCCCTGGGTGTGAGAACAAACTGGCTCTATAATGTATATATAGGTGCTGTCTTTCCATCCTATAATGGGGCTTTCTTCAGACTTTTACCTACTTCAGAGATCCATTCTGATCCAAATTTCCCTCTCATCTATTTAGGTTGAATACTACAGTATATGTAAAACAATTCTGTATTGTTTCTACTTGCCTGTAGGCAAAAGTCTTCTGATTTCAGCAGTCACTGGTACCCACGGTGGGTAATCTTTTGTCTAGGGAAAGTATTTTCAAACCCACGTTTGCTACTGAGTTCTTTGAATCCTTTGATAATATCACCATAGCAACTAAGATATGTAAGCAATAATATCAATACTGGAGGAGACCTCATCCCATGTGGTTTTCCATCTCCCAGAAAATATTAAAGCCCACAGTGTATTGCGACCATTTTGTTTAGTGACTACAAAAAGTCACACAAGGAAAGAAGTGTCATGGTGCTCACAAGATACATACAGAATGTTATCAAATATTTCACACCATCATCCGAGATAGTGAACTCTAAGAGATAAAAGCACATCCAAAACCCTTTTTTGGTCTCAGGTCTTGGCATTTCAGCCTTGATACTGCTTTAGATAAGATGGCTTGGCTCTCAGGGTAAATACAAAGGACAACATAGGTTGAGAAGAGAATGAGACAGAAAGGTGGAGAGACTGAAACATTGCGGCAGCTGTCATATCCTTTTACAGTAAATGACAGTGTTGCCTGTCTTACTAAACACACCCGAGAGGCATGAGGCATTCTTAAGATAACAAATAGAATATGACTGTGTGCATATGTGTGTGCACTGAGAGGGTGAATTTACATCTTTTCTTTTTGTGACTAAATCAATGTTGAATTCTCAAATGGTAAAAGAGTGAAAGTAAAATCATACCAGCCATCCTTTACATGTTTAATAAATGCACATATCAGGCATTATACAGTATTGTGTGCAGTTCTTGGGTAAACACGTGTGATTATGTATAGTGAAAATTCAATGCAAACTACAACTAGCAGGGTGGACACGTCTTGCTAAAACACACGGCCCCACCGTAGCCTGAAGGTTCATAAGTACTTGAAGAATGTAACTACTACGAGGAGACAATGGAGGCACCAAAGGAGCAGATTGAGGTGTTTTTTTCTAATTATTTAGCGTCATCAGGCAGACGCTGAATAGCAATACTGGTCAGCAGGGCATTATAACGGAATAGTGTAAACTACACCATCAGCATCTGTGGCACATGGGCTCTGTCACAAGGAGGGAAGGTTCAAAATATCCCCATATTGTAAAGCATAAACCATCACGTTCTCCGCAGAGACTGAGGGGTCAGTGAACTTTCAGAAGTCAAACAAAAAGAGATTGTTGTCAGCATATGAGTGGCATAAAAAGCGCAAAAAAATGATTATTACTGTAATGTGGCTTAAAGAGAGAAGAAGTATGTGTGGGCTTTTAAAACATCAATCTTCTGATAGCCATGTTTCTGTGAAAGGGGGTAACCCAGCAAAGCTAAAAATGCACATCTCTTGCCTACATAAAGTGTGAACGATGCTGAAGTGAAGTGTGCAAAAAAGATGACACTGACATGATGATGTCATACATGAAACCAACAGACTGGCATTGTTGCTTCAACACTATAAAACAGCATAATAGCTCTGAAATCTAAATGAAATATCATATGAAGTAGAACTTATTTGTAGTAGATTAGCTGGAGCTTCTAGAGCCACAGTATAAAAGAGAAATCTTAACCTGGCCAGTCTGAAATGAGTCATGAACACTGATGTGCTTCGCTGTCACCTTTTAAGATGTGCCCCTGTTGCGTGCGAATGCATATGTATGTTTTTATGCATGAATGCATGCATGTGTGTAAACGTGTGTGTGTATGTGCGGATACACATGTGTTGGTCTGTTGAGCTGTGTAAATGTCAGCCTGTCGGAGCCGACGCATTGGTGAGAGCAGGTGTGTTGTGACAGACAGGTGTGACATTTAACTTTAGTTTTTATACCCGAAACTCAATCCATCTCTGTCTTACACACAAACAAACCCACACACACACACACACACACACACACACATGCACACACACAGACAGTGACTCACACACACACACAGACACATACGTCAGACTCTTGTATGAATCCTTGTGAATTGTCTTGTATTTGTTTTTTTATTACTGACTGCTCTACATAAATGTACACATCTTTTTATTCATTCACTTGCTGAAGAATTGCATAATCATGCCTCATGCAGAACTGCATGCGAACATTTTGTACACAACCAGTCTGGAAAATGGGAAATCACTTTAGCATTTATTTTTTACACTGCTGCTGAAATATATAAAGGGTGATTTTTGTGAGCAGTATTAACAGGTTATAACTTTCCGATCACTAGCGGTGTGTGTTAAAAGGATTATGGAAACGTTAATCATCTCATCTCATCATATTTGCATGTCTCAGCTAATAAGGAACAGGAGCAGTGTATCCCACTCATTGAGACTTTTTCTCCTACTTCTTTTCACCAGCCTGAAGTGCAGACTCAGAGAAAACCTACATTGCTAAACAGGTCAGCTAGAGTTATATGCCAGTACTCCCAGACCACACAGCACTGCACTCAGCAGTGTATAAGGCCAAAGGATAAGATAAGTTACTGACAGCTGCCTTGCCTTTCTCCACACTGCAGTTGCCAATGTTCAGACAGAAACTGCTGTTAAGTTCAGCATATCTATCTTTCACTCTACTCATGTCGCCTCACTAACATGGACTTTAGGTTGACTGAGGTACACGATGATCCTCAGCAGAAAAGGGTGAGAGAACACCCTTATTTTGGTCACACTTAACAACATAGCGTTACCTTTATCGTCTGAAGGTGCAAACTGCTGCAGCAGCAGAACTTGGACAGTGGCAAAAAGCCAGTATGACGGGTAATCAATCCCAATCATATCATGCAGGTATTAAAGCAAAGCCGGGGAGGGTCAGTGGTTACCATACAAGAGCAGGAGGGGATGTAACCCATGAAAGCTTAAATCACCAAAATCATCCTCTAAACTTTTTAGATTTCTTCAAGGCACCTACACAGTACTTATATTGGTCTGTAGTCACCTATTGATTTTGTTATATAAATGTGTGTGTCATCTGCATCGTTCTGGTAAGCTGTTTACCATAATCTGAGCTAGCGGATGCTGAACAGAAGAAGCTAGAGAAAGGAATCTTGGGGAACTCCATGCCTCATTTTTGTACGCTCAGATGTGTGATTACCAATTGACACAATGCCGTCCACATCCTTCAGATAGGATTTACCCCATGGATGTATAAAGATACTATAACTGGATACATTGCTGTAGGCGGGCTCCTGTTCATTCCTGTGAGAGTTGCTCAGTGCAACTCAGTGCTCCACTGTAAGTCTATGGGGAAGTGTTTGGGCCCAATGGCATCACGCGACGGACAGGGAAGTTTTAGTACCACCGATTGGCCACTACAGAAATTTGCATCAAAGCACTGCACACTTCCTGGGAGTTTAATTTACCCTACAAAGTCCCTTCCAGTTTCACAGTCTTCCTAGTATTATGTTTTGCTCAATTGTGTTGAATCCAGCACTGAGTGAATAACATTTTTTAGATTAAAACAATACATATCTACCATGTTAACTGATCATATGTCGGTGTCTTTCCAACCCAAACCAAACTTCTTGAGTCACTATAGCTGAAAGGCTGGTGTTGGACTGTGTGTGGTACTACCAGTGGCATACAAGCCAAAGTCTCTGTTTGGAGCGGGACTGTCCTGGGAGACGAACAGTAAAGCTGGTTTGGAATGCTGCCGCTAAGACAGCTAAGCCACTCAGATGCCTCAGCACCAAACCTGACACCGCCATAATGGGAATTATAGAGGGATACCACACAAATCTGGGCTGTAGGGAGAAGGAAGGGGCTAAGAAGGATGGAGGGTTTAACACGTGTGTACTTGTATGTATTGTGGGGTAAACACAATGTATGTCCAAGAGTGAAATCAATTATGTGTATAGTGTGTACAGCATGTCTGTCTTATGATACTGATGTCGGCTTCTCTCATAGTTATTGTCTTTTCAAACTACCTTTCCATTGTAATCCTAGATCTCCTCATACTGAACCTCAATCATTCTGAGCAAATGTACTCTAAGTGTGTGTATTTGTGTGCGGTGTATTTGCAGAAGTAGTGTGTGTTTTAATGGAGGCTGGTCCATAGAGGCAGAGGAGGTTGCTCCTCCCCTATGTTTTGAGAGGCAAGAGGGGTGAAATTGGTTGAAATAAACCATTACCAAATCTCAGTATTATTTATAAAATAATTTTTCTTTCGTCTTTGGAAAAAATCCATTATTCAAATCCTGATTAAAATGCCTCAACAGTGACACCTGTAGGGCAGAAGGGAAAGGGCAGCTTGTGTGTGAGGGGTGGTCGTGGGCATCGTGGGGGATAGAGGAGGTCGAGTACCCGCTGTCCTACCGTAGGGCGGGACATGTTATATCAAATCAGCTTGTCTGATTGGCCAAAACACGTCAAATGACACTCTGAGGGAGGTAACCTCCCTTAGCAACTTACTTACAAATCAACAAACAGCAGAGTACTGGATTGACAATGCATTGGTCCAATAATGATGTCCAAATGTCATCTTCAGTCTCTACCACTGTATTGTATGTGATGAACTGGCAATAAAGTATCAGACAGCAGCATATTAGGAAATTAATTATAACGTAAGTTGTGAACACATAAAACATTTTTTTTTTTTAATTTAGGGCTGTTTAATGAGCTGTAGCTAGCTACTAGTGTTAGCTAATTACTAACTATAATTACTACTATATTCTATTACATAAAAAAGTAGAGATGAGTAACTTAGGCAACTAGTGAAGTAATAATAATAATAATTTATATAGCACATGTCAAGCTTAAGTATAAAGTTCTTTCCAGATTAACAGATTCACAGAATAAAAATGAAAAAAATCAAAAACCCATGTAAGCTGTCCATATGATAAAATTAGGGTTGGTTAGTTTTCTGCCTGCCCTCCCCAATTTTTTGAGTTACCATCTATCACTGGTGTGTAGGCATTAGTGTTTGTGCTTAATTTTTCTGTCTTTAAGGGCAGTGAAAGCTTGATCTCTGAGTAAATTTGGATGGCTCACAAATCTGACACACTAGCACAGCGAGTGTTTAAGGGCTGAATAGGTGGCTCTTAAAAGTAATTAGCTCTACTTGTAATTGTAAAAGTGACCTGTAAAAGGTAATTAGCTAAATCTGGACATAGACAGCCCTGCACTCAGTGGACACTATCAAAGAATACCATGGCTCCACTCCAGACAAGAAGATGGGGCTTTGGTAGGTGAAAAAAAAAAAACAAAACCTGATAGTGGGGTCATATTTATGCAATAACTCATGACATGCCATAGTATGTTGTGGTTATATCCCAGTTAAGGGGCATTGTTCAGTTACAGTTACAAGTTCAGTTACAAATTACAAGAAGTTCAGTGACATTACTTGTATGTTATTGTGCAACCATTGAAAAAAAAATATCCAGCACCGGTAGGATGAACTGCTCTTTTTTTGTTGGTGGAGGTGTGCTGCTTGAGGTTAAGATGTGTTGCCTGGCGTGGTGAGTTTTGATTGCCAATTGCTCTGGAGCAAGCTTTCACACTTACAGCCTTAATATCTCTCGTGTCAAGACCTGCAGATAGTGTCTGAATCGTGGTGCTGTGGAGGCAGTGGTTGCTCTATTCCTGCAGCGTTCCTGCTTGCTTGCACATTCTGGGCAACGTTGATGAAACTCCACTTTATGTAGAGCTGCATGTCAATTAGCGGGTTTTTCAGAGATGGAGACTACTCAGTCCATTCCTCACAGAAGTTAGTGTCTTCATATTGGAAGTAGGTTTTAGCTGCTACCTTTGTTACTTTGTACCTGTAACTGTTCCGTGTTGGTGGAGGTGATCCCCTGTAATCCCGTCACTACAATACCAACCATGACAACACATTAGTCTAACATTTTTTTTCTCAGATATGGAGTGATACTGAAAGTGCAAAGGAAACAGAGGTCAGAGCATTGGCCTGTGGTTATTATTAGGGATGCACCAATACCAGATCGGTTTTCGGGCCAATACTGACTCAAATGGATGAGGTGGATTGGGTATTGGTGACAGTGAAGCTGATCTATTCAATTCAACTCTTTTATATACTATATAATTAAAGCATTAAGCATTAAAAAGTGTAGTTTTTATTGGTGTATGACATATTATTTTAATAATAAATAACATTTCAGTAAATTTGTTAGGTTATCTATATACTTATTTGTTACAGTTCTTATAAAGTTAAGAAAGTTAAGCCAAGCCTGATCTCTCCTTATATATATAAAAGAATAATCCCAGTCATTTTCACACAGTGAGGCATACAGCTTATTAATTAAACACTGTTATTGCTATTGGTATCAGGAATGAAAAAGTGAGATTGCCCATCCTTAGTTGTTAAATTATGGCAATGAACCAAAGACATTATGGCATCATAGCTTAATTTGAGCTACCCATTTTAAAATTTGCAATAGATAACACCCTGCCAGCTGTGATCAGTGCATGTTTCAGGTGTGTTGTTGTGCTGGTGTCTGTAGTGGCATCGTGATACACTTTCAGCCCGTGAGGAACATTATTTCAGTGTCACAGTGAACCTGAAATTGCTGCTGACTTGTTACCTTGCTGTCCACACTCAGTTTAAGTTAATATTTCCAGGAGGGCAATAAGCCATGGCATGAAGCACAAACAATATCAGGAATGTGACTGCTCTGCAGTTTTTTCCAATGGCCTATGTTGCCATCACATCCCAAGCCAACAACGTACACTTGGGATTAAAAGAAACAACATGTAAAAGCCTGTACATGATAGGAGTAACGCAAATAGACATATCTGTCATGTAATGAAGCTCAGCATGCTGGCAAAGTGGTTTGCCAAGTTTCACATCTGTTTCAATGGGAGGTGTCAATGAAAGATAAATGATCAGTGTGCTATATGACGTAAAGGAAAATATATCATGTCTTAATCGTTTTAATTGGCCTTAACTGTAAAGGTCGGTGAAATAAAACTCCTGAAGTTGATTAATTGATTGAAACTCTTTGAGAAGGTGACATTTAAGAATATTGTTTTTTTTTTTTTACCTGCAGATGTAGACTTCTGCTACAGAAGTGCTCCACCAAAAAGACTGAATAAGAAGAAAATGATGCAGTTTTACTCTACAAGGACTGCAAGTGTATATATTTCTGTAGTATTGTATCCAAGCAGTGTTAAGCGGGCAGCTAGGTGTGTAGTCGTCAAAACAACCACATAACCAAGTCTCAAAAAGTATGCTATGTCAGATCTAATTCAAGTCATTTCCAGCTGAATACATCATGTGTATCCACAAACGCAGGCACACACACTTTTGAAGTACTACGCGTTTTCACTGCTGAGCATCATTTATTGAACTTCACCCCACAGGCAAAGGAAGGAGACTTAACCTAGGCTAGGTCTTGCAAATCACAATCATCAAAGCATTTACACTTGAGACAGAGTCAACAGCTTCATGAAACTGATTTGCGCCTCCAGTGAGTAATTTTAACAAGCATTATTTTGTGTTGCAAATTAACTGAATGCTTATGATGGAACACACGATAATCACGGCAAATGAGTGCAGGTGGCGGCTGTGGAATAAAAATAATTAAGTGTTCTTTTATATTGAAATACTAAGAAAAATACTTCTTGCATCTTAATCTTACATATCAACCCAAATGCACAAAAAGCATGTGGATGATACAATAATGCGCACTGTAAAAGTGTGTAATAAGGATGCCCTTGCTTTAGGTATATACTGTAATTTACATTCCAAGTAGTCTGTACTGACTGTTCTGTAAAAGCCCAACCTTGATGTTTTTCCTAAACCTAACTCAGTCGTTTTGTTCCTTAAACATAAGTATAATGTAGTGCAATATTCATGCTTCAGCAATACAAAATATGATACTGACACGCTATCTTCTGGTGGAAATCTTTGGCGTCATGTATATTAGTTGCAACTGTAGTTTTGATAACATTACTTGGGACTTGAGAGATTCCACACCTCTTTTTGTTATAGTTGGTTTGCAGTGTATGCCCAGGTATTATTTGAACAGTATTATTTATTATATTATTATGTATATGCATTAATCATTATTGTTGGAAAATGATCAAGGGACATGGATTTTATTTTTTAAATCATGTAAAACACTTTCAGTAACTATTAGGCTAATTGCTAAGTGGAGTAAATTATAATACTAATATACAAGCTCCCCCTGGCCAAAAGCAAGCGTGAAAATAATATTTACAGATTATAATAATGAAAACAATCTCTCTCTTAGTGGCCCTAATGCTGTAAATCCTAATAAACTGATGAATGAATTGTTTACAAGATATTTTAAATGCTTTTATAATACCAGGAAAACATGAAAAAAATGACTAAACTCTCCATCATTAAAAGATCTCCCTCTCTGTCATAATAATCAGCCAAATTTTTGTTTTTTTCAAATATTGATCTACTCATTAGCCCTCTTTAAAAAAGTCCCAGCTGTCGGTGTAGGTTTTTTTTCTTTGATTAAATTTCTATCTGCATTCACATGATACAGAACTGACTGAAACCTTATCTCTGCCCATCTATCTATCTATCTATCTATCCATCTATCTATCTATCTATCTATCTGTTAGATACAGAAGTGTGTGTAGACTTCCAGTTGTGAAGTTATTAAAAGACTTGACAGCCCAGTCTTCATGCATGATTTGCAGTTATGTATTAATTTTAAATCAAATGCAGTCAGAAACAGACATATAGGATAAAATAGCAGACCTGTTATCTGGATAAACAAAGCTATTCTTCCACTGATCCCCTCAGATTATTCAAAGTATATTATCGTACAAAATTATAAAACCACTGTTTTGTTCAGGCTTCGGGACCAACATTATAATACGCAAAGACACAGCATTTCATACTTTTGGATGAAAGTCTATGCCTGTATTTGAACTTGTGTTTGTCTTGCAACCAGCTCTTCCTTGCAGGAAGGCAAGGCCTAATGTGTAACTTATTTGTTGTCCCCTGAAAGCTTTGTGAGTTTCACAACTAATTGGTCAACAAACAAATTGAATGTCAACAATGGTGGTTGCAAATGTGCCCTGCAAACACTGACCAAAGGCTCTGAAATATGAAACATGAAGTGTCTCCCCCATTCCAAACAAAGACAATATCCTCATTAAAGACACCAAGTTATCACAACAGCCTCCAAGTTCAAACTACAGCAATGATGACAGGAAATCTAGCATTTAGTTTTTGGTTGTTATTTCATCTCGTTATCATCTTGTTATTGTCGGTACGAGATAACAAGACAATACATGTATACAGTTACCATGGGGATGAGGTTAGATGCCATTTGTACTGTCAACCGCACAAATGCAACCTGACAAACACAATCAACCTTGCTCGACCACAGAATATGGACTACACCTCCAGACAGACAGTGTGTTGCTTTTAGTGTTTCTCCACACTCCACCATGCTGATCCCACTTTATATACAACATATGATGGTACATGATGGCAATTATATTTGGCCTTAGGTTAGGACTCATTCAGTGGGTGGTACATTTGTCCAATCTTCTGGTCCACAGCACAATATCGCAATATCTCCTGGACATTTTATGCAAATATTCATTGTCCCCAGAGGAACAATACCAATGTTTTTGTAGGCCCCATGACCTTTCCTGACATTAAATGGCAGTACAATGACTCATACCTGTTTACTTTCAATGGAGTACACATACACAATGACATATTTACATTTTCCTAAACTGTATTGCCCACTTTCATTGCACCCATAGAGGTTAATAATTAAAAAAAGAAAACAATAATGAAAAAAATGCTAATATTCATAACCACTGTGACACATTGGCCGAGACATTTGTAGTCTATTTTGTATTTTCAGGTATGGCTGAGAGATGTAAACAAAGATGTAGAGTTGGATATGGAAAAACAAGAGTGAGATTGAGGGAGTGGCGTATGTGCATGTATTGGAGAGAAAACGTGGAGGTGACCAGTGAATTCTCATTGGAGATCTATAATTACTTCATGCCATTAGACCTGCAGTCTATAATTAACTACCTATTTGGATTAGCATGGACAAAGTCACTGGAAGTGGAGAGAGACAGGCAAAAGAGAAAGAGAGCGCAGATAAAAAGAGGAGCGAGATGAGATGTAGGAGGGATGGAAGACAGGAAGCTCAAAACAAAGAGAAGAATATGTGAAAGTGAGGGACTGAAGGCTATTATTTGTGTTCACTGGATGCAGAACTTGGATAACACTAACCAGCCTGCAACATGTTATGTTCATACTGTCTGTGCTAGTATGTGTGTGTGTAGAAGACAGACCCAGATGATGAAAAATATTTATTACTTATTTATTTGCTATAATACAATTTGGCATTGGCTCAAATATTTCACGTTAAGTGATTTAGTAATAGTGAGTTCATGGAGGTGAGACGATGGGCTTGAAGATAAGCAGCGAACCCTCTGTGCTGCTGGAGATGGTGCATGGAGGAATTCAGGAACACTGAAGCATAGTGGAAGGCAATATTATGATAATCATAAAGGGTGCATCTGTGTACAGTTTATGTCAGGACTGCTGTGATTGATTTGGATGTGGCTTTGATAAAAAAAAGAGTGTGAATGATGGGGGAGCTATGACAAAAACAAGTTGTGCTAATGGAGAGTGTGTAGGAGAAACCATAGAGGAGTGAATTATGTTGATGGAGAATGATCATATGTGCATTGGACCATGGATCATGGGCTACGGAGGAATGGTGCCATTGCATTGCTCAAGGCCTCTGCTGAAAGACACAGAAGGGGTTAATTGAATATTATGTATCAGTAGTTTCATAAATCCAGTACTTTCAGTTTCCATCTCATTTAACTAATACTAAATGGTTGCATCACATTACTTATGCTTGGTAAACAAACTTTATCTATTTGGAAATTATAAGAGCTTTCATTGGTAACTGCCTAAGTGTGTGTGCATATGAGTGTGTGTGTGTGTGTGTGTGTGTGTGAGAGAGAGAGAGAGAGAGAGAGAGAGAGAGGCGACCCTACAAGCCAACGCAGGAAGACAGACGGGGAACGAGGGGCAAAGAAAGAGACAGAAGGAATTAGTGAGTGTGTTGAGGTGTGACTGCCCTGCTCTACTTGACTAATGAGCTGGTGTTAACTCAGAGGAAGTCAGAGCTCATTCTGGCTATGCTTGACCCCAGTGCTAACACTAACGCTGTGTGACAGCTACATATACACTGACTGCCACCATCAACCCCAACTCTATTCATTAACTCCCTTGGCCTGAGTGTGGGTATGCGTTTGTGTGTATGTATCTGTGTATGCACCTTGCAAAAAAAAAAAAAAAAACGTACCCAACCTACCAAGTCATTTGATTCGAGTCATTTGCAAGTCTTTAAACTGCACTGTCAAGTTCCTGCATTAAGATAGATGCACATTATTTAATCAATTTTGTCATTGTCCAGTGTTATCTTTATTGTAAAGCAATAGAGATAACACTGGACTTACATTTCCAAATTGTTGCTCTGTTTCTGCAGAACATGTAAATGTGCTATTTGCTAACCTTTTTAGTAGTAACTTTATGCGATTTATATTTTCAGCTTGTTTTTTAGTCTCTCCAACCTTTACAGGCAAAATATGACTAAACTAGGTTTAAATCATCTCATTCAGAGTACAATTAATCATCTCATATAATTAAAGTTTGCAAAATGCTTACACCTACTTTTTTATCATTTGGTAGTACACTTTTTTTTTAGGAATTCAGAGATAGTCTCACTTTTAAAACAGCTTTGAAATGGCATCTGACATACCATATACTGAGTTTGAATGTCAGGAAGTAAGGGACCAAACATGAGTTGCCCTCTGGTAACTGAAGAGCCACTTTATTCTACCACATGAATGTTGTGAACTTTCAGATTGCTGTCAGGAGAGCCAGGGGCTAGAGGCAACCTGCCATTTACTGTGTGTTCATAAGACCCCCCCATTGAGAAACTGTGGGTGGAAGGGACAGAGTGGGAATCCCCTTAACTGAGCTGCCAAGGTAAACTGAATTATGTTAGTGTTTTCGCTTTGCACTGATAGGATTGTCTAGCATTTCCCATTCCCATTAACATAAATGGTGGCAAAGTCAGCAGCACCACAAAGTACAGCCTCTTGAGACATCCATCAATCTGCCATCCATTTGGGGTCATGAGAGGGCTGGAGCCGATCCCAGCTGACATTGGGCACAGGTGGAGTAGACCCTCGACAGGTTGCCAGCCTATCGCAGAGCTGACACAGAGATAGACAACCATTCACGTTAACATTCACAGCTATGGGCAATTTAGAGTCAACAATTAACCTAACCTGCATGTCTTTGGACTGTGAGAGGAAGAAACCTGGAGAAAACCCATGCTAACAAGAGGAGATCATGCAACTCCACACAGAACGATTTGAACCCTTTTGCTGTGAGGTAACAGTGCTAACCGCTGCACCATCCTGCAGCCCATGCTGGAGACACTCTCAACAAAATGTGAATACAATAAAGCTAAAAGGTTCACAATTGCCTGGCTGCTGTATTTGTCTAGTTTAGTTAGGTGAACTGAGCGTATACATTAATACCCACACACGTCCTGTAGTAATACACAGGAGGGTCAGCAAAGCAAACAAACAGACAGGTAATTCCTTTGGAAAACTTTCTAATTTACTATAATTATGAATCAATAGAGGGGATGTTGGCAAACTGGTTGTAGGCCGGTAAATTTGGAGAGTAATGACAATGCCTTTTTATTCATCTGTTTACAGAGCAGCACCGAGGTAAGAGCAGTTGTGCATAGAGGGCGAGCATGGTACATTGTGAATTTGCAGTCATTACTCCTCTGGTGTTGTAGTAGGTGGTCTTCTGTAATAGCTCTGACAAGGGATCGCTGTCAGCTGTGTGACCTGATGAGCCGCTAGTCCTCGTTTCCCTCATGTGCCTCGAACTTTTTGGTCTGAGTGTGCCCTGCGCTTGGCGCTGCAGCTGTAATGCGGGGATATTGATGCTGCTGTGCTATGCTGAGCAAGGCATCACTGTCACAACACATACATACCATACATACAAGCAGACGGCTAAACTAAATGACTGAGAGCGAGAGGGAGACAAGGAAGGAGACAGATAGAAAAACTGTGACAGATATACAGAGAGACACTTGTACAGCCAGTCAGTTGTTTGATGATGACTTGTGTCATAACTTTTCCCATATGGTTTGTCTTGTCTCTCTCATCTGTACCATGGGACAGCTGTATGGAAGCTGGGGATACATAACTATCAGGCTATACATATGGGAGCTGTCTGTTGTGGATACCCCTTGGCACATCAAAGCTACATAATATACTGAATCATCTTTCCACTGCTGAAGCAGCAGAGAAGAGAAGTGAAGACTTGAATAAGTGCCCTCGACATACTGGTGGATGCATACGTTGATGTGTACAGTATGGATAAAAAATGAAAGTGATGAAAGTGCTTATGGAGGCACATAACCAAGATTTTTACTTATAATGACAACCGTTACATATATTATTTATTTACTATGTTGCATATAGGACTTTTTACACCTTTACAACTTATCAACCTTAACTCAGGACCTTGACATGCTAAGGTTAGCGACCTGACCCTAAAGAGTTTTAAGCTACAAAATGAATCATGACCATAAAAAATACATTTGATTCAGAGCAAAAAACATCGGAAAACAGAAAAACAAGGTGAAAGTACAAGATCTTTTAAAGGGTGAAGGAACTACTCATCCCATAAACCATTGCAAATGGCAATTCACTGCCTCTGGAAACATTTAAACTAACGGTTGACGATTTAAAATGAAGACAGATTCAGCAGCTGCATGCCTTATTTCTCGCCTCACATGTTTTCAGAAACACATTTCAGTGAGCTATTTTTGGTAATATAAGAGAAAGTTGCCAAATGAGCCACCGTGTTGGCCTGGTTTGAAATCCAGGAGCCGACTATGGATCAGCACATATACGAGTATGTATGAGCACATACCCTCACTAGTCATTCGCAGGTGTGAGGCACATTTCCATGGTAACAGCAAGCTCCACCAATCAGAGACATTACAGTTACACTCTACAGGATATGCATACCATTGTTTCACAATCTCATAGTGCATGATACTGTGCGTCTACTTTTGGTGGTTACAACATAAACAAATCAGCGATTCAGAATATGATGGGATTTTCACTTTCAGAACCTCACTACTGAGCTCTGTGATCACATTATCACAACACAAGTGTCTTACAGGTCATGCGTCTTGCACTGCACATGCGTCTGCATACATGTCTTTACTGCATTCTGTCTTTCATTCTCATGTCTTTATTTCCTTCCCTGCTTTTAGCTGCCCATTAATCCTTCCTCTTTCCTAACCTGACCAGCAGTCCCAACACACATTTTTTTATGCATATTTATTCATAACTGCCCTGCCAATCAAAGACCTGCCATGCAAAGTTCAGCCAGAGTGAAATACCGCTAATAGCCAAACATCTCTAGGCTTCATTTGCATGAAGCCAGAAATAATCTCTGGTGTCAACACACGGCTGATTGGTGACACCTCACTCAATTTGAGAAATGACATTCAATTTATGTGGGACTTTGGAGACTCATACAAGAAACAGTGCACACATTTTAAATTCATTTAAGATCTCAATACTTGCAGGAGTGCAGACAGTGTGAAGATGTATTGACTTTATACACACATATATATATATATATATATATATATACACACACACACACACACACACACACACACACACAACATATGCACAGTATATGGCACAATAACCTACATTATTTGATGTAGCTTTTCAGCATTGTTCAATATAATATAAATAGACTGTAATCATCCCAGTATCTTCATAGGGAAGGGAAATGCTTACCCATCATTTTGAGTTATATTTATTATTTGCTTTCATGTGATTGGTACTATATTTCATATGCAAACTGTGCAGGCACACACAGCCTCAGTGATTGCAGTATTTCTACTTGTAGCAGTTGGGCAGATTCCTGCATCTGTGTGTGAAAGTGTGTATGCAAAAAAAATCTACTTTTTCACATCATTAGAGCAATTCTGCTCTATGCTCACCAGTCAGAGTACAATGGCTAATTGAACTATTTAAACTCTTAACTTCATTTGATCTCACAACTCCTCACTATTGCAGATTTTTGTGGCAGTTTTGCGCTACCCTGACTTGCAATTAGATTTATTTAACTGGGTCAAATTCGTTTGGTAAAGGAACCCTTATCCCGAAGGATTGTGACAGTGACATGGTAGTCTGAATATGCAGCACATTCACACATAAATACAGCTATGCACAGGCACATACTGTGTGTGAATACATTCTGCATATTAATGCATGCAAATCCATGCGCGCTGGCTTAATCAAGTGTTTTTACAGATGAAGATAGCTGTAATTTGGACACGCAGCACATTCAATATTAATAAAGTTTGAACAAACAAGCGATAAATGTAACCTCACAGTAAGAGTGTAGCAGGTTCAAACGTGGCTTGGGGCCCTTCTGTGTGGAGTTTGCGTGTTCTCACCGTGTTAGCTTGTAGCCGTGTGGGCTTGTCTCTGGGTTCTCCAGTTTCCTCCCGCAGTCCAAAGACATGTAGGTTAATTGCTGACTCTAAAGAAAGAAAGAAAGAAAGATTCTTTTGTCAAGTGGGGAAATTAGATTTACACTCTGTTGTTCAACAGTACAGTTCACACAGTACATATACATGTAATGGAGAGATGTCAGAGTGAGGGGGCTGCTCCTGACAAGCGCTCAGAGCAGTTGGGGGTTTGGTGCCTTGCTCAGGGGCACCTCGGCAGTGCCAAGAGGTAAACTGGCACCTCTCCAGCAACCAGTTGGTCTTGGTCCATGGGGGATTTGAACCCGGGTCCTCCACATCCTAACCCAAGTCCTTACAGACTGAGCTACTGCCGCCCCCAAACTGCCCATACGTGTGGATGTGAGCATGAATGGTTGTTTGTCTGTATGAGTCAGCCCTGTGTTATTCAGTCGACCTGTCCAGGGTCTACCTTGTGTTCGCCCAATGTCAGATGGGATTGACTCCATCCCCTCTGTGACCCCCCTCCGTGACCCTGAATAGGATATGCGGTTACAGATAATGGATAAACAAGACACAAGATAGAGATAGTGCTTCTTGTAGCAGCAGGGGATGAGCTTCAGGACTCTATGGACTGAGTTTTGCATGTACCCCGCAGGGGCCTTTACAGGCCGTGGCTCATTGACTGCAGTTCACTTTTTCTGCTGGTTGATGGATATGCTGACATTACAACAACTCTTCTTCACTTCCCTGGAGTCAACGAATGATGAGCAGTTGTTGCATTGCCGCAAGCAGTAATTAAGGAGTCCAAGCAATCAGCCAGTTGGCACGTGTTTCAAATGACCCCTTGCTCCAAACGGGCATGCCCCGAATGGGCACTGCACTGGTAGATTCAATTATAGGAGGGGAGTGTCTTTAATACATATGTCAGTCTTTAATTTTTCAAAGTCTGCTGTACCCTGTTCATTGCCATTCTCTTTACCTGTTGTACTTCATAGAGTGTCATCACCAGGTACCAAAGATCAGACAGAACAGCAGGTGAGTACATTTCATCAGTGGCTGTCAGGTATCACAGATATGGTGATATGGTGAATTTGCTAGTTTTAGGGATGTGCCATCATATCAGAAAACTGCAGATTAAAGATCTCAGACAAGGTATCCACAAGTTTTTACATTTCCTTGGGACACATAGGCCTATTTATTGATGACTTTGAGTGGCAATACTAAGTTCGGATCGTCTTTGTGTGTGTTTTGCACTGACAAGTCACCAGTGAATTGGGCAACACCCAAGTTATTTTCAGAGAGCAGTGGGAATACTAACTTCTCTCCTTTCACTGTCTCCATTTTGGTCAGGCACCTGGGAATGTTTGTGGCCTATTTTTATTATTTTCTCATTGCCATCAGTCAAGGTGCAAAACTGGTGGAGCATTGGGCCTACAAATCCCATGAGGGGGTGTAGTCTTTGTGAAATGGATCATCACTTTAATAGTATCAATGCAAGTGTACAACAAGCTAACCTCTAAACAGCAAAAGTAGTTCCCAATCCTGCTTGCGAAGCAAATAAATACAATATTTCTCTTTTTGCTTATAGAACAATGGTTACAATAGGTAATTGTATAATACTAGTATTTGTAAATGTAGGTTGCTATCTCTTTATGTTCTGTCTCTCCCTTTGTTTCTTTCTGTCCCACTATTCCTCGGTTGTCGCACAAGCAGGGACATGGCCACACGGACACACACACACACACACACCGATCAGACAACTCTCAAAGTAACTCAACCTCTTTTATCTCTATCTCTCAGTCTGTCCTCTGTCCTCACCCCATCCTCCACTCCCTCCCATTGCCCCGTGCCTGCTGTTCATCCACGTGTGATTGATGGAGGGGTTCATCCATCCCTTCTTCAGCCACTCGGCACTCCTCTGTCCCCGAAGCCCCTCCATCCTTCTCTCTTACCTGCCGTCACCAGATGGCTCACCACCTGCCTCCAACAGTCAACAAAAGCTGCAATTACCCTTCATGTCCAACAAAGGGAAACTCACTCAGTGCACCCACACACACAACACACACACAGAAACACACACACACAAAAATGCACACGGAGATATCCATGTAAGTAACATACGCAAAAAAAAGTAAACTCCATGACCGTGTGCACAATTACACACTTACATACATGCTTTTATTTTGTATGAAGTATTACTCGTTATGATCAGTTCCTGTCTTTGTAAAGATTTCAATCTGCGGTCGTGGTATATTTAATTTTTGTAGTTCTTTTTTCACAACTTCATTAATAATCACAGGGAATTGACCAGGCTCGAAATCTAATGCTAATTGCCCGATCTGCACATCTATCTTCTCATTAAAATTAGAATAATTAAAAAGAGTGGATGCCAATTGAGCGTAAACCAACACATGTGCAGGAAGAGGCACTGAAACATCCGTTTGCTTGTTCCCAGAGGAATCCACATAAACACTGTCTGTCATCATACATCATGAACTCTCGCTGTCAAGCTTATATGAACTCAAACAAATGCGTAGACACACAGGTATGTGCACATTTACATACGCGCCTACGCAGTGGAGTTGATAATAGTTAGAGGAAGTGAGATTTGTTAGAACTACAAACCTCTCTTTATACCGTAATGATGGTTATTATTCTGTCATAGTGTGACTCTCACTATGCAGAAATGCTACTGACTGCAAGTTATTTTCCTCTATACACCATAATTACACATGATTGATTATGCATGTGTGTGTGTGTGTGTGTGTGTGTGTGTGTAGGCAGTTCCCTACTGATAATTACAGTACAGTGATGACTGACAGCTGTAATAAACAGAATCACTGCTACACCTACCATATTCTGTTGCCCTAGGCTGCCAGAAATCAAGACAAAATAGAAAGAGCTCTGAAGTTAGTATCATTTTTTTTCTTTTTTTTTTCATCCTAGACTTCTCTTATTGAAGTGGAAATGAAAAGTAAAAGACGTAGCTCCGTTGTTCAATATATATTATGCATAATCACCTTATATTCAAATCGCCTTCTTCAATTTCCTTGATGTTTCTGAAAAGAAACAATTCATGCTCCCTGACGGCTCCCAAATGCTCACTGTGCTGTGGTCACAGTGCAAGCCTGCTATATGCAGCATATGTAGAATGCAATAATACAATATTGTTTTAATTAGTTGTGATCATGTTATATATCCTGATGAGTTTGATTAGGTATGATTAAATCAAACCAAAGGCATACATTTCAGTCTTTAATTAGATCATCTAAAAGAGCAATCTTTCATTGTCAGAGGTGCAAATTCATAAAGAATGGACTGTAGCTGCTGATAGCATCGTGAATTGTACATCATTTGTAACCGCTATCTGCCCCGTCCCAAGGTCCGATTCACAAAAGATATTGTGCTATTGATATTACAGTGCATAATGATTTGCAGCTGAGTGCACTTTGCCCTTTATTTTCATCTGATAAAGTATAAATGCACTTGAGGCCAATGCTGGTTGAGAGGAGTGAAAGTCAGAACTCAATGAGCCCCAACATGCTGAGCCGTTTCATGTCAGTTCTCTAACCATATAGACCAGGCTCGGTTCAGACGTTTGACTTTTGTGTTAAATGTATGTATATTATATGTAAATTATTAAGATCTTTTGAGTTAACTAGACACAATTTGCTGGTTTTTCAGAGATACATAGAGCTTTGTACAGGACTGAATTGTGCAACACGTAAAATTCTAAGTGACTAAGGCTCATGATCACTGGGTTATCGGCATTTAATTTATCATCTTATCAGTGCATTTGGTAGGTGATCAGATTTTGAAGCAATCCCTGGAGTGAATGTCTACCACTCATCTAAGTTTGGTTGAAATTGCACATTGTATTAAGCGTTATTAAAGTGCCAAACACAAGAAGTCAAAGTTTAAGTGATGTATAAATAATCATATTGTGGCCCATGGTCTATGATTCCACTAGATTTCCACTGTCATTTTAAAGTTTTGAGATATTCTTTTAACAGACATTCAATTGTAGGTAGCGTCAGACAGTAAAAGAGAATAGGCAGTCTATCTGTGAATAAGACAGCGTTCAAAAGTATGGCAAGACTAACACTAATGTACTGTAGATCAATTAGAAAGTCAGATTTCTGGTCACACCTCTACCTCACACCTTGTTGCCTATTTTAGCACCCCTTCATTCCTTTCTTCCATCGCTGCCATAACAAGTACATTGTATTCCAGTAAAAAAAAAAAAAAAAAAATACATTTCATCTACAGCTCATCATGACTTAGCCTTACCCTAAGATTATACAGTTAGTATATTCGGGTAGTTATATGTAAGATTTTTTAAGCACACGGCAGGATTCCAACGCATTTCAAGGGGTTTCTAATGGGCAAAACATGTCTGTACAAATATAAAACGTTGTGCAAGCATATAACTAACTGTGAAGTACAGTTCATGGTAATATCATGTTAGTAGCACTGCTTTCAAAAAGAATTTCAATTTGTAGTATATTGATGTGAGTAATGATACTAATAGAGATGTGTTTAGGAGAAGAAATTAGCTTAATTAAATGTCTCTCAAATTGTCATTTTCATTTTGTAATTCAATTGTCATGATAAAAAAAAAAAAAAAAAAAACAATAACATAAAAAGTTATGAGGGTCTACTGATTGTATATATTCTGTTTAGCAGCATCCATCACACAAGATAACAACCAAGCTGTTAGATAACAGAGGGCAAACAGGACACAGAAAGTTGTTCCACAAAGCATGATTACTGGTTAAGTCAGACTTATTTTAGTAAAGCCCTACTAAAGCCCTACTTTAGTAAAACCCTCCCAGAAAGTAGATTTAAATGATCTTTATTGAAGTTACATAGCACTGTGTCCTTCCAGATAAACCTGATCCCCATCAGGCTAGTTCTCTGACTGAGCTTAAACTATGGCTTAATTTTTGTTACTGTCTTCTGGCCCAAATGAAACACAGTGCTTTCATGCTCCCCTACATTAAAAGCACACTAGTTCCTGAATACTGAACATGGCCATTTGACCCATATTGTGCACTCCAGAATTGTCCATTATGAATATAAGTCTTAGAGATGCAGGAATGAATGTTATTCATTATTGTTATTACGTTTTTATATTACCACTGAAGTACTTCTACTTTCCAAATAGCATAATCCCCATATCAGTACAGTACTGTGGGGTGATGCCACGATGGCTCAGTTGGTAGAGCAGGTGCCCATATAACAAGGCTGAGTCCTAACCAGGGCAGCCTGGATTTGAATCCGGCCCATGGCCCTAGCTGCATGTTGCCCCCTGTCTCTCTCCCGTTCTAAACTATCCACTGTCCGGTCAGTAAAGTCTAAAAATAGGCCCAAAAAAGTAATCTTTATAAAAAGAGTAAAGTGGCCACCTCCAAAATTCCCCACTTTGCCCATTTTTGTTGTTTATTGGCCCATATTATTTTGTGTTATGCATGAGAACTTTCCTGTACGCGCTAGTGCTTTTCAATAAACTAGCTTCTTTCAAATTCATACCCAAGTGAACATTGATTTGGCTTTATTGAAAAGTGGATCCCTTATTTGATGCATGGCCTCACGATGGCTTGAGCCGTCAGTGAAATGTCCATAAAGAAGTAGAGCAATGAGAATTACAGCGGGGGAAATAAAATGAAAAAAGTCCTCACTCATCCATGCATCACACTGCCTTCCTTCTCACTTATTTAGTCAATTCCCAGTTATGATGGATATATCAAATATGATTTATTTCCCTCTCATATTTCACATTGCTTCTGAATATATATTATTGCAAAGTGATGTTATTGCTTCTTGCCGATGTCAATGCACACACATGTACTGTACACATATAGCAAGAGGATGCTTCTCTCACAGGGAGGCCAATCAAATGTAGCTGTATCCTGGTGCAGCAATCAACAATGACAGGCAGACCAATTACATCAGTTAATCATGTAATATCAATTATTCCACTCCACAGATCATATGCTAGCACTACTTTACATATGCACACACACTTAGACACATTGTATAACAGATACACATGTACATGCCAAGTAAAACATGTAAAAATGTGTATTTAGATTTTCTTTGGAAAGAGAAGAGATAACAGATTCTGTTATTTCTTGTTACTATATGTCATTCTAGTTAACTGTTATTAATATTTTCAGAGTAAATGAATCTCCATGATGATATTCTCCAGATCTATTTTGTTATCATAGACATTATATCATAAATTGTTGTGACAGTGTTTCCCCTGTACAGTATTTGTGTCAATTATGTATAATACAAGAAACAAAAGAACATAATGACTTGGACGGATCTTTAGACTTATGCAACTCGGTAACAATCTTTAAATCACTGAGGGATTCATTACAGTTTGCTAATATTTAGCCCAGTCTATCCAATGTTCTTTTTTGTTCTGCCAAAATGGCAATGGGAAGAAAATGCTCCAAAGTATTACCACAGATTTTCATTTCCCCATCAAGTTTACCAGACAGTAGTACAGTGTGTACCTAGGACTTTGCCACCAAACCCCACTTTCCCCTCTGACAACTCTATTACAACACAATCAAGGGGGACGGGGATGGCAATGGAAAGAATTCCACCAAGCTGAGATGGCAAACAGTAATTCTACAGAGCAAATTGAACTTAGAATCCAATTCCATGGACAGATTTGACATGTTTCTCAGACCTCCTGGAGAAATTAACTAGTAGAGTGCAGCATTGCAAATGAGAACTCACAAAGTATTGTAAGCAACATCTGCAGAACATCAATTGTATTCACACAGATTAGCTGTATGGGCAATGTACTGCCAATGTATATTTGCAGAGGATTCTTGGCAAACATATATGGGTTGGATTTGTATATACTGTATGATATAAGCATATATTGCATTTCACTGTAGAATACTAAGCTTGGTACACGTATGTCACAGTCAGAATCCAGACTTTCTGGTTGCATACTTTCTTTGCCTGCAGCCTGCAGGAAACTGCAACTACGGTCATTGAAAGAAAGTTTAATTTTGACTTTTGACAGTCAGTAAATAGCAGTGAAATGCCTGAGCAACCCCAAATGATTCTAAAAGGTTCTCAGGACGTCTCCATCTTCAACACTCCTGGTGAAGATGCATCAGTTAAGATACTGTGTCAACTGCTGTAATGTGCACAAACATTTTTTTCAACATAACCAGAGGATCTTTATTTAGGAGATGCTTTTGTCCAAAGGGATGTGCATCTGAGAGTTCGTACAGCACAAGCAAAGATCTAGATAGGAGGGAACACTGTGAGGAAGCGCCAACAACATCTTCAAGCCGGATTGCACACAGGCGCCTTTCATTGGTGGAGCGTAGTGGAAGGGAGGGAGTAGACCTGGATGAGGGAGTTCAGGTTGGGGGGAACCATTTTTTTTTTTTTTTGTAAGTGAGCAACAGGGTTTTGAATTTGATGCGAGTGGCAACTAGGAGCCAGTGGAGGGATATGAACAGCGGAGTGAGGTGTACTGTTTTGGGTTGGTTGAAGTCCAGTCACGATGCTACATTCTGGATCATCTGCAGAGGTTTGAATGCGCATGCAGGGAGGCCTGCCCCTTGTGTGATGTGGTTCTTCTTCTTTGAAACTTTTCAAAGAAAAAATATTTATTTTTTTCTGTGCATTCAGATGTCGACTGGCTGAAAGAATGATTTTGGAGAGGTATCTATGGGTGAGAGTGTAGTGCATGTAGGAAGATGGCCAGAACTCCCCCTGCAGCAGATCACAACCCGATATCATGCCACAGTGTGTAATAGAACTTCCTGTCCACCAGAGGATAGCGTCAGTGTCACGTTTTACCTCACAGAGGCTTGAATATTGTACACCTGCATCTGCAATCTTATTACACCCTTTTGCCCTGCACATTTTTGTGTCATTCACACGCCTTGAATTGCGATTAGGCTGCAGCGCAAGTTAAGTAACAAGGTCTTAGTATAGCCTGACGAAAAATATTACTTTAGAGTCCAACAATATTCTTAGAAAGTAAAAAGCAGAAGAAAAAATGTAGCCTGGCAACAAAGAGGGGATGGAGAATTGTGTTCTTTTGTTCATTAAACTTGAACTTGGCATTCAATGAACTGTGAAATCACTACAGGCTACCACTCAGTTTTTGTTAAGACATTTACTTTATGCATTGCCTTCGTATAATAGTGAGAAATCAGCTGGAGGCTATCAACACCATCCGCACCATACCCTATTTCAGCTCTCTTACCTGATGTGGTGACTTGAATGCAGTTTTTCATAGTCCAGTTTTTCATCATTTTTGTCATGCATCTTATTATGTTATACATACAGTGCTTTTTCATTGCTTTTCACATTTGTTAACGTAACTACCCTTGCAATACAATACAAACTGGAGTGAATTAAATTGGAAAGTTTTTCTCAGGTGGAACTGAAAGGTGTTAGTAATGTTTGTGAGTTTTTTTTTTTTTTTTTTTTCATTTAATTAAATGTCTGTGCAGTATTGGGGCATATTTATTTCTATTTATAGTTCTCAAACAAATCCCACCATTGAACTGTACCTACTGGGATCTCTTTTTTTCCAGAAAATGCCTGAAAAGAGTTCCCAGTGTAACTTGCAATGTAAAGTACATCAGGCAATTTTATAATGAGCGAAAATTGAATAAAACAGGTATCGCATTTTTGACCTGTGCTCTCCTGTATGTAAATATGCCCACAGTGTGTTAGAAACAACCCACATTGACTATATTGCAGTCAGTATGTGTGTGTGTGTGTGTGTGTGTGTGTGTGTGTGTGTGTGTGTGTGTGCGCGCGCTTTTGTTACTATGTGCATGCAGGACTGACTTAGTATGGACACTTATTGCTTTTTCACCTATTTGCATTTGGAGTTTAAATTCAATTAGTTGCCCATTGTTTTTGCCTAATGAATCAGTTGAAAGTGAAGTGCCCTCTCCACAAGTCAATTAAATCCATTCAAAGGCTCAGTAATTGTTTAACACTGCCTCAGGTAATTATGTCATATGAAATACAGTCACTGTCACCTGAAGTGACTGTGTGTGTGGGTGTGTGGTCACAGTCTGGTTGTGGGGGCATGGCTGCTTGCAGGTATGCTATTGTGTGTCTATGGGATGTGTACATTTACTCATCATTAATCTAAATGCGCTCAAGCTGTGTGTTTGTGTGCTTGTTTGGAATCCAGTGATGACTGCATGAGTGTGTTTCTAAAGTCTCCTGTGTGCTAGTTGTGCATCGAGTGCCAAGAAGAACAGACGCCATGGAAAACCAGGGCTCACTGCAGGAGACAGCGATGTTTAATAAACCATTTGGCTGGCGTGTGTATGCAAGCAAGCAAGCAAGCCACACACACACACACACACACACACACACACACACACACACACACACACTCTGTTTAGTGTGTGTTTCAGGCTCTGTGTATTTGCACATTCATCCAGGAGGCTAGTTTTGGCTTGATGGCAGAGCAGAATTACTTTGCCTCCTGGTGAGTACACACATTTTGCCCTTGGGAGGGCAGCTGAGAAATGTGGCCGAGAATGGCTTGGTTGAATCAGGGAAAAGGTAGCCTACTTGGAGTTTGGTGCTGTGGTGCCATATGGAGCTAATGGTACAGGATGACAGCTTTGGACTTGGCATTTTGGAGTAACAACCCCAGAGCCTATTTCAAACTTTTCCAAGACTTCCTGACTAACTTAAATGATGAAATGTAACTTTGACAGGCTATTCTTTTCTATTTCCTTTTGACAACATGTTTTTTTCTTTCTTTCTTTACTGCTGGGTAATATGGGTCGGGATTCTGAGACGCTTGATAAATCCAAGGCCCTGATCTTACAACACTGACATTGTTGGTGTTGCCTGCTGTTTCACAATGTGTTAAGCTTAAAATGGTGTCCTATCACAAATACAAATTGCTTTGCAGCTAGTTGCTAAGTGATGTTAGCGGCATGCCTCTGGGGATGCAATGTCAGTCTGCAACTTTGGTTCTGACTGAAATAAGAACAAGATGGATTAACGCAAAGTTCGCTATGGAAATTCACATCCCCCAAAGAACAAATCCTAATGGCTTATCGTCTATTCATTTAGTGCCACCAGCCAGTCAAAATTAACTATGCGTTCCAATACCCATACTACCATACTATTTAATATGCCAAAAAAAAAAAACACAGTACTGTATGTCAAATGCAGTATGCCAAAAATACCAGGATGTCCTACTTCATCCAATTGCATTTTGTCAGTACATAAGCCAGCATGCTTTTTGGCTATTCTGACTCACAGTCCTCTGCCCAGTAGATATATGAGCAAGAGGGTCAAAGTTAAGGAGAAATGTTATAACGAAGTATATGACCCAAGAGTATGCATACAGCATGCAACAGGGCGTACTTTGTAAGGGCACCTGCAGTACATACTAGAAATAAAAAGTATGCAATATTGAACACACCCTTGATTTTTTTAATGACATGCTCATCAGTCTCAGCTCTGCTTTGTGTTAAATGCTCATGAGGAAATGCTAGCATGCATGGAGACATGCTGAACTACAATAGTGAATAAGATGAACATAATCTGCTAAACATCAGCATTTTAGAAATGTCCCTGCATGTTAGCATGCATTTAGCTCTCAACACCGATGTGCTGAAGTACAGCCTCAGCTGTAGACTCTTAGCTGGGCATTCAGATTGAAACAGCTCACGTTGGTGGGGGCATGGTGCTTCAGGTGCCAGTGAGAATCATGTATGGCACCCCGGCTGCATCAACAACAGGTTGGCCTCATTCAAAAGAAAGAGAGGGCTGAAGCTGCTGATGTTTAGTGTAGTTTTTTTTTTTTTTTTTTTTTTTTCATCCATCTAATTTTGAGCTAGTAAACATTGGTGAGGTTTTAGGAATGAGTGACTGACTAGTACAATGGCAGCTTTGCTTCATAGCTCTCTCTTTAAATAAATTAAAAAATAAATTAATTAAAAAAAAAAAAAAACATGCTCCCTGTGTTTCATTAACGGGAGTAATGCATTCTGATGCAAGCCTAATGTGAGAGAAAATTCCCTGTAATCCAGTTAAGCCGGTGCATGTGATTGTATCAACCTTCATTTATGCACCTTAAACATCTGTTACCAGAATTCCTGGACACACACTTACATTACAAACTGTATATTTACACTATATGACTGAGCGAGAGGGAGAGTTAAAGCCATGTTCACACTACACAACTTCAGAGTTGTCAGATCGCTGTACTTTTCAACCTACACCTGCTGGCTTGTAATCAGGAGTCTTGAAGTTGTGGTTTTCATGGATGACTGACACATGCACACTGTCAGGCGTGGTGATATTGTTGTTGGCACAATTTTTCACAGCACTTGAATTAAATTTCCCCAAGGGGACAATAAAGTGTATCGTACCATGCAAAGTAGCCTGTTTCCACACATCTTTGCTCTGTATCTATTTTCCTCCAGGTGCAACAATGACTTTGGTCCCTGCAAATGCAACATATAGCACATGCAGTTACAGCTGGGCCCTCCCCTAGGTTTCCCTCAACCCATGTCTTGTGCTTTTATTGGCTGTAGTTCCCTGACAGGTCCAGATATTTAGTCAGCTAGATATCTGAGATGTGTCTGGGATGCATCTGCATTGAGTCGACGAGCCTTTAGACTTGTGTCTTTGAACATTTCACACATAGTGCTCAAGCACCTATTTGCGAGCGCCAAGCCAACGGAGATTTGCCTCTGATCTGAGGCTTTTGTTGGGGTGCTCCAAAAACGACAAGTGGAAAATCAGGGCTAAAGTCATGTAGGGTGAACTAGACATAACAGATACTGTCTCTTTCTTTTTCTGTTAAACACAACAAAGCTCCTGGCTGCGAGTAGTGACTGACGGATGTTTTATGTGATGAATGGACTGGCTTGTCAGGATGTGGCGGAGAGCTAGTAGAGTTACTAAAAACAGTCCCATCCCAGTGGCCAAGACCTTAATGATCTGAGCCAACCACAAGACTTCCACAGAAAACAATAATAATTAGGGATGGGCAGCGGATTGATACCAGATCTCTGTGTGTATTTGAGTTTGTGTGTGTGTGTGTGTGTTGTGCTTGTTTTTGTGGTGTATTGGCCTCAAGGGATATAAATCAATGTGTCACGTAATTGCTTGAGTGACCTTTGCTGATAAGAGACGGTAGCCTTTTGAAATCTCTATCTTTCTCTGTCACTTTAGCAATCTTCACCTCTCAACCATTGCTTTCTCTCTGTCACATGCCCTCACATCATTATACTCACACATACTCAAACACGAGGACGCACTGGGCTTGTGAAGGCTTTGCATTGATTTGCTTATTCTTAACCTATGCACAATGTAATTGTAAATGACCACTAATCCAATTGCATATCCGCAATTTGCCTGTTTTTTTCAATAACAGGGCCACCGGAAAGGCCAACTGAAGAGATTACCATGACCTTTAATTATCCAACCAACTGTACCATTAATCATGTAGCGCTCATTAAGTCATTACAGTAGAGGTCAGACACCATTTTGTTTTTTAATATTTCGATCATGTGAGAGCAACTTATTGCCTATAATCAATATGGTATTACAAAATCTAGATCAGAGGGATCTCCTCAATTGTTTTCAATGGGGACATCTTCAATAGGCTAAAACACTAAGTTTTTGTGACATTCCCTTCCATAAAAGTGCAGTTTCTTTCATTTTAATCAGTTGATTTTATTAATATTATTGTTTCTAGCTTGAGCAACACATCATGTCATACTGTATACTTTATATTGACTGTTAATCATATGATATGGAGTTTCTAAGTTTTGGAAGGTGATTGATTGATTTATTCACATGCAATTTGACTTGAAAGTCACAGAAATTGCACAGTTACAGTAATTCCTGACAGGAAAATTGTGCTGCTGCATTTGATGTCCACTAACACTCCCTTTGATGCAGTGACTTCATGGCAATAAAAATGCCACTTCATAACCTTTATTTTGAAAAGGAAGCTGCACTGAGACCAGTGATTACATTTTCAGGAGAGCCCTGTTCACACACTCACACTTGGAGTGAGTACCCGATACTGTATGTGATCAGTTACAGGCGTTATAGTCATCCGTGTTTTTTACCTCTGCCGTCTTTTTCCATGTTTTCATATCTTATTCATTGGCTCTTCCTGCCTTCTCTCTGCTTGTGTTGATTTTCAAAAGCCGCACCCGTCCATGTTTCCTATCATGGATTATGCATATCCACTGCACATATCTTTGGTTGGACATCTTACTCTCGCTAGCATATTTTGCCTCTCTCCCTCATCTGCCAATATATCTAAATCCCCTCTGCAGTTCCCTCTTCCCATCCGCTCTTCCTCCAGTTTTATTTTCTGTTCTTCTCATGTGCCTGACGGTTTTGTCATTTACAGCAGTGTGCCGTGTTAAATCTCTCCCCCGCTGTGGCAGGAGCCTGTGGAGAAGGAAGGGAAAAAAAAAGGAGAAGAGGAGAAATGAACCAGAGGAGTGATTTGTCGTTCCAGGTAGTTGCTCCTTTGGGAAGTGTAATGGCCGATGGCTCTTCAAAGTGTCTCCCATCTGTCATAAATGTTCGCTGCAGATGGACACATACAACAGCTCACCGCCCGGCTGGGGTGCAGCTGTGTGTCAAAGATCGAGGCGGCGTTTCAGCATGTGAATAAGGATGTACATCCGTTATAGTGTGTGTGTGTTTGTAGGTGTAACTTTGGGTATTTGTTGTCACAAACTAGCATTATTTGGATCTGTGTGCCTACAGTGTGTGTGCTAAAGTTATTCTTTGTGTACGGCACTTTTTATAAGTTGCATACTTGTGTGTTTACTGTATCTGTGCATGTGCGTGCATGCAACCACAATATTTACTCTAATGGCTGAGATGGGAAGCAGGCTGCAGTGAGCTCTATTACAGTAAATAGAAAAAAAGGAGTGCTTAATAACAATGTCACTTTGTTCTATACTCCAGCAAGTAACTGCTCTATTGCTCTGTTGTCACATAAACTGTTCTCTCGAAGTGTAATTGTGCCAGTTTTGCCTGTCACACACTCCCTCCCCTCTAACTTTGTCACTTTTTCCATCTCGGTCTACCACTTGCTTTATCCCCTTCCCTCCGCCTGTCTCTCTGTCTGCTGCACCACCTGATTTCACTCTTCATTTCAGTCCTTATCTGTCTGTCTTTTTCTGCCTACGGCCTGGTTTTCATCGTGGCTTAAAAAGACACCCTCACTGTAGTTGTCGAATAATTTGTATCATTTTGCCAGGAGGAGCATATAAAACTCCCTGCCTCTTCGTAAAAGAGCAGAACTCTGAAAGTATTTTTTTTTTTTTCAATCCCACCAACACCATGAAAACTGAAGAAAATCATGTCATTGTCTGTTTTTTTCTTTTCTTTTTTTTTTTTTTTTTTGTCTTCATCCAGCCACACACTGTCAGGGGTTGTTGAAGACGGGAACCTATCCCGGCATATGGGAGGTGAGCTACACCCCCTAAAGTTTCTACCCTATCACAGGGTTCACACACAACACAATCCCAGACAAAGGTCAAAAGTCAAAAAGGTAGTATACTTGCAGTCACACTTGCTTGAATTCTAAGCCCGCCAGTTGAAAAAGGTAATGACATAGCAATAATCCAGAATACATTACTGCAACCCAAAATAAGATATTCAACAGCACACAGCTTGGAAGCACACTCAAGCAGCAGGGATTCGGGTTGTCTCCGAATTATTCCTAAGCATCAAGGTAAAAAGACTGTCTACTACCTAAAGGGCGCTTTCTTGACATACTCTGAAAGGAAAGCTTTATTAGCACTTCTACACCATGCCTGCATTGTTTAATACAAAATGTAAATTACTGCATTATTGATGGTCTGAAAGAGATTATACAGTATCCCTTCACTTATTCATCTAACATCACAAGTCTTCGTACTCTAAGGTGTGCGCAGGTTCGCTGTAAATAGTTGATGAGGACTCATTGTAATTGGTGTGAATATTTCATGGATAGAAAAGATGCATCGTAAAAAAGAACTGACAGCCAGGAACGCGACCTGATTTCTGCTCCTTCCAGGGCCACGCACACACACACACACACACACACACACACATTGTCGAAAGTATTGTACAGTAATGATATTCATTCACACACACCTGCAGATGCACATACACAGTTTCCCCAAGGATGTGCTCTAAATGCAGACTATTAAGTTCGTTTTTGGGACAGTATTGTGTAATGTTGGCAAGGGACTTGGGTACTGCTGCTAAAGGGGTGGTTAGACAGATATGGATTAAGGATTATAACAGTGATGTCCTTTTTACTTCAATCCATGTTACTTAGGATTTTCATGCTGTGTTTGTTTATGTTCAAATGATGGCTTATTTATTTGTGAGAAATGCTATTTGAGGCTTACTGACTGTACAGTCAGGCCCTGGAAGATGTAAACAACACATTTTGGCCCATATAGCCATAAAATAGACCTTTACAACAAGGCATTTATCATATTAAACTCTCAGACAAACACTTCAAAATTCATGAAAGATGGCAAAGTACATCAACAAGTAACTTTGGTCCCCAGGGTTTTGAGTCAAACATTTACAAACAAAGGCTAGATGTCCATTGATTTTTTCCTAGTGGGTGGTTCAAATGCCAATCAATGGACTAGAAGTGTTTTGAAGTACAATTTCTTTTGTTGATTTATTTGTGTTTGCTGAGAGTAGACATTTTGTAAAGTGCATCTAAGACGTAAAACAAAATTATGCGTCTTTTGTGTGGGTTGGTGTATGTGTGTTGGTGCATCAAGTCATCTGGTGACTATTTAAGGAAGAGCTCAGTGGCGCTACAAGCTGTGCAAGAAAATGATGAAAAAGTACTGCTAAGTTGTGAAGACAGTAGGGATATCTCAGTCTTCAGTAGTACTCAGTCGTGGTAGCTGAATAGACAGGTTGTGCTAACACCCTCCAATGCAAGTCGTTGCATCTCATTACATTATTTGATGTACTTCAATCTTGTTATTGTCTGGCCTTACACAATCAATGAGGACAAAGCTAAAATGTCTTTTCTCATAAGCTATTTTTTTTAATCCCCTTTTTTCAGAATCACAACAAGCCCCCTGAAAACAATGAATGTACTGCAGCCCAAACAAATGGGCCTGCTAAATTATAAAAAGAAATGGGCCCATGACACAGTCAATACAGTACACAGACAATTTGATAGTTGTATCCACATTGAAAATTTGGCAACAAATCACACAACACTTCAGCTGGAACATGCTTTCCCTTAAAACCCTAATATGTAATAATGAACTACTCAAACCTGCTAAGATTGATGCCAGATTGTCTATTTGGAACAGACAGCACAATTGATGATTTTTATGGCGAAGGCACATTTTCCTGCTTCACTCAGTTGAGTATTAAGCCTCCAACTTAGTGACCTGCTCATGTACTTCCAAAGTCAACATTTCTCCAAATCAAACATACTTTCTTTTCCAGAAGCTCCTCCCTCTTTGGGAATTGGTTAGCTTTTGCTGATGACAAAAATGACAAGGTGGCATATTTTGTTGTTGTCAACCCAATCTCATGAGAAGGCGTAAAAATAGCACAATATGTCTGCATGTCATGATAATGCACTGTAGGATTTTTCGCGTCATTTATTCGCCATTGGCTTAACGTTGTGACACAGATTTTAGCGTGTCATTTAATGCCACATCGTTACCGTGAAATGGGCAGGGTTATGTTTGTGCAACAAAACTATTTAGTTAGAGTCAGGAAGAACATCATGATTGGGCCTAAAAAATACTACAAGTCTAATATGGCAGATACAATATAAGGAATACAGAATGTAAAACACATTACAAACATTACTAAAATAACTTCAAAATAACTCAACAACACTTTGGGACAAGGACACCGGTCTCAAAAATGGTCAGTAGTTGAAAGTCCTGTGTTTGCTGGACCCATCTACTTCCCCACCCACCCGCCACAAGCAGACTGTTTATTCTACGTCAGTAGCTCTGAGTGTAGCATATTTACCAGGATGTGGTTGCATTGCAGTCAACCTTGCGTTGTATTGTCATGTGTGCATGTGCAAAAGTGTTTGATCTTAATTTTAGGCTACATTTCTTTTCCAAGTCATGTGTATAGATTCCTGACAGCTCTATTTGCCGTGACTTGGAAAATTACACTTTAACTTTTTCCTTTTATTGGGGTTATGTCTCGCTCTCAAACCATATTGATCTGTTGTTAAGTTCACATCTTGCTGTAACTTATTATTATTATTATTATTATTTTTCCAGATCCTCCATGGAGCTCTTGTTTTCTGGTTGTGTTGGTTCTCTCAGCTACATTTTCCAACACATTTATTTTAGCAACAGGGACACAGTGTCCATTCATGATTTGTTTTCCCCCACATTCGCTTGCCTGTTTAGTTAATACATTATGTACTTGAGGAAATAAAAATGTTCTGCTTTCCTCTCCAGAATCCTAATGAGCAGTAGCATCTCAGCGAATCAGCACCTCCGCAATTTTAACTAAGTGATTGGATTGGCGCCACATTTACACTTTTACTCAGAATGAATGTTTGACACGCTCCAGGAAATTACTAGGTATGGCGTACCTCAGTTTTGTTCTCCAATTAAGAATTGCACTTTTTCAGAGAGAGAAGGAAAGAGGGAGCGGAGAAGGTAAGAGAAAGGAGATGAAATGAGAGAGGAGCAGGAAGTCGAGAGGGATGGGAGCAAAAGCAAACAATGAAATGGTGCCACCTGTCACTAGATCTTTGAAACATACAGTACATACAACCACACACTCTCTGCAACCACCCACGTTCACACACATATACGTACATTCCCCGAACACACACACACACCACCTGTCTGGGTGTTTGGGGAACTATTTAGGCAAGTTGAGCAACGATCTGTCATATCATCTCTAGCGTAAACAAGAGCAGTTGCTGACGGTCTGTTGGAATAGAGCTCCAGAGACTTTGTGTGTGTGATCAGATGTTTTGCGTGTGTTTGCATGTGTGTGTATGTGTGTGCGCAGGAATCGTAAAGTGGGACTGAGAGGGAACACTCAAGCCCACACGCCAGTGTTTTAAAAACACACACATGCACCTGAAGCACATGACCACACATCCAGAAGCTGTTAAGTATGGAATATCTCTGTGGCTGATATGGATTTGCAGACACTTTTCACATAGAGGCATTTTAAACAAATCAATCCCTGGCATTCATACAGAAATCAATTCTCTGAGTCCGTGTCTCGCCATTTCTTCCTCTCCCACACTGACAAACACATGCACATACACACCTGTCTGAAGTCCCAACAGGGACGGTACAGGAAGCCATGAAGCTAAACCGCAGCTTGGCGTAAACAGTCAATATGGTGCAAGTCTTTCCAAAATATAAATAAATAAATAAACTTGCCTTTCCATCAGCTAAAAAAAAAAAAAAAAAAAAAATATGTTTTATTTTCACAATTTACACTGATGAGAGCATTTGCACAGCTCATACATGCCTGGGTGAAAGTTAAAATAAGGACAATGAAGAGGTAAATTTAAACCTGATGCAACCTCCCATTAAATTTTCTCTCTCTGACAGAAATGAATTTGTCTGTAAATCCTGATACCAGCTGACCTTTATTCCACAATAACTTGCAATTCTTACATAATTTTTTAATGAAATGTTTTTTCACCAAGGATGTTTTATCATTAACTTTCGCTGTAACACACATCCTCGCACCCCACACACACACACACACACACACACACACACACACAACAGAAGAAGAGGCAGTCAGTAAATAAACAAAGAGGTTACGAGGCAGACAGAAAGTGGAGGGAGAGGTCACAGAAACAAATGAAGATAAATATAGCAGATAGATGAATGGACTTGCGAAAATATTCTTTGTATTGATCAGTGTGCCTTCGGTTTGCTAAAGGCGACGACTACCTCTCTGATTCATTTCTCCTCCCTGTATCCTTCTTGTCCTCTCCCTGCATTCATTCTTATCTACTGCTCCTCCAACCTAACCCCATATCTATTTATAACCCGTCCGTTCGCCTTCCCCCCTCCACCCATCCAAAGCACCATTAGTGTGATGTTAGCATCAGTTACACCTTAATATAGTTGAGGAGGAAGATGGGAGGTCAGGGGAGGGGAGGAGTGAGTGAGAGGTGTTGGTGAAGTTTTGGAGATTTATATGTACAAAAGTTTCTATCTGCAGAGATTAGTCTTTAAGTAGGCTGCCCCCTTTTCAAAATAAAAGTTGGTCTGTAGAGGACAAGTTGAGCAGAATAACAGCTTGACTGCAATTTATGTTGGATGTGTGTGTTGTTGTTTTCAGGAATGTTAAGGAGTTTATGAGAGCATGCGGTGTGTTGACTGTGAATGAGTGGGTATTAATATGCAACAACTCCCAACTCATCAAATACCGCCACTTAGCTGCCGTTGGCGTTTGCTTTGGATGGACGAGGGACACTGTGTCACTATGTACTTGTAACATGCATAGTGTCTTTTCAAAATAACCTTCCATTTACACAGGAAGTTAGATTTATGCAACACAATCACTTAGTTATGAAACAGTCATGGTCGACGTTAACTTCACTGACTAATGACTCATGTTACTCACAGGACAGATGATACTAATGAGTCACAACTGACATGAGTGTGTGTGTGTGTGTACTGTATGTGTGTGCCCGCCTTAGATGAATGGATGGAGTGTTTGTGTGCATACTTGTGTGTTAGGTGATAGATGGCAAGTGGTCCACCAGATCAGTACAGCATCCACATCCCTCATACACCCATCACAACCCTGACAAACTACAAGATCAATAACCATGTATTGTGTGTGTGTGTATGTGTGGAAGAGGGGTGTTTCTCTCTCTCCCTTCCACAGTGTTATACTATATTTTTTAAAAACAACATACAGTAGAATCACGTTGGGAGAATTCAAACTAATTTTGTTATTGTTGAGTTGAATTAATGGTTAATTCAATGTTAATTATGAACTACTAAAATGAGTTTAAATTGTCTGTTGTCTGATAAATGTCTATAAACAGATTCTGCATTCACATGTGGAATCTGTAGGTGACGAGACAAGATTTTGGCATTGCAAGTGGTTTCCGTTTGTAGTCGCAAAAGAGGCGGAAAGCATCGGCAGAAATGTGGGAAACCATCAGCTGACCATCTGCTTTTTATTGGTTTAAAATTAGCTTGTAAATTGACTATCTGTAACTCAGTCTGGTCGTACACACTGTCTGTCACCCCCAAATTCAGCCTTGTATCTCATGTTGCAAATTGGATTGTAAACAATTAGCAGTGCATGGAAAAGGAAGTCTTGGCCTGGATATCCACTTGCTACACTGGAACCCCAGAAATATAACACCTTGCCCCCAGAGGCGTATCTCTCGTCAGACTGATAGCCAATAACTTCCAAGGTTGTGTCTGTTGTAATGCATTTTAATGTAATAACTGGGTAACATGAAGATAAATATTTATTGCTGAAATCCGAATTTGAGCTAATATTAACTAACAGTGTCAATTTTTGTGTTGATTTTGATGATCCCTGTGGACAAAAGCAGCAGTGTTTGTGAGCTCCACAATCCCTTTAAAAAAACCCTCATTTGACTTCAGCTGGGGCTCACAGTTTGCCCCGCACAGTCCTGGTTCTGGTTCTCTGGTGCCTCCCTCCCTCCAGTGGGCCCACCAAACCGGCCTAGACCTCAGCAGCTTAGTGTTCGTAATCCAGGTCAGGAGTTTCTGGTGAACTTTGCTGATTTTGTCTGATTTCATGTGGATTCCAACCCGGCTGCACCAATGACAGACATTAAGAATAACTATACAGACACAGCCAGTCTTCTCGCTGATGGTCTCATTTTATTTATGTAGGTCTGATAGAGGCATCAGTATTAAACTGAGACTGTTTCATGACCAGCTGAAAGTAGACTAGAAGTATGAAGTAGCAAAAATGGAAGTAAAACATGAGTACCTCAAATAGTACCGTTAATTAAAAGTACTTAACTCAGTTATTTTCAACTAATGGGCAACTTCAGAATCAAAGATATTTTGTCCCAACACAGACTGAAGCTGTTAGCAGTGTGTGCTTGTGTGTGTTTGCTCAACTGAGGCTTATAGGTTAAGACACAAGTAAAAACACAACATTTGCTTATGCAGGGACAGAACCCCCTTCAGCAGCCTTTAGGCATGCACACACACAAATGAACACCAAAACTCAAACAGGAAAATCTTTTCTACTACGTTAAGATACTGGAAACAGTGATGGCTGGTCTCTGGTGCTTTCCTGTGTATCGCTTAATTCCCCTCTTCCTCCATGTCTATTTTATACTTTGCTGAATCATTTCACATTTTTTCTCCAACCAGTGGCACCACTAAACGAGACATCATTATTCTAGGTGTCAGTGTTGCCGTCTCTCTTCCTTTTCTATTTAGACTTTCAGTGCTAGACTATATGGTCGCACACCAAAGGCCATGCTAAACATTTAATAAATGTAGAAATACATATAATGGTTTTACTGTGTGTTAGATATGATTTTATAAGATAATTCATTAAAAGAAAAGAAAGATATTTGCATCCATCATGTCATTTCCATTAAAGTCAGCTTAAATCCAAAATATTGATTTAATGTTAGCAGATATGTTGAACATATTAACTGATATATTTATCTTGTGTATGTATATGTCACAAGATGCCTTAGTGTTATATGTAAAGTCAATATTAAAAGGGAGCTGAGCTTCTGAAATGTGTAAGTTATCTTTAATAGTCTCATTCAGTATTCTTCTATATCCTTCTCATATCTTCAGTCACTTTTACATCTGTCCGGTCTGCTTACTTTATCTGTTTTGATTGTCCTTGCACCCTCTTTGACACGCTGTTTCTTGTCTTATTATACTGCATTTGCTTCAGTGTTTCCCTTCTTCTCTCTCCCTGTCACTCACAGCACATTTTGTCCTTCCTTGTTTTAGTTTCTCTTCCAGTTTGACTTTGACTCACACGAGGACGTTGCCTTCTGTCACACCACAGTGCAATACAGAAACTTACACATGCGCTCAGACATCACGGCCAACCAAACACATGCTCAACTGCCACACAAAAATGTGCTCTTGGATTCAGTTTTAACAAGGGAGACAACAAGGTTGTTTTAGTCACCTTTCCTCTGAAGATGCCGTTAACAAGCAGGACAGATTCTAAGTTAACAAGGAGGTGTTATCTGCCTTCAGCCCTGCCAAAATCATCTCCTTCATGTTCCCCACTCACACTCAGCCCTCGTCAGTCACTGTGGTCATCAAAATGTCTCAAGCTGAAGCACAGATGTATGCCTGCTGCTTTAACATGTAAACCTTTCATCTTCAAAAACACATTTCCAGTGACCGAGTACAGAACAAATCATGGAGTTAATACTTGAAGCATATCACTCTGCCTAGATTACTTTACTGAATGTTTCCATGTAGTTTAACAAAATACACGCACACACACACACACACACACACACACAAATTTTCATAAGTGGCTTTCAAAGTGGCCACCATGGATTCAGCAACACTCACAAATATTGTGTGACTCAAATTCCTTAATACACAAACACGTACTGCGCCCCCACCAGCCCCAACGGTACCGACGGCGCACACAAAGTCCGCTTTTAACAAACCACACACCAGTGGCTTTGTTCTGAGCGACTGCTTTAATCTTTAATGTGTTTTGGTTGCTGGTGGCTGCTGATGTTTGGGCCTTTAGATTGCCTCAGACTCTACTGTTGTCACACTACAGAGGTCAGTCCAATAACTCGCCTCCCCTGGGCTGAAATACACAAACCACGTCAGGACAATTACACACACTGACACGCAAAAGCGTGGCACAGGCGCAGACATGGACACACACTTTAACGCTCACAGAGTTGCACACCCATGAACCCCCCACTGATGTTCTACCCACACACAATCTCCAACCAGTTTAGTGTCTCAAATGCACTCCATTTTCAGTTCACATCAATTAGCAATGCTTGGTGTAAAGTGTTTGCCCTGACCTTTCATAGTGAAATTGAACGTTACGAAGAAAACTCTGCTAAGCATGTCACTGTGACCTGTCTCACAGCTTTAGTGGAACATAATGCATTTTTTAAGTGTTCCCAGAGCATCCCAGCGCTTGCAAAATGCATATATTTTCCTCACTTCCTTGCAGAATCTAATTAAGCATTCGCACAGAGAGACTGCCATATAATCGCTAAACAAACATTTCCGTGCATACATGTTATTATACTGTAAATTCCTACTATGAAAAGGACAAAAAATATATATATAAGATATAAATTTATATATTTTTATGCCACACACACACATATATATGAACCTTTATCTTAAGAGAGCCAGTAGATTTCACATTTACAGCAGGGCATGAGTAAAATGTGATCATGAAATAGGAGACAAAAGAGGTATAAGACCAAAAGAAGGCAAAAAGATAAAAGACTTAAAAACCTTGGATAATTATAGGAATATAGGAAACGAGGACAGAAAACACAGTACTTGCTTTAATGTTACTGGTTGGTTGGTTTTTAAGTCGTCTTAGCGTATACATCCATTATGAATATCACATAAGTCCATGGTTGTCACCAGTAATAGCCCTGTTTCATTAAACAGAGCAATAAACTTGATTCATGGATTACTGGATTTTGTAAAGTGCACACTTGTACAGTAGATGAAGACAGAGATGCATTATCTTGCACGTAGAGCACACACATATTGATCACAAACATAGACTGCAGTTTAATGCAATGAAAATGAGGTTTTAGTGTAGCCTTTAACTGCCGTTTTAAAAACAATAATTTATTCTGCGCAGGGATGTGAGTTAATAGAATCAGTGTTCCTGTAAGCCACAGTCCTCTATAAAGGACTGCAGAAACAACATTTTTCCCCCAAAAAACCCTCCGACAGTATGCTGTTGAGTCATAAGGATTAATTGACTAACATTTTTAAAATAGAGTTTTTAATATGGATTATATCTACATGACTGGATGAAAACAAGTCACACTATAAATTGTGTTTGAGACACAATGCTACTCGCGATGTTGTCAGTATCTTATTGCAACAATTTAATATTCAAGGATATAGCTGAAGTAGCTCATCTGACATTTAACTGTATACTGTAAGGCTGAGTGCATGTGCTAGGAGAGACTGCTATCTCCCACTCGGGCTAGTATTAATATCAGTGGGCTACCTCGGGGTGTGAAAAGTGAAGCCAGTGCTGAAGTGCCTTAAACTTGCATTCTTTCTAATAGCCAGCAAGGGGCGACTCCTCTGGTTGCAAAAGGAAGTCAGATTGTATGGAAGTCTACTTTTCGATTGACAGGTCGCTACGATGGTGTTGTTTGGTCCGGGACTGTCCATGCTCTTGTATTAAAACTTTAACCCTTTCTTTAATGCTGTGTGTTTTTAGTTCATGAAAATTAATTTTAACATTTTGGTCGCTCAGAAATGTCTTATTCAGCATTCTGTTGTACTTAACTCCATCATCTTGAGTCACTTGTGGTTTTAAAAAAAGAAAAATGGTGACATGGTGACTACGTCCACTTCATATATACAGTCTATGGTTCAGTAAGTTGGGAATATGTTTGTTTTGGTGTTGCAGGCTGTCAGAGTGACGCATAAATTTTAATATGACAAGCCGTTATCACATTCTAGAGGAGTATGTGGCAGGTCTGATGCAGCGGCATACACACTGCAATTTGAGGAGACTGCTGGTAAAAAGCCCACTACAGCCAACAAGTACAGTCTGGCCAGTCCTAAAAAGCCAGATTGCTAAGCACTGAGGCACTTAATAGAACAGTTACAGTTACAGTACGCATCAGACAAACCCATTTCCAGTTATATTGGCATCTGCAGCTTCTAAAGCAAAGTGGAGGAATGGGTTGATCTTTGCCATTTCATACAAGCAACTCCCATAGGATTGAATAGGCTCTGATTGGCTGGTCACATACATACAACTTTTCACAGTTTTGATCTGCTGAGGTCAAGCCTAAAAAGTGCTTTTATAGGGACTAGCTTGTGTGAAATAGAACAAGAGAGGCCTATAGACCCCAATCTGCAGAGCCTGTGATATTTACTGTATCTGTGCTTACGTGTCAGTGTGTCTGTTTGATAGAAAGAAAGACTCAGAACATTGTTCCTAATGCCTCTCAAATGAAAGGAATGTATTGCCACTGCCATTTATGTATTGCAATTCTTGTCCTAACTCCAGAGTACAGTCATTTGCTGTATGCATACACTCTTGATAATCAATTCAAACAAGTTCACACGCAGTAAAATGTAGCTGCAGCAGTGTGCCAGCCACACAGCAATGAGTAAAACAAACATCTGCACTCTCAGTGCATTCAGGATCAGGCTATCATGAAAGCGGCAGCCAGATTATGATCAAAGGGGCTGCATATGTACAGAACTGGTTTACCATTCAAACTCCTGCATTGAGGTCACACGCTCACATGGGAACAAAAGGACAAAAACATTTCACATGGCAACACAGGCCAGTCACACACACACACACACACACACACACACACACACACACACATCAGTATCATAGACTGTATGTGCATATCAACAGCTAGCCTGCAGGGTTGAGAATAAAGGACTGGAGGACACAGAAGCTATGAGGCTGAGCAATTAACTAACACACAACTTAAGTAGTGATGCCCCTGTGAGGCTGACGAATGGCCAACCAGCTGAGTGTAGTGACCTTACTGGATATTCATCTATGAGCATAATATTTTGGGCATTACTAAGCAATGCACTTAGTAAATTCACAAATGGCAAAGACAATCATGCCCATCTGCCACTGATAATTCAGAGATACTTTACCAAGTGAATCCAGCCTTAACTTATCTTTACTAAAACAACTGTAACCATTACAAAAGCAATTTAGCCCTTGTAACTGTCAAAAAAAAGATACTTTCAAATGACTGTAAGTTGCTCAACAATTTAAAGATGAAGCAGCCCCTCACAAATGCAACTTTGCTGCAGAAAATCACAGCAGATCAATCAACAAGCACACAATGCATTCTGTATTTTTTATTTGCCTCCCACCATATACAGTGTACGAACACAAATAGCGAGAAATGCTCATCCACATATTTGTATTTCAATTATACTTCAGTTACCATTGTGTTTGACTGTCCGTTTTCTTGATGATTGATTAGGTAAACCTGCATGCAATCAACTCAGCGTGTAGCTGAGTAGCATTCTTGTGATGGCAAAACAGATGTAAACACATCCACACAAACACAGACACAAATGTGCACACAGAAAAAAAAAAAAAAAACTTTCTGAAAAACCTTTATGTTTGAAAAGAAGTCCTCAAACTTTAGGAGGCTGTCAACAGGCATAAAGACACAGAACTACATCTATTATTGTAGGACTATACAGCATGGTCTGCTTATTTTAGTAATAGAACGTGCAAAAACTGAGAATTTTTCCTACAAAAAAAGGTTATTATATGAAATATGTAGATATGATGAAATGTAAGGGGCAATTTGGTGTAATAGTTTAAATGTGTGTCAACATCCAAATTATCAGCATGCATCATAGTCATCATCATGGTGTTGAAACAACTGGTTCAGGGAGGCACAGGACTCAAATGCATGACTCAGGTTCAGGAGGATTAAAAGTTCAGAACAATCTTTACTTTGCAGGCAACCAGATAAAAAAACAGTAGGCAAAAGGCAGGGTGAAAAAACAGGCAGAGGGTCAGGAACACAGGTAAGCACAAGGAAAACCCGTGAGAGCAACAAGTACAAACTGGGAGCATGAGGAAGGGAGGACACATTACATGCTAGAGGGGAGTGATCAACGAGATACAGGTGGACACAATCAGGGGCAGGGAGGACAGTCAGATACAGGTGCAGTGATGAAAAGTAGGTCAGTGGGCGTGGAAACACACCAGGGCAGGAAGTGCAGTGATCTGAAACAAGAGGGAGGTTAGTGATGTCAAAATAAAACAGGAAATGGAATAAATGAATGTGAAAAAGGAAAATAAACATAACCTAGGATCTGGAAGACCTGACAGGTGTAGTCATATAGAAACAACAAGGTCATTTGTATTTCCAGTCTGAAGGATAAACACCTATATTCTAACAACATAATAAGACCATATAATTATTAAAAGAATAGGTTTATATTATATATGTTTCCAGTGGGCTCTAGTCATGGCCTACATATGTTTTTCATCAACACTTACACAGATGATATGCAGCAATGCATTTCTTTTAAACCAGATGATGGTTGCTTCAGGTTTCTCTCTTGGCTTTTCACCCACAGATCATTTGCAATGTTGCCTTTCATACGTGAATGGTACTGTCCTGCTTGAACCATTGAATTGGGTAAAAAAACATCAGAAGATGAAATGTTGGTTCTATTAAATGTGTCTGTTCAATAGTACCCATTACTGTGTCAAAACAAAAAAAAAGGAAATGAAAAAAAAAAAAGCATTAACAGTTTGGAGAGTGCTGCAGAAAAGATAGTATAATCCTGAAAACACGCTGAAGGCCGTCCAGAGAACAAGATCACAACAGCTTAGTTTATTTGTAGCCCTTTCCCTCTGATTTCATGCCTTGTCAACTACTCGTGGGGTTGCCCAAAACATAACAAAATCAGTATTTTGTTTGCACTTGGCCTGCTTTCTACTCAGTGGCACACTGCCAGTCTACATAAGCCTCCAACATAAGGCTGTTTTACCTGCAATGTATCTTAAATCTTAAATAATGCATGTTGTAATTTCCACTACTTCTCTTCATTATTCTGCACTTTGAAGGACACGTGATCACTGTGTTTGTTATAAGGCTTTGTAGTGGCAAAACAATACCTTCTTGTTCTTAGTGATCTTCAGGCTGTTTTGGGTTGATTTTGGAGTTGACCTTGAACTGTGGTGTGCCAACTGTACATTTTTGACTCTAACACCGTTTTTGTTAATCTACAAAAGCATTAGTATAATAGTAATAAGAAGCAATAATTGATGTAAACTCTGGACTGAAATCTGAGTTTAAGCACAAACACATGAACCAACCTCATCTGGGATTAGATTTCTTAGCTGATTTGAAAGTCCATGGCAGCAGACGCAGGTTGCACCAAACAATGTGAACTGACACATAGCATACAAATTGAGTAAACAGTCCAATTCAACTGATGCATGGTGAATAGCAAATGACAGTCACCAATGTATCTTACAGAGTGTTGAACATTTTCTTGGCACAGGCTCCCTCTATCTGTCTCCCTTGATTTGTCTTAGAGACACATATAGTATACATGCACAGAACTGCAGCTTGGTTATCCATTACATCAAATGTCAACATTGTATCTGCTGGATATTCATGCTGAAGTTTAGTAGGTTCAGCATACAGTCTCTGATTCCTTAAAGGGGACCTATTATGCTTTTGTGATTTTTCCTTTTCCTGTAAAACTGTATAGTTTTTTTGTGCATGTAAAACATCTGCAAACTCACAAACCCAAAGTCCAGGCCAAAAGGAGTTACTTCCCCCAAAGAAACACTGCTTCTGAATAACCTGGGGATGTGATAGAATAACACATTTACATAACTAGTTCGGCATGTCCTCAAATAGTTAGGGCAGAGCTGAAGCAGAGTCTGAAAAGTTTGGTTCAGTTTACTGTTGTGGTAAAACTTTCATAAGACATATAGAAGAAGAAGAAGAAGAAGATAGTCCTTTATTAGTCCCACGAGGGGAAATTCAATTTTTTCACTCTGTTGTTAACTTATACACGGTACATGCAGACCCGAACACACACATGCACAAACATGCAACAATGGAGAGATGTCAGAGTGATGGGGCTGCTCCTGACAAGCGCCCGAGCAGTTGGGGGTTTGGTGCCTTGCTCAGGGGCACCTCGGCAGTGCCCAAGAGGTAAACTGGCACCTCTCCAGCTACCAGTTCACACTCAGTTCTTGGTCCATGGCGGGACTTGAACCGGTGACCCTCCGGTTCCCAAGCCAACTCCCTACAGACTGAGCTACTGCCGCCCCCATATATAAGACATTCATAAAGACAATCTAATATAACATGTATTTACACAGCTAACACTAAACTTACATGAACAAAAATAATGCTTGATGCACTATGTAAGACCAAGAATATACGGGTTTTCAACACGGTACAGGCCTGATCCACTCTTGGTGAAACCTTGTGAGCAGGGTTTTCAGCAAGGTGCAGGCACAAAGCACTCTGTGTAAACCAGTGAAAGAAAAAAGTCCACCGTATGCCTCATTGGCATCGCAAGTGGTTTATTCATTTTAAACTAGAAAGACCACAAGATAGCGGGGACCCACAGCTTCAGCCCTCGAGGTTGTTTTTTGGTATTGTCGTCCTTTTTTCTAACACCGAGCAACTAGTTATCGACACCGAGCGCTTATTTTCTGTTTGAAGTGAGCAAAAATGAACCGGGCAGGTGTGAGATAACTCTGCACCTGCTATGGAACCAATCCCTCAAACTGACATCTAACCTTTAAAACCAACAGATCACAGATTTTCAGTGGAAGCACAAAACGCTAATTAGAAGTTGGCAATGAAACAGCAGTGGCAGAGCTGCCCAAAACATGGTAATGGGTGGCATCAGCAGTGTTTTGAAAAAGATGATTGGGGGAAAATGATAAAAAAAATACTTTGTTTACACCCAGAGGGGAGCATATAAAAAGTTTATTTTATATGTAACATTTCAGTGCTCTGGAACCGACCACTATTTATTACACATTATTTTGTTGACAGAATAAATACTTTTGCATTGAAACCTGAACTCAATATTTTTTCAACCCATTTTTCAAGACTTTAACAGATTTTTAATACGATAAAGCTGTTGGAGATGAGAGAAAAGTCATTGACTGGCCCAGGACGGCTTTTCTGACCTTCAAAATGACCAATCACAACAGTGAGCCAGTTGACCAATTGGAGCAGACAAGGCCTTTCGGGTGCTTTTTTTTTAACGTAAAGCATGTAAACATGTTGTAGTAGAAACACCAAATAGAAGTATGCACCTGAAAATGAGCACAGTAAGCCCTCTTTAACTTATCACACAGAGGAGAGAGATATGGTAACCATGGAATCACCCATTAAATATGACAAATAATCAAATCAAATAGAAACATTTTGGGGCTATTACCCAAGAGTTAACCTACTGCATTATGTTGTTTTTTTATCTCACATGCAGGTGATATCAAATTCATCCCAAAACATCAAGAGACTTGAAAAGAAGAATTGAGTCTCTTATCGCTGTCAGTCTTTCAAAGTGAGAAATACCTCAGACGACACTGGCTGATAATATCACTGCTTATTGTGACTCATAAAACTTTGTTGCGATACGAGTTCCTACTTTTATTCATTGAGGTGGAGTTGCTCCGTATGTATTAAGAGTGAATGTTTATCTCTTCTCTTCAAAACTTTATTCTACTCTCCTTTTTTTCCATATGAAATCACCCTAAACAAGGCATTTCCATCTGTTTGATGTGAGTGCTTCTCCCTGTATCCCTCCCACTTTTGCATCTCCTTTCCATATTAACAGAGACTCCCTTCTGCAGTCTACCTATCCGTGTAGTGAGCTATTCCTGAGGGAAAGTGTGGCGCTTCAGCACCTTACGCTTTCTAAGTTAAAAATAGTGCTTTTCCACAAACGAAAAGGTTATCCAATTAAAAGTAATTGCCTGTGAAGAGGAATGGATGCACTGTTCTTCCAGGAAAATAAATAAATAAATAATGACAACAAGTAGCTCACGGCGTCTGTTATTGCATTATTCAGCATGATGTCCCCTCAATCTACATCCCCCCTGGTCCTTCTCAGTTTCTCTTTCCTCATATTTTAGCATAAAAATTGACACATCAAAGATTTTTAACTCCTAATTTAGAGAGAGGCGTGCTAATATGAAACAGGACAGTAAAAACAAAAATAAATAAATAAATAAATAAATAAATGAGACTGTCAGATTTCCAGAAATTGTTCTCCAGAAGAAAGGAAATATAAAACAAAGCAGAAAAAAGAGAGCTGACAATAGTGTTACGGTCTCAGAATGAAACACACTTTAATTGCAGGGGTCACTGTGTAAAACATATTTATGACAACAGTTCACTCAGTCATTTGCCGTTCAGTCAAAACTGGCCTACATCAGCTCTTGCACTGCTCTGTCAACAGGGTCGTAATCATCTATATAGGCCTGGTTCAGTTCTACACTCCTCATTATAACCTACTTCACTTAGTCAACAATTGCAGAAAAAGCACACACTGCACCTAAACATTTTCTTAGAAATGTACAAAAATAAAATACACATTCAACATATTCAGTAATGAACATGAGTAAATGCCTCAGACTGTCCGACTGTGACAGATTCTCAGCTATTGCATATTGCTATTTGGTTGTCTTAATATGATCTACTATGCAGTATATCAGCATTTCCTCTGTTCATGACCAAAAATGTGCTCATGCAGTCTCCTGGAGCTCTTTAGAAAAGACTGACTTCCTCTTCCATTTGACAGCTAACTGTTAGCATAGCCTGCTGACAGGTTCTGTCACAAAGAGCTGCAAGTATCACAGCAACAGTCTTGACAACGACACATTGACAGATTGTCACATATACAGACAAATCAGTGTTGAATTCAGATGCATGGTGCATTGTTCGTATTTTTATATTGGTTAATGAGTGAAACATAAGCGCTGAAAACAAGTAAAATATAATTGTTATTACCTTAATTGTGGTGAACACTGGGACAATTTGGCAGTGACGTGTTAGAGATTTAAAGATATTTGTTAGGCTTGGCACATTCCGGTTTGTCCAGGACAATCCTGGTTTGTCCAGGATTGTCCAAGTCCTATTCCAATTGGTAATGCTTCCAGCATATAGACCTATCCCAGCCTTGCATGTAAACTCAAAGTAGCAGTATTTTTCAAGCCAAAACACACTCATAGTGTGAGGGTCTTTAGAGTTTAGTTCACATTTCTTTACGGTAGCCCACTCTTACCAGTTGGCATACAAAACATACTTATGAGCATAATAAACAACATTCATATCATTGTCTGGCGTTCACTCAACATGCATCAGCTCTCTAGTTGCTCTGTAAACAAAGCTGCCTGTAATGCTTCATGAGCGACACACACTTGCGTAACCAAGGGCATGACAATGCTACTCTGTATTGCTGTAGCCTACTATAGGCAATAGCACACAGTTTCAACCCTGGCCACCTGTTTTAAGTGTAGCCTATACTTAACATGTCATTGCTTTTTTATTTTTCAGTGGACAGCTTTATCGGCTCTGCTTTTATTTCCTCCACCAAACACTGTGTTTGCTTTGTTATACAGCATGGCTTCTAAAATGTGACAGCAACAACAGGCACACACATGCACTCCCATGTAAAGACACTCTCAGACACAGGTCACCCTCTTATGTTCTTTCCCTCTCTGACAGTTCATCCAAACAGTACTTAAACAGTCTGCAGACGCACGAAATCAATAGAGATCCATAATTTTAGTCACCGCTGTGCAGTTGCCAGACAAAACAGTGCATGCGAGGAGTAAGAATGCACTGCAGGATGAGAAGAGGCACTTAGACACAGACAAGAGATGTGGAGTCAGCGAGGGCCAAAGACGCCTCGACTGCAAAAGGAGAGGCGGGTATTGAAACAGGTGTGATTGAAAAGCCACAAACAATTGAAAAACCACAAAAAGCAAGGCGCACGTCAAGAATGACAACAAGCCACAATGAGAAAAGACGAGAACATGGCAGACAGAAGACGGGAATATCAATGTTGTCCTCTGTTTGTTCGCCGCTCTGCAGTCTTGTTGCCAAATGTGGAACAGAAATGTGGCCTCCTAGATTCTCTGCCACCACCTCTTTCTGTTTCGCTCTTCCACTATTAGTCTTACTTTCTCCCTCGTGGCCTTATTCCTTCCATTTATCTTGCTTCTTTTCATGCCATTTTCAACCCTGTGATCCCACCTTTCCTTTATTTGCCAAATCACCTCCCCATTCCTCTTCCACTTGCCATCTTACCTCTATTTCCATTCTCCTCTCTTTTTTTCTGTTTACCTCTGTTCTTCCTTACGTTTATCTCCACCACTCTCTAACCCTGTTTACAACTCACTTACTCTGCCTTCTGCTCTGTTCCCATCTTTCCCCTCCCCCCTGTCAATCATCTTTCTCAGTCTCTATGTTTCTTCCCAGCTGTTTCTCCCCCTCTCCATCTAGCTTGTTGCATTATTCATATGTGTACCTTTCATTTCTTTTCCTCCGTCCCTCCACCAGCTTGAGATTTCTATAGGAGGCCATGGGAAGGTGAGTGGACAGTCCAAGTCTGCCATTTATCCTGATTTGCTGTCAAACACCAGAGTGAAGCCTACTTAGGATGATGGAGTGGAGTTGATGGGATTGTGAAGGGCAGATGAAAGGAAAAAAGATGCCAAGGGTCAGGGAGTCAGAGGACATCTTGTCTTTATCTCCCTCCACCAGATGCCTGTTATTTGGCTTGTGTGCCTTTCAAACAGGTGAACTGCAGCACCATTGAGGCCCTGGGAACGACTGTGCGCATGTACAAGAGAGGATGGCTTTTACTGTATATATGGCATCATTTCTTTTACTCACGTCAAGTGGCTTTGTGAAAAGGTTGGAAAAGTCCTCGTCTCTGGGAGATTATTCTCTTTCTAGTCTGGGTCTCTTTGAGGGAGAAACTGTTTGGGATTGGCACTGCAGAAAACAGTCAGTTGTGACCTGAAATCACCAACCTCTCTGGAATGGCACATACCTGTTACAAACCACACACACACACACACACACACACACACAGGCACACACTGACACACAGGCACATCTTGCCAGTTCAGCATCATGGCCAGTGGCAGCCTTAGTGATATGGCCAACGCCAAGAGGAGCTTAACTCTCAGCACCTTGGACAGCACTCACTCAAAAGCTTACAGGGCAAGTGCATGTTTGTCTATGTGTGTGCGAGAGAGACCAAGCCATTTTCCTATAAGCTGCTGTGACAGGCACGTATCAGAAAAAAGGGTTTTATCCAGCAAAACATACTGTATTACACTTTAAGTGTATTGTGTCCATGTCTTGTATACCCACATACAAGGCTACCTATATAATTCATAGTCAGGTAGATGATTTATTCGTTATTTTTTTCTATTTTATCCTCTTATTATATGTAAAATTAGATTTCTTGTTCAAATTTAAAATGAGTTGATACTTGATGGTTAATGGCAGTTTAGTAGCTTTTGATTTATAGTTTTCGTGTTTTCATCCATTGGTAGCACCACCGCAACACAAGACGGATATAATGTACGTGATCAGACCGTATCATGCTTTGATTATATTCTCCTGAGTAATTGTGTTTATATTCTACTTTCATACTATTATTCACCGTGATGACCGTGGTGAGCAGGAGGTTTGCAGTCAAGATGCTTTTGTTATTAAGGAAAAAGAAAAGATTACTGAGCCTTTTCTTCAACTTGGATCAAGTTACTATCTCTTAGATTTTCAGAAATCAGCCCCCATTTTTGATATTATTGGCAGTCAGTTGAATCATGTTTACATTCAGTTATTATATCCCTATATGCTGTTTTTTAGTGATAGTGGTGGAGTCCGCCTTCCCTGCTCTGGATTCACATTGCCTACCTAAGCACGAGGGAAAATGCTTCTATCAAATGAGACCACAGTCCTTTTCTGCATTTTTTTTTTTTTTTTTTTTTTTTTTTTTTGGCAAAAAAGCAACAACGAGCAGCCAAAGTGAGCTGTTAGATGAAGAGCTGGTAACAAACTTCACCATGCCCTTCTGTTGTGTGAAAAACTGCTCACGCTGTGAGATCGGATTATGATTGTGATTATTTTTGACCGACTTCTTTTTTAACAATGTGGGTTTGTTTAACTGCACTATAGATACACCAGTTGCTCTTCTGTTGTATTTCTGACAAAGTAAATGCTCAAGTTTGCTTGACGATAACCAGGGGTGTCACCAAATCAAGCAGGAAAATAGACCATGAAGTCGGGTATGCTTTTGAGCTTGGCTACCTTGTGACTGGCAGTTTACTGTGACAGTGTCGCCAGTTTTTATCTTAGAACTTTACAGAATTTCCCTCCGGGGATTGATAAAGGTTCATTTTATCTTTATCTTATATTTATCCCTTTCACAGTGTGTTTTCAGTTCATGAAATATAATTATAACCTTTTTGGTCACCTTAAGATGTCTTATTGAGCGTTTGGTTATACTTAACTCCACCCTCATGTGTCACTTTTGGTTGCAAAAAAACAATATGGCTTTGGCCAGAAACCAAGATGGTGACAGCCAAAATGCCATTAAAGTTTCAAAACAGTAGTCCCCAATCCAATGGATGACATCATGGTGACTACATTCACTTCTTATTTACAGTCTGTGATGGAAACACAAGAAGCCCAAGCAGGCCATTCACAGTTTTGTAGCTCCACATGGTCTCTTTGTAGCCTTGAAGAGTAGCTACATTTTTGAGGAGCAGAGAATTGAATTTGCTGTTTCAAATTGAATGATTTGTCCATACTACATATATCTATATATATATATATATATATATATATATATATATATATATATACACAAACATTTATGTGCAGACAAATTCATTCACACTCGCAATCGACAGAGATTTACCTCTCTTATTCATGCATAATGTAAACTGGTGTTTGCTTTACCTCACTTCACTTCCACTTCCACAATTCAATTACACTCACACATTAACTCCTCTCTCACACAGTTGCACACAAATCCAAATTGCACATATTATTGCATGTATCACATAGTTTGTGATTCCCCATATGTTAAGCACATGATCAGTTTGCCACCCTGTTGCCAACAAGTGTCCCATCAGTCCACACACACAAGTCTCATTTAGAATATTAGTGCAGTAATATATGCTCACCACTTTCGTCCAATCAACACAAATGCACAGTGCTCTGCCACCAGTTTTTCACCCTGCAGCTAATTAATGCTCCATATAGCAACACACATCCACTCGGCCTCAAACATATGAAGTGAGTTCACTGGATCCCCACGCTTCATTTGCACTAACAAACATCAAGAATGTTGGGCAGATGGTAAAGTCATGATGAGTAATATCAACACCAGACATGTAAACAAAGGAAAACAGGCCTTGATGCTGTAAATATGACGGATGTGCCAAATTGTGAGACACAAAACACTCATTATACTTCCATTATAACACTGTGCTGTGGCATTTGTACACAAAAGGACGTAGGAAGGTCAATGACGAACATTTCCATTATATCTACAGCATGACCATCTTCCCCTATCCTTAAAAAAACTGATTTTCGAGATGTAACCATACCATAAGAATAAATGTTCATAAACATACAGTATATGGTCATTTTTAAAACAGACTAAAGAACCTGTTTTGTGGTTAAGGCGTGAAGACGTCTTGTTTTGAACAGATTATCTCAGGGGTCCTTGGAAACAAAGTAAATATTATTCTATAAAGAGCGCGATGAGGACTTAAAAGAGAGCAAGAATAAAATGTACCATGTAATTTTCTCCTTAAGGTAATTGGGAGTGAATTATAGGCTAAAGCTTTATTGTTGAGACAAGAGCTCTGAAGACGGCTCATACAATTATCACCCAAATTACTTTTCTCTTTTTGTGTAATATGGTGCGATGTATAATCTCATCCCCATATGGACGAGATTTGAGATCTTATATCAGTACATCTTGTGGACTTTTTTTTTTTAATCACAGATTTTATTTCTTTCAATTCAGTATTGTTCTCCTCTCATTCTCCATTTCTTTTCACAGAAAGCGTCTCTCGCTCTCTTTGTCCCTCTCTCTGTGTTACTCTGGTCATCTTTCGCCTCCTTTCTCTCTCCCTGGCTGTCTCTGGCATTATGCTAACACATTTAAAGGCAGGCTCCTGCTGCGCCAAGTAATCCTTCAGTGAAGCTGCACTTCCTTTATGTGTCTGCGGGGCCTGCGATTCCTCCCGAACCAATCTATCTCTGTGACAACACCGGCCCCAAGGTTAAACCAGGGTCAAACTCAGGCCACACACACACACCTACGTTTACATGCAAGAGCACACTCACACTAAACACATCTGTACGCACATAAAAAGTAAATTATCCAGTCTATTGTGATTTGACAACTTAGGGACTACTACAACTAACTCTGTGTTGTGTACTTTCATGTAAACACATATATTGTTTAATACATGTACACTTAATAAATAATGACACACGTACACACAGCCATATATAGAAACACAGCCATGGGTCACTTGCATTACAAACCATGCATGAAATCGCATAAACATCCATAAGCAGATAGCTTTCCATAAACATACAAGGATGTCATAAAGTAAACCCACAAACCAGTGTTTTAGTGGTCAGTCCAAAATGCCCTCACCCCCTCTCACCACACGTCACTTTGTCAAGCTTTTTGGTGTCACTTTAGATTTAAGCAACCAAAACCACTTAGGTTTAGGAAAAAAACAACATGGTTGGGCTTAAAACTGCTACGTACTTTAAAACGGGACACGAACAAACACCTGATTGTAACATAAAAGTGAAGCGAGACACAAACAGCGGTCTCCTGGATAAAAGCCCTGTGTTTGTTGGACCCATCCACCACCCCTCTCACCCATCCAGTGTGTATCTTTTCGCTCTTTAATCTATGTCACCACAGTCAATCACGGCACACTTTTTTGTGACCATTTACTGTTGTCGCAGATGGGTTTACATTGTAGTTAATGGGAAGCCCAGTGCATCTATTAAGGGTGCTGTGTGCGGCAGTATCACATGCCGATGACTGTGACAAAGCCTCGGTATTTGGTGCCCTGCTCAATCAGACATCATTAGACTAGCACTGCATAAATGGATCATTTAATTACTTTCTTCCTTGCTTTTCTTGATTTGATATTTTGACGTTTTACAATTATAATTGGGCGCTAGTTTTATCGTTGTAATAATAATAACTGCATCCCAGTAGCACATTGTTTGCTCCGCATCAACAATTCAAGGTCATCAGAAGCAAAAGGACAAATCATTTGCTGAATGTTTGACCTCTTGGTCAAGGTTCACAAAGTTAGTGCTCTAAATCCACTCTTGGTCCACTTTGCTGTTCTGTGACATCACAGCGGCATTTAGGAAGGATTTGATCTCCATCCCTGTCTTAGTAACTGCGGCTATTACTTTCATCAGGATCTGAGGCAGAGGGGCTTTATGTGATGAAGATGTTATTAGACTGCCTGTTGGAGGCTATGGAGGTATAGGACAACAGATCCTGCAGGGGTTCAGTTCCAAGAATAGCACTGAAGGCAAAGCTGTCTTACGTAATGTACACACAGGCGATAAGGAGGGAGGGCAACCGCTAGCTTGCTCGTGGTGATGATTGGTGTGATGTGAATGTCCTCTTGTCTCTGCTGTTGGTTAGAGCAGCAGAGAGCCACATACCTCCATGACTCATGGCAAGTCACAGTCAGCCTCTAGCCAGGAATGAGCTTCACAGAGAGGGCATGATGCAGCCCTCCACTGTGTTGGTGGCCCTGCCATCTGGAGAGAGTCCCTACTATAGTGACAAGGATGAAAACTCTTGATGGCGTCCAACCACTGAACATGGCCACATGGAATCCTCTGCCTCAGCAGAGGTGCACCCGATTCAACTGTTGTCAGCCCATTAAATAGACGCTATCAGTTGCTATCCACCTTATTCCCGGGGTTGTTACTGTAGAAATGATAATGTGTGTAACTTGCAGTGAGGTAGTGGAAGTAGCAGGAAGTTAGTTAGTCCCATAGGCTAGACATAGTGGCTAACCTCCAATGGCACTTGCTACACTTACAGTAATTTAGCAAGTCCTTCTTTATTTTTAACAAATATTTAACTAACGTTAAATTTCTGAGTTTCTAAAATGTCAGTGTGGAGCCCTCCAGCGCTACGCCAGGCAGCTCTCCTCTGTTCTTAAGAGTCTGATGAGGGTGTTTGTGTGCTCACTCTCTGGAGGAATAATCCGTTAGACAGTCTACACTTTGACTGGTGTCGTTTTGGCCAAGAGTTTTTGAGAAAAGTGTGTATGGAAAATCATCAAGCTTAACAGTGTTCTGTACAGAGCGCATAACATCATTTCAGTGGCGATTAATGAAAATTTTAAAAGTTAAAATATTCAATTGATGTAATAAATGTTAACTTTATTCACCCTTTGTTAAAGAGCCCTGCTGTAAAACCAATATTGGGCGCAGGATAATGTGCAAACAGCATTTATGCTGACAGAGTTGCTGCTGCAGTGCCAAGCAGTCAGTGCGCACTGTTGATGTTAAAAATGCACATGAAATGTACATTTTTACTGCTTTAGTCATCTCCCCTCTCAAGCTACTGTGCTCCTCACAAACTTACTGAAATCTCACAGGAACTAATGGTGGAGGTCTCTGACTCGGTTGAAAATGAAATATTATTTATATGAAGTATTTATTCAGTGATCGGTGGAAAAATGGCATATGTACAGAACGTCATTAGTGTACAGAATATAGTTGGTGTACATTAGTTGGGCTATAAATAGCAGTGGAGAGACTTTGGGTCTTTAAAAGGACAAGAGAACATCAGGTATGATTTCATCAAGTATGATTTTTTGTAGCATTGGTTTATTGACAGCCAGTTACTTTTACTATTTTCTGCACAGTTTATGGCAGCAGGGCAGCATAAATAATTTAAGTGTGGTTATCTGTAGCTTTTCAGATTGTTCATCGCTTCACCATCTGTTGCAAGAGAGTCAATAATGTAGCTAAATATGCTAGTGTAGGTTATTTGAGGCCACTTCTTCAGGTCATCCTCCCATTGGGGGCGGCAGTAGCTCAGTCTGTAGGGAGTTGGCTTGGGAACTGGAGGGTCACCGGTTCAAGTCCCGACATGGACCAAAAACTGAGTGTGAACTGGTAGCTGGAGAGGTGCCAGTTTACCTCTTGGGCACTGCCGAGGTGCCCCTGAGCAAGGCACCAAACCCCCAACTGCTCGGGGCGCTTGTCAGGAGCAGCCCCCTCACTCTGACATCTCTCCATTAATGCATGTATGTGTGTTTCAGGTCTGCATGTACCATGTACGAGTTTAACAGAGTGTAAATTGAATTTCCCCATTGTGGGACTAATAAAGGTAGATCTTCTTCTTCTTCTTCCCTCCATAGTAGAAGGCAGAGGTATGATCACATTATACCGTTTGAACTGTAATAGGTGGTGTTCACACATTTTACTAGGAAAACGATTCAGTGACATGACTCACTGGAAGTTATGCCCATTATTTACACAAGGCATCATGTGGGCTAGGAATAAGGTGGATAAGCCCCATAGATATGGGTCATTAGGGGCCTACTATGTCTAATATATTGTAACAGTGAAAGCAAAACTTAAAAGCAAGATGCTCTAACATGTAAAACTAAATGAAATGTTTTGTTTTGAACACAAACAAAAAGGCTCCTTTAGGTTTAAGCCACAAAACTACAACTTTGTTAGGTTTAGGCAACAAAAACACTAAGTTGAGGTGAAAATGTGATTTTGATTAAAATAACTAAGTGAAAGTGAAATATAATGCTTGTGAACACAAAGACAACCACTCATTGGCACATCTGACTGTAGCTCAAGGGCCTAACTTATATTCTTAACTGTATATTGTGGATTCTCTGAAAATGAGATGCAAATCTTTTTGCCTACTGTTATGAAATGAAAAGGCTGTCAGTTTTCTATATGTTTTATTGTCAACAGATAAGACCAAAACTAACAATGAATTGATCCTTGTAGCAAATTCTATATGTGTAGCCAAAGCCTGATTTAGCTTATTCCTCTGTGGTGTAGACTTTCATTGTTGTCCAAAAACGCTGTTGCACTCTGTGACTTCTTCCTTATGTAATGAATATGGGCACTGCAGTTTATATAGAAGCAATCTCACACATGCCATTGTTCTGCCATAAGTACTCGCTAGTGGAGCAAATGCACAATTTACTTAAGTAACATTTGCTTAAAACTACAGTGCCCAACTTTTTCTTTGAAATGATTTGGGCTTTGTTCAAAATGAGTGCTGCCTGTTGAAGCTCAGCGTGCAATTTTGAATCAAAGCTTAGCAGGTGTCACTCTGGCTGCAGACAGATGGGAGACCTCATGCTGAAACCAGAATCTTCTCATCTCATTTCTCTCCCACTCTCTCTTATCTCTTTGTTTGCCCATCTCCATTTTTATCCTTGAATCAGTGCAGGCTGGCTTTTCACCCAGGAGGATTTCACACTGGCAATCTATAAGAATCCAGTGGGGGTTCCCTAAACCTAAAATACCTAAATCTATACTTTTATGGTATGAATACTTGACCAGAAAGCAATCCACAAAACTGTCTCCTTTGATGAAGCTGTCTGAGATCAGTCGCACTCACACTGAAGTGCAGTTTATGGTCGTTAAGTACACACTGTGTACGTCTACATAAGTACCATAGCAGCTTGATGTGTGCATGCCATGATAACATTGATAGTGGCATTATTGCATTAATTGTTATCAAAAAAGGGGAGAAATACAATGTCTCTGTATTTTATACATACCTTTTTATGCTTTTAATTAATGTGTTAACGCAAATTAGTTTTAACACCACTAATTTCTTGAATGCAGTCATGCAACTTGCGATACTGATCTTTTGGAGGTTGCAGCGGGCTCAGTTTTAAGGCTGGAGAGAAGATACTAGTATCCTATGAAACTGGAAGGCTCCAAAAAGCAAAATTTTGGTGTCGTGGCTACTTTGAAATGAGTCCCTTGATATTTCACCTCAATATACAGTATCTGAATGAAAATGGGTTCTCTGGGTACCCACGAGTCTCCCTTTACAGACATGCCCACTTTATGATAATCACATGCAGTTTGGATCAAGTCATAGTCAAGTCCCTCAGCTGTTGTTGCCTGTTGGGCTGCAGTTTGCAATGTTATGATTTAAGCAGATTTTTTTGTGCTAAATCCAGAACCTGTGAGGTTTGTGGATAATTTCTCGTTGTTTTATGTTGTTAATTGATTTCTAATGAATAGAAATGAAGTTTGACTTGCTTTGTTTATAATGCCTCACTACTGATTATTAGGGAATGTATGAACATACTGTATATGACGTGCTCTTTTGAGTTGTGCTCACTTTGCTCCAGCTGCCTGGACATTATCTCTGACAATGGTGGAAGATGTTTTCAGATCCTTTAATGAAGCAAAATTAGTAATATCGACCAGTAAAAATAGTCCATTACTTTTACTTGCAAAATCAAGCATTAATTGTTCAACATTGAAGTACCATCTGTCACTTTATAAAGTTGATATGAGGAATTTGTTAGCTAGTCGACAGTCGACTGTTTGCACATCACAGAGCGACATTTGGGATTATTTGGAGTTGTGTTTCTGGCCACCTGGCAAACAATATTTACTTTTATTTTAGCTCAAATTTGATCTTCACATACTCCTGAGGGAAATATCTTGGTCTTTAGCTCCAAAATACTTCATTTTGTTCACCAGCTCCTTACTAAATGTGTGTCTGCCATCGGTGGTAATGGGCAGGTAGTGTTCAGTTTGTATACCAGTAAGGCTTGAATGGGTTAGCGCTGATTACGTGGACTTATTTAACTGTTGGGTTGTCTAATCTATAGAATTACTGATCATAAGTTACAATTTGTATGTAAATGTTAATTAAATGTAGTGGAGTAAAATATAATGTTTCCCCCTAAATGTGCTGCAGTAGAAGTATAAAGTAGTGTAAAATACTGTACAAATACTCAAGTAAAATACAACAAACTTAAAATAAGTACAATATATTTATGTACTGAATGTAATATCCAAAATTGGTGGTATACAGCTACACAGGAAAGTTATCTGTAATGTATCATGTGAATGTATCATCATCAGAACAACAGTAAATAAGTGGCCAACAGGGTTGGGGGGGGGGGGGGGGGGGCAGACTATTGAACTTGGGTTTGAACTCAAACAGTATGTCTTAGTCAGTTAGCCTCTTCCTCTCGGTATTCCTCCCTCCCAGCTAGTCTCTCTTTTTCTCCTTCTCTTAATCTTCTCCCTCTTGTATACACAGATGATAAATCTTTCCCTTTTACTGTTATTGTGTATCTCTGGCTTTCTTCATTTCTTTTTTTTTTTCCATTCATCGAATGAAATCCCTTACTATTTATAATTCTGAAGCCGTGTTAGTCAATTACTTAAAAAACTTTTTCCTCTCTCTCTTCCTACTCTGTTTCATATCCTGTCCACCCCTTACTTCTCTCCACGGCATTGTATCTCACGCTGCGAATGCATTTCTTTCTCTTTGTCACTTCGTCCTTTGCTTTCCATTTCTTTCATTGTAGATCAGCCTGCCCTGCTCTGTTATTCAGCATATCCAGCTCGCAATTTGTATGTGTCTCTCTCGTCATAATTTTTATTTCTTCTGTCGATATGTCCCTCTCTCTCCCTCTCTCTCTCTCTCTCTCTCCCTGATGAGGCCAGCCCCTCCATGGTGATGAGACAGACAGAGGGTGATTAAAGTGGAGGCTCATCTGGTGGGAAAACTGACCTCAATCAGAAGTATTCTACCAAGAGGATGCTCCCCTCCTCTGTTTTCCTCCATCCATCCCTGCTACTCAGTATATCCCTGACTCTTATCCACCATCCTTTATTCTCCCTGACCCGCTCCCTCACCATGTCAGTGCTCCCCATCTCTCATCTTCCCTCTCTCTACTCTCATTTCTCATCTTCTCCCATCCACTCACAGTGATCACTCTCAATTTGTCATCATCGGCTGTATTGTTCTGTGATGGGAGTCTGCCCTTCCGGGGAACTCTCAAATTTGCTATCAGCAGCTGTGTGCAAGAAGCTCCTGTTTCCAAAAAAGGTACTTTTTAGAAAATGTTTTTAAATACCTATATATTTACAATGGAACTGTGGTATTAGTTAAATTGAATCAGTCAAAAATATAGATGGCTAAGTGGACAAGTATGAGATGAGGACCATAGACACTGTACAGTGATTTGTTTCCTTCAATCCTTCCTTCAAGTTTAATGTAAGAAAAGGTGTGTGGTGACTTGTTTTGCATGCTGTATAGAGTGTGCTCCAGAGCTGTCAAGGTCTGGTATTATATGGTTGATGGTGAATAGCCTTCTGCATAGCACTGGGAATCTTCAACAAGTTGTTGTCTGTTAGCTTGTCAAGATAGTTCTAACCGCCAAGGACATCACCCATTGAGTTTGATAACTGCTGCTCTGAAGCCTCCAGTTCAGCATTTGGATGCCGCCATCTTGGTTCTTGGCTGTCACTATCTTGGTTCTGACACGAGAGGGTGGAGCTGAGTACAACCTCCGTTTTTTAGGCGGCCAAAAAGGTCAAAATTAACTTTCATGAACTGAAAACACACTGTGAGAAGGATTAAGGTTATACGACAAAAACACACACACAACTCTCAGACTGGACAACACCGAGGTAGCGACCTGTCAATCACAAAATAGACACACCCTAAAGCATACCCTTCTTTATGGTCTATTTGACTGTAAATGGGACCATAATTTAAATGAACATCATGCTGTATTGAAGAAGACTTGAAACGAGTGATTGAGACCATAAACTCATGTTTAAAATGTTTACCGAGGTAATAAGTCAAAGTTGAAGTAGGGCCATTTTCTCATAGACTTCTATACAATCAGACTTCTTTTTCCAAAGCAGAGGAGTCGCCCCCTGCTGGCTATTAGAAAGAATGCAAGTTTAAGGCACTTCAGCATTGGCTTCCCTTCTCAGACACTGAGTTTGCAGCCTGTCAGGGAGTCAAATAGCAGTCAGAACAGACTACTGCTGGATCCACGATGCTAATGTTACTACCTGTGGACAAGCACAACATACTGTGTCCATCAGTGTTGTATGATGTTTTTTAGATATTTTTACTGTAAATGGTTGAAGGATACTGCATACCGCTGAAACTCCCCAGGAGTTTTCTGTTGGCTTGCCCCTCAACTTAGCAAGCTAAAGTGAGACTCATGCTAATGCCTTAACACAAGTGACAGTCACTCAAAGCTGGCAGCCCCCGGAGCAGCTCAGAGCTGAGCGTCAGTCAGGGCAAGATAACTTTCAGATACAGTAAGATGACTTGTAAAGCTTTTTTGCTCTAAGTGACAGCTCTTCTTTTGTCTGAATGTAAATTTTTTTGGCAGAATGGTAATGAAAGTGAAAGACTGTCTCTGCTGCCAAAGTTTATTAAACAGTAGGCTACTTGTGCAAGAGACTGGCTGCTGTTACATCCCAAGGTGGTCATATTACGTGTTGTTCTTTAGGGTTTTAACCTTCTTCCAGCTCCTGCATACTCTCTTCTGGCTACTTCCAACAAGCCAGTCAGCCCACTGTTGACTTCTACCAACTGCATTATATTTTCAATGTACAGCAGACATGGGGTTTGCACAGCAATTAGTAGGTCCATTTGGGGTTTACTTTCATTGGACCAGTAACTATAAACAATACATTGACTAGCATAATGTGTTGTACTTGTACATAAAGTGTAATACTTCTTCTCACTTTAATAGGTGCACTTACATTTGGTACTTGTTGGCTATAACTAACTATACACTTTTGTTTAATTGATGTGTTCCCAAGGAAGACCACAGTTTCCTGCATGTAAGAGAATCACTTGTGGTTTTTACATAAACAGCTACAATTTTACAGTTTAGTGTAATTTCTGTCTCTTTTTTTCCATCTTTCTCAATGTCAAGTCTTCCTGAAGATCAAAGAGTTGTTAAACTTAGCTGATAACATCAGTTCCGCATTTGTATTGATTTTCTATGGTAGAGTAACACGTTGAGCAAATAGTGATCAATGTTCAGAGTTACATGTTTAGCCTGTAATTGCACTATAAATGCACACTTAGTATTCATCAGCGTATGTGTGTGTCATTATGTATGGATGTAAATATGAGGAGCACAATCCCACTGTGTCCTTTATAAATGTCAGTCAGGCACAGTGCGTGTTGTCATGGCAACATTTATCCACAAACTAAATAAAACACTTTCCCATTTTAGCTCCGCAATTACTACAGTGCATCACGACTGTCAGCCTTTGCCACACTTTTCGACTTGTGCTGAAAATGTAACATGTATTTCCAACAAACGTGCCTGAGCCCACACAAGTGTGTGAAGTGTGCAAATGAATCATGGATGTGTCATTTTCTGGGGGTGATTGTAATCTGCAGTGAAGCTAAGGGTGGATGCTTCTGTACCGTTCTTTCTATTGTGGTGCTGTGACTAAAAAGAATAAATAAATCGAGGCAAACCCAAAATAAACTGAGATTTCACAACCCTCTCTGCATACATAATGAGCGGGGATAATTCATTCATTTATTGGTCTTCTTCAGCTACAGGGAGCATCTGTCACATGTGCGCTCTCATTCTCAGATGAGGCGAGCTCAGGCACAAAATTATAATTTAGCAGCTAAGGGCAGTAAGTTTGACCCTTTATACATTTCATATGTAATTAAGCTGGTGTTTTGGTACAGTCTAAACACTCAAGGGCAAAATGTGTTTGGTTTAACTGTGTATACCCTCGATGACAGCACAGGGGAGTTTGATTTGAATCTTCCATTTGCTGGTGATCCCACATGCAGGCTGATTTGTGACATTATGCATACTATCTGGAGTATTGAATTACTTGGCCACCAGAGGCATTTGACTAGCTCTGCTGAACCGGAAGTGATGCAATCACACTGGCCCCATTTCCAGTGATATTTAAATCCTTTTCTGCGTGGATGGTCTGGCCAATTGGCAAATCGCTCTTCCTCCGTGCGTGCCCTGTTTTTGATTTGATTTGTAAGGAATGTTTGTGCGAGTGTGTAAGTGCGTGGGTGTGCCATTTGATGTGATTTGTGAAGATGTGTGCATGTGGCCATCCTTCGGTGCTTAATCCACAATCTGCTGTCTGCCAGAAGAAATGTCTTTCTTTTTTTTTTTTCTCAATGCTCGATCCAGAAAAAAAAAATGCATTTTCTGTCTCAATTTGCACTGACTCATAAGTAGCCTTGCAGTTTCATCCTCCCTTGCAAAAAGGGAAAACATCTGATCCATCATTTTGTTCATTTGACTCCATCTAAGGCTTATTATAAGCTTTGTGCATAATTGTTAGGTAAGTAATTTCAAAACAGACAGAAATAATTGGTCTCTTTTTCAACCACCAGCCAGAGACTAGCTAGAATTAATTACTTTTTGCAGTAAATATTTGATAGATAGATAGATAGATAGAACAAGGTTGAATATACATTAAAAAGGGAAGGGGGAATGCAATCAGTAATTACAATACATAATAATGCGGATTAAGCTATATTTTTTATGGTGCAGTAACAGTAATATGAATATCAATACTACCCATAATACTAATAATCATTACTAATTGTAGTATATATCACCATTATTGATTCTGATCCTCTGTATTTTATTCTGTTCAACTGTATACAACCATTCCCTATAAAAAGACACCAAAAGGGAACCAAAAGCACAGTTATCCACGATGCCACGACTCTTGCAACCAGAGAGAGATAGAGCCATTGGCATGCTCCAAGCTGGAAGGAGCACTCAGGTCATAGCCAGGGAGTCTGGAGTTCACCACTCAACTGCTGTGTGCCTTGCTGTGCGTTACAACACCACATGCTCCTCCAATCACCGTCCCCGACCTGGTCGACGCCGAGTTACGACCCCTGCACATCCGATTGCCTGTCACATCTCTGACAGGTTTCAACCAGCAACAAGAACTGCAGTTGAGCCCACTGGAACACATCACAGGTCAGCGTCCTGGACGCAAATGGGGGTCACATTAATTATTGAATGTTGAATGGAAAACCTGTTACTTTTGTTAATTAGGGTGCATTAATCTTTTTGTCACGTTATTGTTGTCGAAACTGTCATAAACATTTGAAAATTTGGCCTGACGTTCACGGTTGTTGTGCATATATTACATTTCCAACAAAAATAAAACATGCGTTTCTTTTTTCCTTGAGTGTATATATAATAAAATACAGATGAACAGAATCAATAATGGTGATTATATATATATACTATTATTAGTAATGATTATTAGTGTTATTATAAATTGTCTTGCAATTAAATAATAAAAAAAAATAACAACACAAATTTCCTTTTAACCCCGGTTGCTAATCCAAATTTTCTACAGTTTTATGCAAGGCATGTTCTTTTTCCTTTGCTTGCTCCTTGTGATGGAAGTTCTGTTTCTGTTCTTGACTGCAGCTTTTTAAGAGTGATGACAGTGATGATCATGATGATGATGATGATTGCAGCAATTATGATTGCCATGCCACCTGAAGGGTTAGCGTGAGTGTCGACAGATGTGTTTTAATGGCATTTATTAATTACAGTTATTCCCTGTAAAACCAATTGACTGTCTAGGGCTCTGTGCAGATTCATGTGTGTTGTTTTTGCCCCTTTGGATGCTGACCTGAATGAAAACGTTTATATCTGCCTTTTGTCTTAAACGTTCCCCATAGATGATTCACTGTCATGTTTCTAATTAACTGTCTGATGCACACATGTCTCTGCTTTGTTGCTCTCACTTTATATAGTCAATCATATTGTCAGTGTTTTGTGGGCTTGTTAATGTCAATAATTTATGTATAATACTATGACAACCCGCTAGCAGCATGCCCATGTGAAATATCATTAATCTCACTGTGCTTTAACTTGCCTCAAATCATGCAGTGGAGTGGAAAGAGTGCAAACAAAAACAGACACAGGTGTTATAATTCTGTCATCAACTTAACATTTTCGTATTCATCTGCAACCTAGATTTTTTAACAATAGAGAAAAGTGAAATTTCAGCCAGATATTTATATATATATTAGTGGAAGAGGTAGGGGCAAAAAAACTGTTTACTTCAAGGGAGGGCACGCTGACAAATAAGGATGAAATGAAAGAATGTGATGACAATGCCAAGAAATGGCAGACGTAAATCAGCCAAGGGGGTGCAAAATACAAAATAAGTTAACAATTTTAAAGAAGATTTCTTTGAGAAGATTTCTTTTTTTTCCTCTTTTTGCCTATGGCTCCTTTTGTACCCCCAGCTGTCAGGGGAGGTAGAATTTCTCTTTGAATTGCCTCTCCTGAGGTTTCTCCTTCTTTCTGTTTTAGTCATCATCTAAGTATTTTGGGAAGATTTTCATTTTGTTCTTGGTCTAGGTCAGGAACCACTGTTAATGCAGTGCAGCGTAATTAGCATAGCAGGCTCCCAGTGGGCAGATACTGTATGTTTGACTTGTCGGTGTGCATGACTGCCCTAAATGAGCTGCAGATTAGTGAAGGTGAAGGTGAAGCTGAAGCACGGTGTCAACACTCATGAATTGGCTCATGACTAACAGGTGAGATTTTTTACACTGTGTGTCTGAGTGTATGTGTTAGCGAGAGTGTGGGTGTGTGTCAAATGGTGAAAATGGCTGCGAGGATCCGGTCAGGCTGGGTGCTACTGGGATGCCGAGACAGTTGCTGTGCTCACAAAATGACAGGATGACAGAAAACAGTCTGTGTGTGTGCATGTGCGTGCACATTCATGTGTGTGTAAGAAAAGCTGCACAATGGGACTTGTATAATTGCATGATTTATTTCTTGCCTGCATATACAGTTTGTCAAGGAAAGGGAGCTGAGACTTGCCTAAATTTGATTTATTTTCATGCTCTAATGACTCGCACTTTCAAGATGTAACCTATCTGCTCATAATAACAATATTGAAATGTAAAATTTATGCAGGTGGCAGATTATGCACATAGACGTTTTTACTATACGACTGTTACATAAGCCTGTAGACAGATACACAGAACCAACACAGCTAATATGTGGTAAAGGTGACTTTAATTTTGCAAGGCCTCTCACAGTTCTTATTAAGGGCGCCTGCACAAAGACAAAAAAAAAAAACCCTCAAACACTAATGCACATGCATACAAAAGTATATCAACACACTATTCATGCATACACACATCACATCACATCTGACAGTCTTTGAAGTTGTCAAAGTGTTTTCCCTCTTTCTCTCATGTTGTTTTATCTTTTTGTTTCCCCCTTCATCTGTGACACACTTGTATCTGTCAGTCACCCCAGTAACAAAGACACATTGTTACTGCAGCTCATTTAAAAGCATATCGTCTGGTAAGACGGGTTCTCTTTCAGACAGTCAGTGAAAAACACATTGATCTATGGACAATGAGATATAAGACTCTGTAAAATGTGGTGGGCCACATTATTCATTGTGTGGAAAGTAGGGAACATGTGTTAATGTGTTAGTTAGAAGAAGAACTCTGAAGATCATGCTGTAGATATAGCTTTAATGTCATCCATGTGCATACTGTCCAGAATTTTCTGTATATGTAAACATAGCATACAGTATGCGGCACAAGTATAATACTATATATAAGTCCTGTTTTTTTCTAAATATACCAATTTTCCCTTCTTATTTTCAGCCCATTGTCATTTCAAGGTGTCAACTGCTGATGCTTTGTCACAGCCGTCGGTGTTCGATACCGCAGCACAAGGCATCCTATCACAGCGGTAGCCAGGCTTTCAATGAGCTATAATGTAAGCCCATCCACGGCAACAGAAAAGGCTCAGAGAGATCTGCCGGGAGTGTGGTGACGTAGTTTAAAGAGTAAAAGAGACACATAGGGTGGGCAGGAGGGGTGGTGAGTGGGCCCCACAAACAGAAGGCCTTTTATCCAGGAAATTGCTATTTGTGCATTATGTTTGACTTTTACTTCACTCTCAGCTGATTGTTTGTGTCTCGTGTTCACAACGTCAAGTCATATTTTGATGTACAAACATTGTAATTTCAATTCCAACCATGTTCTTTTTCCTAAAGTTGAAGTGATTGTGTTGCCTAAACCTATGCAAGCGCAGGGGTCTGACAAAGTCTCAGTGTGTGACGAGTTGAGTGTGTGTTGTTATTTTTGTTGTTGTCATCTGACTTTTTACACACTCACACACTCATCCTACAACTGAGGCAGGTCCATTTTTGAAAGCTACAAACTGCACGATTCAGCCAAAACACATCTAAGCAGAAACAGATGTGAGATCTTTTTGTCTCAGAAGAAAGACACATTTTGACTGCCCCATCCAATGATGCATTCATTACCAAAGTTCTTTCTCCAGCAAGATTAGTGATACAATATTGTTTTGTTTTTTAACAATTGATAAAACCAGAAACCACTAATGTAGGAGCGTGGAAGAACAGATAAAAGATTGTTTCAGGGTTTTCTCTTCTCTTCGATTTCCTCCACCGGCAGTGTTATGACTTCGGTATGAATCCTGGAAGAATGTCTAGACAGATCACCTGCTCAATTAGTCCTGCTGGCACTCGTGGGTGGCTGGCTTTGCTTTCCAAAGTCAAAACAGAGGAATTGTTCTCTTCAGAATCACATTTTACCTAAGGACAGGCTAGAATGAATCATCACAAATCTAAACTTTTTGGACAACAATCACATGCACATCCACCATTCAGCAGTAAACTCTGTACATTCTTGCCCATGCAGTGGCAATTAGAGTGGAAATCAATTTGAGGTGCCCATGGCTAAATTGATATCATTACATTTACTGCAGGCTGAATAATGGATGACTATATCATTATATGGGGACGTAATGGGATAAGACAAAGCACAGGTAGACAGCTCGCCGCAGGTGAGAGCTATAATTAGAGTCTAGTTCCTGGCACACCCATACATGTACTGTTGCATGCATATGGGCAGCTGTGGGATCATGCAGCTGCCCATGCATACTGAAACATGGCAATTTCACTAAAATGTGCTTAAAAATTGAAGCTGCGCATAATAATTCCACTACTTGAGTCATTGTTACTCTGCTGGTGATGGGTGTGCTGCAGGGAATCAATCACAGCATCATGCATCCCTTGAATCGAAGCATTTTCAATCTGGCCTAACAAAAACAGACTTCTTGAGATGTCGCATGTGTTTCCTTCCGCTGGTCATTAACTCTGACTGTCTGTCATTTTATTATAAACACCTGTTCGCTCATTTTGCACAGCAGTTGGCTGCCGACTGATGTTTCTGTGTGGTGAAATAAGGCCCAAAACAATTTCATGAAATTACTCACTCTGCATGTGTTGTAGAACCAAATCAGGTTAACATGTCTCTCCTCTACTATTAAATGGGTAATATGACAACAACAGAAATTGGATAATATTTCCCCCTGTCCATCATAAATAAAAGACTATGACTAACTGAATTTAGTCATAGAATAAGCACTAATGAAATGTGTAACACGGAGGTTAGAATTTAAAGGAAAGGAAAAGAAAAAGGGAGGAAAGAAAGGAAGGAAAATACCAGTATATATAGAAAATATACCACTCACAAGTATTACAAGCCAAAGGAACAGAAATAAATAAATGTCATTTTGATCCAGTGGCCCAATAGTAACTATGTATGCACCATTAATATTGGTGCCGGTTTCATCATTTGAAAGTGAATTTAAATGACCTTGGGGAATATTTTGTAATCAAACAAACTGTTTACCTTCACTATTACTCACCAAAATTCAGCTCATGTGCTTTTCAGTTCATTCTGAACAAATTCCCTTATAGCCAAACGTATTGTTCACAAGCATAGTTTCTTACTGTCAGTCTCCTGCAGTTTCCTGCTTTTATTGGGCACAGTCCTTTTTCTTGGCACATTACCGCCACCTGTCACCTGAGGTCAAAGACTCCACAGAGAATCTTTAATATTAAGTAATTACATGTGAAAAAGGTATAAATGTAAATAAAAAAAAACAAGATTTTCATTTCAAAAATGCTTGTACTTTAATAATTTGGAGTTCTGTACTGAGGGTATTGAAATACAAAACTAGTATTTATTTCTGCATGTAGACAATTAGATATAATGTTACTTAAAGTTTAATGGTACAGCAACGTAAAAAAAAAAAGTCTCATCAATGAGGTATTCAGAAAAACACAAAAACTGTACTCTGATTAAATGCTGCTGGTCCTCCATGTGATCGTAAAACGCTGATCCACACGAACAGACTTTGAAGTAGCATCAATAATCAGCTCCTATAGACACAAGAAGAAAGATAGATGTAGTTTCCTTAAGTATGCATGTTGTAAAACCAAACATGACCTATATTAAATATTATATTGTATAGAAGTCCAACTTAAACATTATGAAGCACGTTCATCACTCATTATGCCATCTTTTGACAAATCATCACAATTGGTCTAATTTCCCATCTCTTTTTTTTTAACAAATATATTTTTCCTTTTTATCATCATGATTATTGTCAGCTGATTGGTTTCCAGAATGTTATGTTCATGTATGCCTCTAACTCTCCTTTATTACCAGCAGTGACAGCAACACTGGTATTGTTTTCACATCGTGTGTCTGTGTCTGGAGACAGGTTTTGTCACCGTGAAGCAACCGTGAAGGATGTAGTCAAGAAACAGGCGTGTAGTCGAGATCAAAATGAAGGTCAAGTTGAAGATGGGCACGGTCCGAGCAAGGGCACCGAGGGGGCACTTTACACTCCCGGCTGATTTAGCTTCGCAAAATGTTTCAGGTGTGTCGTTGAGACAAATTGAAGAGATTCTTTCAATGAAGTGAATATACCCATGGCTTCTTGACCTCCCCTGTTACATCTGTTTTACTTCTGGCGGGTTTTATGCTGTTGTAAAGGCTATGCATAAGTAATTTATGTGAAAAATGTATGCGCGAGAGAGGGATAAACTGTGTGTAGAAATGTATGTACTGGCCTCATATCCCAAGACATGCAGTACAAGCTGGGTGTTGTGTGAATGTTCATGTGAGTGACTGCCTGTATACCCTTTACATGTTAGCTGGTGATAGACTTGTGGCTTGCATAGGTTGTACTCTGCCTCTCACCCCTGTGCATTCTGCATAAACTAAGCTCCCTGCAACCCAACTCAGCATAAGCAAGTGTAGATGATGGATAAATAAATGGAACATGCTCCTTTCTTAACTCCTTTCAGATTTTGCGTCTACTAAATGTGACAGATGTGTGAAAATGTGCAGTGCATTCCTCTCTGTTCTGTACCTTTTATCCAATTGGAAGGAAAATAATCCCATTTCATTCTTGTCATATAAACAGCATGGGTCCCCAGTGAAGTCAAACGAGCCTGAGCTTGTACATGTGATGATACTGTATATTGTACATGTCAGTTTGAATAGGCCTATATAGATTCAGAATAAAATGTCCTGTACCAGATAGAAATAGCTTTCCCACCTTACTGTATTTAAATGACACAATGCCAGCTGCATACCGCTTCTTTCAAATTGTTACCCTATCAGACAATACTTAAGTAGATGAATGGAATGTCTCGCACTGAAAAACCACTTATTACCATTCGCACACTGTGTCATCCTCATGCCCTCCCTCTCTCTCCTTCCCGTCTGTCCTTCCTCCCTCCCTCTGCCCATCTCTCATTCTTCCTGTTTATATATTTCACCTCTCTGTTCCTCTCTCCATCTGTTTTCTGTGATGTATTCTCTCTCTCTCTCTCCACCGCTGTCTGTCCTTCTTTTGCTCCTTTCCAAAGATGGACCATCTTTTCATTATTCTCTACCCATCCTCGCATCCACAACACACACACACACAGTCCCAAAACCCCTCTGTCATTCTGACTTTCTTCATCTGCAATTCTTGCCATCTCGTCTTGCTTCTTGCTGTCTGTCTTCTCCAAGAACAGTATAAATCAAAGGCTTCCGGGCATTTTCACCTATGATTATTTATGGAGCTGCTGATGCTATCATTTCCATGCTCCTGATAAGTGCACTGAGTACAGTACACAACCTCAACAGGACTAAAAAACTGAATTTCCCCACTGTGGGACTAATAAAGGAATTTTTTTTTTTTTTTTTTTTTTTTTTCTATTTCATCACAGGGCAAATGAGGAGAGCAAACACATGCTATCTTCTTAAACTTCAGAATCAGATTTGTTTGCAAAGTATGTGGGCAGAAACAAGGAATTTGACTCAGTTTTATCGCATCTCAATATATATGGAAGATTTTATTGGACTTTAATAGCTGTTATCCTCAGAAGACAATCCACAAATGTGTACTATGATCCTCAAATATGCCACTATCCACAAACATGTATTTTTGTCTTTGCGTTGTTTAAAGTCACATGCACAAAAATGCAGGACGATTTGCAAATATGCATAACTTGCTCTGTAAAGGTGTATTTTAATTCCACATAAAATTTTAATAGGTTTACATATGAAGTGTATACACATTTGTGCATCCATTTGTACACTTGGAATGATATTTGCATATGTGTAGATTATCTTCTGTGAATTACAACTATTATCTACAGATTGCTGCAGTATGAATTGGACAAAAATCTCCAAACAGGAGGGAAGTTACAAATGTCACATGGCCCACAAACCCACAGGAAGCAATCTACAAATGTGCAAATATCATTCCATGTGTACAAATTACTTTACATGTAAACCTCAAACCTTTTTATCTTTAAAATATGTGTAAGAGTAAGTGCATTTACATATTTACTACTTTGCACAACACAAATACTAAAAATACATGTATGTGGATAGCATAATATTTGTGGATCATGATACACACTTGTGGATTGTCTTCTGTGGATTATGACTATTAAAGTCAAATAAAAAAACTGCCATAAATTCACAGGACTTCACTTGACTTTGTCTTCACTTTATCTACTGTTTCCGAAGCTTCTAGTGGTAAACATCCATTTCACCCATGCTCCATCTCAAACATATAGAAGTTATACTGTAATATAGCCCTATACCCTCCCTCCCCTTTTTTCCCAGTCTCTCTTTGAATGATCTCAACTCTTCTTCTTTGCCTAGTGATTGTTGTCCTTTAGGTGAATAACATCAGCGCAAGCCCTGTTTTGGTAAACATCCACCCTATGGAAGTGTCTTTGTGTAAAACGTTGAATCCCCTCTAGCTGTAGCTGAATGTTGTAATTGACCTCCACTCTCAGATCGCTCTACAGAGGAGATTCATGCAGAAACACTACTGGAACCTTCAATGTAAATACTGACAATATGCCAGTGTCCTATTCTAATTGTCCACTAGAAAAGGCACTCTGGACAAATGACCCTCCACACTGCCCGTAGTGTAACCGGCAATATGGCTTGGCCTTGTGTACATAATTCCTCCTGATTTTCTATCACTTTGCTTTCCACTGAACCATCAGAGCAGATGATGGGGCGAGCGAGAGGAAGCGACAATCATTTTACATGAGCGGCTTTAGAATCACTGTCCTGTCAAGTCTTCAGCTCTGTGTTCATTACAGAAGCACAGTGTCAGGGAGAATGCAGAGTTGATTACAGCTGTCAGATGACACAGCAGGGGGTTGGGTTGTGAACCTGAATTGTTTTCTTTTTTAATTGTTGTAGTGACAGTTTTTGACTGGCGGGGAAATGCTCAGTCAGCTTGAAGGCAGGAGTATGTTGGTGTGTATGGATTGTGTGCATATAATGATGAAAGAGGCTCACTGAGCTACTGCATCAAGGCACAATGTGAATTATTAAATGCCATGACGCTGATTGTTTGCATGTTAGACAGTGATTCATTTGTTTATTTTTGGGTTAATAGAGCAGAAATGTAGCATTTGTGGGATGCAATTGAATATGTGTGTTTGTATACACATTAGATAATCATGTTCTTTTATTATTGAAGTTTCCCATCCCTGTTCGCAGATGGCTCAGTCTAGTATTTATGTTTTTAATCATCGGTGAATAAGGCTGCAAAAAAAGGTGATTTTTAGCAAATGCTTTGAGGCAGTACACTGTGTCTTGGATACTGGAAACATTCTCTTGCTTTTGTTTTGTTAAAAAGTTTTTCTGTGACTTTAAAGCTGCAGTATGATGTGCTTTGTTTAATTTACCGTTAAATAAAACATCCAAACAAACAAATAAATAGGATACCAGACAGTTTCTGTCTGCAAATATGTGCGTAAAAATAAACTTCAATTGCCAGAAACTGGCATTTGCCGTCATAGACCATTTCCTGTGTTTGATGACGTTGGCCACCAGTCTGCCGAATTGTGTTTATCACGGTGAAGCTGCACAATGGCAGAAAGCTTAATTCTAAAACTATTTAAAAACTTAGGGGGTGAATGGAACGATTTCTTCTAATTTATCCAACTTGCACGATGCTGACTTGCAATTTAACACAGATACATATTTAGATAACTTCATTAATTATACCATGACTACATTTACTGACCTGAGTGTCAAGGTTGTGCTGTGGGGTCAGAAGATGTGTCGTTCCAGCGTCATCTGTTAGGGTTGCCTCTGTGATGTTAACGCTGCCGGTGCCCCAAACTTGCACCACACCCAGGGTCAGCCGGTCAGCAGGGTTCAGGCCGTTGTGGACAACCTGACTAGACAAGTTGTTCTGGTTGTGAAAGTGTTGGAGATGGGAGGATGAGACAAGGAGACAGGGTTATTAGAAATAGATACCATAAAATCATGTACTTGATTCATATTAAGTAATATCTATTCTGCTCTATGCTTCATCTCTTTGCTGAATAAGATTTAACATTTGGCTGTCTTTCTCCATATCATTGGTTTTATATCCACCTCATTATCATTTTTACTCCATGCTTTCCTTTTAACAGATGATATTCAGCAGAGAGAGTTTGATTGTGTGATTAGTTTTACATTTGTGTTTTCATTATGCTCATACTGTGAGAGACACATGCATAGACACACCTTAAATGGTTAAGGTCCCTGATTGAGAGTCCCTTCACATTGAATGTCTAGAATTTATATGGAGCTACAGGAACACACACACACACACACACACACACACACACACACACACACACACACACACACATCTACATCCAGATAGCCATCCAAAATGGCATACGATGCGCTAATCTGCCAGGCAGCACTGGCCTCATTGCCTAACTTATCCTCATCTTCTCACATCTGCCTGTTCACACATACATACAAGAGCACATCCAAACACACACACTTACGCACTCTCTCTTCCCCCTTTGGCTGTCAGACAGTGCGGCTGTTTTATCGCTGTGTGAAATTGCTTTGGAATGAGCCTGATGGTAGGCAGAGGATAGCCACAGATGTTTGGCCATGCTAGCTCTATGTGGGTATGTGTATACTGTAGATGTGTGTGCGTTTGCTATTAAGTGTGTGCTCGTTAATGTGCGTCTGTGTGTGATTGTGTGCCTTTGTCTGGCTAAGAAGCAAATGGGGCTGGGTTGGTCACATTAGTCCCAGTGATTGCAGGCTTTCTGTCATGTCTGACTCAAAATGTGATCAAACTGTGGCCTGGTAAATGCGCCTCTCACTGAAATTAGCCATAAGACATACAACACAAACTCTTCAGGCTCTATTTTAGTGCAGCAGCAGTGCAGTGAACACAGGCGCAATTTCATATTTGTCACCTGTCTTTATATACAGTATGTTTTTAACTGATTGGCAATGTCATGAAAGGTCGGTGGTTTATTTGGTTGTATGGTGCAATTTTGGTACCCATTTTTGCAGTAAATTGCACCCTCATTTTCTGCTGCTTAGGCCACCTCTGTACAAACACAGTTTCTGGCTGGATCTGGCAGATATTTTATGAAACTTGGTATATCTTTGTTTGTAACTTGAACCCCTTGCCATGTCCCAATATTTAATTATTTCAATATTTAATGCAAGCAAGGTGTTTGACATGTTAAACATAGGGTATTCGTCAAAGTAGAGGTTGAAAATGGAGCACCTAACTCATTATTAATGCTGAATAATGGTGACAAATATTCACCATACTAGGGGAGGCGACTGTGGTTAAGAATCACTCATTAATCTGACCAGAACAGAATCTGTTTTAATCACACAAGTTGTACTATGATATACCTTTAGATCTGTATGAATTGAAAAAAGCAAAGGCATCATACCAGAAAAAAGTTTTCATGTTCATGCTTTTGCCATCTAAAGCCACCCAACTGCTCTTTGTACTTGTGTTTGTGATAAGAGGTTGTCTGAGCAGACAGAAATGTAAGTACAATTTCATGCCAAAACAAGCAGCAGAAAACTGTGATCTACACAAACACAACCACAGCTGCTCCACACCAACCACCTCCATGTGAGCAAGTTTGTTTGGAACCATGAAAAACCTGCACAGGTGTGTGCATGAGAGAAGCCTCTGACCTGATGAAGATGATATTGTGACTTCATTAGGGCTGTCATCTTGGAGCACTTTATTTCAGTATAAAAGTCTACAATTCGATTCTGCAACTTCCATCCAACAATATCTACTTTCTTATTCCATCTTCTGCAAATTGTTGAAATTGTAAAATAATTGTACCATGACATGCACAAGACTGCTAAACTGTGCGTAAAAAATGAGGAGAACAAGACAATAAAGTTTCAGTAATCTTACTACCTCACCATTTCAGCTGTATTAAAGGGCTGCGTTCTTTACTAGGTTGTTTTTTCCAATAGAAACATGGAACGCCCGCTCAGCCATTAGCAAAAAGCAGTGACGTAGGTTACCAAAGTAAGCCAATCAATAAGGTTATGAATAATATGAATGCTAGTACTAGCTTAGTCAGAATTAACTCTGCTAAGTCTGGAAATAAGTGAAAGGGTTGGCTTGTATTTTTGGATGTGGGATTGTATGTATACTCCTGTGTTCTGTGAGGTGAAACAGTTTGTATAAGAGCTTTACTTCCCTGTTGGAAAAGGCTGTCTGATAGCAAAGCAAAGCAGCTGTGGACGGGAGCAACAGTTTAACATGTTTTAGCCACAAAAAGGCCCACCTAAAAACCTCTGTTTAACTGTGGTCATTATTAGAATATTTTCACGGCTTTTTCTTGCATCAAACAGCCCTTTCTGGTCCATTATATCACTGTCGTCAAAGCCACCAGACTCCATTCACAAAAACAGCAATTTAACTTCACCCAACCACTACTGGACTACTGCTGCCTTGATAAGTCAGTTGTTTGAGATATTGTGTGATTTTCATATCCAAACTAATGTGGTGTCCTTATAGCAGTACATTGATTAGTTGTGTAATGATACTCCTGTTCATAATCAGGTAATGCATGCTGACTATGGATAAGGATACATGTATGTATATATCAAAGATCATCATGCAGAAACCTTTGTCAGGTCACATGTGAAAATGTTTTAGAAATGAAAAATAGCATTGTGATGCTAAAACATAAGTACTTCAACCAACATTTGAATGTTTGGTTTGAATACACAAGGAGCACTAATATAAAAACCCTTTAAAGACAGTAAAATATTTTTTATTCAAGCTTTGTATATTGTGACTAAAGTTTAATGAAAATGAATCTACTGGTACTTTTAGATGATTATAATAGTGCTATTATATGTGATTCATCAACTAAAGCATTTATACGTCATTACTTTGATACAGGTGTCAAATGAAGAGTCTTTACAGCAAGAACTTTGTCTCAGTCAAAAGGGGTAAAAGCTAAATTCAAATCACCACCTCGGTGTTAGACAGCCATTCTGTACTAATGGTTTCCAACAGTTAACCTTTGACATCCAACTACTACAGCCCTGTTGCATGGTAAAGCATGGGCTCATTCTCCAGTCTTTCTGCATAAATAGCAATAACGACGATGAAGAAAAAAAAAAAGAGACGTGACATGTAGTTGGCCCTTGAACTCACCGATTGTGCTGCGAAGGAGGTCAGCAGATAATGTCCTCGCTCAACTGTGTCTGAGGAGAGAAAATGCGAGTGAATTACACACAGAGTGAGACATGGAGACAAAGGAGGGACACAGAGGAAATAGGTGTGTGAATGAATGAATGACAGAGGGACAGAGAGAATAAACGAGAGACTGTATGGATAAGTGAGCATTCATATTAACCACAGGGCTGAGTTTGTATTCATCTGACTGACTGGATGGAAAAAACGATGAATATAAATATAATAATCAACTATAGAGGTGCATGAATGACTAAGTCATATAGTGAAGTGTTGAAAGAATGGCCAAGTCTGAATGGATTAGGTAATACGGCAATACCTCAACTCGTTACTGGTTGAGAGATGAGCAAATAATAGAAAATAAATAATTGACTTGTGTAAAGGCTGAACAATTAATCACCTGCATGAATGAGTGAAGTTCGGACTGGTTGACTGACAGCAGAGTGGATAGCTAACCATCAGAAGTGAAACTCAAACATGCAGAACTCCAGAGAAGCAGAGATAATACAGGTAAGCAGGCACTACAGCGAGAGGCACAGCAAACAAGAAAGACTTAGAGAGGCTGCAGTGCAGACAGGCAGGGAGACGCAGGAGAGAGGAGCGAGGGGAGCAGATAAAAGAGGAGTGATGGAGAGCATATCTCCAGGCAGCGACACGGGGAATTACTGTAATAGTTTCCGTCACTCCCCTTCTGTGTCATCCCTCGTCCTCTCTCTCTATCTCCCACTCTGTTTCTTTGTCCCAACACAAACACGCCTTTCACAGAGGAGTGCATCTCCTCACAGGAGCACTTCAGAGGCGGATTCTGCTCGTATATCGGTGTGTATGTGTGAGAGAGCGAATGAGTGAGAAAGCGGAGGAGCTATGTTGAAGTTGTCTGTGTGTTTCTGATTAAATCAATGAAGAAATTCATATTCAGTAAGAAGAGGTCGACGTGCTTTCTCATACTGTACATAGTTTAAGGCATGGTGGATTGAAGGCAATTTAGTGGATCTTCATTTCCTGATTGTCAAAACTTGTTCTATAGATGAATGAATGCAAGTTCTAACTACTAACATTTAAACTCTGGTGTTTTCATCTGTATGATGACCCCTGTGGTGTCATCTTGTGTTGCTGTGTGAGTCACCTGGTTAGAGCAACCCACCATCTTCCACTCATGCACAGCACACACTACTGACTTTATTGATACCCACACCCCACACTTTAATTATTTAACTTCCTTTATTTTGATCTAATTTACATTAATTTGAGCTTCTTTTGTTAAATGTTCGTATGGCCTATTTCCCCTTTTAGGCAACAAAATTACTTAGATTTAGGAAAATATTGTGGTTTGGCTTAAAATAACTCTGGAAGTGGCATTACTTAAGTTATGTAAGTTATGTGGAAAATAAATCACTTCATAAATACACATGTAAAAACATGCAGTGACATGCTATTCTCTTGTGTGTGTGTGTGTGTGTGTGTGTGTGTGTGTGTGTGTGTCTGTGTATGGGTGTGGATTTGTGGGTGTTCAAGGTTGACCTTTCACTTACCTATTCCTTCTCCATCGTCCCAGAAGAACGATCCTTGAGCAGTCCCGCTGTCGCCCAGGGCAACAATCAGTCCTAAAGGATTCCTCCGACTGAAACAAAGTAGGTATAGAGGGTTATAGCAAATTGCTAAAGGACAGCGTCTATTTATACCTGCTGCTGAGGACAAATACATTAACATTCCTGCTGGGGGGGATCCACCTGATCTCACCTCTGCCGGAGCATTCGTCACCCTCTAACTGTCTCTCTCTCATTCTCACCGCCTCTTTCTTTAACACATGCCAACAATTATTGAAGGCATTCATTGTGATGAGTGTTGGTCATACAAAACATAACAGCAATACATGCACACACATACTGTATGTATCCCTTTTCCACTTGCACCCTATGTCTCTCTGCACAGGCATTGGCGCACAAACAGACAGAAAACACATTTCATACCAGACACGCAGGCTGCAGACCTGTAGCTGTGTACTGTCATGATGTTTGCTGCCCTTACCTGTAATATGTAGTGTTCTCTGGTTTCTGCCAGGGTAAGATATATCCCCCTCTGATATGAAGGTTAATATGCTCCAAGGGTGTGGGCATGGTCACCATTTGGCCGCGCACTCCAACATCTTTGGCCTGATGAAATCAGTAATAATTATTAAAATACTATAAATACTAATAGTTATAAACTTCATTCATTTTATTCATCAATTTCTTTGTGGGGAAACTGGCAGTTGTGCACCAGTAAATCACAAGGCACGCAATAAAATACATGACATCTGTAAAGGCTACATCTGAAAAAAATCAGAAATTTATCACACGTTGAAAAAGAATTCCTTGAGGATTTCTTTCTTCCAGTATTTTCCCCTTTGTCCTTGGTCATTCGTCTAACAGCTTCCACCTCTGCTGAAAGGACAAGTTTAATGGCGGTAACCACTCCTTTCCGCCATCCCGTGCCCCCGTTTAAACTGTTGTTTCTTGAGTTGTTTGGCTTTATGACGTTGTCTAACAGATGGGGAGTCCCCTAGCTAGAAAGAGACAGAGTGATTGGATGTTTGTTTTTGTCATCAAGGCGCCTTCTTCTGCTGTTGAGCCGCAAGTCTATAATGATGTTGTCAGAGATGTCTTCTGTTAATATTGTCATTTGGGTTCTTGCTGTAGTTGTGGTCTTCATTTGTTTTTGTAAAAATAGTTTTTAGACGTAAAGCACCTCATAGATGCAGTGCTTCAAGGTAAGATATGATGCACCAATGTACTTGATGCATTCACTAATCAGCCAGTCAGATGTGTTATCTTTTTCAGTAACAGACAATGTAATCATTGTTCAGTGTTATCTTCTGTGTTGTTGCACCAGGCGTGTGCTTGAATGTTCATTTTCATCTGCTGTATTTATGCCGTGCATTAGCCACAATGAGGCAGGCTTTGGTTTCAGTGAATACTTTGTATTTCTAATTGTCTTCTGCTTGTTACGGTCTTGGACTCACCGTGTGGAAGTCATACCAACGTGCGTTAGGAACATAGCCATCCACGCTCCTGGCTCCCTGTCAATCACAGTTAATCAAAAGGATGAGTCCAACCAAATCACAGAGAAACACAGGCAGAGGAGACAGACTGACGGCTATCCCTGAGATGATTGAAAAGTTGCATTTGTGATATCTTTATCAATCCATAGTGATATAAGTATTTGAAGCATGTGTGCGTACCTGGTCAAGGGCAGGGGTGATGAGTAGGGCAGGTCCCCAGAGGAATTGCCTGTAGATGTCCCATGTGGATTTATCATTCACAAACCTGTGGCACACCAGCATAGATGCCATTAAGCTTGACTGAAATAACGCTCTCTCCTGTGTCCTCAGCCCAGATGACTGTTAAAGTACTCAGAATGAGAGAATTCAATGGTTTGAAGATGCAAGCCAAATATCCCTGCCAGACTCACCCTGCCAGCTCCTTAAATACCATCTGTGACTTTATAAGAGCCTCTTAAAATGAATAAATGTTTGTTTTGTTTTTTTTTTTCATACAGCTCTACACATTCACATCTGGGAGCTGTGAAGTATAACCATAGTCATCTACATTTGGCCTCTAAACAGTCCCACTGGAATTGAAAAAGAAAGTGCCTTGCTCAAGGGCTTCTTAAAGGTTTTTATAAACATGTTTAACTGACTAATAAGGACAACAACTTCTGAAACTGGACCGGTATTGAGGAATTGTGCTGTAGACGGAGGGTGCTCACAGGTGTCAATGTGGTGCTAATGGGGCAAAGCTGGCACCATTAATTTCATTCATTTTCCATTCATTCATTTCATTTTTGCCATGACATGCTCTGTTTGTTATTAAAAGTGTCTGCTATTATGGAAAAGAGTCTCACTCAAGGAGAAGCCTCGTTCTGAAACCTGTTTCTCAAAGACAATGGTGGAATAGTGGAATACATCCACGGTGGAAAAACGAGTGCCAACTGGGCAGAGTTTGTTGTGTTGGAGTAATCTAAAAGGTTTTTAATGTCATGGCTGAATATTTAGATGATTTCTAAATGCGTACGATGTCTTTGAATTCAATGGCAGCCCGTAATTATTTGAGCCAAAGTATACAGATATTTAGATTTTGAGAGAGACTTGGACCCAATAACAAACAGACTGGATCAATCGAAAGGTTAAAAAAAAACCATTATATTTCTGTGTAGGCTCCTTTGCATGATGTTGCCTGACACCTGCCAACATCTGAACCTGTCAGTGGCAGAACAAGCATTTTTAGTGAATGTAATGTTGCATTGATGCTTCTCACATCGCCAATACTGGACCTATTTCAAAAATTATTGTCCCCATAAGTCAGTCAGGCACAAAACATGAGGAAATAGGGTCCAGGTTGAAAAATACCAAAGTTACTCTTTAATGGCAGCTGCGACAGAGACGACACTTCTAATTTTTCTTCCCCTGTCAAAGTATTCAAATGAGCAGAAGTCACAAACTCATTTAACCTCACTGCAATGTGTCTGCATATGTAAATACAGGTTTATTTCTCCATCCATTTATCTTAACATCTGCAGCTATTAAGGGAGGCTTTGATGGTAACATTTGAATAACTAGTTAACAAAGAACTGGGCATGAAAACCATAGTACTGAAAACGTGTTAGAGCACTTAAATGAAAGCTCTACTTAAATTGGTTTTTAGTCCAACAGCCACCATGTATGATATTCTGCATACTAATGAGAGGCAATGTAGTATAAAATCAGGTTATCTTACTAGCAAATCAGGAGGAAAGATCCATCCTGGTAATAACTAAATGATTTTATTAAGTGATTAGATGTGACGCTTGAGCCATGATGTTAAAAGATAAGACCCATGTGTGTCCGTGCTTACTCATGCAAGAGTGGTCTGACGACTGTGCTTCCTTTGGTGTGAGCCTCAAACATCAGTGTGTACAGGTAGGGCAGGAGTTTGTAACGGATGTTCAAGACATCCCGAGACACCTCTGAGAAAGCTGAATCCCAAGCAACAGGATCTTGTCTCTGAGAGGAGAAGAATAGAAAAGTGGTGATTGAAGACAGGTTAACCAAAATGAACAGTAATAAAAAGAAAACATTATCCTGGGTACAAGTGGCTGGAGTTGCTTGAGTGTAAACACCAAATCCACAAAAACAATATTCCCTGAATCATTCAGTTTATCAGGAGATCCGCTAGTTTAGTGAGTCTCAAACCTCTTTTCAATAATTCCCCTTATGAAATATGTATATTTTTTTTCCAGCCAAGTACCCTCTGACCAGCACAAAACATTTTTGGTATGAACAAAAAACAGAAATTAGATCAACTTTTTCCCTGATATATCACATGAATGGACTGGATGTAAGGTCACAGTGACCTTGACCTTTGACCACAAAAATCTACTCAGTTCATCCTTGAATCCAAGTTGACGTTTGTGCCAAATTTGAAGAAATTCCCTCTACGCATTCTTGAGACATTGCATTCACAAGAATAGACCAGACGGACGGTCCTTTGGCCACGGCTGTCACCGACGCAGAGGTATAGAAAACCTCTATGAAGAGGTATAACACAGTATTGTACCATCAGTGTCTGATTTACTAAACAACCTTGGAACTGTAAAACGTTTAAATGCCACATCCTTTCAAATTCATGGCAATTTTATAACACTAGTAGTAGTTGCAGTGAAACATGAGCCTCTTTCTTACTTCTTTCTTCGTGCTTTCAGCTAAATTGTTGCTACGTTTCAACCACAAATCACTAAATCAGTCATTCAGTATCGAAACCAGCACACTGAACAAACATATTCATGAACGTGGTTGCGTTTGTTGCATTTGTTGATGATTGCATTGAAAATAGGAATATTAAATAGAAAACATGGTTTAGCAAACATTTATTTTTTTATTGAACTTATTATAGTGTAAATACTTAAGGAATTATGTATAACTACTATTTCTTTTAAATTAACATTAAAAAGTACCAAGTACCCCCTGCAGTACTCCAAAGTACCCCTAGGGGTACTAGTACTCCCATTTGAGAAACACTGTCCTAGCTGACATATAGATGGACAGCCTGTTTTAGAGAATGCAAAATGCAAAAAAGTCAAAAATACCTGTACAACATCCACTGACTGAGATTGTTTACTTGTAGCTCGAAACAAGTGCTCAGTGTTTGAATAAACAGATTCACTGTTTCAATAGATGTACATTTCAAAAGCTCTGTCTACGGTTCATTTCTCTCCGTTACAAGCACAGATACACACAGACACACCGGGCTCTGCAGGAAAAAGCCAGCCGAGTCGGAATGTATTATTTTTACATCCGTCCGTGAAATAAGTGTACATTTACACACAGCTGTGTTTTTCTCATCTTGTCACTGTGTTTCAAGAAGTTGACTCTTTCCCACTTGGATTTCACAGCATGCTGAAAATGAATGAGTTTAAAATGTTAGAGAGACTGACAGTTTGTCACATGGCCTGAGTGCATTTATACTGATAAATGATGCTCAACTATTCTGTCCCACACTGTACTGACATTTACCTCATTTTTTTAATTGGCAACAAGAGTAACGTCCCCTTAAGAGACAAGGACAGAAAACGAGGACACAGTGTACTGTCATTTTGTAGATTTGGGCCAATCTAAATGTATTAGCTCATTTTCTGGAGCTGTAGTGAGGACAATAATCAGTCTGGTCAAGTACACAGACACACACACACACACACACACACACACACACACACACACACACACACACACACACACTGAGGAGGATGCTGAAGCGTGTCATCAACATATGCTCCTCCTTATGATACCATGTGTGTTTGTCTTGGTGTGTACTTTAATTGCATACGACTGTGTATGCATGTATTTTGCAAGCCCTCTCTGTGTGTTATGCAGTTAAGTGTGAATCTGTGTGTGCGTCTCCTGTCTTTCCATTTAAGAGGAAAAAAAAAAATCACAAGATATTATCATAAAAATCATCCCAGAGAGCAATAAAATTGACAGACAGTTCTTTTTTTTTCCCCTACTGCAATTAAGCTGGGTCAGATTTGATAATAGTTATTAACTGTAGCCCAGTGGTTACTAAGTACACGCCTAACAGCACACGGTTGAACACAGAGCATTTCCATTATCATATGACCTAAGGAGATTACTAGATTATTATTTAATATTCTGAGGGAATTTACAAGATTGTAATTATCTGAAAACCCAGGAGTTCCTCTACCTGACTCCCTTTTCAGTAACCCTTTTTTAGCACCCTCATGCCTTACAATCAGATGTGTTCACTGGGAGGCAATTATCATGGTAAATCATGGAGAGAGACAGAGTAAGAGAGAGAAAGAGAGGGACTGATCAAATGAATCTGAATGAGAGAGGACAAATGCAGCTGATGTGATGCATATACAGTTGTGCTCAACCTGAGCCAGATGAGTCCAAAGTACCAGGGCCAGCCTGGGGCGATTTTGCTATGTAAAGCTTCAGGGTTAAGTCAGGTTTGGTTATTTTCAAGTGTAATTCATTAAAACTTCCCTCTTTTTTTTCCTCCCATCTCAGTTCCAATCATCTGTGTCCATGTATGCCATGTGTTGCAAGTCAACCAGGTCTCCCAGGACAACGTATGAATTGTACTGCATGGCATGAGGATGCATTTTAGTGCTTTTTGCATGTCATTTGTACGCCACGCAACAAAACTATGATAACTGCAGTTACGCAGTTATGCAAAAAAGAAAAAAAACAGTTTGGTGTAGGAAAACATCACGGTTGGGCTTAAAATAAGTATACAAACTATGTAAAATAGGTATGGAAACAATGCAATATAAGTGTGCGAAACAGGTCAAAAATCAGTAAAAAACAGGTGACAAACGTCACTAATGTAATATTATTAAACACTGGTCTCCTGGTGGAAAGTCCTGTGGACCCATCCACCTCCCCTCCTGCCTGCCAAGAGCAGTCTTCCTCGCCTTTTATTTTACGTCACAAGCTCTAAGCGTTTATACTGCAGTCAGTACAGACAACGTGGCGTACAAATGACACACCAAACACAAAAAAAGTTCTTTGTCTTGCCTTCTGTATGATTGTGGCATTCATAGGCCTTTTTGTGCATCATCATTATATCAAGATAGATATCTGACTGCTGGTCAGTATGAAGAGACTTTGGGCTCTGGAAAATCTTTTGTTTTCTAAACAGATTATTCAGTAAAAAAAAAAAGATGACTCGATATACAGCTCTGCAGTCAGTAAATATTTGCTGGTCGCTGTATTTATGGGACATGAACATGGATGAATAAGTGCATACTCATCACTTAGAACTAAAAATGCCACATTTGCAATATTGATTATATCTTATTGTTTTTATAATATTTTTACTTGAAATGATTTTGGTGTAGATGCTGTCATATAAGAAGGAGGATCACCAACAGCATAATCTCCCAAAAACTTTATACTTTTAAACATTCAGTCGCACAAATCTTACATGACTTTGACAGTTATACTGCTGTCTGTTGGGCCCTCAAGGTAGACTTTTCATCAGTGGGAAACCAGAGGAGGGATTGATGAAGAGAAGAGAGCAGGGAGTGCTGAAGAGTGAGAAGCAGACATAGAATCCATCTTATGAATACACCTAATTTATGGCCACGTTGATAGCGGCAAAAGGCCCCACGACACACACTGATTGTAGACAGATATGCATGTGTGCGTGGGCACATACTCGCACACACAGCTTCAAGGAAAAATGAGGTTATCCGTCTGTGTCGGCCCTTCTCATCTTTTCTCTCCTTTGCTTGGTCCCTCTCTTCATTTATCTGTCTGGAATCTACTTCCTCACCCCACCTCATAAACCTTTCGTGTTTCTGTTTTGCATTGCAGAGCACAGATCATAAAAAGAAAATATATTTAGACAAACAATAATATGTCCCTTTGGGTGAATAACAATATGCATGACTCGAATATGGCTACGCTGCTGAAACAAATATTGGCAGAGAGGATATATCTTGTTTAATTAATTTTGCTTTGTTCTGATATGACTGTGGATACTGCAGCATATTCATAGTGCAGTGAATATTATCTCAAGGTCAGCATTGGAAGTTGTCTGAGGGCAAAGAGACACTAGGCGTGACGGAGCTGTGGGAGTGACTCTGCAAAAAGCTCTCCTCTCTCTTTCTCTCTCCACTGTCACTGACCTTGTGTACACTCTGGTCTGGTTTGTGACATTAATACTTTGTTGTCAAACGCCTTGTTAAGCAGACTCGAGGTTACAGTTGCAAACTGTCCGATGATTGGGGATTTTATATGGCCGAATGGGAAAATAATACAGTTGTTACAGTAGGCTACATAAATGGCTGACCTTGATTCCCTTTTCTTCCATCTCTCAGTCCTGGTTTGAGTATTTTTCCTCCTCTCCCCTCCTCTCTCACATCCCTTTCCTCACTTGATCGCAGGTGTTTCAAAATTGGCAAATTATTTATTCAGCCTTATCTGAGCTCTCACGTCCTTATCACTACCCTGTGTCACCACTATTTAACTTGCTAAATTGCCATTTTTTTTATTTCCTGCCAATTTTATCCCTCATCTTTTTTCCTCTTTCTCTGTCTCATAGCCTCTGAACTTCCCTTCCCCTCCCTACTCCTTTATCTGTATTTGCTTGTCAGTATTTCACCTCTAGATCCCTCTGTTTTTTTTGCTTTTTTTTTATCCTATTTGATATAAATACCTGAGCTGTTCTCTCACCAGCTCTCTCTCTATCCCTCTTGTCCTCCTGACTCTCAAACTGTCATGTGCAGCCCTCTCCTGCCGTATGTGTTTTTTTTATCTGTCAATTTTCTCCATGTTTAAACACCCATTTGCAAGCCATTATTAAATGATTGGAATCACGGGGTGTATATGTGTGTGTGTAGAGTGGAGGTTAGGTGGTGTGCATTGGTGCCCGGATCACCTTGAGAATTCAATTATATCCCCACTCCATGCCTTTAAAAAGCACCGGAACTGACACACACACACACACACACACACACACACACACACACACACACACACACACACACCACTGTGTATGTGTCCTGTCTCGTATTGCAGACTCCAGAGCAGAGAAAGTTCGCCCGGTGGGATCGATCTCCGGACGGGCGTTATTGGATTTCTCAGATGTGTTCCAACGCTCTTAAAGGTCACAGCTACAATGAATGCCACCAACACTCCACCACCAAACAGGTCCATCTTTTCGTGTGTTTGTGTATGTCAGACGCAGATTAAGAGAGAGACAGGTAGAGAAAGCAACCTAGTTTGTATTTTTGACAGTGGGAGTGTTGATATTTTTAAATTTTTCAAAACTATATTCATACAACAGTGAGCTACAGTGAGCACCAGCTTGGTATCAATTAAGGTGATTGAAATCAGCTCTCATACCATTTGGAGATGAAGTTGTAAAGCAGAGTGTGCACATTTGGAATGCAACAATTGTACTGTGTTGCCTGATTTATATTAACAGTTTTTGGGTTGAAGGCGCTGCCTTTAAATACTTCCTGGGAATATAGCCTTCTGTATGTATCACTCTTTCCATGGGAGTGACAGGATTTCTCCTCATAAATGAATTATCTGTATTACCCGACTTTGTTGAAAACTCAATTCTGATTGGTCAATCACTGCGCTTTATGGTACTGTATATCAGACTGTTGCTATGAGTGCAGGTCTGATGTTGGTGGAACATTTTTGTGTCAAATTATTTGTTAAGTAAGTAGCTGTGTAATAAGCAGCAAGCTGTCCATTCCCCTTACTTAGCTTCAGTTATCTGGTGTTGTTCTTTCATATTCATTAGATTATTGGTAGTAGAATAATTCCACTTAAAAGTGATCTGTCTTTGATGTAGAAACAAAACAATGGTAATCAGATACAATAGAATCATATGATCCTTTGTTTTTCAGTACATTGTCCTTTAACTACCCCATTGATTTGTGGACTACTGTTTTTCAGCATTTTGAATGTCACTACCTTGTTTTTTTGCAGCCACAGAGGGTGGAACTAAGTACAACTATTGAAAAATATATTATTAGATCACTTAAATGTAACAATTAACTTTCACGAAGTGAAAACACGCTGTGAAATAGTTAAAGTTGTAAGACAAAAACATGGGACAACTCCCGGGCAATGACATAATAGCAACTGGTCAATTACAACATAGCCACGCCCTCAAACATCACCTGCTTTATGGTCTGTTTGACACTGAATAGGACCATAATTTTAAGTGAACATCAAACTTGCGATTGAGGCCATAAACTCATGCTTACAATATTTACTGAGGAAATAAATCAAGTGAGAAGTAGACTTCTATGCAATCAGACTTCTTTTTGCAACCAGAGGAGTCGCCCCCTGCTGGCTATGAATGAGAAGAATGCAAGTGTAATTCACTTCCACACTGGCTTCACTTCTCAGACCCAGAGGTTGCCCACTGATTATGCTGTGTGCAGTGGAAGAAAAGAAATGAAGCATGCAGCCATTTTGGTTTGTTGTTTCTGTAGTTAGAGGAACTATAGCAGGAGAATCGTTCTTTGACATGTAGGCGTACCCTACAGGTATTTCTCTGAGGAAATAGGAATAAAATTTGGTGAGAATTGCCTGGAAATATCAGGAACTCAATTCCCAGCATCGTAGTGGAGCCTAACAAACGTGTGTGGTTGCAAAAACCTGACATCATTATAAAGATCATGTTGAATTTAGGTCAAGTTAGCTTGAATGCACAAAAGCAACAGGCCCCAAGTTGGCCATCAGCATGAAACAAGCCACCACAAATAAGAGCAAAAGTCACTATTTTCAGGTAGGAAATTCAAGTGGGTTTACAACCCAGAACATCTCTGTGTGAGTGTTGTTTCTCCTGTTGTGAATTCACTCACTTTGTTACCCTTGCCATTGTGGTTGCGTGCGTATGGATAGAAGGCACCCAGCTGCATCCAGCGAAGACACATCTCATACTCAGCTTCATTAAAGAACCCACATATGTCTGCCCCAGTCTGGAAAAGAGGGACAGACAAAAAAGTGTCAGTGTGTGTGTGTGTGTGTGTGTGTGTGCGGTGTGTGTGTGTGTGTGTGTGTGTGTGTGTGAGTGTGTGTGTGTGATGGACAGAGAGATGGGCACCAGGGTTCAGGTCACACTACTTTTGTTGCAAGCAGCATCTTGTTTCTAATGCGTCCTTGAGCAAGACACCGTAAGAGTGAGTGATGTTGTGTATCTGACCCGGTGGATAGGCTGGGGGTACGCAAATGATTTACCATATTGGAATCGATGAGGTGTCAGATTACAATTATTATTAGATGCACTGAGGAGATGAGAAACGATAGAAGGACAGCATGTGAGGGCAAGAGACAGAAATAAACACAAAGAGACAGAGGGGCAAACAAGCAAAGTCAGAGCAGGACAAGAATGTTAAAACTGTAAGTTTTATTTATGCTTTTATAGGTCATGACGGACTAGCGCTAGGCTTCTTGGCTGGGGTGGGGCTTCTAATGACATGCTTCACGTTGTATCTCAAGATGTCCTTTGATCAAACAAAATAACATCACTCAGGCCGCTGTAATCTACTTAGAGAGGACAAGGTCACATCAACATGATTATGTCTTGTCAAAACCAAGAGAACAGATGATACTTACGTAAGGGATGCCAAACAGACTGAACTCCATCATGCCTATAGAACAAAGGAAAATGGGACTTATGTCAAATTACTGCACAGATTTCAAGCATGTGTGATCGAGCTATCCTTTCTCATAAGTGTGCTGATATTGTCAGATTACTGGTCATCACTAATTATGAAAAGTTTGATCCAAAATAGTATTTACAGTATATGTCTGTATACCTATAATGGATTTGTATAGCTGGTCCCAGCTTGCAGCGTTGTCTCCCAGCCAATGTCCAGCCCATTTTCCACTGGAAGGGTAAGTGGATCTGGTCACCACTATGCCTCTTTTACCCGTCACATTCAGTAGGGCGCTGCACAGAGAGAGGCTTTGTTTTACACATGGAAATCACGCATAGATGAACATAAACTAGTGACAAATAGAACGTAAAAGTGTCGTCTCCCCCTTAAATAAACTGCTTTCATTTTGGAAGCAAATTAGCCAATTAATTGTGATTGTTAAATTCAGCACGGTGCTAAACATGAAACTATTCCCAAACTGAAGCACCTGGGCTCAAGGCCCAGTGGTGCCCAGCATCCCCGGGCTCTTCTGTAGCTAACTCTGCAATCTGGCCTCCCTGTGGTGAGAGACGCATTTCACCACAAGGACCAATGCAGTTTCAGATTGGTAATTATTATCATAAAGATTTGATGAGGCTGTATTTCTTTGGATAGCTGGAGGATATCAGTTATGCATCGCCTGTGGCTGCATTTTCTTCCTCAATGTGTTTGCAATTATAGTTTCTGCTCCTTCTGTCCTCTTTTCTTAGGCTGTTCTCATACACCGCTATGAAAAGTAATGCACTGTAAGCCATATGCGTCCCACAAAATCAACTTGTATGTAATGCACGTAATCATAAATCAGTAAGTATAATGAGTGAAACACCGGACTTTCGCCTGGGAGATTGGTGTTTGCGTCCCGTGACAAACCAGAAGTCAACGTTGATTTAGCTGTCATGTAACTTCAGAACTTAAGTTACTACAGCCCAAAGGATCTTCTCCTCAATCTAACTGGTTTTGTTGCCTAAATTTGACCAAGTTGTTTCTTAAAATGACACGTTTATTTTTGCAAAGAGCAGACATTGATGCATTGCTGAACATTTGTAGGAAAACAAACAAAAAATGTGGAATAACTTTTCAAAAGATATCATATGAACTGTTGTGTGATGATACATTGCTTTTCTTTTCACCTACATCTAAATTAATTATTCAGATTATGTAGGATTGAGATTATTACGCTAATTTGTATACTTACTTATTATACAAATGCAGTCTGTAGTTCAGTCTTCAGTTTATAATGTATCTTGTTTTGCGGTGTTTAAAATATCACAAAATACATTAAATAGCATTTGTGCTGGTTAATATGGATGTTTTATTTCATACTTTGTGTGTGGAACATGCCCTCTTACGGGTGATATATTTACTTGTAAAATGTACAATAATACTACTGCTATCTGTTGCATAGACCCAAGTACATATTGACTTACTCATAGGTGGGCTTGGTGTGGGACCAGCCATAGAGGCTGTGGACATCGTAGTGTCTGACCTTCTTTCCATCACTGAGGATCTGCTCGCTGTTCATGCATAGAGTCTTATGGTTTAAGCCGAGATGTTTAGACTCCAGGGCTTTTGGAGACAAAACACAAAAAAAAAAAACAAACACAAAGAATAAAACCATGCTCCTAATCTTGACATCATAACTTAATAATCTCATTACAACACAAGCAGAACAACCAACAGAATCATGTGTGTCTTACATGGCATATACGGAGGGTTCTCTAGAAGTGGATTACCGAGACACTTTCCTCCAACTGTGCCATGGACAAAACTGGCAGGCTCATTCATGTCCTACAGATGAAGACAGGGTGTAGGAAATGAAAATTAGGCAGAATGAGGTAATGAGGTCACTTTATTGAAATGTCTTCCTCTGGTCACTCACAATCCAGATGCCATCAAAGGTGGTATTCTTATAGAAATCCAGTATTTCTTGTTGCCACCACGCTGCTGTTTCAGTGCGAAAGAAGTCAGGGAAAGCGGTATACGCCCTGTATTTCTGGGACAGTCAAATGACCGGGAAATGAAATACCAGAAAGTTATCAACCCAACCAAGTTTCAAAAATGTCATGCATTTTATAAATATGATGTGCTGGAAACTAGAAAATGATATGTGTCAGAGTGGTGAATGTGGAAAATATTGTACCTCTACTTGGGTATCCCAGTCCAGAGATTCATCTACTGTGACGTTGGGGTAATCTGGCCAGACCTGTGAAAAAGACGTGACAAATTATATTATACCACCACACACTATGCAAAAGCATCATTTTGTCTGTTGGTTTTGCTTGTGTATTTTTACACTTGTTTGTTTGGCCATCCATTTCCTCTTACCTTCCCCCATACAATTTCATCACTGATGTTTTTGGGCCATTTGATGAAGATATCTGCGGCTTCACCTCTCACAAAGGCAGGGTAATGGCGTGTCTCATTGCCTGAGATGGCTGGATCCTGGAATTAAATACACACAATTCTGGTGTATTCAGCAGTACAGAGTCTACTGACATGTTTGACCATATTATTTCACAAGTAGCCAGTTTACAAGCTAAGTTTAAACTAATCAAAAGCTAAATCATCGTCATATGATAGCCGGTGGGTTTTAAAATCCAATGCGTTCCACCCGTTTTGCTCTCCAAACATTTACCTGCATTCAACTAAAGCCAGAGTGATTGGTCAGAGTCATGCCTTTAGAGTCTACATGTGAAAGTTTATAGATATTCATGTGTCTGTATCAATACTTTATGATATAATGGCATTACCAGAATGAAGATGAACCTCATGCCCTCTTCCCTCATGTCGTCAACAAGGGCAGGCAATCCATCAAACTCCGGATCCAGAACAAAGTCCAGCTGACGGTCCATGTAGTCAATGTCTGCATACTGCACATCCTGCAGCAGGCAGAGAGTAAAGCTCAAATTAAGTGAAGATAAACTGACTTTGTTTTATTAAAAATATCAGAACCAGACAGCAATTAAAACAACACAGAGACTTTAAGCAGTGATTCTAAAAGTGTGGTCCTGAAATTATTTGACCATTTTGCGACAGGGATGTCAAATGTTGGGATTCCCACTAAATAAATCTGGAAATCTGGCATGTAACACCTGAGAGGGAAAGCAGGCTTCTCTTTGCTTCTGGCTCTTATTTCTTACAGTGAGGACAAAACTTCGTCTGCTTCGGTTGTCTAGTGCGTCAGTAGCAGTTTAAGGTTGGTTAGTCTGTTAAGCTAGCTGATGTGTAGTCTTTGTAAGTAACTGCTTTTTTTCTGCTTCTTTCATTCCAGTTGATGATGTACGGTTGTTTTTGGCTGGCGCCAGCTGCTTACAGGTTAGGCTGGTTTTGTGGAAGCATATTAAGGGGATCGCTTGATTATTGATGGATATTCTTATGTTCTGTTCTGCTTCCACGTGGGACATCTAGCCATAGTCAAACACAGTGCTCTCACAGATGAATATTACTTATTATGTTATTCAAACGTGAACCCCAGATTTCATTGTCAGATCGAAGTACTGGCTCTGATACAAATTGGAAATGTCTAGAGGCTGTGAAACCTACAATGAAATGGATTTCAAATTAAATTATAGGTCACGTTTCATTAAGTTAGGTTAGGTCAGTGCTTCCATTTTGCTCATCCCAATAACTTCTTTTATCTGATTTACGTAGTTGTTGTCCACATACAGTGAATCATATTGTATAATATCGGTAGATACTGGGTTGGATTTAGCTCAGCCTATTCCACTGAGTGCTTGTGCCTACTCTTCAACCTTTAGCGGACAAGAAGCTATCAGATTGCATTTGTTTGTATGGGGGTAATAACTTGGTGTTGAGACACTGATTGAATGAAATCAGTGCTGGCAAACATACTGGAATTTAATTGGATAAGATGTACAGCATGTGGGCAGCATTGGCATTGTGTCCTACAATATTCTGCAATATTTTAAACATATGAGTTGAGGATTTATGTTTTATTGTTATTTTTTTATGCTGACAATATTCTTTCCTGATACATAATTTTAAACAGTACCTGTGTGCCTGTTGCTCTTCTTATTTTTAAAAAGCCTTTGGCCAGGAACTTACATAGGGTATGCCCGCTGCCCTCATGTCTCTGTACAGATCTGATATCTCCTGGTCATTGGCGTAACCATAGCGACAGAGCTGGAACCCCAGGGACCAATAGGCAGGTAGAACAGGTCGTCCAATCAGCTGTTAAGAAGTAAAACAAACAAGGAAGTCAAAACAGTTCAGCACAGAAAAAGTTGTTTTGCAGGAAAACGGGACGGCGTCCATGAAGTGTTTGTTTGGTTGTGTGTGTGTGTGTGTGTGTATGTTTAGATAGGCTAAATGAGAGAGCGCAATGAAGCGAGGAACTCCCAGCTGCTGCAGTCCATCAACAGCGGCCCAGGGCCAGACACAAAACACACACACACAGGCGCCGAAACACACAGTTACACACACAGGCAGACCAGAAGTCAGAGAAGACTCACTGCAGTGTACTCCTGCACCACCATTTCAGGCGTAGGTCCCAGGACCATGTAGAAATCCAGGATGCCTCCCACAGTTCGGTAGGTTAAAGCTGGAGTCGGCTGGAAAGTCACATCTGGACATCAAGCAAATAAGACATCTATGTCCCTTAAAAAATGTATATGAAGTGGCATGGTATGTGTGTGTTCAGTACGTGCCCACGCTCATTTACTATGTGGGGCATAATACATGATTTAGTACTTAAGGATGAAGCAACTGGAGAACAACAAACAACTAAAACACTTTATTCAACATAAGTCAGACTGTTTTCATACACCGTTCGTAGCTATGCCTATGAAAAAGTGAATGCACTATAATGCGTATATATCCCACAGAATCAGTTCATATGTAATCCACATAACTGGGAACAGGGAAATATGAAGCGTGGCAAACGCCATGTAGGGAGGAGGTGGATGGGTGGGTCAGAAAACAATGGACTTTTGACCAACCTACCCATTCTGGAGTTATATTTTCCTAAAAGTCCATTATAATATTTTAGCATATTGTAATTCAAGTGCTTTGAGAGAAAACTAGACCTCTGCATTTCCTCATGGCTCTGTTTTCAGGTTTTAGAAAATCTAGCCCATGGCAAAAGAATGTGGCCAATCATAGGTCATTTCAGATAGAGCGTTCCTATTGGCTGTGCTCTGGCTGGTTTGCGGTACTTTGTATTTCCTCAACTTGGCTGCTGGGTCACAAACGTTCTCATTTTACAGCTCAACAGTACACTACAAGATATTTCTGACAACATTTTAGGAGAGAAATAGGCATTACAGTAACAGAATATTGATTCATATTTGATTAGCGCTGCCTCGTTTGACCATTTGATTGGAGTTCATAAGTTATTGACAGCTGGCTCTCATAGAGGGCAGCTGGATGGCCAACTCCAGATCAGCTCTGACTGGCTGTTTTCCTAATCGTAGCTAAGTGGTTTTGTTGCCTAAACCTAGCTGTTGTTTCCTGAGAAGAACAAAGTTTATTTTGAAAAGTCTGGAGTGGAAGTTTATGCTGGACACGTGTAAAATGAGGGATAACTTTTCATACGATATCATACAAACCATTGCAAAAGTATGAGCTTCTTCATGAAAATTAGTTGGAATACATTAAAAACATAGGTCTGCTTTTACTTTTTCACAAAGAGTTGAATTACTGTTCAATATGCACATATATAAAAGTGGACATGACTTGAAAGTACTAATTGCGCTGTGTTGGCCTTATATAAGACTCCCTGTCAAACTCACTCATTAATACATACAGTCTCCCTGCATATGTAATTGAGTGTGATTATGTGTGCATGTGAGTGCGGTTGGTCGCATTTGCATGTGGTGTGTGTGGATGTACTGGTAATTCATGCACAAGTGTGTGCCTTTGTGCGTGTGTGTGTTTGTGTGTATTTCTCTCACCCATGGCATTGCTGTTTAGCAGCAGCACACCATGAGCATCAGCGGTGGTCTCAAGGCCCATGTAGAAGGGATGCACTCCGTAGCAATTCATCTTGTACTGTAGCCCGGAGACAGAAAATACGAATGAAGGAAAAACTGTGAGATGTGGGTAAAGAATCGGTCAGTTCTGTGGCTTGTACTAATGTTTTCTTGTGTGCCACTTTGTTTATTTATGAGCATTTTGCTTTACACCTGACAGGGCATTTCTCATTGTATTCATGACAACAACACTGGTACAATGGGGCTCGCTCCCAGTGCTGTCAACATTCAATGGTTTTCCCAACAGTAGGGACAAAACATTCCTACAGCACTCCTCTATGCAAATGAATGTACACTGTTTAGAACATTTATTTAAATATATACTTTCTGTGTTAGTTATAGCACCCGATAGTGCTCCGAAATCCTCAAAATTCCTCTGACATCAACAGAGAACTGGGATGTTATTTGGGGATTTGAGGTGCTGCTGGGTGCTATAACAAAATCAGGAAGTCTTAAATGTAGCATACAGATCATTAAAATTAATGACAAATCTGTTGCTTGGTGGTTACCAGACTCCACTTAACAAATGTGCTTTTTCAAAAAACAGTTTAGAATGCCTACTTAACCAGTACTTAAAGCTTGTGTGGCTGAAGGCGATTCATCACGTGTAAATAAATGTTTGCATTAGCTTGCATTGATTTTCTACATGCGTACACTGCAGTGTGCTTTGTGCATATATAACAATATGTTGCTGTAGTGGGGTTGAGTTGAGTTTCAGAGTGTGTTCCCTTTGTAACTAGTGTGAAGGTCCCACTGGTGTCTTCAGTGTTTAGATGAGGATGGAAGTAGACAGACTGGGCTAAGAGGAACGGAGAGAAGGGTGGCGGGGGACAGGAAATCTGCCATTTTCAGATGTCACCATCCTGCAACCAAAACTCATGGGCATGCCACACTACATCAGCCTCCTGCACTTCTGCTTCGTAAGAAGTTGTTAAACTGTAATATAATGGCTCAGAGGACTGGCTCTGTCACTGTCATCTTTGTCTGCATGTGTGCTTGTCTTGCTATGTAAGTGCACGTGTCCTTGTGGCCTTGCTACTTGGTGCGATGGCCTAACTCAAGAAGAGGAAAGGTCATTAGCTTGTCCACTAACAAAGAGTGATAGCCAGAAACAGTGTTCTCTTAGTCTCTCTCCGTTGGTCTCTCTTCACTTTTTGCTCATAAAAAACATGCATAGACACAGATTGGGTACATTTACATGGATTGTAAAAGTCCAACTAAATAAAACAGGATTTGAAATTGACTTAGTGTCTTATAAAACTTCATATTTATATTCTCCTTTATATTCTATGGCACACAACCTTGTTAATAGAGTGGAGATATCCCCTCCAGAGTACACTACAAAGTTTCACTCAACTATCAAGTATTCAACCTCAGACCATATCTCTCTTTCATGTTGCAGCTGTGTATCCTTGTGGCTAGGTCTGTGCAAATTTTGAGAGTAGGGCCAAGCGTTTCTTTGAAATTATCTCTTTTTTTTCTTTGTAGTTGCTGATTAATAAGTAACACTCTGTAGTGGTAGAGAGAGTCCGGTAAACGGTAAAACAATATATAAGAAAAAGAGAGACTTTTCGCTTTCAGTTACCTGGATAGTGCTTTTGGTAAAATGCCCTTAAAAATCAATTTAATGGCCAGTTTAACAATGCACACTTTCTCAAATGAAAAAAAAAAATATATATATATATATATATATATATATATATATATATATATATATATATATGGGTTGCTGGATTTTGCAGCAACCCATAATTCATTGTCCTGTTTAACCTTCTTCCAAACGTCTATACTGGCCAAGAACAACTTGTGATTCACTCACACGACCATTAAGACATGGTCACTTGTGTAAAATAAACATTTGCCTCCCATTCACGTCCATTCTATGTGAGCAAAGGGGCAAAAAATTATTCAAAGTGGAGTTCAACTTTGTAGAAGTCCCCTAAAGCATCTTGTCATTTTACCTGGCCAACACTGAAAGCAGTGACAGGGACGTAATCACCTGAGTCTCCAAGACCCAGACCCATCTGAACTGCTTGCTTAGCTTAGTGAAGTGTTATCAATGACGAGTGACAGGGAATATGAATGAGTGCTCTAAACACTAAAATTGATCACCACTGTTAACTACTACTTTAGACTAGTAATAGTAGTAGGAGGTGAAGTATATCTATACACTACTCTCAGATGTACAATCTCTCCATGTCTTTTCAAATTACAACTCCATACTGTTGTTTCTAAAGATGGATGTGCTGTGCCAGAAAACATCAGCAATTTTTAGAGTTTTAGATTTAGTTTCCAGAGGAGAACTGCTGTTTGTAACACTAGAAAATAAAGTCTGTGATATGGCCGCTATGTTAAAAACAGATGAGCCAAGACCAAGCACCAACCACTGGCTGGAGCTAACTTCCTCATTTTACAGCTGAACAGTACACTAAAATGTGTTTCTGAAAACATCTGAGGTGAGAAACAAGCATTACAGTAACAGAATATTGATTCATATTTGATCAGCCTGGTTTGTCCATTTGATCAGAGTTCATGAGTTTCCCAACATTGACAGCTGTTTTAGGACTGCTCGGCCCTGACTGGGTGTTTTCCTTCTGGTGCGGTGAAAACTTGGGGATGCCATTAGGAGGAGGCAGAGGAAATGAGTTTTTCACAGTTTATCTGTCTCATGCACTACTGTCAAGGTATAGTGACAGTTTTATGAAAAATAACTTTATATATTTGCTCAAAATTATCATCTGCAACTTTAAATAATGCAACTAAGTTAAGAAAAGTTACTGGTCTGTGTATTAATGTGACTATGATAACTCTGTCTATGACTTAATTTAGATCACGTTTATGTGGAAAACTCCTATTCAAAGTGTTGTCTTCTCCGGTTTAATATTAATATATCAAAGACTGTGTAAACACAGAGCTGACATCATTTTTTTTTCATTTTCATGCGCTTTTCCTTCTTTTCTTTTTTTTCTCTTCTAACTCTAATTCCTTTGCTCTCCGAGGGGCCCTGTAACATTTGTCTGAACCCTGTGGAGTCGTCTTGACAGCTCAGCAATTAGGCTTGATAATGCTGATGCAGGTGGAAACTCATCCCGTCTGGCCTTGACACCAGTAGGGAAAACATGATGACACTCCATAACCGCCACACATATCAACGGCACTGCATCAAAGTGACGTGGATGTGAGAAAGACAAGCTTACAAACTGTGCACGAAGGTTGTTTACAAGTCACCTCTGCAGTCTCTAGAGGGTGTGATGTTAAAGATATCCAGTGCTGGGTGCTCTGTTACGCACTGTAACCAGCACAAAACTAGTTTTGATGGAACATGACAATGCTTTTAAAAGGTGTGTGTTCACTGAAATCATTACTGCTTAAACATATCTTCAAACATGACATGCTAGTGACCTATGCATCAACAGCAATGTGAAATAACAGCTACTTTCAACAAGTATGAGTGCTGTACTTATTGTTTTGCTTCAGTGTGGTACTTACACCAGGAGGCTGGTCCTTGGAGAACATACCCCAGGTGTGATAGTTGAGGTTGTGTTTATAGGTGGGATGTTCCGTCTCTCCAAAGCCATAGACAAACTCCGACGACAGTCGAGTAGACACTTGGATGAACATGTCTGAGAATGTAAAACCTGGCACAGAGGAGTCCCAACTGAGAAAAGTGACAGAGGATTAAATCAGTGAGAGATGGAGAGAGAGCAGGGGAGAGGGAATTATTGTCAGAGGGAGTTATTCACAATATGTTTGACACAAATAAGCATAATAACCCCCAGGAACCGCAGGCATCCCTTCAACATAGTTCAGAAATTTTAATTAGCAAAAATTCAACTGACACTTCTAAAAAACATGTAAGGCTTAACTATGAAATAATGTCACCCTCACTTAAAGACATGCCTTGAAAAGACTCTCCGACGCTCAGCTACTACATGTGACATCATCGTGACTGCTGAAGAGAGGAAACTACTTTAGGCGCTGATCCACTGGGCAACTTTCCTGAGCATATCTGATTGGGTAACAGTGCCAGAGGAGTTGACTCAGCATTGTTATTTTAATCTCACAGGGGAATAAAGATGTTCTTGTCTGAAAATAGTTGAATAGAATTTTTTAGCCCACGTCTCACTTTATTGCGTGTTAATGGGAGCATCTATATTGCCCAAACTTGCCTGGTGAATCATTGCCCTAAAGGGGCTAATTTAAGGGACAATGAGAAGACACAAAATGCATGTAGTGCATATTCATATACCATAATGATGAACAGAGGTTGAAAATCTCTTTTTCAAGAGCTACCTGGCCAAGGTAGGCAGCAATAACATAGAGTTAAAGACATTAAATAGACAAATCACTGTTTGTCAGCAGTAAGTAAGTAAGAAAACCTTACAAATCACTTTGACATTTGTAATAATAATTAAAAAAAATGTCCTGGAAAAATTACATTTCACTCCATAGGTTAGATGAAGACCATTTAAAGATTAGCTGAATTAGTGAATTATTGAACTAGTGCATTTTAGAGAGCTGTAGTCTTTTTGTATTTTGACAAATCATTGTTTAACTTTGTTATAATCTCAAGAGTTTTAAAGTCTAATAGCAAGTGCTACAGTGGATCCCAAATTGAAGATATGGAAAGTAAATGCAGGAACACCCTTTATTTTATGTTCAGTGTGACGACCCCTCCCCCCTGGCACTAGGTGACCTTTTCCCTGTTGCTGCTGCTCCTCCTCTGGGTTGCAGGAAGGAGGTCCGTTAGTGTGATGAGCCACACCTGGGCCCAGTGAGCTCCCCTTTAAATAGCTGCCTCAGCCTGCAGTCTCCCTCTTTCCCTGGAAGCCTCCACACACAGTAGCATGACCCAGACATGTAGTTTTGCTTTATTCTGTTCTTCCCACCACACACAACCATACATGCTCTACAAAACTGATTTACCGATCTGCATGTGTTGAATTGGTTTATTTTTTGATTTGTAAAAATAAAATTATTTTTTAGAGTTGTGTGGTCCAGTCCACAGTTGTAGTAAATTACTGCTGTTCTGTCCCTGTTAGGCTTAAGAGCGAATTCCCTAGGAGTTCGTTGGGGGGGGGTTGTTAGAGTGGTGTGAACGTGGCCGAGCAGTTGTCTCGGGAGCAGTTGTCTCGGGAGCACGTCCGAGGCTGCAGGGGGGGTCGCCAATTGCTGGCTGCTTCACCGGGCCTGTGGGTTTCAGTGCATAAGTACCCACCACAAGTAACACCTGAAGCCTTGGGAGGGAGTTTAGCTAGAATGTGGCTAGGCAGTTAGTGGGACAGAGCTGCGGTGATGTTTTCAGCTGTGTATGGGCTGTTGAACTCTGGTTTTTGGTGCAACAGGGATTAAAGTTGTTGTGCATCAGTTTTGGTTTGTGTATAAATTGGGCAGGTAAAGTTTATCCATTTGTGTTCCTCAGTCATGGCTAATGTTGAGGAATTTTTGAAGACTCCGGAGGGGGAGTTATTAAAGCGTTGTTCACGGGAGCAATTAGTGAAACTCGCTTTACATTTTAAGATGGATGTCTGTGATAAACAGTCAAAGGAGAACATGAACCATATTCTTAGAGAATCTGTTGGAACTGGGTGATCTTCAGTCTAAGTTGCATGCTGCTGGTAATGGAGTGGACACAGTTGGTCTGCCTGCCTCTAGCATAGCTGGGGTGGATTCAGAGTTCACTTTTGAGCAGTGCTGAGAGTTACTCTTGTTGCAAGCTGAAATTAAAAGACTTGAGCTAGAGGAGCGCAGGTTAAGTTTGCAGAGTGTTGGTAGCCTTCACATTTTTTGGATGTTGCCAGTAGTCTGCGTTTGGTTCCTCAGTTTTGTGAACATGACCCTGATATGTTTTTCTCACTCTTTGAGCGTGTAGCAGAGAGCAGAGATTGGTCTGATAGAGCATACATTACTGTTGCACTTTGTTTTGACAGGTAGGACACAGGAAGCGTACTCGGCGCTTAGTGTGGCTGAGAGTAATGTTTGTCAGTCAAGTCTGCAGTGTTAAAAGCTTATGAGTTGGTGCCTGAAGCATATTGCCACAGGTTTCAGTCATGGGAGAAATGTGTTAAGCAAATGCATGGAGTTTGCTAGGGAGTTAACCACTCATTTTAACCGCTGGTGTATTTCACTGGGGGTTAATACCTACACTGCATTGTGTGATTTGATTGTTTCGGAACAGTTTAAAAACCGTCTGTCACATTGCAATTTACATTAATAAGCATAAAGTGAAGACGGTGTTGGAGGCTGCTACTTCAGCTGATGAGTACGTATTGACACCATGGTGACCGTGAGTGTAAGGCTAGGGACGCATTGTCAAGAGCACCTAACTCTTGAGCTGTGTAAGCAGTCTGTGTTCTCCTAGCCTTCCATCTTTCTCCTCCTGCTCCTCTTAAATTGCTTCTCCAGGCACTGGGGTTGCTGGGTGCAGGGTGGAGAGTGACGGGCTGATGGGGGGTCACTGTGTGGATATCCTGACATGTCAATGATTGCAGAACTTTATAAATAGTATGGGCATAAAGCTAGCCTGATGAGTTTTGGTTGAGTACATTTTACCTATACTGTATATTGAATTAACTTAAATTTAGAAATTGTTAAATTACTCTTATTTTTTTTCTGAGTAGTGTTGGTTAAGATGTCTGCTGGGATTCCTGGTGGGAACCCCATTTTATGGGGGTTGTGATGACCCCTCCCCCCTGGCACTAGGTGGCCTTCTCCCTGTTGCTGCTACTCCTCCTCTGGGTTGCAGGAAGGAGGTCCGTCAGTGTGATGAGCCACACCTGGGCACAGTGAGCTCCCATTTAAATAGCTGCCTTAGCCTGCAGTCTCCCTGGTTTATTTATTTATTTATTTATTTTTTTGATTTGTAAAACTAAATTAAGTTCTTTTTTTTTGCTGCTACCTGACATTTGTCTCCCTCTTTGTCACAGTTTTGAGCCAAATTGTGACATCAGAGACTGATGAACGACACCCCAAAATAATAAGCGCAAAAAAAACCATGAAAGGGGGGGGGGAGTGGGTGAGTGTGTGAGGAGGTGGGTTGGGGTGGGGGGGGACGGGTTAAATCCCCCATGGACCAAGACCAACTGGTTGCTGGAGAGGTGCCAGTTTCCTCTTGGGCACTGCCGAGGTGCCCCTGAGCAAGGCACCAACCCCCAACTGCTCTGGGCGCTTGTCAGGAGCAGCCCCCTCACTCTGACATCTCTCCATTGACATGTATATGTACTGTGTGAACAACAGAGTGTAAAACTGAATTTCCCCACTGTGGGACTAATAAAGGAATATCTTTCTTTTCTTTCTTAAAACATTGAGAATAATATTGTATATGCTCACAGTCTCAGCCCACCTGAACCACTTGTACAACTGAGATACTTACATCTTGGTTCCTGTGCTTTTCCTTGTGACCTGGATGCCAAATGGGTTATGGGTAACATCAACCTTGTAAAGCCTCTTGCTCTCATCCCTCTCAGGAGCAGCAGGAACTGACAGTGGAACTGGAACCTCATAACGATCTTTAGTCGGGTCCCAGATCTGGACAGGGAAGGGATGTTAGTATGGAGCATGATTCACTGAAATGTGGAGAAATGGTGCGAGTGCTCCTCTCACTATTTTCATTGCGAAATAAACAGTATATGCAATGCACTGCGAGCACAAAGAAACACACACCTTGAACTGCAGCAAGTCGCTGCTGTGGTAACTTATCTCAACACGGAGCATGTCAATGTCTGGTGAATCTGGGCGACCACTGCTCCGGTATTTCTTGTTCCGAGTGATATCAGCTGTAATGCCTGAGTTGGTCTCTTTTACTACTGTAGCAGTGTAGCCGTAGTCTTGTGGATAGAAACACCATGGAGCACGTTCAATGTTGCTTGGCTGTATGGAGACAGAATGCATGTCAGTAATTTTGCAGCTGTTTAAAAACAAAACTCTTTTTTTTTCCCCAATTGTTTAGTGATATAATGCGTAAATAAAATGTTCTGTATATTTGTGTCTGTGTGAACACTCACCTCCCAGATGCAGCCTCTGGCCTTGCACTTAGCCTCATCTGCATGCTCTTCTGGATGGCAGTCAAAGCGTTGGTTCTCCTTCGGTTCTAGCTCCCACTGCACCAGATAAGACTCCCCGACAGTCAGGGAGAGGCCATGCAGGGACATAACCTGTGTGTGTGGTGAAGTGAGGGAGAGGATAAAGGTGGGAGAAAGTAGTGATTATTAAATCCAAGGATGACAATGCGAGACCATGCCCAGACAGGCTTCCTTGAGACATAATGTGTACTTGACGTTGTGTGTGCTATCAGTTAACCTCTTAAATATCTGACAGCCTGTTGATGGGGATGTGTGCTATTTTGTCTTTCAGAGGCTGTAGCGGACTCAGTCTAAGAGGTACTCGAGAGCGGAGATACTGGTATACTGGCTAGCTACCGGCTAAATGCCGCTCCAAAGATAGGCTGAATTTTGACAATGAAAAACTGGTATGGCCATTTTCAAAGGGTTCCTTTGACCTCTCATCTCAAATGAAAATGGGTTTTAGGGGTAGCCATGAGTCTCACCTTTACAGACATGCCCACTTTATGACCCAATATAGTTTTGTACAAAACAATGCAGTTTTTTGAATGCAGAACAGATGTGTTACTTTTGCCTAATCTAAAAGGGGTTTTGCATACTAGGGTCCCTCAGCAGTATTTGAGTTGCATAAATTGGATATGACTGCCAAGCTGAAACTCTTGTGGATCCAATGAGCTCAATTGTATTCATGTCCAATGAGGTTAGTCCCCATAGTAGCCATTTTATTCTAGTGAGACCATTTTTGAAACTTGACCTCAGGTGAAATTACCTGTGGTGACCTCTAGGATAATCACAGCCTTGTGAAACTTTACAGCCCCAAATTGGAGACCAAGAGCATTCAGAGGATGGATGGCTTTCCTGGGTATTGATATTAAAGGGTTTCCTGAGCAGTTTCCAAAGTAGAATTGCCTCCCATCTAATTGCGGAAGAATACAGTTCTTGCAGAAATCTCCAAATATCAAAAGTTTCACATCATGGCTTTTTCTGTGGTGTTCCTTGAGGTCATGGTGTCTTAATGTGTATTATTGATCATTTTTGTCAGAGGTAAAAATGGTTCAATTAAGCACCAAATCTGTAGCAAATGGTATTAACCCTAAAATTGCTGCAACAACTTTTGAGACTTTTGAGTATTAGAGCATGGGAATGGCCATCATATACTAATCATATCATAATGTACAACCTTATGCAATCAGTAATTAACATTTTTTTTTTTTTTTTACCGACTTGATTTATGACTAGAACATCTGGACACACAGGGCTTAGCTGCATCTTAAATTAATCATTAAAGCTTTCAGATGATGTACACCACTTCCATGTTGTATAGTCCTCAGCTGGTGACTATACTTCCACGATCTTCATCAGTCGTTTATTTTGGAATCATGCTTCAGCAAACCCATTGTGTAAAATGCATCTCGCAGGTCACACAAACACACCAGAATGCTATTTAGACAGAAGAAAAGAGCAAAGAGACTGTGAATGGGCAAAGGGATAAATACAGAAATTGAAGTCAGGGAAAAGAGAGGGGGGACAATGAGGAAGAAGAGAAAGAAACCAGGCACAAGGACATGCACTGGGAACAAAAGAAGGCAGTAAGGTTATATAGCAGGAGGGAAATGGCTTCCATAAAAAGCATAATGCAATCTAGTTATAAAAAAAACAATAAAATACAGGGGGCCAACATGATGCCTGTGTTCCATTTAAGTGTATATGGTAACTAATGATGTTTGGCGGCTGTGAGCCATGTTCAAGGCCTAGTCCAACTAGGCATACAAAGACTGATGGACATGACAAGTTAGACTTTAGGTTTAACCGCACATTTACCCTTCACCCCCAGGAAATGATTACCGCTGAGAGTCATTTGATAAATGCATGCTTGTGTGTGTGACCACAGAGACCTTGAGGATTTACACAAGCATAGCCCCCGGCCACACACACATGAACACGTGTGCGCACGCAAATATACACAAGTGTGCAAAGCAAATCCCTGTACTTAACTGAACTTCTTGACACTTTATAGACTCGTACCATTAGCTCATAACCCTGGGCATTTACTGTAGGACCATTGCTCAGTTATTCTTACACACACACACACACAGGAAGAGGGAGAGAAGCTTTCAGGATCCTCACTTAATGTAAACTGTTATCATTTCTTACACTTAGAGGTTAACCTTGAAATGTACAGTAATGGTTTCATCCCGGGTCTATTGAAATAAATGGTGAGCACCTGCAGCAGTAGCCACCGTAGCACAGCAAGATTGGATGACAAATCTGTGAAATACTTGAAACTATATAGGGGAGTTTTCCATATGTTATGGCTAAGTAGTGCTTTTTATTCCATTATATATTCAATTGCTTTTAAATTATGCAATTTGGCATTCCCAAATATGACTAACTAAATCATAAGAATGGCAAACTTCTTAGCAAATAGTGGCCTATTTACACATTCAGCAGACACAGAGCAACATTTAGTAGTTGTGCTTCTGGCATAGACTGTATGTAAGAAGTGGACGTATAGTCACTGTGATGTCAGCCACTGGTTTGTGGACTGCCCTTTTGAAGCCTTGAGTTTGGCCTTTTGGCTCATGTTTATAATATTTACTGAGGTAATAAATCATGTGAGAAGTTGGTTCATTTTCTCATTGACTTTTATACAACCAGACTTCTTTTTGCAACCAGAGGAGTCGCCCCTGCTGTTATTAGAAAGAATGCAAGTTTAAGACACTTCAGCACTGACTGACGTTTTTCAGACCTGGATGTAGCCCATTGGTTTCTGGTCACCTGATGAATGTCAGTCCAACATTCACTCAATGTCCAGAGCTAATAAATGAAAGGTCATTTCCACTGGCATGACAAAAAAACAATGGTTACTGTTTTGTTTTGCGTATGATAATGTCTAGGTGTGTTTACCTTCTTGGCTCCATCGTACTGTATGTTGGAGTTTGGCACTGTGGTAGAGTTTCCATGTGTTCCCGAGCTAACGTGAGTCACAGAGACGGACGTGGGAGGATGAGGCACACCGAGCACAATGATGTCCTCAAATGAAAGGTTGTTTGGGTCCCTGTAGCCGGCATGGGTCACCTGCATCGTCAGCACTCCCTATAAGGCAGAGGACACACAAGTATATGCTTTATTTCAACCCATTACATTTATTGCATACTCTCAAAGTTATTCAGAAATATATAACTTTCATTTTCTTTTTAGCTGTTTTGAATAGACTTGGGGCTGCACGGCGGTGCAGTGGTTAGCGCTGTTACCTCACAGCAAGAGGGTCGCAGGTTCGATTCCGGCTTGGGAATCTTCTGTGTGGAGTTTGCATGTTCTCCCTGTGTTAGCGTGGGTTTTCTCCGGGTACTCCGGCTTCCTCCCACAGTCCAAAGACATGCTGTTTAGGTTAATTGATGACTCTAAATACCCCGTAGGTGTGGATGTGAGCGTGAATGGTTGTCTGTCTATATGTTGTCTGTCTCTATGTGCCCTGTGATGGACTGGCGACCTGTCCAGGGTGTACCCCGCCTTCACCCAATGCCAGCTGGGATCGGCTCCAGCCCCCCCGCGACCCCTAACGGGATAAGCGGTTGACGATGGATGGATGAATAGACTTGATTCATTGCAGTGTACAACAGTCAAAGCTTACATCATCTTCTATCAGTGCTTAAGCAACTGGCTTATAAACTCCCAAAACTCTTGTTCATCAGTCAAACAGCTGTTCTGATGGATTTCCTGTCTGTAAACCCCTCACCCCAGTGTAATGCTAATGTACAGGAAGAACATCACTGCCATACATTAAACATGCAAGGCAACTCTCAGTGCTGTGTGAAGCAGGAACACAGGGTACTTGATCCAACAAAGCTTGGATCAATTATGCTTGGTGTTGTGGACTGGGGAAGTCTAAAGTCTCTGGTGGTTTTGAACTTTGAACTTGAGTTCAGATCAGAAGGAATATGTGGGCCGGATTGTAAAAGATGGCGTGGATGCATGCGAGGGAAACTTACATAGACAACGGAGAACTGGTAGTGGATGTGGTTGCCTGTTTTAACAGTTTCTGTAAAATAGGGAAAAAAATAAAAAAGAGCAGACGTTAATGTTTGTCACAGCATTTCGACAGCTGATTAACTGTCACGCAGTAGAGTGACTGACCTTCACTTGTTAATGTGTGTGAGCTGACTGACAGTGTTTGAACAGCCGCACTGACTCATGTGATGCTTTGTGCTGAACAAGATAAGAGCTTCAATTTGATGCTCATAAAAGAAATGCCTGTAATGAGTGGTTATAACAAGATGTGGGTGATCCCGTCTCCCACACACACACACACACACACACACACACACACACACACACACACACACACACACACACATTTGCACACAATACCTCTGGAGTCTCCATCATCCCAGAATAGCTCCCCAGCTGCCTGGTTGTTGTCATCAAGAGCAACGATCAAACCCATCGGGTTACGCCGACTAGAGACATACACGTAAACACACGCTAAACACCATACGCACATGTAATTACATTTCAAGAGCACATTTATCAAATATAAGACACTCTGATGCATTTATGGTTATGATTTATGAATATGTGTTGATATAGGCTTCTGTGAGTGTGTGCATGATGGACATGAACGTACATTACATGTAATTGTATGTGATAGCTTGCTGAAATCGTTCAAGACTATTTGCGGTGATAAAGTATGTGTACCTGTATGTGGTGGTGACGTCAGGTCGCTGCGTGGGCAGGATTGCGCCACCTCTGATGTGTAAACCAAGCTTGTCAGCTGGAAGATGCATATCAACATGCGTTCTGCGGTCTGCCAGTCGTTCCATCTGATTGGTAGGACAACATAATCTATTAAATCACTTAAATTCTCCCATGTGACGCTCCACATGTGGCCAACACAATCTCCATGTCACCCATTTCAAGGTTAGGACAGTGGCCATAATTTTGTACAAGCCTTGGCTGAAACACAGGGAAAACATGTGCTTTCCTTTGGTGTAAATGGATCAGAATCTTGAGTTACAACACCATAGGGAACCTAAAGACATTGATTATAACTTCTGGCCTTCACTGCTATAATTTCCACTCTTAGAAATACTTGAACAACTCAAACCTGATTGCATCAGTTGTTGCAGAAAGTTTCACTGCATGAGCGTTCAGAATAATTCAATAAGTAATCAAAAAATGCTTTGACGGATTTACATTAAAAAATGCTTTTTCTCACTTACTCCCTGGGGTACCTAGCTATGTGGGTAGCCTTTATTTTGTTTACTCTGGATTCTCCACAGACCTTGCTGTGGTCACTTTTTATCAGAGCTACTTTCTACTGCAAAAATAGCACCTAAGACATCTGTACACTGTGAAGTTTGTGGATTATGCTTCATTGTAATTTTAAAAACCTGTAAGCTCCACACAAAATTCCATTCACCACCATTGTTTTGGTTGTGGCAGAAATCTCAGAAGTATAGGCTGTTCTAAGTAAAGTACAAGTCTGTCTTTGAGTGACTGATAAAGTTGCACGATTGATCGGCCAAGTTTTGGAGTTTCCTCATTTGCCCTTGCTCTTTCAGCATGGAAAGGTGGGAACAGTCCTTTATGCAAATGAGCCCATCCAGCGCAAAAAGTCCAACTCATTAAACTTGGACAAAGCTGTCAAACAAGGTGATCTAGTTCTAAAAATAAACAAGATTCAGCAGTGGCATAGCCTGTTTCTCACTTAAAATGTCAGAAGTTGATTTTGGTGGATTGTTTAGACAGAATAACAAAGTTTATGAGCAAGTTGCCATGTTGTTTCCTGTTTGAAATAGCAAGCAGAAAACCAGAAACCAATGACATGAATTCCACGATAGGGAACGTCACTGCTTGAACAATCAGTTGAGCGGAGCAGCACGTCCCCTAGCTGGACCAGGTGGACATTTACTGCTATATTTTAACATTATAGGCATGACCACTGGCTATTACTATAACAATTTGGCCACAAACTTACCGACTGACCATGCACGGTCCAGCCATATACTTGGCTGTGAGTGAGCCTTGTTGTAATTTGGGTGAAGTGACCCTTTGATTATATAGTCACAGGTTAAATAGGAAAATAATGCATGTCCTTGTAGCTGATAGTTGGATAACACAAGACTCATTTTGGACAATGGACTTGATCACAGTTGGATTTAAAAATGCTTACAAAACGTTTATAAAATGCAGTGACTGAGTCAGAGGAGGTTGTTAAATGTGTTATTTTTGCACTATCATGATATAATCATTACAATGATAAAGTCATTACCATGTTCTGTTCTGCTAAGGAGCATTTATTTGGTTGAGATGAGGAGACACTTTACTCTCCTTTTCTGTGTCTCTCTCTCTCTCTGCCCCTCCACTCATTTCTCCGAGGGCCCAGATAGAGCCCAGTTCATTTCTGATCCCTTGAGGACTGAATCCTCATCCCGGCCTAAAACAATTTAAAACTCTCTTCTCTCCATCTTCTCTTATTCTCATTCTACCTACTTCCTTCTCCACATCATGTTCGTCTCTCTTCTGGTGCTCTAATTTTTTTTTTTTTTTTCATCCCATTTTCCTCCATTCCCATAGAGGTGTGTGTGCATGTACCGCTTTTACAGTAGAGTATGGGCGAGTGTGTGGGCTGGAGTTAGTGGAGCGTCTACAGCCAATTTCAGATCTTATCACCCCCTCATTGTGTGCCTTAAGGAGGTCTTCTCTAGCCTTGTCTTCTTGTCTTCTCCTTATTCCTGCTGGGCAATCCTCCCATCTTCCCACTCCTCTACATACTGTTATTGCCATCCACCTTTTCTTCTTCTCATTTCCTCTTTTGTCCCTGCTCTTCCTCTCTCCCCATGTCATGTCCTGTCCTTTTATATCTACTCTCTTTTAGTCCCCATCCTGTCTGCTTTTGCTCCTTCATTCCTGTTTTTTTCCCATTATTCCTTTCCTCTGTAAGTTGTTTTTCATGGTCATTTTCACTACATCAATACTCCTCTGCTAACCCTTCCATCCTTCTACCCAGATAATCACAGGGGACCAACCAGGACAAGGGGCCGGCGGCAAGACAGCCAATCTAATCGTTCATCTGATCAGCGGGCGCTTTACATCGCCACTGTGACGCCCAAATAAGGTCCCAAAGGAGCTCAACACCTCTTTTATCTCTCTGTCAGGGAGATAGTCTCGCTCTTCTCTTCCCTGTCCCCTCTTTCACTCTATCTTTGTCCTCACTCTCGTTCCATCTTATCGCTCTCGTCTCCCAGTCTCAAACAAAGAACTCGAGGCAAAGACTTTCATGTGATACACGTTCTTTGTGTAGGTGTTAATTCCTCTAATGTAACATAATAATGATAAGCCATTTTGCAGTCATTTTTGGTGAGTGCTTCGCATTTGTTACCAATTAATCAGGAACACCTTTATAAAGTAATGCACTCTACAATAACTCTTCAGTTAATCCTGTTAGCCTATTTGTCAACCCATTTCCTGCTCATCATAATTATAAGGCTTATGTCGACCGTGTCAAAGAGATATTGGAATTTTTGTATGTCTTGTGGTTTTGAATCTGATTGAATTTTATTAGAAGTGTGTTTTTAACATTCCATCATCTTCGTGTATGTAAATTGGGCAGGAAAGGAACACCCACACTGTGCTGTCTAATTAAAGGATAAATCAAGTTTTCTCATCTTCATAACAGAAAAAAATAATGAAAGAATTAATGTTATGTGCACTTTATTTGGAGAACATTCAGTTCGTTTTCAATGTCAAGTCATGAGCTGAAGTGTCTGCAATGACTGCTGTAAGGACATGAATTAAGAGCATGCATCAACTATTGATAATTTCTCATCTGAAGAGGAAAAGGATGTGCATATACAGTATGTGTATATATGTATACATAGTGCATATAAAAAGTCTGCACAGCCCACACCAAAGAGAGTTACTCTGCCACACAGAAACACTTGAAAACTTGATAGAAGTCCTGCCTAATCTTCTGTAACATAGTGATGATGACAAGAGGGGTTGGGGTGGGGGAGGTGTGTGTGGTGGTGGTGGGGGCTTTTTTTTTTTTTTTTTTACATTAAAACATGTAAACATGTTCTAGTAAAGACCCAAAATACAAGAATGGGCCTGAAAATGAGCATAATAGGTCCTCTTTAAAGTGAGCATAACATAGTCTTACCGTCTCATAGTCATACCACACAGCATCCGGGACGTATGCCCGCACTTTTTCCACACCCTGCAGGAAACAAAGAACAAAATAAATGTCTTCATGTTCATGTGTGCATATTTGAACAAATCTACATGTCAGTTGTTGCTATTAATGCCAACATTATATACCATCAAAAGATGTCAGCTTATGTTTGAGTTTTTGTTTGACTTGTGTTTGCAGCCAGTAACACCTGCTGAAGCTCACCGCACCAATCCTGACACCTTCATCATAAATACGAGGACAGACGGCACAATACACCACATAAGAAGCATGGATATTTCTTGCTGCTATAAATCACTGCAACTTAATAAATAAGACAAAGATAAAATGTTTCTGCGTACCATCTGATATAAAGTTTCCGCAAAGCCCTGGTGACATTTCAGTCTACAGTGCTTTGACGCAACAGATGATGGGAAAGGCCACATCAAGCGACGACTGATAGGTGACAGCCTTTGATAGCTTAAGGTGGTGGACAGACACGGGCAATCAATAGAAGAGCACCAAGCCTTTGATAGCATTGTCACTTCCCTGCTCTTTCTGACAGAGCAGAAAAGAGGAGGGGGGTGAACACAGAAAGTGCAGAGTGAACTAGAGGTCCTTCTCAAAACAGACCAAATTGTGAAATACACTATGTCAGCTGTGTAGGCCAAGGCCGTCTGTCAAAGGCACAATGTCTATCTCTCTCTCTCTCTCAATCTCTCTCTCTTTTCAGCTGCATGTCCTATTTTGTGGCCCTCTGAGGTCTGTTATTAGGAACAAGAAAGAGGGTTGACAGGAAGCCAGGAAAAGAACAAACAGGTAAGAGAATAAGGAACAAATGATTAATAAGAGAAAATTTGAAATGCAAAACACCCCAAAAGTACATGTGGAACTCTATAAAGAGACAAATATGAAAGAGACATATTGCTGTAATGGCCTGCTAACCAAATTCAGTGACTTAATGTCCTCTTTGGGGTCTACATTTGCAGTTTGAGGCAGATCACCTGTCACATGCTGCACTACAGCCAGCAGGATGGTAGCCTGGGGAAATGGATGCTCCCCCTATACCTCGTTTTCTGGTGTCTGATTTGCTCGCGGTGCCTATCACTCACCGCTCTGACTAATGGGAAGGGACTGCAGGACTTAGCATGGCTGCTAACTCTGATTGAGAGGGACAAGGCACGAGGTCTGTATCCTCATTTGGAGTGCTGAAGCTCAGTTAGCCATAAGGTAAGATTTGATCAGGTGGACTTAAGATTCACACTGGCAGAATGATCAGATGGTAGCTGAGGTAGATGAGAGAGGCAACGAGTGAGCGAGAGAAGGGAGGAAAGAAAGATGGGATGAAATGAAATGGGATCACAAGGGTGAGTTGACAGCAGCTGATTAAGAGAATGCAGATGAGATAAGGGAGCCAACGTTTGATGAAAGGGTGAGCTAAAAAGCAAAGGGAGTAATGGGCAAGAGGGGGGAGAGTGGATGAAGACCAGAGGGGATGACAGAGAGAGAGAGAGGGAGAGTGCAGGAGATCTCCCCAGTTTATCACAAAGATCAAGGTTATAGCATCGACTGATCTGAATGACAGAGCAAGAGCATCATTAGAGGGCGGACAGAGCGATAAATAGAAACAGACAGAGAGATATGAGAATGATGAGAAAAGAAAAGTGAAGGTAGGATGTGAAAGCTTGTTAAAGATCGGCCTGTGACCTCACTCAAGAAGCTGACACTATCTCCTCATGTGGCTCTTCACAGCCTGATGCATCTGTAACAGATAGCAGGCGCTCCGTTCTTAATGCCTGCCCTAACCCTGGCTTAAACCACAGCGCCGCAGATCAGCAGCAACCTGTCACCACAGAAGATGAATATTCAGCCACACTGGATCTGACATTTGGAAAGGATCCTTTTCACGTGGCGTACAGCAGAAGTCCGAGATGCTTCTTAAGCCAATGCGCTGCACTGTGTTGCTCTGGTACTTCCACAAAAGATTAAGGTTGCCATGTAATAGCACAACAGGCCATGTTTTGCAATAATAATAAAAAAAACTAGAAAAGATGAAAAGAAAGATGAATCAGTTTACAATTTAATGAATCTAAGTTCTAGGCTACACAAACACAACATAAACACAACTTATACATATGTAGATGCAAATTACATAATCACCTTGAAGTTTGAGAAACTCGGTGTCAGTAATTTACATTGCTGAAGACCACCTTCACCAGTGTTGAACTCAGGCTGTCTGAGGGTCAGGAGTGAAAGAAGGGGGAACAGCTACATGTTGTGGGGAACCAGGATGCAGTTTTCTAGTATGCAGTTTTCTAGTATGCAAGGCAGCTTATATGGCTTATATGTGCCATGTTTTCTCCATTTTAAGGCCACTCCAGAAGGCACTTTTTTATGTTATCTCCACTGGAAGTACACCCTAGAGGACACTTTATCATGTTTTCTCCACTGGAAGGGCACCCCAGAAGGCACTTTATCACGTTTTATCTAACATGAGGGTATCTAAGAGGGCACTTTGGCAGCATTTCTTTTGAATATGGGGGCACCAAGGGGGCCAGTCAACCTCCTGCTACCCCTTTCTCTGAGTCCACCAGTGACCTTCACAATAGTTGTCAATGGGTAACCATGTGACCTTTGTGAATGTATTATATTTTTCTGCCTTCCATGAACTTCAGTATGCAGAAGTGGGAGGGGAGATTTGTGTGAGGCCTTGTAAGCATTGATTGTCAGTATTGATCAAGCAGCATGATGCATCTTTGGTGTTTTGCTTGGGTTTGTTTTAGCCCAAATTCTGGGCGCATGAACAAACGTCACTAGACGCTTACAAACGCTGTTTGTGGATGATATGTTGGCCAAATTGATTTGGAATGTGAACTCCCTCAAGCAGAGAGAAAAAAAAATAACTTTTTTTTTCCAACTGTATATTACACATGTGGCTGTGGTGTGAACAAACGTGAGCCGTCAGAATGTGTTATGATGCATGAAGTCAGGATTGTGGGCTTGAATGCATCGTCTGTCATATTAGATGTTCCCCTGTAACCCTGCAGTTGCTTACAGTGCCACCCAAAGAGTTTCCACATGACAGCAACACGGTAAGCAAACATTACTTCATTTCTGAATAAGCTGATCTAATGCACTGTGGATTCATTCATGACATTGCTGCACCATCACAAGCAAGGCTGTAATTTGCCTCCCTGGAGATGCATTTGTATTGCAGACATTTCTCTCTATTCAATTATTAGGGCACTTTGATAATGCAGAGCACATTTCTTTTAAAGAGAAAAGAAACGAGTGGTTGGTCATAATTGATGTCAGCCCCCTAACACACCCACTGATAATGGATTTCTTTTTATCCTATCCTGTTTCCAACTGGACTACAGCTGAGCTGAGTCTCTGGCCTTGAATGGACCCAACGAAGGAGCACATTTGACTGCTATTAGTTTGTCTATTTGATTTGCAAAAAATAAGTCACATTATGGCCCCTTCCTGTCCCTACACTGCAAGCATAAACCCTCCACTTCTTGTGTGAGAAACTTTTTCACAATCACACTGATTGAAGTTGCTTTATCCCTGGCCCCACTATGAATCCAATTCGCTTTCCACTATTCGGTAATTCACAAGAGGCCATGCTAAATTGCTTATTAATCAGGCCACTTTGACATGACCGCAATCGCTGTGTATCCACGCACAGGCATGCACGTTTACTAGTACACACAGGCACATGCATATACACACACACACATACACACTTCTATCTACACTTCTAATCTGCTAGTAATGAGGTCAGTGCTCTCATTAGAGCTGAGAGAAAAGAGGGAGGATATGAAAGAGAGAAGAAAGAGGGATGAGAAGAGGGGAGGGCAACAAAGAAAATCCCATGTCATGTTTTCCCAGTGGAGGTCAGGATGTGTGTGTGTGTGTGTATCACTGTGTGAATGTGTGTGAGTAACTGATCATCTCATCTGCATCATCTGCAAGACATGCTTCTCTATATACTACACATACGTTTCTATATGTTCTGCAGATGATAGTATAGTATAGTGTATAGATATATATATATATATGATATAGAAAATGCATTTTGAGGGACTGCATGTATTTGAAGGGCCAAAGCATGGTCATATGTGTGTGTTTATATATTCTGGGATGTTTTGTTTTTTTGTTTGTGTGTGTGTGTTGGCTGACCGGGTCGAGGACAGGTGTGATGAGCAGGTGTTTTCCCCAGAGGAACTGGCGGTCCACTGTCCAGGTGGTGCTGTCAGAGTAGAACCTTGGGAGTGACAAAGAAGAGTATAAAACCATATTTGAAGTGATGCTCCAGCTAACAAAAGCCCATTTTAGACTACACTCATTGTGTAAAAACACCATGTCATTCATTCAGTAAATTCACCTGTTTATTACTGCTGTTTTTTGACAACCTTTGGGGCAGTAACATTATATAACCACTGTTTAAACTCTCAACATTCATTATTGTTTGAACATTTTTTTTAAATTGAACAAAGTAAAAAGGAACACATTGGGGCCCTCTTAAAATTCCTACTTAAGGTTACAGCCTATAATTTGGATGCAGGGATGTTGACTCAGCTCATAATGTCACCATGTCTGACAGTCATTGCTGCTGTCAAACAGCTGTCACTTCACGTGTCGGAACTAAAGCTGACGTTTCCTGTGTTTGCTGTGGGACCACAGCCACCCAGTCGGGAGACTACTCACCTGTGCCTCCTCTGTACTGGAGTGAAGGTAAATGTGTGCTGCTGGGCTGTTTGTTGCCTCAGGTTATGTTTGCTTGGCAATAGCCCTTTTTTCACTGAAGACATTTTGACATGTCACAAAAGGAAAAGCACAGATGTAAATAATGAATGTGTTGCTGGGACACTTGAATAGATCCGAACCATCATTAGTGTTATTAGTTACACCTGGGCTGCAGTCGGAAAGTCTGTTTTACTTATAAAATGACCGGAAGTATCTCAGTAGCAGCCATGATAAGAGATGCAGGAATCCTCTAAATGCCACGGAAAGGAGCTGCAGTGCTTCCTTTCTTATCTCCTTTAGTATAGGATAGACTGGCCCATCCTTTATGAAAAGAAAGGAGATAATGCCGCCACACAATTCCTTGCTGCCGCAGCATTTAAAGGGACTCATCATTCTGCTGTTCATGAAAACAAACGACATGCTTATCTTGCATATTATTTTCAGACAGTCCTATACTAATTGGGATTCATGTTGATAAATATGTGGACAGTGACAAACATTTAGTTTCACTTTATTTCTATTTATTTATTTCAAACAAGCACATTTTGTAGTCCATCCTCAAAACATTGTAGTTTCAGCATGGCAGAATAACATCTGCTGAAACTGCATCATAATTAAGGAGTCTATAGTGTAGGGGTCAAGGAAAAGTGGTTATGAAAAGACATTAGGATGTAATTTTTTGACTTTTCGACCGCATCCCTCTGGTTTTCCCACTATGACAAGTCAAAATGTCTGCTGTGAAGAAGGCTTATGCCATCAAACTAGCCATGGCTGCGTTGTTGTTGGCTACTTCTGTGTTCAGCTTTGATTCTCTGTTGTTGCTGTTCATGATTCAGTTTGTGATGTGTATGAAGTATTGACATTTATAGCCTCAGTACAGTACAATGTATGCCTTTGCATTGGTATTAACCTAAAATGAGGTTAATGTAACAGCTGGTGTCTTGTGTTGCTGTCTGTGTTAGTCTTGGTGCTAATATCCAAAATAGTCATTTTAAAAGTACTTCATATTTTTTTTTTTTTTTTTTAATATTTGCACCTGGCAGTCTGAATGTGTTTTACCTCATGTATGCTAAAAAGATGATCACTAGAGAATACTTTACTCAAACTTTTCTGTTCTTTCTGTTGTTTCTGTTCATTCATGTCATAATGGAATATAAACTAAACTCCTCTTTGCAAGATTCAGTTTGTGATGTGTACTAATAGTATTTGCATTTATGGTTTCCGCATGCTTGCGTTTGATTTTGTGCAGCTGGCTGTTTGCGATCTGATATATATGGTACCGAATGTGTGTATTCATTTGCAATGTTTTTGCACTCATTTGCAAGTTCATGCAGCAGATGGTGTCTTGTGGTGTTGTCAGGCAAATGTTTGTCTTGGCGCTAATGTCCAAAATGATCATTTGACAAATACTTCTGTTGACTTTGGGCTGAGATGGTATAGAGCTTTGGTTTGTGTGGAGAGGTGAGAAGGTCTGGCTTGCCAACGCCATCCACTGCCACAGCTACCTCCTCCTCCTACAGTATGTGATATTGTACATTGCTGCTTTCACTAGGATTGATGTTCATGTATGTGTTTATTAAGGGAGGTTAGCTCTCTGAGCTGAGTCCTGGCTTGAACATGCACAAGAGCTTTGTTCTCTCCAGTGTCTGCTGTGGCCATAACAGGCACGTACTCCTATTGTGCATGACTTCTGTCATCACCTTTTAAAGAATTAAAAAAAAAAATATTCTTGAAATAATATGTTGCATTAGTCTAATACAATACTGCATCCCAAAGGGTAAAAAGCTCTAAATTAAGTATAAAGCTACTTCAGGAACAGCACTGAAGTCACAGTTGTATTGTGGGATTGCCCAAACAAATTCATACAGGTGTACAGCGTGGACATTACAACCTCTGTTTTATCACTGTTACTGTTCATTGTGTTCATGTTAACACGGTTGCCTCCGCAGCTCCTCACTGGATTTCCATCTGTCGCTGTACTGAGGTGAAGGTAAGTGTCTGCTGCTTGTTGATTCACATTGTGTTTGCTTGACAGTGCCAGTGTGGCTGCATTGTTGATGGCTACTTCTGTGTTCAGCTGTGACGCTCTGCTGTAGCTGTTCATGATTCAATTTGCGATGTATATGAATTATTGGCTTTTATGACCTGCATGTTGGCATGTGATACTGTGCTGCTGGGGATTCACAGTTTGCCCTTCTGCTAAATATGTGCATATTCATTGAACTCAGTGTGTATTCATTTACAGTGTATGTGCAGTCATTTGCATAGGTATAGGAAAAAATGAAGTTCATGTGGCAGTTTAGTTGATGTCTTGTGTCGTTGTCTGGCAAGTTCTTGCCTTGGTGTTAGTCCTTTCCAGCCTCATGTGACCAAAATTGTGAACTAATCACAACAACCTCTACCACCCAAACCTTGTCTTATATGATACTGTATAATGTTACCTAAGATTGATGTTGACGTGTTTGATTCTGTGACAGCTCCCTCAAGAGTAGAGCCTTTTCCCACCAAACCTACCTGTATAACCACTTAACCATATAATGGCCTTAAAATTAGTGTCCATATCCTGAGTGCATATTATAAAGACTGTATACTTAAAGTATTTTGAAGGACTTACTCGTGCATGACTGGACGTACAACTGTCTCCCCTGTGGTGTGGGCTTTGTAGAAGAGTGTGTAGAGGTAAGGCAGGAGTGTGTAACGTATCCTAAGGTAATGTTTAGAGCTCTCCACCAGCGTTGAGTCGGGGCCGTACGCAGCTGGATCCTGGGGCTGGAGACAGAATGATAGATTAAAGGGATGGGGTTGATGAACGAGAGAGAAGAAGGGAGGATGGAAAATAAAGATTTGTCTTTTATCCAGAGGAGGAAAAAAAAAAGAAAGGGATGATAAGAGAGAACTTGTTTGAATGGGGGAAAGAGGGTAAATAAGGGAAATGGAGAAGCAGACTCGATGGAGAACGATTTTCTTTTTACATCACCAATTTATTCATGATGAATAAGTTGACGTTAACATTGATTATGAAGATTAAAATGGGAATTCCCTTTACATAGGACTAATCTAAAAGCAGAGTTTGCAAAGAAAATGAGCAAAGGAGAACTTGAGAGAAAGAAATAAAGGGGAAAAAAATGTGAGAAAGAAACAGAAGTATGATTTAATTCTGATGATAGTGGAGAGTGAGAGGGTGATTAGCTGCTAACAGGCCGTGCTTCTCTCATCTGGCTAATCATTTATGCCCACGGCACCTCGAAGAGTGTGATGAGATGTGTGTGTGTGTGTGTGTGTGTGTGTGTGTGTGTGTGTGTGTGTGTGTGTGTGTGTGTGTGTGTGTGTGTGTGTACTGTCCTGCATGGCCGTGTGATGAGAGCCATGATTAGGGCAAAGCAAAGGTCACACATTAGCTGTCTCGTTTAGTGGAAATCGTACTTCAGATTCATCATCATCACGTCCCTGTCTTCCAGCAAATACAACCCCCCCCCCCCCGCTTCTATAACACTTGCCGTGTCTTACTCAGCCCCCCTGCCAGCATTACCTCAGCGCTCTGCTATTTTTTGCAGCAGTGATGATGAGCTTGGAAATGTCACATGAAGAATGTTGCGAGAGCATCAATTTTCACGCCATTCAACACTACCGGCTGACTTGTCGGCCGATTTTATATGTTCATCAACAATAATAGCTCAGTGTGTAGAATCAATATAAACACTGTTGTATGCTCAGTGGGTGCTGTTCCTGTGTCTCTCTGTGACATTTTCAAGAATCTGATATTTACATTCATCGTGTGCTTCTTACAAGTAAACAACTCTACCTTCATTATGGTCATAATAATAATTATTATAATCATATTTGTTATTACATAGATATACATACATATTGTTGTGTTGGTTCATAACATAACCATAGTAAGACAACATTAAACTAAAAATACTACTGATAATAATAATAATAATAATAATAATAATAATAATAATAATAATATTATAAAAAGAGTCAAATCTAAGTCCAGTTGCCTTCGATTCAGTTGTTGCCAGAATGAATATGACCTGGATGAATGAGAACATTCACAGGTGCAGAATTATTGTTATCATCATCATCATCATATATTACCACACTGATAAAACCAGATCTGACTAGCTCTACAATGTGATACTAGAGCAATGCTGTTTCTATATTAACTGGGATTCAACATGGATCATGAAATGGGGATGATAACAATATTTAAGACATGTTACTTGGAACCTGTGTTTTGGAAATGAATATGAATTGTGCTGTTTGAGAGGAAACTTTGAGGTGTAGCAAAAGTGACTCAGAGTGGCAGAGCTTTGTGAATGATCAATTACAGTAGCACTTTTTTTATTTCTTATTTTATAACTCATCATCACACAATCTTTAACCCAAAATCTTAAAGGCACCAGGACTTGGACATCCCTTGCAACCAGACCCACAGCTGGAGTTGGTGGAGGTGGTGCTGCACATGAGTGGGGAGTGATAACACTACCCTGATTCCTATGGGGGCCACCTAAACTGAGATTGCTAGTTTACAATACGTTGGTCTTGTATACACCATATGGCACATCACATTATAGTCAACAGTTAACATAATTTAGCATTAGCATTATCTTTTACTACAGTATAAACTTTTAACCTCTTTGAGTGTCAGTCTGGCGCTGAACTACTGAGTTTTTTTCTACTTCAGGCTCAGATTCCAATAGCAGCTATAATGGATTTTCAACAGCAAACAGTCCCTGTGTTAAACCCCAAATCAGATGTCCCACTGCTCCCATTGCACAATACAGTTGAACCAGTGCTGGAATGATGACAATCTCCATGGATACTGAAATAAGTTCCTATTTTTAACCAGTTGGCATTTTAACACACCTATATATGCACTATTATGAAGTGAGGGGTATACCCTGCAGCACTTCAGACCAGACAATGACTGTGTGATACATAAATCTAAAACTGACGGTGTAATAGACAAATTGTAGAACAAAATGCCTTTACGATACCTTGTAGCCCTGAGCGTTGTGGTTCCGGCTGAAGGGATAGAAAGCTCCCACCTGCATCCAGCGACGACATAACTCTTCACTGGAGTCATCAAAGAACCCACAGATGTCGGCTCCGATCTGAAACACACAGGAGGGGATGACAGCTTGACATTTAGCCTAGGACCTACAGTATACTTCTATTAATGTCTTTAAATGTGAAATTCAGTGTTTTGGAATTGTACAGTTGGCAAGCCATATGACAGTCTTGGAGAAAACAGGTTGCAGGTGGATTCTAGTAGAAGACTGTCTGCTGAAACTGAACTAAAATATGGTAGGAACATATGTTTAATAAATGTCAATGCAGGTGCCTTCAGAGAGAAAACAAAGGTCAACAAATCTCCTGCAGTAGTGAAAAAGTGGCACCGATGTGATAGCCAGCCACATATTTGTCTTTTAAAATGCCTTTCTTGATGTCCTTTCAATCCAGTCAAGATTTACTGGCAGACAGTAGATGTGGGCAGTGATCTTTATTTACATTAATTGCACTACAGAGTCCAAGAAAGAGTCTTCCGTCAAAGACCAGTCCAGAGAGACCGCTTTCCATTGTTTACTACTGGCCACATTTTACAACTGGCTCAAAGGGAGGCCATCGATCCAAATCCCATTCCTCCTGCTCTCTCTCTTTTTGTCTCTCTCTGTTTGTTTGTGTGTGTGCTGAAGAACCTAAAATCAGCTTGACACAGTCCTACCAGGATGTAGTTGGCATATATAAGACCACCTGACGTGCACAGCTGGAAGTGCGTGTGCATGTGTGTGTTTCCATGTGCATGAGACTCCCTGTTGTTTTCTCACCGCTATTTGCACTACAAATACACACATGGCAGTACACGGTACACTTCATGGATACTGACTAGCACTGTTTTTTTTTTTTTTTTTTTTTTTTTTTTTCTCCCCCCAAGTTTTATGTTAACACAATGAGAACTGGTGTTCTTCCAGACATTTTAATGGATCTCGTTCCAGACACACTTTTTCTTGCCCTTCTGTCGTAATGCTTATGCCTGAACATGGATCTCAATTAGTAGCTGAATCCTCTTTAAAAAAGCAAAAGACGGAAATGCCAGAACTGCATGTTAACTAAACTGAAACATGCAATAAGAGCTACAACTGGCTCTGGCTAAATTGATTTGTTACAAGGTCTTTTTCTATGATACAAGTGTTCTCTACACCTAATAGCATTTCTGTCTCTTTTATTAATACTATCTGAAGGGAATCTGAGCCTCCAGTGAAATGTGCCTATGCTAATGGATGCTTGCTAAAAAATAAACCCGACTGCATGGAGCTCTTGGTTGCCTGGAGTTTTTTTTTCCCCACATCAATTCAAACAAAGCACAACTTTTTTTTTTTTTTTCTGCAACAAGTGCGCTGTGACAATATATGCAAAAGAACTGAAATCAAATTAACACTGAATATTATGATGTGATGTTTGAATGTGGAGCTCACGTGAAAAGCTGAAGCAATTAGTCCTAGCAGTCCTGTTAAGCCCTTGCATGGCAACCAGGTAAAAACAGTTTTTTCCTGTCAGACTTACTTAGTTTGAGAGTAATATGATCAGTATTTGCCCCTCTATAGAGGTTTGCTACTCACATAGGGAACCCCAAAGAGCCCAAACTCTAGCATGCCAGGGATGGCCCATTTTATATCATTCCAGTTGGCAGCATTGTCCCCCAGCCAGTGACCCGAATATTTTCCCACACCTGGGAAGGAGGAGCGGGTCAACATCAGGGTACGGTTTCCTCCGAACACACGCTGCAAAGCTCTGTGGGAGGGAGAGGAGCAGAGCGAGAGAATGAAAGAGGTCATTAAGATAACAAGGACGTGGGGACTGAGAGGGAGGGTGACACCACACCACACACATTAGCCACAAGGGAGAAACCCACATCAAACACACATAACATGCTCACAGAGTAGAGAAAGAGAGAGATGTATTAGATGGGGACAATGCCAGAGCTACTTGTACTTTTTCTTCCCACCCTGTTGTACATTATTATTTAGTTTGAAGAGGGAAATCGAAAATGCATTGATTTCCATGACAATACGGAACCCTGATGATGTTTATGAAATGTGTCTCCTGCCAATAATACATTTTAATTAGTGGACAGAGGAAGAAAAAGGAGGGAGTGAGAAAGAAGATAAAAGGAGGATGAGCCAGCTTCAATAGCAAAGGAGTGAGTCAGCAAATTGACGTCAGAGGGCTTGCATTTCATGATCTCCAGTGCATATGGATGCGCCTGTGGGTGTGTGTGTGGTGTGTGTGTGTGTGTGTGTGTGTGTGTGCGACCATGTATAAGTAAGTGTTATGTCTCCCTTTTTCCATACATGTTGTGTGTCTTTGTGCAGCCGTGTATGCTGTGTGGTTATTACCAAGCCCCCTGGAACTTTGAAGCTTTGAATTTGACATAATGCAATAACCATGCAATTACAACTTCCAGGTTTGTCACTGCCAATAAGGGCCAAAAATACAACTTTCCCATAGACACTGGGAAAGAGACATCTGTAAACCAGCGCTTGCTCTATGGGCCCCATAGATGTTGAAGATCCAGGTAATTTCATACTCTGAAGTAACTTTCATAGGACTGAATGGGGCCCCACCTCCAACACTGAACTCACATTGGTACCAAGCCGGTAGTATTTTACAGGTATTTGATTGTAATACTATCTTTGTCACCGATAACTAACCAACTATCAAACTGTTGATGACATTTCATAATTTTCAGTAGGGCTGACCCGAATGCTTCTGGACATTTTACAGTAGTACTTGTAAAATTAGGATGGTGCCAGGAATACGTATGACGTACTCTACCATAGCAACTCTACCCCCAACAACGTAAGGTCTGACAATTTAGACTTCACAGTGTTTCCTTAATATTGTGCAATTGATTTATACTGTATGAGACCAAAAATATGAATATGAAAAGCCTTTCTCCACATATACATCCAGGATGATCAGTGTGGGATGTCTTGCAACCAATTGTCACTGCAACCTTTAAGACATCAAAAAGAATATTGTATTGAATACTATCAGAATAATATTATTGGGAATAATCTCTTCTCCAGCCTCTGCAGACTAAGCAGTGCTGAGGCTACAGTCAGGAGAACAGCAACACCTGAAAGGTTATAGTGGCATTTTATTAAATTGCCTTGTTTTTTTCTTTATTGGCATCTGAGATGCATTTGAAAGTTTATGGCAGTGATGAATCAGCAGAAAATCACTGAACAATATCCCAATATGCGTGGGTGTGTATACACTGCTTAAAAATATTAAGGGAACACGTAACCATCACAGTACAACACCAAGTCAGTTAAACTTCAGGGATATCAATCTGTCCATTTAGTAAGCCTAAGTGATTTTGAATCACTTTCACCTGCTTTGGTGTAAATGAAAGTGACAACAGGTGCAATGGAGAGGCAACAGCAAGACAAGCCCCAACCCAAACAAGGAATAGTTTTGCATGTGGTGGCCACAGACAGTTGCTCTGTCTTTATCCTTCCTCACTGATTCTTCCCTAGTTTTATATTCTGCTAGTGTACTTATCACTACTTATAGCATGAGGTGGTACCTGCAGCCCAATCAGGTTGCACAGGTAGTCCAGCTCCTCCAGGATGGCACATCCATACCTGAATTTGCATGTAGGTTTGCTGTGTCTCCCAGCACAGTCTCAAGACCATGGAGGAGAAACCAGGAGACCGGCTGTTACATGGTGCACCTGGTGTACCTGGTGCAGGATAATAATAGTGAGTGTGAAGGCAGTTCCTTCATCATGAAGGCATTGATGCCATTGACTGGTCCTCATGTTCCCCTGAGCCTAAATCCAATTTAGCACCTATGGGACAATATGTATCGGTACATTCAACGCTATGAAGTACTGCCACAGACTGTCCAGGAGCTTACTGATGTCCTGATCCAGGTTTAGGAGGAACACCATCTGTTGACTCATCAGGGACATGCCCAGACGTTGTCGGGATTGCATACAGGCAGGCGGCCAAACACACTACTGAGACAGTATGAGTTGCCGTGATGAAATCTGCGCAAGTTGGATCAACCTTTATTATTATTTTTTTTTTTTTTTTTTACTTTGGTGTTCAGTGTGATTGTTGAATCCAGCCCTCAGTAGGTTGATGATTTTAGTTTCCACTGACCTTTTGTTATGTTGTTTTGTTCTCAACAAATTATATAACATACATCAGTAAAAATTTTCAAATTGAATAATTCATTCATCAAGATCTGATGTGTTCCATTAATTTTTTTTGAGCAGTGTATACAACCTAATGGTAAAATGTTACTGATATTTTTGACAGTTTTTTTTTTTGCTACTTTTTGACTTTTAACCTCAACATACAGTTTAGGATATAACTGCATCAAGGGATGTGCGTTGCATTTGTTTAGTTTCATGGGGTGTTATTTTCCATTAGCTGAAAACCCATTAGTGCAGGTGTGTGCTGCTTTCTAATTGATGCAATTTCCCATACCATCACCATTAGTGCATATTAAAATTCTGGCAACTGGCGCCAGCTTTAGCCTTGTGTGAAATGACTAGCTTGGGGCTGGGAGACTATAGAGATTCCTGTACTGAGATAAATGTGACTGCAGTCTCTATACTTCTGTGACATTTAAGTGCTTTGTGCCCAGCTCACTATCTTGACTGCACTATTTTGATAGTCTTTGGAGGATGAATCTGAGGTGCTTATGTGAACCTCCCCTCTGCCACTGTCTTTTCAAATTGCTCTGTGCTTGTTTTTGTAATGGAAACACAGATTAGCCACAATTTAGATCCACCTCACTCATTACAATATCATCATTTGTGTGGCACCCAAGCACAGTTAAAGAGGTGAGGCAAAGTTTATGTAGCATGCTTTATGTAACTTAATGGGCTTTACATCCATTAGCGTAACTTGATTACATGCAAACTTGTGGGCCACTTGCATGCAAATGACATTATGCAATATGCATGGACAAACTCAATGTATATGTATCTTGGGCCAAATGTGCACTCAAATAACAGATGTCCACGTGTATTTTCTAGGACTGTGAACTTGCAGCGATATGTATCATTATACAGGGGTAACAATTCAATATATTGCAACATGTTTCAGTACCATAAGCAAGGTGATATATTGCGATTTTTTTTTTTTTTTAAATGTAAGGAAAACTGTCATAGGCAAAAATAATGCTTTTGTACTGTACGCAAAAAATGCATGTTTTTTGCCTGAAGCTTCACTTGATTATCCTAAAGTATCTGTAAAGGGGAGACTTGTGGGTACTTATAGATCCCGTTTTCATTCCGTAATCTTGACGAGAGCTCGAAGGATTCCTTTGAAAATGACGAGGCCAGTTTTTCCTGGGCAAAATTTAGTGTAACTTTGGAACTTATTCAGCCTCCTTTCCCACAACCACATATGACATGTTTGGTACCAATAGATTCATTGGGTTTTCTAGTTTCATATAATGCCAGTATCTTAACTGTAGGTGGGCCATTGGATTCTAAGGAGGTCAATTAAAAATCAGTATTGTTTTTAAACCTGAACTAGGCCATACAACAAAGATACTAATCATAATAAAATATATATACGCACACACACACTTTTATCACGCTTGTGTCGTGTCATTACTCGTATCAGCTGATACTGAAAATTCAGGTATTGGTATCATGAAGGAAAATATGCTATTGGAACATATGTGCTAATAGGTCCCTAAATTTATAAACAATCCAAACTTATACTGCCTATATATCCATGAATAAAGCCAAATTTAACTTTAACCTGCTTAATGCGTCATCAGTTTCCATCTGTCAATGCTTATATCCTATAATCACATAGATGGCTCTCTGTAGGTTTGTGTAAGTAATGGGCCCTTAAACTGCTTCAGCGCCAGACCCCAGATGAGAAATTCGTTCACTCACCCTGGGAGCCAGGCTCATTAAAGCATATTTTTGCACTTATCACATGGGATCCAACTTGCAAATGGTCTGCAGGAGTCACAGGCTTTGATTTAGAAGAAGGCCGTAAGTCACTGGGCTGCACTGAACTGTCAGATTTCTCCGTTGCACTTTTTTTTTTTTTTTTTTTCATGTCTGCTGCATAATTATGTTGCCATTCCTCAAAAGCCTCTCTGCTACACTCAAAGATTTTGTGTGTCGCGCTGTTTTGACATTACACAAGGAATTCTGACTTTGCCAATGCCCCATTTCTCTGGAGGGGGTGGCAGCAAGTTGGCTTCTATAGTGAAAGCATGGCCAAACCTGTTTTATCAATGTGAATGCACTCACTTTTCTGTAGCCAGCACCATAGAGTAGCCATACAGACTGTGGACATCATAGTGGTTCCCCCAGGCCTGCTTGGCATCCATACACAGAGTCTTACTGTACATCACTTCATCCAGAACCTCTGGGGGGAGAGAGAGAAGATGGAGGTAAAGAGATGGGGGCATGGAATGAATCGAGAATATAGGACGCAGAGGTGAAGGTGACAAAAGGATGAATAAGGCGACAGAAGGAGTGAGAGACACTGATATATACAGCAATAGGAAGTGGGAGCAGTGAGGAAATGAGAGACAGACAGAGCAATGGATGAAGAGGATGACTAAGGAGGAGTGCAATAAAAAGGTGGCATCAGGGGAGCATGCCTTTTCCAGTTATGATCATCCTGTCTGGGACACAGTCGGAATAAAAGACATGGAGGAAGAGTCATTTTCAAAATTCCTCACCAGGGACCCACTATTCTAGATGAGTTTTCCTCTGGACCTGAACTTACTTTATGAGCTATTGTGGTGGAATTTATCAACTTGTGCACAGCATTTGGGCTTGCAGACTCATGACACCCTCTATTTCTTTGTAATACAGTATGCAGATTTATGCCTGTTTTGTAGGCAAGGACAAACTTGCTAACAATGCTGCTGTGACAAAGTTTTGAGACTCAAACAATTCTGGAAAGGAATCCAGATATTGTGGATATTACAGCCTGGTCTCAAACGAAAAACAAGACCTTCTCACTCCCAGCTCATCAATATCGCAGTTTGGGCAGTGGTCAATGCACAGAGGCATACTTTAGCAAAAGTATGTGATGAACCGGGCTATTCAACGAACTCCAATGTAAACTCACCCGTCAATATTCGACAATATTCGGCAATATTCGACTTGGAGCAAGTAAAAGAGCATTAATGGTGTGGTAGTTCGGTAAAGGCAGGCAGGAGGGAAGGTGGATGCGTCAAGCAAACATGACTTTCAACCAGGAAGCTGCTGTTTGTGTCCCATGTGGAACTAACTAATTTTGTTTATTTTTGTCAGTCCCATGAGTCTGGTCCGGTCTGTACAAAAATATTGCAAGAGGGGTACCCTGTGCGCCGGTCCCGATACCATGAGGCACTGAACAAGCGATGGTATTTGATAAGTTGGGAGTGAGAATGTGTTGACAAAAAGTAATGCACTATTTGTGTACGAAATCACTTTGTATGTAACCCATGTAATTGTTAACCGGGACATTTAAAGAGCAGCGAACGCCACGTTTGCCCAGGAGACTGGTGTTTGTGTCCCATGTGAAACCAGAAATCAGCATTGGGTTGTCACATAATTTGAGTATTTAAATAATGCCACTTCCAGAGTTATTTTAAGCCAAACCACAGTCTTTTCTTACCCCTAACCAAGTAGTTGTGCTGCCTAAACCTAAGGAAGTTGTTTAGTGTAAAGATGGAAGTTTATTTTTAAAAGACTGTAATTACATAACACATGTTGCTGGACATTTGTAGGAAAACCAGTGAAAAAGGGAGAATAAATTTTGTAAGATATACAAACCGCTCTTTGAGAATATGTTGGGATTTTAACAGCAAGCATGTAGGATGATCATGGTGCACAACATAGGCAAAAACAATTACATACTTGGAGTGTAGGGAGGGTAGTTGAGGTTGTTGTCAGCACAGCCCTTATTTGATCCTTTCTTGAAATTAGCCACCTCATTCATATCCTGCAAATGCATCAGAGGACACAGTTTGATAAAACACAATTATAACTTTTTTCCATGATAAACAAAAAGTGACCTGGGTTGAGCAAAGGTGTTTGAAGTAAGAAATTGTCTGTGTGTTGTAGCAAACAGCCTGAATAATGACTGAGGCAAGATCCAAATTTTCAGCTGAGGAACCATTAACAGCATAATATGTTTTTCAGCCTGTTCTTTGTGTGTCAGCCTGTGTTTGGTGCTCTTTATTGGCCCTTAGACATTCACCCCACAGAGAAGTAATTGCCACCGAAAATTACAAAAATTTAAGCTCACTGCCCCGGTGTGTGTGTGTAATTGGCTGCAGAATAATGTTATATTCAGGATTTTCGGTTGGCAAACAGCTAATCAGCGAATACACACCTTCATTTTATGTATTTAAAATTGACTTACAATCCAGAGGGCGTCATGTTTGATCTCTCTGGAGAACCGCTCATACTCATCAGCCCACCAGTCGATGCAGTTCTGGCTGGTGTAGTCTGGAAACACAGTCTCTCCTGGCCACACCTGAGAGGGAGTGAATACGAGATATGTGTTTACAAGTACTTTTTAATAGTTTTGGAGTAAACTCTGAAAACATTAGTTTGGCATCAGTGAGCTCACCTGCTGCCGGTATTCACTTTGGGTTTTTGTTTTGGCAAGGTTGCATTTTTTATTTTTGGGAGAACTTCATTAAAAATATTCTTCTCTTTTTTTTATTTTAGTTTAAAAAGCATCTGCAACATTAATTAGGCAAGACGCTAGCCTACACAATACAGCACAGGTAAACAACATGATGGCGACATTGGGTAAGATGGAGTAGGCGTAGGGAGCTCCACCGAGGCAAAAACTCGGCCCGTGGAAATGTCAGAGAAACAGCTTAGAGATGTGGAAGTGACAAAGAAAAGAAACAGAAGAGAGATGAAGAACGAGAGGGGGCGGGATTGATGAGAGAGAGAGAGAGAGAGAGAGAGAGAGACAGAAGAGTTGAGGAGGAGAACAGAAGAGAGGAGAAATCGATAATGCAATAGAAATCTCGTCGTGACTGTGTGTTAGAAGCTGTCCTTAATGGCATGTATTGAGGAAAAATGATTAATCCACAGAGAAAGGCGGAGACTGTGTGAACTCCTCCGTAGAGCACAGTAGATATTAAATCTCAAGGTTGTTCCACGCTAGCTATCTTTTACCTTTACTTCCTCTGCCAATAACTTTACAACCCAGTGTGTAGCAAAGATGTGAATCATGCTTACGTATACGCTCACATGCCTCACACACACACTTACACACAGATTTATAGTCAGATGCTTTTGGCAGGTGGTCAGAACTCCAAGGTCAGAGCTTATTGATAGTCCCCCACTGTTTCCACCTTTCTTTTTCCTGTCATTTCTTCCTTCTTTTAAATCCACATTTTTGTCATTCTGACATCTCCAGCTGCTTACTAATACCATAAACACTTTCAGCAAATCTGCCGGCATTTGTAGCTGCGTATTTGTATTTGTAGGTTTGCGTTTATGCTCTTCTGCCTGTCAGTCTGCCCACCTGTCTATCTTTTCTTCTATCTGTCCCTGTGCCTGCCTCTGCTACTCCAAAGTGCCACCTTCCATCATGTCTGTCCCTTTTTCGTGTTTACCTGATAATCTGTCTTTTTGTCTCTTGTCTGTTACTCTGGCTGACTTCCTGTGTACCTCCCTGTCACTCCACTGCTCAGAGAGACAGCCAGTCTGTCTCCCCGTACATTACTCTCTAATCTATTATTTGTGCCTGTGTCTGTCTCCCTGCACCGGCCTTTTTCTCTGCCCATGTTTCTGTCTGTCATTCCTACCTTTTAAACTCACATAGACTCCTTCTCTCTCGTTGCTGCTTTGTTTGCTCGCATCCATTTTTTACACAAGAGTTCGACCGTGTGACTTAGGTCCCTGCTATGATTTCACTCGCACACTGAAACATATGGGCCACCAGGGAAAAGCTTTTATCTTTATCTTTTGTGAGCAATTAGCCGTCTTAAAAGCAGAATAAATAGCAGCCTGTCTCTGTATCTCCTTTATCACTGACACAGCTGCCGCAAAGGTCATTTTGCAAAGACCCCACTGTTTTCATAACCAAGACACACACCGTATATTCATATGGAAATAAACTAGAATCAATTATAATCCTACATGTGTGTGCACAGACACAAACAATAGAGAACAGGCTTTCATTTAGAGAAATAGATACACATAGATGGGCACACAGACCGACTTTTTCCTTCCCTCTCTGTGTCTCCCAAACACACACACACACACACACACACACACTCACACACCCAATCTGTGATGCGTCGATGCAGAACATTTCAAGATTAAACACTAATGCGGAATCAATGCATATGTTTGACCTGTTATAAACAGCATGAAAAAGCGATTAACCAAGGGACCGGGCCTAATCGTGTGCGTAATCAAAAGCAAGACTATAAAAGCATGGGAGCAACAGACTTTTACCCCCCACCTCCACCTCTCTCTGCAGGGGAGAGCTTTTTAAACACATTCTCTGTGGGGAGAGGGATCAAAAAATAACCTACTGGAGGCCTGAACTTCCATCAGGGAATATAATGGTGAGCGAGTCATACATATACACAAATGCACACAGAGCTAATGCATATATTTATGCTTATTTTGCACAATAATGCAAACACCCAGATACTCAACAGACCTTCAACGCAGTTTAATTTTTATGAGTCACGGATTCAGCAAGGTCCTTAATACATTCAGGAGGAATCTCACCAACATTATAATGTTGCTCAAATCGTGCTGGTACTTTGATGGCCATCCTCAGGCTCTTATCCTTGTATTACATAGATTATTGGAATTTATCTCAATGCCATGTTCCTGGAATTATCTTGAGCATTAACTTCACAAAGCTGGACATTAACCTTGTCCCACAGATACAATGCTCAGTTGGTGCTTAGGGCCAAATGTGTACCCCAAAACTACCACACTTTCACAGGCCTTTTAAACTGATATAAAGCAGGATATTTTCATGTATTGTTCATATATCTGCAAAAAGTAATGCATGGTAATTTGTGTATATAAAGTCAATTTGCATGTAATTCATGTAATTGTGAACGAAGAAATGGAAAGACAGGCACATGCAGGGAAGGGAGGCTGTCTGGGTGGATGGATGGGTCTGAAAATACAAAACTTTCACCCAGGAGGTTGGTGTCCCTATTGAAACTAGAGGTCAACGTTGATTTATTTGTCACATAAATGTACTTAAGTAATGCAACTTCATCTTTTTCTAAGCCTAAGTAGTTTTGTTTCCTGATCCTGAGTCATTTTTTTGCCTAACCCTAAGGAAGTCGTTTCCTGTGAAGATGGGAGTTTATTCTGAAAACACTGTATGCACATAACAAGTGGAAATTGACAAGTACTGCTGGACATCGATAGGAAAATTAATGACGACAAAATTCAAACTGTAGTAGGATAATATGTTATATAAGGTAGAATGGAAGCATGGATTGTGATGTTTCTACCTTAAGAGGAATGCATACATCTGTTACATACATTTATGAGCGCAGAGATGATCAGGATTTTTCCTTAACCTATACTTTTGACCTTAAATACCATACTGTAGTAACCATGCACACACATTTTGTAGGGAGCAGTTGTTAGTAATTAAAGTGTCGGTGACTGAATATGTTTTGCTAACTACATTATTCTGAGTCAAATCTATATGCTTTAGTGTGTACAATTCCCAACAGTTTGACAGTTCCTGAGATGCCAGAGTTGGTATATTTGGCAACAATCATGCATCTTAAAGTTGTTTGTATCATGTCTGTTGCCAGTTGAAACAGCAGAACAGAAAGAACCTCTCAAACATCTATACCTTTTGCTGTATGGCTTATACCTTTTGCTTTACAATACACTTCATGATGATCATATATGAATAACACCCTTCTTGCACTTAACACCTGTGTTTGACCCGCGCTTCGCAACATTAAGCTTGACTCATGTAGGGCTAACACATATCACTGTTATGAGCCATTTACACAAGATGTAAATATCGGGCATACGTGGGATGGAAGCATGGTGTTAAAGAGGCATTACCATCAGGAGGAGGGAAATCTTTGCTTGAATGGAGATAAATATCTAATCAAGGGGCCACTAAGTGCAATGTTTCATCTGTATGCATGCTCACCTCCCCTATCAAAGGAGTTTTCCCATCTGATTCAGTGACCCAGGCGTTCTTCTCAGTCCCACGGTCATAGGAGCCATATGGAGCATCCCCTACCCTCTTACTGGTGGCTATTGCAGGATCCTGTGGCAAAGGCATACACTTGTAACAACAATCATTTGGTGCATTGGCAAGGCTGTCTAATGAAAGTTTAGAAATTGCTGTGTTTTCACTGGTTTAAAAAGTCAAGCTCAAGTTAAAAAAACAATGTGGGATGAAGTTTTAGTGATGTATAATAATGCAAAGTTCTGGGATTTATGTCAGAAACAATAAACCATCCATTTCCGCTGTTCTTTAAACTCTCACATAAGTTGATCATTAATGGAGTCAGTGATTTGCGAAGTTTACTTTTATATGAGAGCAAGCTCCCAGTTAAAAACAAATATCTGGCAAACCTCATTACAGCTGGAATACTGTATATCAATCTGACACCACAGCAACCAGTGCCTGTTAATGTGCCAAATACACACTGTAGTGCTTCTTACCAGGATGAGGATATATCTCTGTCCCTTCTCATGAAGGTAGTCGGCAAACTGAGGCAGCTCGCTGAACTTGACTTTGTCATATGTGAAATCTTTCTTATCTTCCATGTAGTCGATGTCAGTGTACTGAATGTCCTGCATGAGTAGAATAAAAATAATGCTTAGTGTATGGGCACCTCATGTACGTGCCACAAATATAAAAATGCAGTTCATGAAGAAAAAAATATTTACAAATAAATTCAGTTTCCTAGTCTTGCTTTGAAATAATCTTTTTGGAGTAATGCATGTGATTTGAATACCTTGATGAGTTTACTTCAAATAGGTTAGATGTCATTAGATATTCAAAGCGTAATTGGAAATGCTAAAATGCTGGCATGGCTTCCATGTATTAAAATAATATTTGCATCTTGCATTAATGTAATGAATTAAAAATGACTCTTAATGGCTCTTAAAGTTACCTGCTCATGCCTCCACTTCCGTGCATAACTTGAACGCATCCACTCAAAATTTAGCATCTTCAGTATGACTTGAACGCATCCTTCTAACAGTCTGTTCCCATCTCAGCATGGCTAATGAACAGAGAAGCATTTGCACTGCAAGCCTCACTAGGAAAAAAAAACTAAAACAAAACTAAAACTGCTATCTTGTCTGACCTGCCTTCGCTGGAGTTTTGGAGACCTGATGCGAGTGCTAACAACTTGGCTAATGTGCTGCTAAACCTTGGGAGGACAGTGGGAATGCACATTATTATTAGTATTTTTTTTTCCTATGGGTTTGACTTTCTGCTTGCTCTCTGTCTGTTCGTCGTCTGCCAAAATCTACTTCATATCGATGGAGCAGATGGTTTGGAAGATTCTGCCAGATCCTTCCTCTAATGGTAATCAGCTCCAGACATATTAGGGAGAATGTGATAATGCCCTCTGTGGTCTATCTAATGGTTATCAAATATGTCCCTGAGTACAGCAGGAGAGAAAGCAGCGGCATCCTAATGTCTTTGGATATGAAAGAAAGATTGGAGATTATCAGAGTGAAATATTGAGATGGGTGAGACAATTCGTATTTGATCTTTGAATAAGACTTTAACTTGTGGCCTTCGTTGGTGCAGTTTTTTCTGGGTTGTGATACAGTTGGAGTGTTTTGTGAGGACCTATAAAGATAGGCGTTTACTTTAGTAATTAAGGAAGAGAAAGTACATCAAATATCGGCGCTCTGTGTGGACTTCTTACAGTTACTATTCGTGAACCCAGATGGAGATAAGCAGCAAGGCTCGTTCCCAAGGAAATGTCAACCAGAACTGGTATTTATCTAGTGTCTCTGAAGGGAAGAGGCGTTGGAGTAGTTTTAACATTCACATCAGGATGAATGAGATAATGAAAGGAACTCGGTCGATTGATCTTTGATCAGTGCTAACATTCAGTGACGCTTGAAAAATAGTTGTCCTGGGATTGAACCTATGAAGCCCAGAAGACTCTCCATTATTTGACAGAAAGCTGGATTACCCCGTCTAAGCTAAAGGCCATCCCTATCACTCTGACTGTCTGTCGAACTCCTGCTTCAACCTTCATATCACGTCTCCACCGATAGTGTAGTGGTTAAGTCTCTTGCCTCTGGAGCCACACAGTAGTGCATGAGTGGTTCAAATTCAACAAGGGGTGTGCAAGGTGAAGTATCGATCCCACCCCCAAACTAAAGAATTGCCCCACTGCACATACAATGCATTGTCACAACATCAGACTTCAGACAGTTGGTCTTTGAAATTCACATTCAGTCTTATTTCAACATTTGACATTTGACATCTGAGGTCAAATTCAAAGATCTGCCTCTGCTTTGTCTCCAGTTTGCAGGAAAATGACAGGTTTTCATTTCCCAGACTCTTGTTGATTGATAATGCTTGCACGCTTCTGATACTTTGGGTGAATTTTTCTCGCGTAGATTCTCAGTAACAGATTGCCCATTCCTCTCTGTCACAACAATCGGAACAGTGTGAATGGACACAGAGAACTTGCCGCCTCACCTTACACCTAGTCTGATAGGATTTTATTGTGCTAATAAACGCTGTGCAAACAAAATGTGACAGGAGTGTATGTGTGGTGTTTACAGGATTGACCTGAGATACCTTGTGAATACCGTGTGTAATGCACCTGAAATCCATGATATGCTAGAAATATATTTATTTCAAATGTGTTTAAACAGTTCACATTTCTATCACAAGAATATGAATACAAAACCACAGACAGTAGTGGTAGCAATAGCCTTGGCAGCCATTTTAGACGGACAAACAGAGAAGCGTCTCCTTCCACTCCGTGGGACTTTATTTCAGAAAAAATATGAACGTAGTCAACAGAGAGACAAATCTTTGTTTGAGCCGGTTTGAATTGCTACATGAATCACACATATGTTTGTCTATTTACATACGATAATATTGCAAGTTAAAGAAAAGATTGTCTTAATTTACGTTTGTTGTAGGATCATTTAGTTTTGTGTAAAAACTACATCTTTCATCTCGCACAATCTATGTCACCAACTCTAGCTGGCTAAACTGTGTTCCACACACAAATGACATCTTACCTGATGTGTTTTATCCAATGAATCCTGGTCTTTTTTATCAGCCAGGAAGTGAAAGTACTAGCAACACCTGTTGCGAAACACACAGGCATCGTAGCTTTAGTGTGAGAGACATCACTTATGCAACTTTTGGGTGTGTTGTCTTTCTAATTATTTTTATAGTCTATTTCAGCAGTTTTAAAAGAAACTTTGACATTCATTTGCAAAATTATGTTTTAAATTGACAAACTATTTGATATTTGTGATTCATGGTGCAATTCAAACAGGATCAAGAAAATTATTCGTATCTCACAGTTTACTACCGTACACATTTTTTTACGATATAAGGTTCCATGGTGGTCCACCTGAAGGGGCAGGACTTCACCTCTCTATTTTCAGACATACTGCATATAAACAGCCTAAAAAGAAAGAAAAGCAAGCAGATAGGATCTTACATATGGAAGGGCCACGGCACGGTTTCTTTCCACAGTTTTCTTGACCTCACTCAGGCTGCCGTAGTCCCACCGAGAAAGCTGGAAACCCAGAGACCAGTAGGGAGGAATGACCGGCCTCCCAGTGAGCTGGACAGCACAGTCAGGCATATTGTTATTGCAAATACTGTGCCAAGGCAACTCACAAACCAAACTACTACTCAGAGAACTGTGTGTTGTAATAAACAGTATACTGCATACCTTTTGTAAAAAATAAAAATAAAATAAATTAATAAAAAATAAAAAAAAAAAACAACAGTCATTAATTTGTGCCTTACCACAAGGAACTCCTGCACCACTTGTTCTGGAGTGTCTCCAAAGAGGATGTAGAAGTCAAGGACTCCTCCAATTGTCCTGTAAGTCACAGCAGGAGCAGGCTGCAAAGTCACCTCTGGGAAAAAAGACACAAGATGAAAACGCTGCAAACTAAATCCTAATGTATTTCTGTAAAAATGCCCTCTTAAGCGATTGTGAGACAGTGATGCCTCTATTTTGATATTGTTTTTTGGTTTGTAGTTTTGTGCGGATACACATCATCTGTGTAACAGTCAAGACAATCCATGAGAGGCCAAAAAACAATAACAAAAAAAAAAAACAAACTGCTTTTGTAGCCGGAGACTATATACTTGAGTAAGAGAAACATGTCAGCGGGCATTCACATTGCTTTCAGTCATCCCCTTCATAGAATAAAACAGTCATGCAATATTCTGTTTGATTTGTCTGCACAATTTTTGATTGAGGCAACAGTATATCCAATTGCGTTAGAAAGATGAGGCATAACTGATGGTTCATGTGCCCTTGAACCACTTCAAAATGGCTTTCTTTTTTCAATGTTTTATCTGCCTGTGTACATGTGTTATACTATATGCTCTTTTTTGTTTTTGCACACTGCTGCCATTTCAAAACACATCTCTGCCCACTTCCCTGAGGACATGGCCATTGTGTGTTCCTATATGTCCCCAGCATGTGTGCATGCATGTGTTCTTTTATCTTCACCCATAGCGTTGCTGTTCAGGAGAAAGACCCCGAATGACTTTCCACTCTCATCTTCCAGACAGAGGAAGAATGGATAATGTCCGTAGAGGTTATGTGTTCCCTAAGGCAGAGAGGCAGAGAGACAGAGGGATGAGGGGATGTAGGGAAGAGGTTCGAGGTGTACAAGGGACATGGGAGACTTATTGAAGCAGAGGGGGTGACTCCGCTACCTAATCAGCTTACAAGGCATTCAATTAGAAGCCCTTTGGGAAGGAGAATACACATGTTGGGAGCGCACGTAAACATGGCACGCACCGCGCTCACATCCTAGATAGACCTGTCAAGTGTAAGCCTTTGAACACACAATATGTCTGGTACAACCACAAAAACAGGGGGTTAACATACTTTATAGATACAGATGTACTATTTATCATTTTGTTTGTATGTACATGTGCATGCACGTGTCTTAAACCATGCAAGTATCAGTGGCATTAAAAAAGGATTTATTGATTTAATATTTAAACCTGCATGCATGTGTGTGTGCATGCGTACTCCTCACCCCATTAGGGAAAGCGTCTCTGGTGAAGATAGGCCAGGTTTTCCAGTTAGTGTCATGGCGATACTGTCGATGCACATGCTCTCCCAGGCCATAAATATTATGGGATGGAAGCTTGGCAGAAAGCTGCAGGTACTGGTCTGCAAACACCAGTGGAGCCATTGTGGTGTCAAACCTGAATATGTTTTTAAAAAGAACGGGAGGCAAAAAAAAACAGGAGAACAGGTCATCACTGGGAAGTGAGAAGACAGACTGGTGTGAGAAAGAGAGCGAGCAAAGGGATGTGGCAAAAAAAGAGAGCAGGTGAGAGAGAAAATGCGAGAGGAAATAGGAAAACAAAGTGAGAGTGAGATGCAGCATGAAAAGAGAGTGGGAGTGGGAACCAGGCGAGGACGCGTTGAGGAGTTGAGCTGTAGAAAGAGGAAAAAAAAAAAAACAAAAAAAAAAACAAGGGAGACAGACCATCCCGTCAAGCTCTAATAAGCCCTCTGGGTAGCATTTCTCTAGCCTTCAAAACAAGACATACACTAGTTGAAATACTGAGTTAGCACTAGAATACAGCTGCCAAAACTATGATGTAGAGACAAAATATTCAAGTGAAGCTCATAAATGCTTTGTTACTGAACAGTCCTGACAACACAAACACCCAAATAGACTGACATAAAGATTATTTACTTTAGTTTTTATTCATATAATGCTAATAGGATGACCAGGAGTGGCTACATTTGTGTTCAGTGCAGGAGTTTATTCACAAATTGTTTTTATTACGAGGAGATAATGCCCACACACCAGCCAGAGGGGTCAAAGAGCAGAATGATTACGAGCATCATTACTCCATGTGCACACACACTCTCTTTCCCCATCTATCAATACAAGTTTGGATATCTGGAGATTAAACATTTACGATGACTTGGTGCAATTGTTTATATGAAAAGTAATTTTCTAAACCTTGTTATCACTCCATGGACTTCTTAGTGGCCATGTGCCAAGCATGAGATTAGAAAAATAGTATCAAATAGTTATAAAAACAATAACCAGCCAGCACATGCAATATTGCTCTCGATAATGATAACAACCACTAAAGCTGGAACAGCACAAAACCTGCCAACACTGCACTGAAAACAGAAATTTCCAAATTTCAGAGTGGCAGATTTAGTACAGTACTAAATGATTGATCTTACAATTCCTACAAGACCATTAAAAAAAAAAAATCTTGTACGAGCATGATATGAGTAAGTTATTAATTTAACAGCTTGTTAAAGCTGCTTTTATAAACAGCTACTAGATGTCACATTCTCCCTCCCCTGTTCCGTTGCATTTACTTCACAACAAGTCGTAGCCACTTACTATCAGTCTCAGCCATTTATCCATTTTGTTCTATACTGATGACCCAGCGACCTGATATATGATGACATATTTAGGAAAAGACATACTTTTATTTGGTACCTTTCTAAAGACTCTGTGGATATATTATTTTTAACAAAATATTTGTCTACTTAAAAATGTTATCAGTAAGACCTACGACCTGAAATAATTAAATAGGTTGAATATGATTAAGCCATTAGGAACTTATTTGGTGTCAACCACCAGCCCTCCATCAATAGATGCTGGTATTCTACTTAAATGCTAGTGAACACCTTGGAAAGGTCCTATAGGATGATTTAGTGCCAGCATGGGTGTTTTTATACAGCTTTTTGTTTTCTTGTGACTGGCAGAGACCATTGCATTGACCTCAAAATTAAAGTGAGTTCAGAGGTGGTACCCTACAGGACGAGTATTAAATGCAGAGAAGAAAAATCCACCTTTTTGAATGAAGTATAACCTTAACAAAAAAAAAGCCCTTGAAAACCTGAAGGCTGACATATCACCTGAATACACCAAACACACAGAGTGATAATGGTGATTCATGTAACATGGGGCCCCATAAAGACAGGGAAGGGAAAACCTAGTTAGAGCAATTTTGGCTACTAAATAGCTGCTAATCGTCAGGACAATCTCACTACCGCGTGGTTGAAGGCCGTGTGCAGTGTTGAGAAAGACAGTGCATTTCACAGTGGAAATAAATTATCTCAGTGTGAAACGTCAGGAGAGTGAATATATTTAGTGCTACTATCATATAATTACAATGTATGGAAAGAAAACAGGTAGTCACTGCTAAATGTTTAGCCATATCTGGACATGTGGCGCTGTGGCTTAGTTGGTTAAAGCGCCTGTCTAGTAAACAGGAGATCCTGGGTTCGAATCCCAGCAGTGCCTTTTGGGGGCGGCAGTAGCTCAGTCCGTAAGGACTTGGGTTAGGATGTGGAGGACCCGGGTTCAAATCCCCCATGGACCAAGACCAACTGGTTGCTGGAGAGGTGCCAGTTTACCTCTTGGGCACTGCCGAGGTGCCCCTGAGCAAGGCACCAAACCCCCAACTGCTCTGGGCGCTTGTCAGGAGCAGCCCCATCACTCTGACATCTCTCCATTGACATGTATATGTACTGTGTGAACTGTACTGTGTGAACAACAGAGTGTAAAACTGAATTTCCCCACTGTGGGACTAATAAAGGAATATCTTTCTTTCTTTTCTTTCTTTCTTTCTAAGTCTCATTAAAGTAGTTAAAATGTGGCTTTCACCTTCGCATAAAATAAACTAGATTTAAGAGAAATGTTTGCCTTGCAGGGATTTTTTTTTTTCCCTGCAACGTAATCCACTCCAGTTCACAACACCAGAACACAGTGGTGTCCAAAACACCATTAGTGTATGAAACCATGGTTATGATATTTAAGCCTGTGCATCACATCCTAGTGGTAATAAAACAAGGTTGTCGTGCCCTAATAAGCCCTATTTTTCACAAAGTGCCATATTCTATATACTGTAGCATCGACAATAATAAGGGTTTAATGCTTTTTGATGTTTAATTGGAAGTGTGTGTGTGTGTGTGTGTGTGTGTGTGTGGAATAATTGTTCACTGCGATGTCACCCAGGACTAACCAAGTAGCCTGGTTTGACATGAACGTAATTACTTGTTGCTGTGGGAAACTAACATGTAACATGGCAAGGTGTTACATCATTAATGTGGAAAGTAATGCATGGCAATAAGATTATGTGGCACACAGACCATTATAGAGGATTTCAGACATAACTGCATCGAATGTGATGCAAAGAAACAATGTTAAAGGCAGGGTTGGTGAAGACTTTAAAAACAATTTTTCTTATATTAATTGAAATTGTCATTATATCCCATCTGTGGCTGTCACAGGACTGCAATAAAACCATCCAGTCATTTAATTCAGCCTGACGTGACTGGATGGGCTACCTGCCAGTCTACTTGCCTTCCTGCCTGCACTTGCTGTGTGGAGTCAAGCTGGTAGCTTGACAGCTGTGAGTACTAATAGTAGTCATGTTTATTGTTTACGTTAATTATGATATCTTTACGAGGGCTGTCAGTCGATTAAAATATTTATTCACAATTAACTGCAAATCAATCACATTTGTCATCTGTTGAAAATGTACCCTTCAGGGAGCTTTGTCAAGAATTTAACACTCTTGTAATATGCTGCTTTATGTGAATATATGTATATATTATTGGAAATCAATTAATACAAAACAATGACAAATACTGTCTGAACCAGGTACTGCACTTAGTATAAAAATATGTTCATATCATTATATGTATAATCATGTGTTTTATGAAATTGCACTGTCCCCTTTTAAATAAACTAAACTAAACACGGCAAACTGAAGCCAGCTGTCAGTGTGCTGACTTGCCCCAAATTGCATGTGCCTAACATGAAGTGGGCATGTCTGTAAAGGGGGAGCCCAGAGAACCCATTTTCATTCCCAATTGATTACCAAATACTAATGGATTCATTAGGTTTTCTTGTTTCAAATGATTCTTCACTTTAGCTTTAAAATTAAAACCTAAAAACTGCAAGTTGTATGAATGCGTTGAAGAAATTAGTGACGTTAAAACAAATTTGTGTTAATGCATTATTATTATTATTATTATTATTATTATTATTATATGTGAGCTTTGACAGCCCTAGTGTTTATGTTCATAATGATAAGAGTGTGAGGGTGGCTTTCAAGGGAGGCCTCAAAGGTTGGGCGGATTTTGGGACTTTTGGAGCTAGTGCTGCCAGCTACTTTCATTGGAGAGTTGGCAACACCGGGTTGGGTTTTTTGGTTGTATCATAGTGTATTTTTACTATTTTCTCAAGATCACTGACCCTGCCTTTAATATATAGACAATTCTCAATTCTATAAAGTAAGTGGGAAAAGACTGACAACTGCAAGAGAGAAGCAAAAGGTGAGACACTGAATCAAGCTCAGCTTGTCTTATAATATTTTTGGGTACTATGGCACCTTCTATATTTTGTCTCCAGAGTTACATCCACACAGTCTGCTCTGAATGAAGCTTGCAGTATCACTTCACTAAAACCATAAATGTTTCAACAAACACCCCTCTCAACAGGTGCAGCGATATACCCTACATATTATATATTGCATACACTGCATGTATTATAACACCGTAAAATAACATATATACCTGATTTCACATAATGTTATTCGGTTGAATATACAAAGTATGTATCCATCTGCTTGCTTTTGAAATTTCTTGTACTATCCACATGGCAAACAATGTCATATTGTAGTTCAAAACAACTTTGTCCCTGTCCAACATAAATACACACACACACACACACACACACACACACACACACATATATAATACATATATATATATGGTGACCACTCACAGGACTTTTTTGTTCTCCATCCTGCGCACAGTAAGGCCAAAGGGTTTGTGTGTCATCTCCAGTGTGTTGCTGATGGGGCTGGAGGGGTCACTGTTGAGGCTGTTGATGTGCTCGTGGGGGACTTCGAACCTCTGCCTTTGGGTATCATAGATCTGAGGAGAGAAGCAGCCATACCGGCAGTGTGAGCGTGGCCTCACATCTCACGGTCATGTTCGTACTTTGTTGTGTCGGCGCTATTTTTGTCCTCTTTTGTTCTGTACAATGTTTGTGTTAAACACGCTTTGATAAGAACTGCTTTTGAACTTAATTCAACTGGACTAGATTCATCTCACAATTTCCTCTGTTGTTGTCTAAACGTGTGTGTGTGTGAATTTATGTGTGAGCAAAAAAAGCTGGTGTCAGTGTGTACCTTGAATCTGAGTCTTCTGTTTGACTGCATTTCTGCGTGAAATGACAGCTCTTGTACATCGGCTCCGAATAAAGAAGGAGAGGCCATCCTCTTCAGCTGGGCTTTCATTACTGCAAAATTAAAGACATGGTAAAAGGAGGGTAAAGGTTATAATACAGTTATAAATATTCATTTTAAGACATATTTCACATTTAAGCACTGAACCCCCAAAATAAATTAGGTAAAGATGAAATGACACAAAAATAGTACTTTTACTGTGAAACTCTAGTGGTTCTGTTGCTCTACTTTGTAGGGCCTTCAGTTAGGTTTCAGGTTCAGTTTCTAGTTAGAAGTAGCGATGCACTGATCCAGCTTTTTCACCCCTGATTCCAAAAGCCATACTTGGGCTTTGGGTGTCGACCAACACTGAGTATCATCCGATACCAGTGTTGAATCAATAAGCTGACTTCAGTCTTTTATGTATTAGGTAACGTCAGGCTTGACTTAAACATTGCTTTCTTAACTTTGCAAAACAAAATATAACAAATAAATATAATTTATTGAATTGTTTTTATTAAAATAATAAATCGTACACCAACAACTTGGCAAAGAAACCTTCAAAATTAACAGGAATTAAAATTCATGTGTCAACATTTTAAATGCAGCAACAAATAGATAAAAAAGGAATTACAATTTCACTGTATAATGTATATAGTACTGTATATAAACACTGAATGGAATTTTAATAGCTTGGTCCCGTTGTCACCAATATCCAACACAGCTATTTGAGTCAGTATTCGTCCGATATCCAATTTGGTATCATTGTATCCCTAGTTAGGGGTTGAAATAAAAAGCTTTACATTTTGGGAAATAATATTCACTTTCTTGGGGAACGTTGGGTAAAAAGACTGACGTTCTTGGGGCTGTACAGTCAATATAAATCTATCGCCAGCAGCAGATCAGTTTAGCTTAGCACAAACACTGGAAGTGGGAAAATGTCTAGTGTGTCTCTGTTTGCAGGTATCAAAGTCAATCAACTTATATATCTCACTAGTTAATATTTGTTTATCTTGTTTATTTAACCCATTCGAAACCTGCATATAAAAACACAAGACACATTGCGGTTGCCCAGGGGATTATGTGCTGCCAGTTGCCTGGCAACGTCACGGTGATGGCAAGAGTCCTGGAATCTTGAGTTATTGCGTTAATACTTATACACTCATGTATGACCAGTATTCTGTTATAGGCCTAAAACATGAATGGTCTATTTAATGATCACATTGTGCCCCACTGACATCTGAGATCTAGAAAACAATTGTGCACCAATCACATTAGTTATCTGGGCAGCATAAGTGCACTTACATTTAATCATAACACAACAAATATCTATTCCCTACAGTGATGTGTGGACTGCAACAATAACAATAAACTGCAGCGTTCTCAAGTTTGGACAGTCGTATCATTCATCAGGTGAACTGGAAAGGAATCATTCAAACTCAGGTGTATTCCCAGGTTATACATTTACCAGTATGATCAAAGGGTGCAATATGCTTACAGAGTCCACGGTTGCCTATGAGGAAAATGTGGGCAGTTTGCATAGTATCCTTGAGCCATAACATTGACAAGACTTGTATAAGAAGGTCTTTCATTTTTCTATGATGGTTAAAGTCCCTGTTGAGTAACATTAATCTCAGGCAGAGGAAGAGAAATGGTTGTTTTTGATAATGGTCCTCTCAGTCTGAGGACTTGCCATTTTTCAATTTAACCACAGTTGTCACACAAAACAAATATTGTTAACAAATATATATTTTTTTCTTTTCCAAAAAAAATCTTCCATTCAAACGATGTGACTGAAAATATTGATATAAAATGTCCAATGTTTCTTCTTCTGGGTTCACATAAGGCAGTGAAATCAGGCAGAAAATAGGAAAACCTGCATGCTGCAAAGTCAATCATGTTTTCTGATATGCCATCCATGTCATATTTCACAGAGAAGCATGCCTTGGGCAAAGCCAGTGAAAGAGGAAAAACGAATGTGAGGAAGACAGACGGACAGATTGAACGAATGTGGAGCAGCTAGAATCAGAAAATAAGCTAAATAGAAAGCAAAATATTTTCAGCATTTGGAGACTGCATGAGTTGGAGAGCAGTATGGAGAGAAGGGAAATAGGGATTTACCGTAAGGATTCGGTTGCTCCACTGATTCCACTGTGTATCCATGGTTGGTTGAGAAGAAACACCAGGGAACATTTCTCTCATCCAGTGGGCTCCAGCAACATCCACGTCGCTCACATTGCAGCTATTTGAGTAGGGAAGTTGACGTGGTTATCATTATCATCACCCACATTACCATTATTGTCACCATTGCTACTATAAACAGTGTTGTTACCGTTGTTCTGATAATCATTATGACCAGGGTAACAGAAATCATTTCAGTTTCAATTGTGACAATGATATGAACTGAGTTACAAAAACCAAAGGAAAAAAAAAAACAGTCATTATGGAAACTTCAACTCCTTCTCATCGCCCATTCAGTTAAAGGCCTTCTCCATAAATATAAATTTGCATTCTTGGAAATGATAGTGACTTTTACCTTTGAGGCTCCGGCATCAGGGAAACAGTCTACTCTCTCAGCCAGAGGAATGCTGGGACACTGAGGAATGAATTCTTCAGTAGTTTCTGCCAAAAGATGAAATGTTTACTTAAAACCAAAATTCAAAGTGGAAACCCAATAATCTTACCATGATAAAATACTGAATAGCCTGCACACTAATTTAAGATTTCTATCCATGTGAGCACTGATCTGATGCCTCTCACCGATAGACCTCTTTTGCCTTAAGTGTCCCAGTTTGCTATTCCAGTGAACCAGCATGCACAATACTGGGACGTCCCTATAGAATCCAGCCATCATTAATGTTATTTAATATTACCTGTGATTGTCGAATATGACAGGTCAAACTGTCTTCTGTGAAAAAGAAGCCAAACCACCATGTTTTCCTAAACCTAAGTCTATTTCTGGCTTAATCTTAACCAAGGCGATCTTTTCCTAAGCCTAACAAGTGGTTTTCTTGCCTGAACGCAAGGAAGTTGTTTCCTGTGTAGACTAAAGTTTATTTATCAAAGTATGTACTGTATACATGCAATGAGCGGAAATAAGGAGGAATCATTTTTGTAAGATATCATATGAGAACATATCATATGTTGAGAAGGGAGGTTGCCACCCCTTTACAATGATGATTTCATGACCATAACCTCGTGGATATGATTGTATTTGTTAGATAGATTCAAAATAATAATAAGTGCATGTTTTCTTGAACTATAGTAGAAATGATATTAGTTGTGTGATGATTAGGCTACATGTAACTACATTTGGTGTTTTTAATGGACTTTGGTCTCAAAGCAAAGATAGATTGCTTCTGTCTTTGTGACAGAGAAAACAATTTATTGTAACCATGCTTGCTTGATAGCAGGACCAGTCCAAGTAACCTGGAAAACGTGATCAGTTGCTCTTGGCTTTTGACTGATGGAAGAGATGGTGAAGGCTTAGGGCTATTGTGTCTAAGTTTACTTATACATCTTTATGCATGTGTAAGCAGCTGTTCACCTACCATCTTTAAGGACCCCAGGTTCTCCAGTGACAAACAGAACTATTAGAGCGACGGCTACCACGGACATCAATGTGAATATGACCATTAGGGTCACCTCCAAATCTGAGAACCGCCTTTTCCCCATCTAACACACACATACACACATGCACAGAGTGTGAATATGAAGGTCAACATCATTAACATCCAATAATGACACAAAGTTTACTAAAGGCAAGGTCTCAGAGGTCTCAAAAAACCTGTTTAATGAGGCCCACTGGCAGAATACATATACACACACATATGCACCAAGCTATAGTAAACACACTCATATGTTTTCCTTGTATTAACCTTGGATTTAGTAAAATCTTTCTAAAGTTGAAAAAGCACACAAAAAAAAATAATACTGCCCGATAGGCTTGGGCTTAATATGTGTGAAGGCACCCATCATATCATTCAAGCATTTAGACTTCACTCCAACGTACTCTTGGAGACAAAAACAAGGTGAATGTACAGTATGTGTGTGTATGTGTCTATTTGGGGGAATGAGAGGCTCATAGCCATCCGGTTTAATGTGCTGTGAAGAGCAGAAGAGGGCAAAGAGAAAGAAGAGTCAAACACATGCATGCCCCCCTGCACACCATACAGAGGCACCACAAATCGCCTGCAAACATGCAGTCTAACACTGAGACACACAAGCAAACACATTCATACAGTGCAAACCTTTTAGCCTCTCTCTTCTTCCATTAAGCTTACACTAGCTGCCTAAAAATAGCTTCCACCCATAACAGCATATCATGTTACTTTTCCTGACACACAGCTGATCTAATGTGTGTAGATGCACACACACTTTATGGTTGTACTGTTGAGGTTTCCATGAGTGCAGACTGTTTAGATTTTTATCTGATATTTCATTTGAACTTTTACTTAATACCTGTGGTTCCCTGGTTACTTTGAGACGTATCCTTAAAAGTTAATGCCAGCCCAAGAGGAGGTTTGTCACCTGTAATTATGCTCATGACTGGCACAGTAAAAAAAATGGATCAGTGCAGTGTACATCTGAATAAAAAAAAATCTACCCAAAGCCCTCCATCGTCATATATTCCTCAGGGCTGTATTGCAAGTTTACAGTGGATAATTTTAACCTTTATTAGGCAAAGTGCTACACATAACCAACATTATCATTAACAAACTATGTCACAGTCTGTCTACAGAAATATGGATAAAACTGCATAATAAAACCATCTGGAAGCTACATAAGGTTGAATCTATATCAAGAAGAATATTTAATGCAATGCATCCACTCGCATCCATCATCCAGTATCCAGATTTTAAATGACATTGTATTATAAACAAATGCTTTAAGTGTAATATAGAATAAAGATTAGTTTTTGATCAAGAAGACAGCCTGCAGCTGCACACTTACCTCGGCTCGCTCCACTGTTCAGGGCAAAGTGCCTTTTGAGTTCAAGTGAGATAGCACCTTATAATCCACAGGATGTATTGTGGTCATAGGGTCTCACCATTCCTTTACTGCATTGTGTGTGTGTGTGTGTGTCTGTGTGTGTGTTTTACAGTCTGAGCATGCAGACCCCATAGCTATAAAATGTCTGATAACCATCTAAAGTGTGAGAAAACAACTGCAACCTAAAATCCCCATATCAGCTTGTTACAATCAATCCTGCTATCATGTTTGATTCCACAGAGGTGTGTGTGTGTGTGTGTGTGTGTGTGTGTGTGTGGTGTCGTAATTTACCCAAAGATTAGTGTGTATTTTTGTTTTATGTAAGCTGTGACTCAGCTCGATTAATCTTTACCCCACTGTTACCACACCACCACTAATTTACACACATGCTCACATGCTCACACACACTTTGTAGTATTTAGTTGACTGGTTGCAGTACAAGCAAGCAAGCCATTAGAATACTAATACTATGGATATACGTATAGCTATAATATGTAAAGAAACCATTGGGATCAAATCTTCAGTTATTTTTAAACATGATCATATAACATATGATATGGAGTCCCTGTATCTGTATTGTTATATGTGTCAGCCTTTATTCGTGGTAATTTTCCAACTGGGACTCTTATGCTTCTCATTTGTCTCAAACCACCACAGTGGTGGCATTCTAGCCAGATGTTGAAAAGTTATAAATGCATTCATCTCGGCAAGATGCATACAAAATTTGCACTCCTCCCATAATGTAACTATTTCAGTAAACAGTCTCTGGAAATAGCCACTCACTGTTTGATTGCACGCTGAGCTGCTGTAGCATTTATCTAATCTTTGATCAGTTCAACCACTGAATAATCTTTGAGTGAGAAGCCAGTGTGAGTTAGTCAATAAAGACAATAAAAGCTTTCTGTCGCTCGTTATTCATTCATGAGTTTGTGTTATGGATAGTTGTTAGCTAACGCTAGCTAAACTGTAATGTGCAGAGGTTATTCTAGAGACATTTCTGGCAGCTCCAGGTGTGTTACCAAGGGCAAACCCTGCTTTGCATGTGGCCTGGAAAAATCAAGACAAGTTGCAATCTGATTTGTGATCTAGTTATCAGAGATGCATATCTGTGGCAAAATGAATGTGTCTTATATCTCATTTGGATTTACCCCGATACAAGGCACTTGAAATGACCATTGTATGATGAACAGATTGTCACCATGCCTTTGAGTGTGGCCGTTCTGAACAGCTATAAAAACTTCAAAAACTGTTTATTATGAGCATATGTATTTCACAAATACAGATTAAAGGGAATTAATGATTATTTTTTATGATCATTTAGTCTTATGGTGGGGCTGCACGGTGGTGCAGTGGTTAGCGCTGTCGCCTCACAGCAAGAGGGTCGCAGGTTCGAATCCGGGCTTGGGACTCTTCTTTGTGGAGTTTGCATGTTCTCCCCGTGTAAGCGTGGGTTTTCTCCGAGTACTCCGGCTTCCTCCCACAGTCCAAAGACATGCTGTTTAGGTTAATTGATGACTCTAAATTGCCCGTAGGTGTGGATGTGAGCGTGAATGGTTGTCTGTCTATATGTTGTCTGTCTCTATGTGCCCTGCGATGGACTGGCGACCTGTCCAGGGTGTACCCCGCCTTCGCCCAATGCCAGCTGGGATCGGCTCCAGCCCCCCCGCGACCCCTAACGGGATAAGTGGTTGATGATGGATGGATGGATGGATAGTCTTATGGTTGTTTCCTATTTCCTATTAGTTTGGTCTTTAAACTATCATCACAATTTCCAAAAGGCTAAAGTTTGTCTTCAGACATCTTATTTTGTCCAACCAACATCCAAAAACCCAAAAATATTTAGTTTACAATTCTATGAAATGAGGAAAAGCAGACAATCAAGCACCATGAAGAAGCTGTAACCAATGAATTTTGGGCATTCTTCCTAGAAAAAATGACTTAAACAATTAATTGATTATCAAAAAATATGTTTTTCTGACTGATTAATTGTTTTAGCTCCAGAGAGAATAAAATATCTCTTCACAAAGCTGTGCTTGTAATCACACAACTAAGAGTCGCTGTGTGTAATTATTGCTCATTTTTACACCGTCTTTGTCTCGTAACAATGCCCCCGAGGCTTTGTGGGTTGAAGACAGATGACTGCACCCTCTGCCGTGACACTAACACAATGCCACAATCATCATCATGTAGCGGTCGGCAACAAAGATGAACAACACTCACCACATCTCTGGCCGTCATATATGTGGGAGTCGTTGGGACCCACAGAAAACCAGGGGTCTGCCTCTGAACATGATGTCACAAATGTGAAGTTGTCCAGATTTGTTATTCAAAGTTGAATTGTGCACAGTTTCTACATAGTCAGACATCCATCTGTGCCAATACACTCCATTTGGTGATGTCGCCAGTCATCCAAGTAAACAGAATGGACAGGATCAACTGAACGAGCTTATTCGCTATCTGGAGAGACAATCATCTGCTCTTCCGACACAGAGCCATTATTGCCATGCTATACGATCGAAGAAGCCAGTATGAACTCTGGTTGAGTGTGTGTGAGTGGGTCCATGTAGGTGAGACAGGTAAAGACAAGGCGTAGAATAGCTTTCCTAACAGTAACCGTGATACCATGTGTGCAACGATGATTTAGGAACATCTTATGCGAGTATATGTGCATGGAGATGTAGGCGTCCCAGTTGCTCTCCGATCATTCTGCTCACTCGTTTTTTCTACTCACACATCCAATTCCACTCTGCCACTGCCAATTTCAGGTGCTCTCCCTCTAGAATGCAGCGCCGGCCGATTTCAATAGAACAAACTGAAATTGGCAATTCACTCCCCCGTATCGATCCAGTCACTTTAAGACTGGGCACTCGACATTGAGAGCTGCCAACCAACCAAGATTATATATATGTGTGTTCATGCGTGTGTGTGTGTGTGTGTTTCTCTTTGTGTGCATTGTGGGTATAACTGTGAACCCTCACCAGTATCGTCGAGAATCAATCCCTCGATTGTCTATCTGACGGATCTGCATAAACCAAGAGTTAATTGCTAAAATGTCTCATTTACAGTTGGCTCACATGTGGATCTGCATTTTTTTTTTTTTTTTTTTGCATTTTATGACTTTTGCAGCATTTTATAATCTACACTCCCTTCTTGTAACTCTGTTCTCTTGAAGCACCGTAAAACACTCTCAAGGTCTTGATATAATAAATGTGTTTATACTGATTTTTACCTGGCCTCGACTCTCCACTGTCTCTACACTAAATTATTCTCTCCTGTGATAAATTCCAGGTCTATTAATAATTGACAATATGAAGGTATAGCAAATTTTCGCTCAGGAAGACTACTCTTCCAGTACATACAGTCTACTGTAATACTCTGTTTAATGCTTAATATAGGAGACATTCCCACGCTGTGACACGATCTGTCATCACACTTCCAGCTTCTACATCATCCATCCATCCATCGTCAACCGCTTTTGCCGTTATGGGTCGCGGGGGGGCTGGAGCCGATCCCAGCTGACATTGGGCGAAGGCGGGGTTCACCCTGGACAGGTTACCAGCCAATCTCAGGGCACATAGAGACAGACAACATATAGAAAGACAACCATTCATGCTCACATCCACACCTATGGGCAATTTAGAGTCATCAACTAACCTAAATTGCAGGTCTTTGGACTGTGGGAGGAAGCCGGAGTACCCGGAGAAAACCCACGCTAACATGGGGAGAACATGCAAACGCCACACAGAAGAGTCCCAAGCTTGGTTTGAACCTGCGACCCTCTTGCTGTGAGGTGAGAGTGCTAACATATGCACACCACCATGCAGCCCAAGTTTTATAATAATGTGTTGGTGCAAATCACTATTTCTTACCCTTGAACTGCTAAATGTGTGCTCATGAATTACTTCTTTTTTTTTCCCCTCAATTAATACTGTCACATTGTTTTGAACACCCAGAGTGTTAGCAGCTGGCTAGTGTAAGAGTCCATCTCCAAAAATCCCTGAGTTAATTTCCACAAAATTATAATTCTATCTGCTGCATTCAATTCATTTGTCCATGTCCCCTTTGCACTCCCTTTGTCATGCATTTTTAAATTGACATTGTTTCAACACTCTTCATTGTTTGCTCTGCACTGGCTAGCTTTGCTGGTTCAGTGCACACATGCTGTTGTGACAAACACTGGAGATATCAAGTTGTGGAAGATGTACATGATGAGCCACATGGAGTTTAAATATAGACTGGGATGCACGTAAGTATAGTACTGTTGGTTTTGGCTGTTAACCCTTTGGTGTCCTTGTTAGTACAACAGATTGTTACCTCTGCCAAGGCCGGGCGTCTTGGAAGGAGGTTATGTTTATACCGGTGTTTATTTGTCTGTTAGCAGGATTGCTCAAAAGGTTTGCGATGGATTTGAATGAATTTTTTTTTGAGGGGTAGGGTGTGGCACCATAAACAACCCATTACACATTTATAACACATGCACAGTGTTGATGACACGTGACCGAAGCACCCTTGGTGATTGTTGGAAAGAGTAATGACAATGGTTTAGGTGGGTTTTATTTTGTTTCTCTGCAGTTTGAATGAAATGTTTTATGGTGCTCTGCTAGCTGATCTCAACATAAATAAAAATACAAGTGGATAATGGCTCAAGCTCAGCGGAGAGGAAGGACAATCATACCTTAAAAAAATTGTCAAGTATATAGAAAATATATAGTTAGTCATTATAATTATTATTGAAGAGCTCTTTACTAGAGACCATGTATGTGATATGATTACTATCTTCATATGACCTGGCTCAGGTTATACCCTGTTTAAACCCTGTAAAACATGAACTTACAGAGAATAAATGCAATAGAAATGTCTTCTATGATTCAATTTGTCTGTTACAAAAAATGTCAATTAATGTAGCTAGAAATACATAATAGTTCTATTGTCTTAGCTGTCTCCTCAGTGGACAGCCTGTGTGTTAATTTACTTATTACTTTGTTAGGTTTTAAACTGTGAAATATTGCCAAATGGCTGACATTTTCTTCGCTCTGACTACCGTTACCCTCTCTTCATGACAAACTACCTGCAATCAGTTCTTCTTTGCTGCTTTTAAAACAGCAGCATGCTAGTGCCAGCCATGATACATCCATGGTGACAGCATAGTGAAGGGTTTAGGAGAAGTGAAGAAGAACGGATTTCTGGTTAAACAAATTGATTTTTTCTGGGTTAATAAATTATGGTATTGGATCTGTGCATAGACGGGTGTACTTGCCGATACCAAATTTTGGGCAGTATCTGACACATTTCCGATACTGGTATTGGAACAACTCTAATTACTAACAGCAGTAGTTATATGTGCACACACATTTTATCCCTGTTACCGGCTGGGGTCTGCAGTGTTCAGCTGTTGGCTCAGTGCTGCTTTTTATGCGCTTGATCTCCATTCACCTCTTCACAGGAGAGTTCCACTTCACACATTAGAAGTCCATCTGTAGAGTCTGGTGAATTGGACTCTATTTTATACACAAGCCGCTTTTGTATCTGACACACATAATTTCATTAAACTGCTGCATACATGGCAAGGTGTCATTGCTCAGAGACCTTATAGCAGTGTTGGGCTTTGTTGATTCCAGGTAATGGCTTTGTGTGCGACTGGTACTTACATTAATACACTTGCTTGTTTCCAATAAGCACCCTAGTGTTGCACATCTAACGTAACCCCAGTGATGAAGAGTCTCTCTTAAGGCATCTGCAATTACCAAGGTGTTTCCTTAAATGTAAGTCTGCCTCCTTAAAAGGCATTTATGCTTTGCTGGTAGTTTAATTACAGTCTGAGCAAACATGCTACTCAATACCATTTCTAATTAACCTTGTGTCCTAGGCTTTTACATGTGAAAATCAAAGTATGTTTCAGCTGCATAAAGCTGGTAGAATAGAGTGTGGATGAAATGTCTACATCCCAATTTGTTTTGAATGATAAATTATGTGATTAACGCCGATGATTTGTGCTGTTATTGACATCTGATTTGCATCAAGTGTGTTGAGTCTCCCACATGTTGTAATACGGCTTGTGATGTGTAATGGGATAACCCCTTCCTGACATATTAAACTGCTGCCACAGGATGAAGTTTAGTGGTGGAGAAATGATTAGCTTTGCCTTCAGCCTCACAGAAATCAAGCTCACGAAATGGCAACATAACAATGAACTGTCCATGTTGATATAGCCGTTCAACCTCCTAGGAGACAAATTCATCGAGCAATTATGCGGGGCTGTTGCAGTTATTCTGTGTGTGTGTGTGTGTTTGTAACAGTTATACCACCAATGACTGCACAAGCCATAACATGCAGGTGGCCTTTCTAAGTGTTCCCATTATGCGGCATTCCCCATAAGCATGGCACAGATGTTAGACCCCTATGGGGGAGCAACAGCATATTAAATGAAGATGGAAATGAATATGCACAACTGTATTCACACACACACACACACACACACACACACACACACAGTTTCTGCTGCATCATTTCTAAGGGAAATGTCATCCATCTGTGCTGCTGCTCTCATGTTTTGACAGGAATAAACTCACACACACAGTCACGGGCATGTGCATGTACATGCACTCACATGAAATAATGAGTGTGCTAACACCTGTCGCTGTTGAGCTTTGATAGTTGCTTTAAATGCACTGTGCGCTAGATCTGCTATAATGATTAACCACTATTTATTTGTGTGTTGTTATTCACTTTCGGTGCAAAGCTCACCATTTGCTACTATCTGTGGAGAGAAGGTCAAAGTGTTAATATATCTAGCGTATCTCCTTCTCACTGTCTTATGTGAGGCACGTTGTGAAACCTGGGGGTGACCTTATGAACTCCAGAGGGCCTGCAGTTCAAGGGAGTTGTAATGAATAGTATCAAAGGAAGCTGAAAGACAGAATAAATGAAAAGACTAAAAAAACTTCTTGCTCTCCTTTCATGTGTTGAGTTCTCAAATTTACTGCTGCTGCCGAGCTGCTCACGGTCTGTGGAGTATCAATATTTCATTATTTCATATCTGTGTGCTGTGCAGAAGAGGAAAGAGTGCCATATCTCTCTCTTTCTCTCTCCTTTTCGGTGCATGTGCACATAAAAGATGCTTTAGTTCTGGGACTACACCCCCCTTCACCTCTGCCATTCTCTCAGATTGCATAGCAGATTTCAAAGCTAATATAATCTGACAGCTAATTATCTTATATTGAATGTGCTGACGGCAGCATAACAGTCATGCCATTAAAGGATAAACACTGCACAAACAAAAGTCACAGTCATCCAATTATTTCATTATTAGTATTTGCACTTTTTCTTCCTCTATATCCCCAGTGCAACATGATATACATCACAATCATTCAGAAAGAAGAAGAAGAAGAAGAAGAAGAAGAAGATATTCCTTTATTAGTCCCACGAGGGGAAATTCAATTTTTTCACTCTGTTTTTAACTTATACACGGTACATGCAGACCCGAACACACACATGCACAAACATGCAACAATGGAGAGGTGTCAGAGTGAGGGGGCTGCTCCTGACAAGCGCCCCGAGCAGTTGGGGGTTTGGTGCCTTGCTCAGGGGCACCTCGGCAGTGCCCAAGAGGTAAACTGGCACCTCTCCAGCTACCAGTTCACACTCAGTTCTTGGTCCATGTCGGGACTTGAACCGGTGACCCTCCGGTTCCCAAGCCAACTCCCTACAGACTGAGCTACTGCCGCCCCACAAAGAGGTCTACAGGGAAACATATCAACTTCACAATCTTGTATCTTTCATTCTTGCATGCTGTACCGATACTAGAAAGTAATCGCAATACGCTGCCAATAAAATCAGTACAATTTTTAAGTGATGTATGATAGCAAATATAAAGCCAACCATCAAATAAATCACTAACTCAAATTTAGGGGACATCAGATTACTGTATACCATGTCATTTATTAAATAATATATTTTAAATTAATAAAAAAATAGCTCAGTGGGTAGAGTGAGCTGTCACCACAAGGTTGGCAGTTCAATCCACGGCTCCTATAGTCTGAATGTCGAAGTGTCCTTGAGCTTAATCCTAAATTGCTCCCTGGGCGGCAAGGTCAAATTTCATGTATGTACCTGTATGTATGTGACATATAAAAGTTTCTTTTTTTCCCTGTAGTATTGTTTCAGTATCTGTAGAGAGAGATTAGGTCATAATTTTTGTATTATGACAACACCGTTCCACAAAAATCATCTTCACCTGGATTTATACATTGAGGTCTTCCATAAAAGTAAACTGACTTTTATTGGCAGAGAAGCTGTAATGGATTGGGCACTAATGGACAAGGCTTATTTTATGCATATTGACTGATGTACATGCATTTAGCTGGCACTCACTGGGTGAACCTCGGTTCAGCTCCTGCACTGGCAAGCATCTGTCCTGCTGCAGTGTTCCCTCCAGAGGTGCTGTTGTGCAGCTGATCCTCTCCTTCAGCCTGCCCTCCCACGATGATGATTCTGCAGGCCTTTCTGTGCAGCATAACATTCTGTCTTCTTGCACACAGTCTTCTTGTAGGTGAAGATTTATGCATGTAATACCACACCTGTGTGATATCATAGTATTTGGCATTTCTGTTGCATTGCTGAATTTTGCAGTTACACCCCTGTAGAACATTCACAGCAGCTTTACTCACTCATCATCGTCTTCACCTGTCAAGCAAGCTCAAAGACTAGAAAGATAAAAGAAAACATCAAGACACCAGGTGAACCTTTAGACAAGTTGCTGAGACACTATCTTTCTCGTTTTGTGTGTTTTTATGGGAGTTGCATCTGTTAAAGGTTTTCACAGACAATCCGCATGTATGTGGAAAATGTGAAGACATTATTCATCAACCTCAACTTTATTACACTGGGGTGTCTCATAGTCATCTAGTCATCTTATTTTATTATTAAGTATTAACTTATTTAAGTTATCTTGACTGCAAAAGGATCATTTTACATTTACTTTCTCCAGCCATTGGAGATGAGCAGTGTATCACCAAATGCAATTATATCTCCATTCTTATGCAGACTATTAATCCTAGAAATGAATCCTATTTCTGCCTGACTTAGAAGCTGTGCAAATGTTTTTAACGTCATCTCTAAAATCTATGTTTAATGCAGTGAAAACGATCAGAACATTTATCAAAACCCAAATGTACATGACGACCAACTTTATATTTGACTAAAATTTCTAGATGTATCAATGCAAATTACACTTTTTAAATATTGTCATACTTTTTGTCAGATTTGGACTAATATAATGTGGCTATTAAGTTTTTAAAGTCGTGCTGAGATATATCTTATTAAAATGACAGTGGATGGATTGCAGAGATATGATCTCTGATTACACTGCTCCACAATAGATAATAAATAATAAATGGTTCCGACAACAAACAAACTGCGGCGTACACTTGATGTTATAAAATAAAAAAAACATGTTGGTCAAACATGAATTAAAAACCACTTCAGAAATAAATATGGAATTGTTGTACCATGAGATTAATTAACATGCTCATCTAAAGTTCAATTAGCTGTTTTATCCCCCCACCCCCCATTCTCTCCCCTCTCTCTCATCAGGCTTTACGGGTAGCAACAACGAATCTCCCCGTTGCCATGGCAACTCTGAGCGGGTGATCTTTTGTCAGGTGCCAAGAGCTTGCTGCAGTAGAATAGTGTTGGTTATGGGTGCGTGCCCGTTTGTGCATGTGTGTGTGTGTGCACACTTGCACATGGCGCTTCTGCAAGTGCGAGGGTTAGCAGGATAGAAAGACAACACTGTGCTGCTTATCTTCAAGAAACCCCGTAAATCCCCTTTCTGTCTGTCACTCTCACTCCTCCAGCAGCGTGACTCTCTTTTTCTTTCTTTCCCGGCTTCTCTGTCCGTATCTCCCTTTGTCGTTCCTGCAGAAACGCCATTGTTGCATACTTCACTTGAAAATGAATTAAAGGCAACTTTGACATCCCCCCTCTGGTCTTACCTGCTCTCGGGTCTCGTTCCCTCCCGAACGCAAGGACACAAAGCATGCAAACTTTCTGCGTGTACTTTTTCAGTTTTTCTACACTTACTCTCCTCCCTCGCCCTGTTCCATGATATGCAGATTCTGAGCTCTCAAAGCACAGACTGTATTGATCTTTCCTGTCCTCCCTCTCAATCTCTCTCTGTCTCTCAACGCTCCCTCTAGCCATTACCCTTCCTTCATTCCGCTCTTTTCTCTTCCTTCCTCCCTCCATCTCTAATGACCTCTCTGCTGAATCAGAGGCCATGAAGAGTGATGGCACATCTCTATTTCTGTGTAAGGATCATTACAAAAATATCCAATACAAGAATCAGTCTCCACTGAAAGTTAAACAGCACATAGCACTGCAGCTCCAATCATCTTGTGGCGCAGCTTCTGCATGCAGTTATCCGAACATGTCTGTCTATGTGTGTGTGTGTGTGTGTGTGTGTGTGTGTGTGTGTCCTAAATTAGGTGAATGACTTGTTGTTGCTGCGTGGCTCTGCCTGCCAACACAGAGGCCCTCTCTTCGACTTCACTTAATCAGTATGCAGCTCCTCTCTGCATCACTGTCCTTGTGTTATAAATACGTCGACGCACGCACACTCGCATACACACAAAGGCAAATAAACACACACGCTTAATCAAAATTCTGTTCATTACTTCATCGCCGTCCTTGAATAGCATGTATGAAAAGAGAAGGAGCAGAACTTGGACTGTGTCCAGAGTCCGAAACACTCGTGTGCATGTGTGTGAACACGCAAACTTTCTCCGTCACCCTCCCTCTCCTGTTCCACACACACACACACACACACACACACACTAGATCACACACTCAAACGCAGACACTCATGCGAGAGGCCCAAATATGTGAACACATACATACACACAAAGTCGCTCACTTCGGGGTGATAAATAAAGCAGTGCGAGCTCAGCAGTAGCCCTTTTCCATGTCAGGCTTTACTGATGTCTGGTTCAATCCAGGGGAGTGGTTCAGTCAGGTCCCACCAGACCAATCTAATCTGAGACCCACAACATGTACACACACAAACACACACACATACACAGCTATGAGTGAGCATTTTTCATCTTTCTCTTACGCACACTGACTTCTTTATTTCTTTAGTCTTTAGCTGAGCCAACTGTCAAAAATAAATAAATAAATAAATAACTTGATGAAATGATTAAGACTATTCTGTCACTGCTGTTCACCTTTTGGATTACTGAACATGAGAAGACAGCATCTGTTAAAATTTCAATTAACTTGCCAAAACATGAATGGGGAAAGGCCAGAGATGAAACTAGATGAAACCAGTGCAAATAATAATAATAATAAAAAAAAAAAAAAAAAAACAAAAAAAAAAAAACATGCAATGATGTGAAACCACCAGAGCTGTGTTAGAACTGAATATAAATTGGAAACTTGCAAGATAAAAAGGAAAGGTGAAGAGGAAACAAAGCCTTTGCAATTTCAAACTTCCTCTGAGAATGCAGGCAGGAATTTTGCTCACTGAAGTGCCGTCATACTGACAAGTATAAACAGAAATCACAAACAGAGGTCCCAAATCAGTACTTTGCTGAAACCGGAGAAAACAGCCACATCCAATCACCTAGGTCTGTGCGTTTCACGACTGAGTGACTCAAAGCAGTCCCTTTACAGTCTGGACTTATTACCTCCACACACATATACCCTACCAGTCCTTTAGTACGAACTGAGAATCAACTCTCACAAGCATCGAAGCACACAGAAGAAAATGAGAGTTTTGAGAGAGAAGACTAGACAAAGGAATCTTGTGAATCCTGTGAAACATACTGTATGTATGTTTCTATGTAATCCACATAAATATGAACCAGGAAATATAAAGAGCAAGAAACGCTGCATTTAGTGGTCGGGGTAGATGGGTGGGTCAAAATCACCAGACTTTAGCCCAGGAGACCGGCATTCATACCCTGCATGAAACCAGATGTCAGCATTGCTTTGTCACGTAGATTCCATACTTAAGTAATGGCTCTTCTAGAGTTATTGTAAGCCAAACCATGATCGTTTCCTAAACCTGACTAAGTATTTTTTGTCATGTAGCTTTTGTACTTAAGTTATGCCACCTGTGTTATTTTAACCCAAACATCAATCTTTTTCTAAACCTGTTTACGAAGTTTTGTTGCCTGACCAAGCTGATTTTTTTCCTAACCCTAAGTAGTTTTGTTTTGAAAAGACTGGGTCAGAAATTGACTTGTGGTATGTTGAAAATCCATGATGAGGAATAACTTTCTGTAAGATATATGAATGGTTGTATGAGAATATATTGGTTTATTCCAGTTTTGGGTTGTGTGATCCACATACACACATGCAACAACAACTGACAGATGGTCTGGATATAGAAACCCAGGTCAGATCCACTGTCCACACAATTACATGGACAAAAAGGTAAAAGCATGTTGAACCTTTGATATGTATCTACACTCTCTTCAAACTGAAATTAGATTCTGAGAAGTATAAAGTAAAAGAAGTTTCGTCCCGTCATGCTGGTCTCTCTCACTACCAACACTGCGATTTTACATTTTTCTTTTCTTTTAAATGCAGACATTGCAGATAAAAAGTGAATATGTCTTTTTCTCTGTGGCCCACTATAGCATGGTTTGCACTAGTTCCCTCTGCCTGCCGTAGATAGCCTACAGCTTCTGACAACAACCTCAGTGTCAGTCCTCTCCAACCTCTTCAAGACCCTGGCTTTGTTTACTCATGCATGCTTGAGCATTTATTCATCCAGTTAAGAGTCCAAAATGCAGGCAAACATGGGGTGGGGGGTTGGGGGTTATTTGTTTGTACTGATACGTCTGCCCTCTCCACTGCACCAGGATGATCAAGATGTAAACACTCAGGATGATTTTACTCACACATTACTCACAGGCTCAGATAAGGAAGGACAAACTGAAGAGAAAAGCTTGAATATAGCCAGTATGTTAGATATATTCTATGGAGTTGAAGATCCATTTTCTTTTTCAGGCACAAAACTTGGGCCTAAGTATCCCTGGAGGTAATCAATAATTTTCTGCTCCTATCGACTCGTGTAACATAAATGCTTAAAAGCTCTTCAGTATTGCATGTGAGATTGTGCACCGCTGAGACCACTGCACTTACATCTCATGCATGAGATTATAGTATGTGTGAAAGGGTTAATTGTGTAAGGAGCTTTAAGATTAATTTAAAGGTGGAATACATTCCTTTAAGGTAATGTTCTATAATGTGATGATCTAAGTAGCATTTAAATGAATGTAGAGACATATCGGGTGGTAATGGCACTGCATGTTATAAATGGGCAATACAGTATGTAATGACTATAACAGCTCCCGGCTACACAAACTGTAGGAGAAAATGGGATTTATTCATTTTCTGAACAGGGATTATTCAATGTAGAGAACTATTCATAAAAACAGCATCTTTACAATGTTTTCCATTATATACAACTTTGAACACTTTCAGGAAATGGTTACCACTAGCAGCGGATTAGCTTTGGTTAGCATAAAGCCTGAGAGCAGCTAGCTTATGGGAGCAACCCAATGTTTCCAGTGTCAGGTGTTCTCAGTATGAACTCACATATTGAGACATTGATAAGGGTTTTCTTTGTAGTTAATTGCAAACAAATGAAAGCAGTCAAATGCAGTTTCAATAGAAAAAAATCTGTTCATCCACCATGGAGATATCCATGTTGGGGCACCACCATCCAAGATGGTGGAAAAGACAATGAAACTACACTTCCCAGGACTCTTCTTCAACTCTCTGTCTTACATGATCTTTGAGGCTTTGAGCTCCACAATCATTGGTTACTGTAGCCTGTGACTCATTCACTTGCACATGTGAAATTGGATTCAATCAAAACAAAGGACTTCCTTTGTCTTCCCCAGTTTTATTCTCTTTCTTCTATTCTCTCTTCTCTTCCAAATATCTTCCCTTCTTCATCTCCCCTGCTGCAGGAGGTCAGTCTGACCTCCTTCCTCTCACCTCTCGAGAGGTAGAAGCTAAATATGTCCGGTTAAGCAAACAGACATATAAAGGAGGAATCTCTGAATAGAATGCAGAGGACGCAAGTGCCTGCCTTTTTGGTCAGCTATACTCAACAGAGCAAGGAAGTTAGCATCAAGCTACCAAGCTGCTAGGAACAAAGGAACAATCCAGTTTTCTTTCCAAATGGCACAACTGGATCCCAACACAACAAGGACAACTTGAACCCTGGAACCACAGCCTTTTCCAGCCTGGCTTCTCCAGCTTCCACAAATGGATTTGCCAGTGTTTCTGTTGAACTGTGTGACGTACTTGCTTTTTAGCACAGCATTAGCACAGCATTTGGCTAGGCAAGACTGTTCAACTCGATTTCTGTAAATGTACATGTATTGATTTGGTTTGATGTTATTCATTGAGTTTTACTGTTGTGATATTGTTTTCAGGATATTTGGGTAGCTGGCTTTGCTGCCTCTGATGAGTTTAGTGATGCTACACAGACACAGGGTCTTGCAAGCAAACTAACCATCTTTTTCTAACCCACTGCATGATCCAACACACATTTATTAATATTAATTTTATCAATTTTAATAATTAGGTTTAATATTTCATTATAACTAGACCAGCTCATATCTGCATCCCCAACATCCATTTATTGAGGAGAAAAAAAAAATGAGAGCCTAGGTTTCAAGGACTATAAAATCAGTAGAATATTGACCTAGACAAACATACATTGCTGAGAACATAAAACACCTTGAAAGATCTCATCAATATGTCATATTTAAAGGATATTAAACTGAGAAACATAGCACTTTGGTAACACAAATATGCTTCCCCTGTCACTGCCCCTGGCCAGAAATATTCCAGCACATAACCCCTTGTAAAACTGCAACAAACAAGAAACAACATATTCATTTGTGAAATTTAGAAGACTAGTGCAGTGCCTGTTAGGAGCGCATGGCCGCTAGGAGTGGGCCGACTGCTTGGCTCCCGGTGTTGCTGTTTGGAGGTGTTGTCGGGGGCATGGCTCTTTCAGAGCTTGTGGTCGTTTGGAGCAGGCCGATTGCTTGGACCTGCTTGCATCACTGTCGAGCTCATCACACATTGACTCTTGGGAAGTTAAAAACGGTTCAGTTGCAGTGTTAGTAGTTTCATCATCCTGCAGCAAAAAGAACTACAGTCAATGAGATGCGCCCTGTAAAGGCCCTCTGCACACAACTTGCTTGACACAGTCAACACGTTCTCCCTCCCAACTGAAACTTCCAAACTGAAAATGCTGCTGCTTGGTCAGTGACCCTCGGCATCGGAGACCAGTGCATGGGGTAACCCTCTGGTGTTACTTTAGAACGTGTCAGGGAAGGTGTCCTTTCAAAATAAACTTCCATTTTCACAGGAAGTTATGTTTAGGCAACACAACAACTTAGTTATGGTTAGGAAATGGCCGCGGTTGATGTTAACTTTACTGACTAGTGACTCACATGACTCATGTGACTCACAGGGCAGACGATAATGAGTCATGTGACTTAAGACTGCCATGATAACATAATGACATAACGACTCACGGGACACAATCAGTGGTCTTCTGGTTGAAAGTTTTGAGTTTGCTAGACTCATCTATCTATCTATCTATCTATCTATCTGTCTGTCTGTCTGTCTGTCTGTCTGTCTATCTATCTATCTAAACACACTAGCCACACTTGCTGTTTAACCCTGTTTTCTGTCTCTGTATTATGCTTAGCTAACTGTTTTTAGAGTACAAATGAGAGTCATATCAATCTTATTATAGCTCAGCAAGAACCAAATAAGGGTATTTCCCAAAATGGTAACCCTTTTCTTTAAATGCTATCACCCATTTGTATTAGTAAGTAAATATACTGTTTCTCATTCACATTCCCAACCCATGTTTTCACTGCCAGCCAGAGATTTGTATCAGCAATCTCTTTGCTCTAGCCTCTGGGCTACTGCTGCTCCTAAACACCCCTGTAAAACCATGACATGATATAGAGCGAGGGAGAAGGATGGGAAAAATAAACGGGGTCAAAGTATCATCAGATGATTGTAGAAGTTCAAAGAATGGGGGCAACAAGAGAGGGTGAAGGAGAGGATGAGGGTAGCCACCTCACCTCTCTCTCTCCCTCCCTGTCTTTCTTTTTTCTTACACACACATACGCACACACACACATACACATACACACACACACACACATGCACACCGTACATCTTTCAGTCTCTCTGTCTCTTACATCAACCTGCCTGTCAACCCTGCCGACCTGAACGATCCATCAGCTGCTGCCGTTCCTCCAAGAGATGGAGGGAGGGAGAAGGATGTGAAGGAGGTGAAGGAGAGAGGGGAGAGAGTGAAAGAGGGACACCACCTTTGATGCTGCTTCAAAGATACAACAAAACAATGGAGTGGCTGAGGGGAAAGCGGGCTTACTTAAAGCCTCTGAAACCATGGAGGAACCAAAAGAGGCTGCACATTTATCTCGCACTAATTCTCACTATTGCTAGTAAAAAATGCTAAAAGCTCCAATTAAACCAAGCAGCAATCACTCAGTGCAATTCCTCTGACGTCTTTTTTTTTTTTTTTTAAAACAAAATAATTTGGCGTAACGACCAGTGAAAATGATGATAAATTACCCTGACTTTTACCTTGAGTGCCAGTCCAAATTACTGCTATAGTATTCTAGCTATTTTACAGTCCATCTTCGTCACCCGCCACTCTCTCCATCACCTGCTCCGCTCTCCTCGTCACCGCTCAATCATTCTCCAAACCGCATTATTCACGCAGCCCAGAAGATTACTCAGTCAAAGCAGTTAAGCATGCTCGTAGATCAGACATTTAAAAATAGGTCCCGCCCTTTACCTCACTGTCTCCTCTCCCTCCCTTCACCCCCCTTTAGTCTTCTCTTTAGGTGTTCATGATTTCACTTGTCTGCAGCGTCTACACTGTTTATCTCCCATCCTCTCTCCTCTTCACCTCTCCATCTCATCAGTCTCTCCCTCTGGTTCCTTATCACACTCTGTCCTCGCCTCTCTAGGCAAGATGGAGAGAAGGAGAGAAAGAAGAGACCAGAGTAGAAGAGGAGATAGTGGCGGGAAGAGTGACAGCAGCTTACAGGGAAGTGGGTGGGGGCTTTTTCCCTCTCTGGTTTTCCATCTCACTATCCAACTCTTTTCTCTTTTTCTCTCTCACACACACACACACACACGCACACTGCAGGGGTCTCTGTTCTTCTCTGTCTAGCTGTGTTTCCTTAAGGGTTCTCAGCTTCACTCATACACAGCTGAAATCTGCCTGGTGCTGCCCTCACTTCCTGACAGCAGCTATACCTGCACGCACACTTGCATGCATGCCTGTCTGCACACAAACGCTCACACACGCCTGCAGGGTAACACAGGAATATACACAGACACAAAATATCCTCAAAAATACACTCACGAGCAAAGCAGACATGCAAGACTCGTGCTGATTTGCAACAGCAGCATGCACTGTGCTAAAGCTACTGCTTTTGTCCTGCCTGGGACCGTGAATCAGCATTCTCCCTGAATTATAGGGCTGCATTATGGATTCTCTCCGCAACCCACATACTCTCTAGAAATTGTTCAGAGAAACAAACACACACACACAGCTGCAGCTACAAGACCAACCGGCATCAGTGAGATCTTCTTAAATAACAAAAAAAACAAGTGCTTAACGGCAATTTTTTCCTGTTGGTGAGGCTGTTTTTTTACACCACCACAGAAATTACACAATCGCTTAGCCGTGGCAAGAAGAAACATGCTTGTCCTACGTTCACACTTGCAGGCAGAGCTCTTTAAATTCCAAATGGGATAATAATAATTTTTGGTTTCCTCGCTGCTCGTCTAAGTGCCTGTGCTTTGCATAGAGTTACAGATTAGGTTTCAACATTCATGGTCTTATTAATTGTCTTTTTTTTTGGGAATAGCAAGAGATAATTTATGCTTATTCGAAACCAAGGCAAGGCACTTGCCAATAGGTGATAGGAAGAGGAAAAGGCAGTGGTGATATAGATTAAAGTGTTTTTAAAATAACAGATAGAAGCCAGATATAAGAACAGATAGAAACCAGATATACACACTATAGTCTAATATCGCTTGGGTGTTGACATCCCATCCACATGACCAGATAAATCTAGTTTCCTCTATGCTCCACCAATTAAAAAAATACATTTTACAGTGACTCCTCCTCTCATAAATGTTTAGTAATAAATATCATCAAATAGCTGGGGATTTGTGACTATAAAGATGACCTATATAAATGCATTGTGTGTGTTTGTGTGTGTTTGTGTTAGTGTGTCGGTGGGTGAGTGCTGATCCTCTAAAAGCAGTCAGGCTTTAATTAAGCGAACTGCTGCATTGTTGATCTAATGCTAACAATGCAAGTGATCGCTGCTCATTAAGCAAAAATCTCCATAAATCTCTCCCCCTCTCTGCTGTAGTAGTAGTTACAGAGCAGTCTCACTAGCACAGCAACAGATCCACATCATTACACACACTTAACACATACACAGACATACAAAGAAACACAGCCACGGCCATACACACTTAGAGCAAAGAGACATATTATGCATCATTACAGTGACTAACCAAGCAGTCTGATTTGTAAATGCAACAAGAATCTAGAGACCATCTTGGGATCACACCAGCCGCAAATCTAAATCGGGCCAGGGGCGTAAAGTGTGGGGTGGGCAATGGCAGCTTCCTCACTTGTTACACTTCCCTACCTCCGTCACCCTTACTCAAACCACACCCATCTTCATTTTGAGCTCAACTACACACACTACACACATGTTCAACTATGTTTTGTAACTGCATCTTACACGGTTGGTGTGCTACTGTAATGACAAAATATGTCCACTGACAGACAAAACACCTGGCAAAGTACTCAAAACCCTTCTGTGGTAGCTACAGTAGGTGTGCTGAGGACCCCATATTGCCATGATGACACACACACACACACACATACACACACACACTCTCAAAATGAAAACAAATAGAGTTGTTTTGAAACTGCAAAAAAATGCATCCGATGCTGCCCAAAATTCTGGATCAGGTATTGGCGAGCACACCAGTCTCTGCACCATTTAACCAGATACCAACTCTTCTTTGCTGCTCCAAAACAGTAGCCTTTACTGTAGACCTGGATGTATCATGGCTGCCAATGGTAAACGCTGTTTTAGAGAAGTGAGGAAGAACGGATTAAAGGTAGTCTGCAACAACAGTGCATTGCTACTGTAGAGTGTAAGGTAGTCAGAGTGAGGAAAATGTGAGCCATTTGGCAATATTTCAGTGGGTAATCTAACAAGTAAAATGGTGATATGCACAGTATGTAAGGCTTCTGCTTCCACCGGTGACCTAGTGTTGCCAATTTAAACATCAGCAGTCTCATAAACCATTTGAAGATGCATCACGCAAAAGAGCTTCACCAAGACAAAGGGTTAAAAGGAAATAACAAATGACAGCTGCAAATGTTGGAAACCAAATCAATGAAGATATCATATTTAACACACTGGTATCAGATCGGTACTCATATCAGTATCAGGAAGAAACATGAAATAAGAAAGTCATGTATTTTCAATTATGAACAGCTAAGCAATTCACAACATGTTGATTTTGGATCTATAACTCACCCTGAATGTATCAAATTGATATTAACGGGACAAGCTTGTGGTAACAGAAGCGTTCTGGTTTTGTCAGTCAGAGTTGTATTCATGTTCAAACAGGCTTTGGTTGAATGTAAACTGGCAACTTGTGAAACAATTCGGTTGTACGTGTCATCTCTCAACTCCAACTTCAGTCTTACATCTCAAGTTGCTCATCAAACTGTTAATGAGCAAGGCATAAAAACGGCTTGGGGCCTGAATATCCACTACCCCCTTTCCACCAGAGGTTTATCTGTTGTCAAACTGCTAGCAGATAGGTCCCAAGATTGAATTTATTCCGACAACAAGGGAAGTAGTTATTGGGTCTTTATACATAATAGACCAAGTATGTTGCACAGCTCCTGTTTGCATCATGACATAAAATGTTTATGAACTAAAACTACATCTGAAATGATAAATAAAGCTCTACTAAAAAAACACAAATGAGTAACTTCAAGGATGTCAATTGCAATTCCAAGCAAGAGTCTGTCACGATTTCATGATCTCTCTCATTATTTCAAAATGCTCGTACGGGAAATGTATTCTTACTAATGTAGCCCTGCTAAGTGCACCTCTGCCCTCTCTGTCATTTGCCATATGTCTTAAATCACTCCTCCCTGCTTCTCTCTCCATCTCACTTGCTTCCTCCTGCTCCACCTGCCCTCTCTTGGTGCCACTACCATAGCCTGGGGCTAACAGAAGTCAGCAAGCTGATCGAACAGCCGTAGCCAGAAATACACACAAACAGAGGCGATACGCACTGTTAGCAACACAAATACAATTCCACAAAAAAAGTGCATGTCAGCTCTACTCAGTCTAAAATGGAGGCGAAGGGAATTACTATGGAGAAATGTGTGTACCGTATATAGATTTTATTCATACGCCTAACCATGTGTAAAAAGCATTATTTATATAGCTCAAGGTACAATATGACATTACACCTCACTTGACCTCATAAATCCAGCCTTCCATCATGTTGCCCTGCTAAAAAACATGAATAATTTGTTGCACATGCAAATGTACTTTGCTGTAGTTTGTGCTGTATTTTTGAAGCATTAGTGTGGGTTGTTTTATCCGCAAACACAATTTTTCCAAGTAGCCAATGACTGCACCACACTGATCTACTGGTCTTTACTTACAAAGGGCAGAATGAGAGACCCAGGCTTCCCCCTTTATACTAACTACAATTTTCTCTCTTTATCGTCTCCTCTTCAGTCAGTACCTCTGCTTCCCTCTTATTTCTTTTCTCTCTTCATTCACAATTCCAGTATCACTCAAATGTGTAGAGTGTGCTGGCACAGCAGTCCTCACGATGCTATTCAAGGCTGGTTTTATTGGCATAAATTTAACACGCTTTGATGCTTTTATTTCTAAATCGTCAGCTTGATCTTGCTTTCACTAAATCTCCGAACATTCCCAAATCTGCAACCGCACTGAACGCCCTGAAAGCTGTTTTTACGTAAGGAGCATTATACACTTTAAACAAGCAGGCACATCAGCTACACAAGCCACCAGCAGGTGGCCTTGGCCAACTAAACCATTTACAATCTGAGGAGAGCAGCTGAATGTCAAAGCACTGCACACAGGCACAAAAGAGACACCAGTCTCTTCTATCTTGAGCTTAATTTTCTCTAATTACAACCTCAGACAATTTAGGCTGATTTCAAATACGTAAAGAGAGCATTTTGTTAAACAGCTTTAATTTAAAGTAACAAAGGGAGAAAATCAAAATGCTCAAAAGAAGATCAATGTTTAGCCTGTCCCTAGATCAGTCAATATGCTGATCTTCAAAATGATACTTTCTTTTTCAATGTCTTTACCGGCAATACAACACATAATAGCCTTTTAAGAGAAAACTCAATACCTTTATGCAAAGGAATTTGGTCTATCAGAATCCTATTTCAACCAGTTTGGTCCATTATCTCCAGTCACTTGTAGATGTGAGACATCCATCCATCCATCCATCGTCAACCGCTTATCCCGTTAGGGGTCGCGGGGGGGGGGGAGGAGATCCCAGGGGGTAGGGCGAAGGGGGGGGTACACCCTGGACAGGTCGCCAGTCCATCGCAGGGCACATAGAGACAGACAACATATAGACAGATAACCATTCACACTCACATCCACACCTACGGGCAATTTAGAGTCATCAATTAACCTAAACAGCATGTCTTTGGACGGTGGGAGGAAGCCGGAGTACCCGGAGAAAACCCACGCTTACACGGGGAGAACATGCAAACTCCACACAGAAGAGCCGCAAGCCGGAATCGAACCTGCGACCCTTTTGCTGTGGGGGGACAGCGCCAACCACTACACCACCGTGCAGCCTTAGATGGGGACGGGTCTCTAAAAAGCAAAGCACCTGGCTAACACACACAGACACATACATACAGCCACCTTCCTGGAGACTAGCTGTTGTACCATGTCAGCCAAAGCAAAGCACAGAATACAAGCCTGACCTGAACTGGTGGATGGGATATAACCAGCCGAGCACAACATGCAGAAGCAGCAAGGTCAGCAGGTCAACAGTTATCAGGCTGTTTGTCCGTGTACTATATAAGAGTAACAAGGATGGGTGGATGTACAGATGGAATGATGGGTGGAAAGACAAAGAAGTGTAAAGAGAGGGGAGTTTTAAAAAACAACAACAAATACAATAGAGGGAATAACTGAAGAGAGAAATATGTAACCACAAGGCTAGGAGTCAGGGGAGGATACAGATGACTGACTTTATGCAAGTGTCACCTCTATGTAATGGCTACATGAAGGAATCTGCAGCGAAGCTCATTGGTGTTTGCACAAATAAAGAAGGAGAAGAAGAGTGCTTAGGAAATCTACTACTGGCCATCCTATAAAGGACAAAGTAGGCCCCACACTGCAGAACAAAGACAGAGATCGTCTTTTCAGAACACCAGCCAGGGACACTATGCTCCATATTTTATTTTATGAAACTTTGCCTCTTCTCCTCCTCCTCCTCTTCCCCTTCCCTGAAATGAGTGATAACGACACAGATTGCTAATCTTTCTTACATACAGGAGCTAAGACTGTAGCGCATTGCTGAGCAGCACAAATGACTGCAACTTTTTTCCAAACTTGCAGTATTTTTTCAGACAGGAGAGAGGGGCCGCGATCTCCAGGGACCCAAATTCACTAGGCAAACAATATGAATGCAGAGCTTTGCAGCGCAGAAGGCAGCAGAAGTAGCAGAGGGTTGAGAATCACCCTCTCTGTCTCTCTTTTTCACACTCTCGCTCCAGCTCTCCCTCTGCACCCCCTTGCCTCTCTCTTTCTCCTCCCCCTCCACCTCTCTCTCTCTTTTTCTTTCAACATACTGGGTCAGTCAAGCTCCTGCACTGCAGCACAGTCAAGTGATGTGTTAAAAGCTTTTTCATGATCTCACAACTCAGGGAACTGCACCAATTGGAGTGTTTCTTGTCTCTTTTTTGGGTTGTCTTGCTGTAATTTCTCTGTTGTTATAGGCTATTTGTTCCTGTTAATGTTTGCAACACAATTTTAGTAACAGCTAAGTAAATGTGTGGCAAATCTGTCAAATGACAGTCAGTCCTCTGAGGATTATCTCAGTCAGCACAGTCCAAGTTGTCAAATTGGTGCAGTGTTCAGTACAGCACCAGTAGCAAATGTAGAGCATGTATATAACAGGAGAAAATTACACTGTCCTCTGTCTTTGCACAAAGATATACACAGCACTTTAAGGTACCGCAATGAAAACGAGAAGTTAGTTGAGCAATCAGCATAATCACACAAAACTCAAATACGCTCCTTAAGCGCGCCGCACACACACATATACACACACACACACACACACACACGCAAGAGAGCCTTCCCACATTTCCCACCTTGTGCAAACAAAACGCGAATGCACAAGAAATGGAACGTGCCTTTCCATATGCAGCACCTGCAGCATACTGCAACTTCAGCACCATGGTCAGAGACAGATCAGCTTTTTCAGCAAACTGGAGATAATTCGCTGCTTCCCAAAAGCACATCACCCACCACACGTACACACATGCGCATAATGCCACATATAAGTGGTCACAACCCTCTTTCAGTGCCTTCATAACATGCTCTCCCTCGGCTTTGGACTCTCACTTTGGTTAATTGGACAATTACAGAGTCTTTCGGCGACAAAAGCACACAAAGAATCCCTACTTTCTCTAAGTGGCACATCCTTCACAATCCTCCACTGACAACTCCATGTTCTCTCGCCCTTCCCTATGCTGCTCGTCTGTGCTCTCCCTCCCATCAATATTGCTCTCAAACTGATCCCTTCCTCCCATTTGTTTTATTCCTCTTGCTATTCACGCCGTGCCACCATTCCAAAAAATGCCTCGGCTAATTAAGACTTTCTAATATCGGTTTATCTGTTTATCTTTCTGGCATCATCTTCCTCTCTGTCATTGCACAGCTACACGTAGGTGCACTGACTACTGCCAGCACCCCTCTCACATACCAGCCAAACAGCAACCAGAGGTCCCAAAAATATCCTGTGAGTGAAAAGAGGAGAGGACGAAAACACATGAAACCACCTCAAAAGTGTACTTTTAATCTATACAGTCACATTTGGGTTACCGCCGCCACTAAATATATACACATATATTTAGTTGCATCAAATGGCTAGAGTGAATTCTGAGCTGGTGTGAGAGCCTACAGAAGCTTCTCTAATAGGCTTATAGTATCTCATATCTCTTAAACGGGCTAATTTGAAACAGCTATGTCATGGTTAAGGTTTAAATCAGCCAATTGATATAGAATTAAGTGTCATTACGTGTGTTTTAATAAGCATGCATTGCTGGATTATATTTTGCATTATGTTTTAATAAGACTTTTAGATAAATGCCTGAAGGAAAGTGTGCCAAGCTTTCTTATAATTTAACTTGACTACAATGAGATCAAAACCAACAGAAGCCTTGCAGAACATTTACAGCACTATTGTCAGTGTGCTATTGGCTATACATCAGTGTAATTGCCAGTAAACCATCACAGAATATGTCTTAAAGTACATAATTACAGCGAGTTTAGGTGTGTGGGTTTCATTCAAATAAGGCAAGTGTGACAGGGTCAACACTGCATAAGAGAGCCATGGTAGACATTTTGTTTCCACAGAAGTTAGAAGACAGTTTGAAGGATCCAAAATGGAGATAGATAAAAACCTGCTTTAGTCAAAAGACGAGCAACAACTACAAAGAGTTTCTCTTTCAACATGTTTGTGTTCATAGCTGGTTCAAACTGTAAAAATACAAGACTAAGGAAACATAACTGACCACAGACCTATGTAGGCATAAGAGGAGCTGTAATGTCAGCTAAAGCCTATTTCAAGACTGGTGAACGGAAAAGATCACAATAGAAACTCAGCATTAGGGCAGAAAGGAGGACACAAGTAGACAAAAGAGAGAGCAAGAGAGACTCGTAGGGATGGCGAAACAGAGAAAGCCAAGGACAGAAAGAAAGGCACACACCGCATTTACCGTTCTGAAGTCTTGCCAACGCCCAAGCCTCGAGAGAGACGTCGAAGGAAAGGTTAACTCTGCTGCGAAATTCAAATACCACTGATTGAACAGAGAGAGATTCAAACAAGGGAAGTGAATGTTTACATTTCACACATGCCAAAAAGAAACATTTAGCCAACCTTCAATCCCATTGGTCGCCCATATCTAATATGCCACCAAAGTATGAAATCACTTGGAGATGTTAGTGCAGGATAACAAGAGGATTTATTGGGATAAAACCACTCAGCAGGGTATAAAGGGACCAAGCCCAGCACTCATTGGTGAAATATTATGGTGGGCGGGTGACAGGGGTTGAGGATAGACGGTTACTAAGATATGGGGCTGTAGCAAAAATCATCATTGATTCCAAAACTTTATTTATTTATTCATTTGGGGGGTGAGGGTGGTGAGAGTTGGGTTTAACAGAGTAATGCATTATATTTTTAATCAAACTGAGTGCACACTGAAAATGCTGACCATATAGTCTAACCCCTTGGTCAGGGAGAGGAAGGCTTAACGTGTGTGTGTGTGTGTGTGTGTGTGTGTGTGTGTGTGTGTTTGTGTGTGTGAGATAAAGCAAAAGAAAAGGAGCAGAGCAATGATGTGGGGCAGCACAGAAGTGGTACAGCATTGTGAAACGTTCTGCGAGTAGAAAACAAGGAGCCTCGACATGACACCATGCTTACAGAGGCTTTATATGCAGGTGACCTCCTCCACTCATTTGAGCAACAATAACTGTCAAAGAAAGGAAAGAATGAATACAACAAAAGGTTTCATATTGTGCAAGCTTATAGCCTGGATCATTGATGATCAATACCGGTGATGATGATTGCTCTAAACTAGCTAAGGGCCTTCCAATTTAAGAGGGCAGTATGTGGTTTGCTACATATCTTCCACTTAAAGTAAGCTGACACATATGCCCAATTGCAATTGAGGATCATCATTTCTAAACCTACTGGAATCAAAACAAATGGCATATCATGACCATTTTAAAACAATACAGAAATGCACCCGTTCCATAGATATTCACACATGTATAGACATCAAGATTGCATCATGTTTTTCCCCACATTAAAATTTCCCCTCAGGAAAGGGAAAAAAGAAATGCCACTATGATGATGTGTACTCTTACACCACATTTACTCAGAAATGCTGCAGCCTTGTTTTTTTTTTTTTTTTTTTTTTTTTTTTTTTTTTTGTCTGCTTGTACTATTTGGTCCCAAACATCAATCCGGCTTGGATAGGGAAATATAAAATATCAAAAATCACAGCAAAAAAGTGAAGCAATTAATGTGCTGTGGTAGAGACTATTGCGGATAGGGGAATTCAATGCAAAACAAAAATACCAATATCTTAAAGCAATGGTCAGCTCTGTTTTTGAAAATAATGTTTCATTTCGTTGATAAAGCTAAAATGACCTGCTTTATTCTGCCATTATCAAGACAATTGGTTGAATTAAAACACAAAAATAAAATGCAAAAAACATGACATTGTGTGGAATGAATAAAATGACCTTATGCCAGTTGTAGGTTTTATATATATTTATATGGGTATTTTCAAAAATAAGTCATAGCGAATAGGAAACATAATCTATTAAGATAAACGCTTTGTGCATTACATTATAACTTCAACCAATCTACCAAATGCCCAATGAATGTGAACGCCTTCTCATCGCCCTCCAGTGGACTGAATCCACATTGCTACTATGGAGGGAGTTGGAAGCTAGATGCGCAAGTTCAGAGTGGCTTCGCCCTCTCAATTATCGTTTATTATAGCCTACATCAGCAATACCCGTTTAGATGATTCAAATTGCAGGATCCCTCGCTGATTTGGTATATCCAGTCATCATCCACTTCACAACCAGCAGTTTGTCAGCCACTTGACACATTCTGGCATTTTGTTTTCTTTATCTTTTTCCCTTCATTACATCCAACTAGGACCAGTGATGTAGTGGCAAATAAACTATGATACCGAGCAGGTGAAGGTCAAAGGACAAACTAGCAGTAGACAGAAAAAAGTGATTATATTTCCCAGAAGAAAAATAAAAAAGTAGTTGATCATTTCCCTTTAACTTAAATTAATTTGGTACTAATCCAAAACTAATACACAGCTGAGCTTAAATGTTATTGCCCTCTATTACATCCCTGTCTGTTGGTTCAGTAGCTATTCTTTCCTCTCCAGCAGCATTACCTCATGATGGTTGGCCACAGCTTCAACATGCCATTGTTAACACGACACCAAGTACACAACCTGTCAATAGTGCTCCACACACAGGTTCCCGTGGCATCAACCCTTTCAACATTTGATTGAAGAGTTTGTTTTTATTAAGAAGGCTATACCAGACGCATAATCACTATACATTGATTTAACATTACCTTTACAATTAAATTCTTCACTGAAATTACAGAATAAATATATGCACATTTTTCTTCAAATCTTTGTGAGAGAGAAAACATTAAAAGTGCCTCCTACAAAGCCGTTAGTGGGTGACGATGGGGAATCCAGAAGCAATGAAGGGGGAGGGGGGGGTCAACAAAGTGCGTGGAAATATCCAGAAAACCTTGAGCGTTGTCTTATAATAATATTCACAAATGTTTTACCATCCGTGCGTCGGCGCGTCCTTCTTACGAGAAGCACCCTGATATAGACAGAAGTCCTCATTTATAGTAATAACCATATTAATAAGATATAAAAATTAAATATAACACTGAACTGTAAATGCGTTGCAGTATCTCTGTTCATAATGTGATGTAATAGTTCTGAGTAAATCCCCCCCTCGCTTCCTGCACTGAAGCGAGTGCATGCAGCAAACTGCAGTTCATTTTAATATATGTATTTTTTTCCTCTCTTTCGATCATTTCCTACAAACTTTATGTGCACGGCCTCCGGGTTTTGTACATCCTAGTAAGGGGTAAAAGAGTACAGAAAGTAAACCCCCAGGTCAGGGAGACGTCCAGCTCCCGTATGTCTTGAGCATCATGGTAACTCCATAAAAAGGGTTTTAGTGACAGATGTATTTTAGGATGATTTGTATGTTTTATTCCCCGGCGCCACTGTGTCATTCCTCTTTTACTCTCTCTTGGGCATATAGAGATATTTATATATTATAAAAATAACGGCTGTTGACATTGCTGGCTACTCTGAAAAAAAGGCACTTCATTGAAATATCTGAGAATGGCCTCTCCTCCAAAGTGATTTTGGGGGGAAACTTCGTTGTAACTGTAATATAATATTTTATTTTATATCATGCTGCTTTCTCAAGTTTGTTTTTTTTTTTTTGATATTGGTTTTGGGTGATTTTTTTTTTTTTTTTGAGGGTGGCAAAGTGAATGTGTTGGTTTTGTATTTTTTTTCTCCATCAGCTAGAAGTGTTAAAACCGGTAAGATTTTTCCAAGACTTCGAGGTAATCCGGCTTGGTTTGAAGTTTGGCCCTTAACTCGAGGTAATCGCTTTGGGACGGGTCAGGGTAGCAGCCTTTCCCCGCCGTGAAAAGCAAAGTCTCCTTCAGCCGTGCATCCTGCTGCAAATCCGGGTACTGCATGCCTGGTGGGTGCGCATGCGCCACATGCATGTCCTTTAGTTTGGGTACGGTCCCATACAAACAGTCTACAAAGCCCACCGTTGGCGTGGGCCTCTGACTGTCAATTACTGTAGGGCAAAGCCCTCCGTTCTCATGAAACCCTGCCATGTCAGCCGTGGAGTGGTTAACTGTGACGATGGTGTTGAGCTGAGAGTTGGAGACGGCCAGGGTCCACTCTCTTTCTTTCTCTAACAAGGTTCTGTAGTTACTGTTGCTACTGCTGCCATTGTCTTTCTTCTCTGAAAACTGCGCTCTGTCTTCCTCTGCTATCTCCCCTTCTCGAGGTTTATAGATGGGGTTGTTACACATCTGAGTCACAGGATGGGGGATGTAATCATAAACGTGACCATGGGCGTGTGCGTGACTAGTGTGAGTGTGTGTGTGCATACTGGGTGTCGGTTTCTCTGGTGTTCCAGTGTTGCCGGCACTGCTCTGCCTAGGTGGATCCTCAAAAATCCTGCATTGCATTTGAATCCCCGTCAGATCTACCTCGGAACGTTTCCGGAAGGGAAGCTTCTTCCTGCGACGAAGAACAAAGGCGAAAAGCCCGGCAGCTACAAACACAGCAGAGATGAAGAGGATGAGTAGGCTGAGGATGAGGACAGAGAGTGGGACAGCCCCTCTCCCACCTGCCTCCCCCATGTCAGAGCTCCCCGTGGTGAGGTCATCCCCACCAGGCAGGGCCGGGGAGGGGCCTGAAGAATACTTGAGCTCAGGACAGATGACCTCGACCTCCAGCGAGCGCAAGTCCTTCCCAAAAGCAAACTCGGGTGTCTTGCAGATGACATCTCCAACCACGATGACTGAGGAGAGCTTCTCCAGCCACTGTTTGAGGGGGATGATGTCACAGGAGCAATCCCAGGGGTTCTGGTGGAGATCAATCTGGACAATGGAGGTCAGATGCTCCAGAACGCCACGCACAGGCATGGAGAGAAAATAGTTGTTGCGGAGGTTGAGACGTGCAAGGTTGGTGCCAGCAAAAGCATCATTGGGGAGGGAGCGTAGCAGGTTGTCATTTAGGAAAACCAGCTGGAGGTTTGGCATTAAGGAGAAAGAGTTGGGCTGTATCTCACGTATGACATTATACTCAAAGTAAAGATAACTCAACATCTGAAGCCCCCGAAACATCCCAGGGGTGAGTCTCTCAATGTCATTCCCATTCAGATATAAACTTTTCAAGTTTGGCAGGTTAATGAAGGCGCCCTCTTGGACGTAGGATATCCGATTATTTCCCAAATGAAGTAAATCCAAACTTGAGAAGTTCCAGAAATCAGAACGGTATATTTTCTGTATTAAGTTCCCACTGAGATACAATTTCTTGGCATTGAGGGGCCGAGGCAGGAGCTCAGAGATGTTGTGAAAGCTTTTCTCTTTACAGTTCACCGTTAGTCCCAGGTCATTGATGTGAAGGTTGCAGGTACATCCAGCTGGACAAATGATTGGGATGGGAGGCCTTGTTTGGTAGCCGGCAACAGGGGCCTGGTTGTTGCCTGGGTAGATGCTACGGGGGGTTGGGGGGTTCTTTGTGGGCCTAGGTCGTTTGGTAGGCTTGACAACTCTTTCCTTGTATTCCACAGAAGAGGCTGTGTTGTGGAAGGAGGAGAGCATGGAGGAAGGTTTAGTAGGCCATGTGTTCTCATTGCTGAATGGCACCCGGGGAATTCCCAGCTTGGCCTCAATCTCTGCATCGGAGAGCAGCGGGCAGAGCTCACTGCGCTTGATTTCCCGCAAGTCTTTCCCATGTAAGTGAAATGGGTACTCGCATGTGATTTCACCCACTAACGCTGTATAAGGGATTCTCTCCAGCCAGGTTTTCAACTGGACAATCTCACACACACAATTCCAGGGGTTCTCCTCCAGCTGGATTTCCATTAAGCTCCTTCCAACGTACTCCAGCGTGCCTTTATATGGCAGTGTCTTTAGTCTGTTTCCTCTCAGGTCCAGATGTGTGAGTGACACAGAGCGGAAAAGATAATTTGGGAGCACAGGGATCAGATTGTCATTCAGTATGAGCACTCTCAATTTGTGAAGGTGCCTGAATGCACCACTTTCTATCCGTTTGATGACGTTGTAGTCTGCCTGGAGATACTCTAAACTCTCCAACCCCAGAAAAGTGTCATTCCGGAAAACTTCCAGTTTGTTTTCATGTAGGAACAGCCGCTTGAGTATTCCCAAGCCATTGAACGCTCCCGCATGGATGTCTTGCAAGGCGTTATTACCCAGATTAATGGATATGGCATTGTTGAGATGGAGGAAGCTATTAAAGTAAAGCTTCCTCATGGAGTTTCTCTGCAGGTTGAGCTTGAACGGCCGGCTCCATATCTGGGAGATCTGGCTGACATTTGTAAATCCTTTACTGTCACAGTGGACGTGGAAGATGCCCTCTTTGACCTCGCAGTAGCAGGGCTCGAAGCAGGGCTCGTCGATTTCCTCGGAGTCCTCTAGTAGTGGGATTGGGGTGGTCCATCCTAAGGCTATGGTGCTCAGCAAGGTAACCCACAGCATCCTCGCTGACACCAAGGGGATGAAGTCTCGGCTCCACGGACAGAGCCACTTCACAGCACTGCAACAGAGAACAGAGGGAGAGAGAATGGATGGGAGGGAGGGAGGGAATACACACAGAAGTACACACACCCTCACAATGAGAAGTTTGAGGTGAGAGACAGGCAGGCAGAGGCAGGAGAGACGGAGAGGAAGGGTGCATTAGTTTCAGTTGAATGGAAAACAGCTTTGAAATGAATGCCAATGAATAATAGAATGACACTGGAGACTATACTCCGATGTTGCAATATTGCTGGATATTTCAAACAAAATATGATCCCAGCGCTCTTGGATGGTTAATATGATACCCAGCAACGCAAACAAATCTCTGCATCCAGACAGTTAACGCCAGTATATGAAGGGAAATGTCACTTATTATGCAGCAGACATGCGAGTAAGGTCGCAATAAATCACCTCAGAGATGCTTATTGCCGTGAATAAACGGAGGCAACAGCAGGTGGTGGTGAGGTTAGTGGTGAGGAGACACCGTCCCCCTGCTGTATTCATTACATAACAGGGGCCCCGATCCCTCTCTCGGTAAATGAGAGCTTATCGCAGGAAGTGGACGGGAACAGAATAGGTATCAGCTCGGTCACCATTAGCGGGACGAGATGAGGAATGTCGAGGGACCCGCTGAGCATCCATTTCGTTAAAATGAATCTCAACATATTTACGTTCTCCTCTAGGGCTCATAGAAATCTGATGATGCTATTAAACACGCGAACAGTGCCACGCTATAGAAAATCGAAGGTCTGCATTTACCAGTGTAAAGATGTTGAAAAAAATGGCAAAAATAAAGGGGAAAATAGTTCATTTGGTCCAATGAGTCCGACAGAATACGGCAGAGCTATTCGCCTGCTCGGCGTTTTCTTGGGTTAAATGCCCCACGTATCAATCAAAAGAATAAGGATTGTAAGAATTGTCGACTTATTCATTGTAACTGAACCCGCCATGATTTGCCAGAAAATACAATCAATATAACTTCTGGCTCTCCGAATCGGTGATGCTATTGGCGGATTAGGGGAGCAGCGGCACAAGTGAAAAGCGCAGTGGGCGAAGCTGCTGCTCCGCTGCTCTGTGTTTTAGCTGATCTGATCAGCTTACACATAATTTTAATAATAATAATAATAATAATAATAATAAAGGTCTGTAAAATGTCGCTTTCATATAAACAAATATGGGCTGATAGTAGCTTCCGTTCAGTATTTCCATGGTGTTAAGTGGGGGAAAAAGTCACACACACATACACAGTATCCCCATAGCCCCTGAATATGTTTTCCATAGCTGTGACTTTTACACGCACACACGCACGCACACAATGTTGTCCGCTGAAACGAGGCTGCTGACAATCCAGAGGAGGAGATGCGCTGCATGGGACCGTCTGCCGGAGCAGAGCCGCTGTCCGTGGTGCTGGAAACAAAAGCCCAGGGACAGGAAAAAGGAGAAAGAAAGAACATAGATTGTAATCCCAAAAAACGTGACAGTAAAACGCGCCAAGGAAGGGGAAAAAGATCCTTGAACACGATCTTCTCGCTGTAAAAAAAAAAAAAAAAAAAACAGTTTTCATCGCCTTCTCCGTGCGTAATCCTCCAGGATCTATTGATTCCGCTTCCATGAAAGAGATCAAAAAGCGCAGATGCGGTGTCAAAAAGAAAAAGTTGCCTAATAACGACATATAAAGCAATTAGAAATAATGCCTGCCATGTTCTATTCCCTTGGGGTGTTTCAAATCGGGTAGTATACCTACTTAGTTTAGCGGGATTCCAACTTCACATATCCTCCAGCGATGTGTTCCGTTGCTGCCCGGTGCGTCCCGCTCACCGTCCGATGCCGGGCTGCGAAGGAGAGAACAAGACCGAGCCGTTATAGAGGAACGGGAGGAAACAGAGGTGGAGATGGAGAGCAGGGTACTGAGGAGGGAGAGAGGAAGATATGCGCATGTGAATGAGACACGGATTCAAAAAAAAGCTGGGGAGATTCTCCACAGCAGCCCTGTAGGCTACTTACATGATAAAGAAAACAAAGTATTCTCGTCGTCGTGAGTGGCAATTTCAATAAAACCTATTAGGAGATTTCAGCCTTAAATAAGTAAGTTATTGAGAAATGATATCTAACAAGCTCCAGTCTATCCAAACATGCCAAGAATCGCGCTCCCATTTACTGAGATTCCCCCTAAAATAACCTTGCTGTCAATACAGCGGAGAGAGCAGAGCGCTTGTTGAAATACATGCCAAGCATAATGCAGTATAGCCTTTCGCCGTGACATTGGCAGGGGAACGGTGAATAAAGAACAAACGGCTATTGATCAGTCGACTGGATCCCTGCGATCCGTTATCCTCTATGTGTGGAGCGCGCTTGTTGTCCCCTTTTTTGAAGTCCATGGCTATGCAGACACCAAGACGCACATGACACACACACACACACACACACACACACACACACACACACACACACACACACACACATACACACACACATCTGCGTACGATATCCCTCATGATACACTCAGCACAGGCAAACACAGCTTAAGCACTCACCTTAGTTTCGCACTGCAATTGGACAGCATCAGGAAAAAGACCACAAGTATGAATCTTGTTAGATCTCTCTCTTGGTCGTTGCCTCTCTTTCTCTCTCTCTCTTTCCCTCTCTATTTCTCTCTCTCTCTCTCTCTCTCTCTCTCTCTCTCTCTCTCTCTCTCCCTCTCCTTCGCTCACCCTCTCTCTGTGGCTGAGGCAAAAGAGAGGAGAAATGAAGACGTGATAGGAATGCAATCTCTCCCACTCTCGCTCTCCGGTGACTCTCTCCCCTTCTTTCTCGTCTCCTTTTTTTCTCAGCAGTTTGCTTAAAATGCAAGCCCTCGACTTGCGCCCGTCCGCTTCCTCTTCCTCTCCTCTCCTCCTCCTTCTCCTCCTCCGCCGCCGTCGCCGCCGCCCCCCGGGCGAGCGTTCAACAACAGTGTAGCCGGGTGAGAGTGCTCTCCTCTCGGCTTCAGGACCGCGTCTTTGTCCGGTGCGGCAGCAGCAAGAGTATGTGGATCATATCGACGGTCAGGTGCCGCTGCTTTTTTTTATCTTTTTTTTTTTTTTGGCCTTTCTTTCTTTCTTTCCTCTGGTCCGTTTCCCTGTCGTGCGTCAGAAGAGTGAGAGGGACTGAGCTGGGGGGGGGGGAGGAGAGGGGGGTGCAAAGGGGTGAGAGACGCAGTAGAGAGAGATCTGGCGGTGAGAGAGAGAAAGGAGGAGGGGAGGAAAAAGAGTGATGGGGACGGTTGCGCTATAGTTCTGGATGCTGTCGAGAGGAGGAGAGGAAGCGAAGTGAAGAGGGGAGAGAGTGAGGAGCGCTCCGGCTTTGGCAGCGGGGACGCGCAGCAAGGAAATAAAATAAATAAGAGGGGAGCGCGCCATGCGGGGTGGGTGAGACTGCTAGACCTGTGGATGACAGGACATAAGATGACTCTCTCTCTACATGCTCATTATTTTCTTTATCATTGAGATTTGTCTAATAATAATCACAATGACGCTCAATTCTTCGGGTAATGTTCTTAGCTGCAGCTGCAAAAGTGTGGAGTTGGCAGCCCTCACCCTACCAGCCCTCACCCGGCCAGTACCTCTTCTCTCAGCTGTGGGGATGAAGAGGGTGGCCGCGGCCACAGCGAGGGGGGCAGAAATACGGAGCACCTTCTCATCTTTCCCTCCCGTTTGCGTGCCTTCCCCCGCCTCGCCTCCAGCGGGCAACACAAGCCCGTGTTGTGAGCGGCAAGCCGAGCCAGAGCGCACAAGCACGACTGAGACTCCATCACGATCCCAAGTTCTTTTAGCTCTGCAAGGAGGGGGCTGTTTGCAGTGGGAAGTTGAAAACATTGTCTCTGCTTAGAACACAGAACCTGTTTCCATAATTACGTCAATCTACAGTAAATCCGTGATATCAGGCTGCTGTGGTAAGAACTGCCTCAGGATAGCTGCTGTTTATATTTGCTCTCTAGCACAGTGAAGTAGAATGGATACTTGATTTGTGTAAAAAAATCTGCTGTCTAATGCAGCAAGGCTGGTTTCACAGAGAAAGAGTAACTAAACTTGATGACATTAAGCCAGAAGCCGTGTTATTAAAGTTTATTACAAATGGAGAAAGTGGTGTGTTCTCTCTCTGTGGCCACTTATGTGAAATAAATCTATATGTAGGGGTAACCGTGGATGCTGCTCAAGGCCTCTGGCGGTCCCCCATACAAATCCAAACAGGTTTATTTCTAAAATAATCCTATTGTAAGATTAGACAAGTCAATATTTATCCCATTTGTAACCCCCGTTGAGAGTTAACATGTTACATCTCAGAAAACAGGCTAAATGATTGAGGAGATCTGAGGAGAGTCTCATCATCTGGGCATTTAGGAAATAAATGAATCTGCGCTGCTGTTGTCATTGTAAATTAAAACCTTTCTACAAGTATTTTAGATTGACTTCTCAACTGTCGGGTAATTCAGAATCAATGATACTGCATGCAGATTATATCCTACAGTAGAATAACTCTTCACACACTGATACTAACATATACCAAACATTAAAATAAATGAGTCTATACATTTAGAAACCAACCCATTATCACGCTAAAGTGTGTAATAGACCAACCTGTCCAGCAGAGTCAGCATCAATGTCATGTTTTGCTTCACCGAGGTGTGAATATTACATGTGTATGAAGGTGCAGTACCAACAGGGGGCAACAAAAACACTCACTTAAGTTTAGGAAAAACATTATGTTAGCCTTAAAAATGACACGTTAAAAGTACAATACAGAAGGTAACATCAGTAAGTACAGGAAAACACAACACTAAAGTAACATACAAAACACCAGTCTTCCTTGTTGGAAGTCCAATGTTTGTTGGACCCATCCACGTTCATTTACATTGTGGTCAGCAAAGACTACATGGCATACAAATGACATGCCAAAAGCAAGTACGACATTTTTATTGCATGCTTTTGCCTTGCGCATTATTGTGTCATTCATGTGTCTTTTCATATTACCATGCTGAACATACTTTTTGGCATCATCATTACAAATGTGTGTTAGAATGCAAATCGTCCATTAGATCAGTTAATTTGAAGTTGTCCCTATACAAATGAAGTAAATACACACAACCTAAGCCCATACACACCAATACAAGGAAGCATACCATACACACATAGTGGATGGGAGGTTAGAAAAGAGTGTTTGGGAGCAGCTGGCGGTCCATAAAACTGCCATCCGTCTTTTATGAAAAGCCATCATTCACTCCTTCAGCCTGTCAGATAATGTCACACAAACTGACATAGGGCCACTACAACCCCTTCATTCAGCTCAAAGGACGTGGATTGGCCAGAGTTTGTCACAGTGAAGCAGAAATAACCTTTCAGTTACAGATCAGGGTTAATGAGATCACCAGTTACAATTTCTACCATGACAGCAGACACTGACAAGTCTCATGCCAAAAGCCTCTGTCTTAAAGGAAAATCTTGACAGAAAAAGTGTTAGTATAACATAAACCGATCGAATCATGAGGTGTTTATTTGCACAGTTGATAGAGCTTTTTAGCACCAACATAATTTAGCAATTAAACAATAAATATGTTTATTATTCATTTGTTTTCTTGACAAGCTACCACTTTTTACAGAGGGACAGTAATGACTGTTCTTGCATGGACATTTCCTAGAAAAAATCAACAGTTTGTTTTAACCATGACCACAATCTTTTCATAGTCTTAACCAAGTACTTTTATTTGTCTAAATCTTAAGTACACCGACAGCAGTACAGGAAAAGATTATATAAATATTTTTTTGTAATTTGTAGGCCATGGTGCAAGTCATTTGTAATGTCAACAACAAAAAGAAAAGTATAAGCACAAAGTTGTCAAGTCAAACATTTTGACATTGATATGTCTGGACACCGTAAAGTCAACTCTGTCATCACAGACCATTTTAAGGTCGACGCTGCATGATGAAATGACAACTCATCGTGGACAGGAAGCAGCTCTGCAACCAACGGGGGAGGAAATGGCTGTTGGCACTGCTCAGCCACAGCCACATCTGAAACAACAAGAGTCAGGAGATGTACCCATACAGCTCATCAGCGGATGGATGCCATTCGTTCACTCAAGCTTCCTGTATGTGCTGATTATTCAAAAAGTCAGTGTAAAAGATTGGGTCAAACTGTCTCAGATGAGGTAAATACACTGCTTGAAAAAATGAAGGGAGCACTTAAATCCCACATCAGATCTTGGTGAACGAATGACTTGGTGTTATACTGTGATGAGGAGGTAAACTCAAGCCCATCAGGCAACAGCAGCTGTCAGTATGTCAAGTGCTGCCTTGACTATGACCCATAGAACCCATTTTCATTCACATATCTTGAGGTCAGAGGTTTTGACCCCCTTTGCAAAAGGCCATGTCAGTTGTTCCACACTAAAATTTGTAATTTAACCTCTGTCCAAACAAGCTAGTAAGACATGGTAGCCAATGGATTCCTAGTGTTTTCTAGTTACACATGATGACAGTATATTCACTAGCATTAAAACTGAGCCTGCAACAACCTAAAAATCACAAGTTGTGTCAATGCGTTTAAAGAATTTGAATTTGTGTTAACACATTATGATTGCGTTAAATTTGACAGCCCTACTTTAATTGTAAAGGCCAACTAGTACTGCTATAACCATATAAATGACAGTTATACTGTATTTACAATATGTAAATACATTTGACTTTGACTTGTAATGATGATTGACTTGTATTAATAAAAATAACCATTTTCTGTATGACCTTTATAGCCAATGAAAAAGTTAAAGTGGGAAAAATAGTTGGACTCCATTTAAAAACTTCTTTTTTAGCTGTCACGTTCTGAAACTTTCCATTACCCCTTCTCTGCTTCTCATCAGGGGCTTCAGTGACATACCTCATGCCACCTGCCTAAGTCCTTTGTGAACCACAAGGGATTGTGGGAAGCACAGTCAAATAATTCCCTATCTATCGGCCTGTCTATCTAGCTGTCTCTCCTCCTGTCAGTCTGCCCGGCTGCTCGGGAGTCAATACGTCTGAATGCTGCTCGGCCTTCCTTTCTGTCCACTTACATCCCCGCCTGGCTGCCCGCCAACCGGACCACCTGCCTGCCAGTCGCTCCACCTGATGGTTGACTGCTTTCATGTCTGTCTGTCTCTGCACTGCCTGTATGCTTTTGCAATGTGACTGCCTGTCGGACAGAGATGCAGCCATAAGGATGGGACTTGGTCTCAGTTGTCGTACATTCAATCCAGATATTTGGAAGAAATCATTGCATCATGGATGGATAATTGTTTATACTGTATGCTAAAAGAATTTGTGAATTGTGAATATATTGTACCTTGAATGGATTTATTGACATATTGAGTCACTGGAGATAAAGCACCAATCAGACTTGCTTTATTAGTTTGACATAGCTGTGTATCTCATCTCTTTTAGTGGATCTGTTCACTCATCCCTGAGCGAGGAACACAATATGACTGCAATGTTTATATTATTATTATTTTATTTATTTTTTTTTATATAACTAACAACACTGTAGTTCAGTCTGTACTTTGAGAAACGCTGCATGCTTTGTTGATGTTTGAGATCAAGAGATTTTACAGAAAGCTGTTCACAATCTGACGGACAAAAAAACCTACAAATATCAAAACAGAATTAAAATGTTGTTGTTTATCAATGCTTGAAGAGTAAAAAAAAGCAACATTGCAAAGAAAACTGGATAATTTGATTTCATTTTTTATAATATATTCAGTGGGCTGTGCACAGTTTAATTAAGAGGAATGAGTAAGGGGTGCTGACTGACAGCCACAAGAAGCTCGAGATAAGACTGTAAAGGGCATTGTGTGAAAATAAGGAATCTGCAGTTGCGTTCACTTTAAAAAGTTTTCTTTGTAGTTCAGGGCCTGGCCTTGGAATTTCAATGTGTTTCCAGAGTGAGATTGCAGCCTGGCCTAGGCTTTAAGAAGCAGTGGCTGGGGAAAACTTTGACTTGGAAAACACAACTTAAAAGATTCTTTGAAAAAAAATCAATTTATGTTTGTATTCAATTTGAACAATGCTCTCATTTTTAGCAGCCTAAGTTTGTCTCCCCCCCATTGAAGCCTGGAGGAACTTCTTAGTGGAAATTAAGCCATGTGCTCCTTTTAATATCAACCCAAGTATTATACGTTTCTATTGTATAAGCGGATTCTCGCAGGATTAGTCACTGCAAATATACTGGGCCACAGACAGAAGTTAAATGTCACACTGGGGTTTGCTTTGGTGAATTTTTCCTAAGTTTATGAACTCTCCCAGTGTGTGTGCGAATGTCGGTGTGTGTGTGTGTGTGTGTGTGTGTGTGTGTGTTGGCCGCTGAGCAGCACTTTAATGTGGTCACGTCTGAGTGATTGGCCCAACAGTGCGAATGAAGTTCAGGACAAAAGAGCATCCAAATATAAAAACGCAGACAAGTGCTCTCACTCTCTCACGCTTTTAAACATCCACACACACACACACACACACACACATACACATCTATATACACACCATCTGACATTGAGACGAAGAAAGTTGGTGTCATTGTCTCATAAGAACATTGCCCCGTTAAGGACAGCCTCGTAGTGTCTGTTCTGACCTCAGATACCATCATAGAGCTTCTTGTCATAAAACTCAGAAAAAAAAAATGAGTCACTGTTACTGAAGTTTCTGACACCGCTACGGTGTACAGCAAGACACAAGGAGAAGAGTACATATGTTAATGTGACGTTTCTTGTTCAATGCTTGCATAATTAGAGAATTTAATGTTGTAATTTAATGGGGCACACTCTGTCCTATCTGCCCCTGTCACTGCATTTCATATGTCTCTGTGTCCCTAGATACAGTGAATGTTCACACACACACACACACACACGCCTATAACCTATTTAAATTTTAAGCAACTAAGCATGTTTAAAAGACTAGTGCAGTGTCCGGAGAGAACATACCTGAAAACACAGAAACACTGGTCAAATAATCTCTGGTTCATGGGGAAAAAAACACCCCCCAAGTCACAGCTACTCATAGTGAGAAACACTGGTGAAATCCACTTCATCACACACGTTGCAGTGTATTGCCGCTGTTCCAGCACAATATCTGCTGATGCTCGTTGACTCCAGGGAAGTGAAGACGAGTTTGTTTGCAACATTAGTATATCAAGAATCTACCAGTAAAAATGAATTGCGGTCAATAAGCCACCATCCATAAAGTGGAAATTTCTCCACTGTGGGACAAATAAAGGAATATCTTATCTTATCTTATTTTAAAAATGCCTCCAGTTCACCCTATTGGCAGACAAGAAAGTCAATACTGGACAATTCTGCAAAAACCTTAGATCATGTTAACCTTTTTTTTTATTACGTCCAATGCCAACATGTAGAGAGATATTGTGGCTATGGTGGATAAGGTTAGGATGAGTCAAATAAAACACTTGGTTAATGTTGGACAAAGATTGAGGTGATGGTAAATAATGTTTGTCGCGGATGTGTGACAGGAGGCAAACTCTGTTCGCCTCCTGTCACCCTGACCTCCACAACTTGATTTCCTCCTCACTACATAGAGTGCACAATAATACTTCCTGCACTAGCAATAAATATCAGCACAGGACATAAATCATGTGGTGCAGAATCATCCAATAAGGATATAATTCTTATACTGTGTTCACACTATGAGTGACACAGCAACAGGTTACGAGTAAATTTCAGTGGAAGCCGACTGACGGCCAGCACTTGATGTTGTGTGACGTGTTACAAATAAAGTTGAGTTAATCTCAACTTTTGGGCAACTCCAGGGTCTGAACAGTGATGACAATGTGGAAGTGCCTTAAACTTGCCTTCTTTCTAATAGCCAGCAGGAGGCAAATCCTCTGGTAAGTGTAATTTTATAGAAGTCTATGAGAAAATGAGCCTACACTCAATTTATTACCTCAGTAAACATTGTATAGTTGTTTAATAATTTATGGTCTCACTTGCTAGTTTCAAGTCTTCTATAGCACAGCATGATGTTCATTTTGTAAATCCGATTCAGAGTCATATATAATAGACCATAAAGCAGGGTATGCTTTAGGACATGGCTACCTTATGATTGACAGGTTGCTACCACAGCGTTGTCTGCTCTGGGAGTTGTCCATGTTTTTGACTTAGAACTTTAACCCTTTCATAGTGTGTTTTCAGTTTCCATCCATCCATCTATCTGCAAGCACTTATCCCATTAGAGGTCACAGGGGGGCTGGAGCCAACTAGAGACGAAAACCATCCACACTCACATTCACACCTATGAGTCATCGATTAACCTGCATGTCTTTGGACTGTGGGGGGAAGCCGGAGAACCCAGGGAAATCCTATGCTAACACAGGGAGAACATGCAAACTCCACACAGAAGGGCCCCGAGCCGGATTCGAACCTGCAAATTAAGTATAACATTTTCCATCGCCAAAAAATGTATTATTCAGAATTTGATTGTATTTACCTTCTCATGTCACTTCTGCTTGCAAATGACCAAAACAGCGACAGCCAAGGTGGCGATGGCCAAAATGCCGAACATGAGGCTTCAAAATGGCAGTTCACAAACCAATGGGTGGCGTGACTGTCACTGCATCATTTCTTATATAGAGTCTACGGTTTCAACTGTTTTCAGCGCTCCAATGGCGCAGTGAAGCATCAATTAATCATTTGTTTTTATTTTACCCTGTTCTGTTTAGTCTTAAAAATGCCATCATACAGCTCCCAGTGCTATTTAACAACATAACTGAGTCAACAAGTGTTTGAGTGACTCTGCGAAAATGCAGCAAGCCACGCTGGCTGTTTTGTTGCTTTTGTCACTCATAGCGTGAACGTAGGTTACAGGATACTGGGCTGTTCTACTAGAGTTTTAACTTAACTTTTTACCAATGTATCTTGCATTGTGTCTCCTCACTATACCTCAAATTACAACATCAAGGACATATTCAACAGCCTACCTCAAAGTAGTAGCAGTAGTAGTCTTTGTTATGCAGACACTTCAATTAAATGTTTCACAGTCTAACAATACACAACTAACTACATGCAAGTGCTTTGAAAGTTTCCTAAGACCTAATAAACAGATTTCTCACACCAGAGCAACAAATCTTTAATGACCCCATTCAGATAAACGACCCCATGAGACAATTACCACTGATTATTGTATTTGTGTGTATGCGTGCACCTTCATTGCATGCATGTTTTGTTGATCTTGTAGCAGTCATGCTGGCTGTCTTTGAGCCCGTGGCCAGATGGTGTCCTCGCCAAAAGCCTAAAGCCTGTGTGGCACGCTCTCTCTCTCTCTCTCTCTCGCTCGCTCTCTCTCTCTCTCTCTCTCTCTATCTCTCTCTCTGTGTGTCTCTCACACACAAAACCAGACACACATGTATAGAGTCTCCAAGCCTACCATTCCATCCCCTATCTCTCTCTCTGCTTGCTGTATAGCCCCAAACTGTCGGAGCAAAAATACCCACAACACGTCTGCTGAGAGACCTAATTCTCACACACTGCTCCCCCTGGAGAGCTAACGAGAGAAAGAGACATAGAGAGGAAGAGAGAGAACATTAGTTGCTGCCTCAACGAGTTTTTGGGGTAAATCACAATGGCAAAAGGAGAGAGAGAATGATGGAGAGAGGTCTTGTGAGGAAGGGGTGAAATTAAAAAAAACACACACATGGCTAGGGAGGTAGAAATTTAGCCTTGTAAGCATAAATGCCAACTACCTCATCCATGTTGGATTCCAGCTCAGCTTTTGTCTATGAAAACAAAGCAAAGGGAAATAAGACAACTGGGGAGAAAAAAAAATGTGGGGAGAGGGTGGAAACTTTTTGGAGCCTCATGGGAGCTGGCATTGAAATTCATAAGAGCTACTATTCCGATTTTATCTTTCTTTCGTCTTTCTTCTTTCATTCATTTTCATTAGCCTTGAACGTCTTTCCCTAGAGTTCCGCATCTTAGACAGAAGGCAAGACAAGACTAAGCTGGAAACACTAACAGGCTGCAGACTCTGAGATCCAAAATGTACTTTAAAGTTAAAATCAGTCAGTTGCAGTCATCTGGTCTGAATGGCCAAGCTGCCTCATAACCAGAAGGTGACTCTGCGATGTGTTCTTCAACAGCTATGAAAAGACGATGACGAGTGTCTGCTTTATACCTTAAAATGTAAACCTGTCCATCAAATAAAATTGCATGAATGTAATATCATGTGATTTTTACATAAGAAGGGATATTGTCGTCTGGTAGCGAGACAGCCTTTAAGCTTTAGTTAGTTAGTTGCAAATACTCAGGTAATCTCTGTATAAATATGGATTAAAGTGGCCTGAATCCGGATGAATCCGAGCTACAACAGCCAGTTTTAGGTGTCATGGAATCAAATAGCAAGAGGGTAATGATCTTTTGTACTTTTTTTCTGGTGACACTTTTACACACAGTGATCCGATTGCTGGTGTCAGAAGACAATGTAAGGCAGTGACACTGCTCAATGTTTTTCTTTCTGCAAGTGCCTCTGACACGTTTTCCCCTGCATCCCAGTTTTTGACGGAGGGAATGAACCCAGAAACAACAAGAACTGGGTCATCTCCCTGACATGTCCGTGACAAGATTAGCTCTGGGTTTTGTCCAGTTTTTGTCAGTTTGACCGAGATAGTGAGGCCACACTGACAGAGGTGTAAGCTGTGACAGCTAGATAGTCATAAACCAAATAAATGTCTGAGGTGCCATTTGAAACACATGACAGATGAAGTTCCATTCAAATGTGTCTGGTACATGCACCCTGTTAGCCCCTGAAGTACTACCTCATTTAGAACGAATGTCACCTGGTCATTGTGTCTTAATAGTGCAAAAATAACCATCAAATTCATCATTAAAACATTTATGTTGTCAAAAAGCTGATACATAACCTATGATCCCACATTTCTAGTTCTAGTTTTCTCTCTATTAAGAGCATGAAGAGAGTTGCATGCGTCACCCTGCATGGCTCTGCCAGAGTACTCTGCTTGGTCACTGTGCTGCAGGCATAAACTCTAGCCGCCATTATTAAAGTCGAAAGGTGATGAAGTGAATCATAGGTTATATTTAGCCCAATGTTTTCATGCACAATATGTAAAAAAAAAAAAAAAAAAAAATCAGAATAACAAATGAATGCTGAAGAATTCACATTCTTTGCAGAATGTGGTATTGATTTGGGATTATCTGTTTGACATAAGCCACTTCAACACTGACTCTGAGACTTAAGTTGTTCAAAACACACATATTTTCCAAGTTATTATTTTCCACTGGACACAGTTGGTTTGTATCGACTGCAGGCTAAATCTGTCTTTGTTACTGTTGAGGGGACACTTGAGGCAATGGCATTGTTTTGCTCTCTTTTAGTTCCTCCCTGACATGTTTTCCACTGCATCCCAGTTTTTGACAGAGGGAATGAACCCAGATACAGGAAGAACTGGGTCAACTCTCTGACCTCTATGTGGCAAGAGTAGCTCAGGGCTTTGGCGAGTTTTTGAATGTTTGACCGAGATAAAGAGGGCATGCTGAAAGAGGGAGCTACAAACACTGGTCTAGTGTCTACCAGCAGCATTAGCAGCAATAGACAAACATGATGTAGCAGAACAGCTTACACTTACTTTAAGCTGCTTCTTTTTTTCTTAAAGGTCTCCTAAGGTGGTTTTGAGATTGTAATTTCCTTCTTTTTTTGACATGTTCTAGATTAAATGACTAAATGAAGTAGTAACGGCAAAGCCTACAAAATGGGCACTCACTTAATTTGACTGCCTCTTTTATCACCCTTTATCCTGTGCCGCTCATCTATAACTATCACATTAATGAAGGACCTGAAGCCAGCTGACAAGACAAATCACATTATGGAGTGTCATAAATAAAGATTACAAAACACTACCCATCATCAATCATTTATTATTTCCATGTAGAAAACTATACTGTAACTAACAGGGAAATAACTGACAAAGTAAAGAAGTAGGTCTTGCATTGGTAGTTACAGTCTTTTAGGGGCCTTAAGTGACTCAGTTTAAGAAAATGGGTGGGGCACATTTGGAAGCAGCACAGGTGATTTTGTCCATCTACACCATTAGAAACTGGCAACTCCACCACACCTAAAGTTGCATTCAGATGGGTATTGCTGTTGTAATACACTGCATTAACACTACCTAGGTGTACCTAATAAACTGGCTGTTTTCAATTTGGAGATTCATGGCCATGACAAAAGCTCTCTTAACCATCTTTGGCCTTTACTGCTTCCAGACTGTCCCACCATCTGGCCAGTGGGTGTTGAAGTTAAACAGGCTATCATGCACATCATCCACTTGGAGCCACTGAGGCAATGGTGACCTTGCTTCTGTGGGTACATCCTTGTGTAACCAGTGAATGCAACAGCAAATCCCTGTTTCTGCCCTCCCATCTCACCATCGATGGGACTGCTGAGATTAGCCAGGAGACTAGTCTAGGCATCTGTATTAGAACGCCATGTTAGTGTTACCTTGGCATTAGCTGTAAACAAGTTTGTTCAAATGGCAGGAGTTGGGTAATTTGAGGCCTGGGGGAAGTTGAACCATTTATTTAGAGATTATAGTTTTAACTTGTTATGTAAACTGCAGGCTAATCAATTTTAAACTTTTTTAGGACGATTGGTTAATGTTTTAGGTTGTGAGACCGTCTGTCGCGGTTGACGATGGATGGATGGACTTGACCAGTTTGACCTTAATGGATGAAAGCCATTTATTTCAGTGAAATAGGAGTGAAATAAGGTCACTGACTTTAAGGTTAAAGAAGGTCTGAGTAACCATATTCTGCCGGTAACAGAATCACAAAAGGTCAAACGTGAAGAATCAAAGACATCAGCCGTTGTTGGGATCTTTGTTGTGATGTCTACCCTGCCACTCTGTTACAGCATATCAAATTACAAAGACTTCCTGCTTTTATGCACTGAAGAGATTAAGTGCTTCAAGTGACATACAAGGGCAAATGCATGTCAGTGTTTGTACTGAAATGTAATGTGTGTCTGTGTTGCCTGCACTTCTTTTGTGGGTGCTATACAGCCTATTTGTGCAACTACAGGCAGCTATGCATACAGTATGTGACTTCTTAAGAAAGTTGGAGTGTTGTCAGAGTGTGTTCCAGCATTTGCATGTGCTCATGTATGTGTGTATTATCTGATGCATAACAAAGCACGAGAAAACATTACACTGCAACCATGAAAGGGGACTTGCCATGATGCAGGTATGAGAAGGCATGCTACCCTGTTCTTATTTTAATGAACATTTGGAAGATACTGGAAATTGAATTTTACAAATTACATTAAAATGTCTTGTTTTAGTCAGAAATATCAAATCAGTTAGTCTGAAGATATCCCAGTCTGAGATTACTGGCAAGGGCTTCTTCAAACATATTAATGATCTCATACAGCTCGTACCAATGCATGAGTGCTCATATTCGACAAATTAGAGTTTACTCATTAAAATAAAGCAAGACATGTTAAAGATGGCAATGTGATCAATAGTAGTCGTAAGAACATGCATTATGGAAACTACGTGGCTGGAAGGAGTTCATACCTCTAACTTATTGCTTGGCTTAAAGATCCAACTGTGTAATAGATGTTTTGGTCAGTGTGTTTGAATCAGTCTTCTGTGCTGCATAGAGAAGAGTTAACAGTTCAAGACCACTCACAAGATTCTAAAAGCAAGCAATCGTAGACATATGCACACTTTTAATTAACATACAATGTGGATTCCCTCCCCATCCACCATGTCAGAAGAGGGAACAGAGTGTAACGTTTCAGGGATCTATTAGCAGAGTTTGAATATAATATTCATTACGATAATCATAACTGTTTTCTTTCATGTATAATCACCTGAAATTAAGAATTGTTGTTTGTTCGTTAGCTTGAATGAGTCCTTCATATCTACAAAGAGGGAGGGTCCTCTGCACATAGTCTGCCATGTTGCACTGCCATGTTTCTACAGTAGCCCAGAATGGACAAACCAAACACTGGCTCTAGAGAGAACCTTTCCCGTTTTCACGTTACCTAAAGGCCACCGTAGTTCTCTGATATGCATGTGAAACTACTTTAACATGATCTGCAGAGTGGAAAACCTTGATATCGCCAGCTGCTGTCTGACTTCCTGTGCTCATAAAGTAGTGTTATAGTAAGGATGGTCTCTGAGGGAGGTGAACAGCATTTCCAGGGTTTTGCGCTCATTTTATCGCAGTGTTGGAAAGGGAGGAGTAGTGATGGGAATTCCGGCTCTTTTCAGAGAACCGGCTCTTTCGGCTCGGCAGTTCTTCATCAACTGAGTTCTGTCTTTCTGGGGTCACAGACTTCTGCACAAACTGTCTCATAGAGCTCTGGGTTGGTTTAGGTAGTTGTGGTGGTGAACAGCATGATGCTGTAGATACTACTACTACTACTACAGCAGCAGCAGCAGCAACAGTTGCAGTAGACACACTGGCACCTTCATTAACATCACACTCAACTGACTGTTTTATCTTCCCATTGCTCTGATTGGTGGACTGTTCTCAGGTTGTTTACCTGTGCAGGTTGTTTGTGGCTCTATATGATATTCCTGCAGACTCTACACTCTTCCTTTGTATTGTCAGTTAAATTGAAATGGTCCTGGAGTCACTCATTTTCTTTACTATACCTTCCTAATGTGTCCATGTTGTCTCTTCTTGTTGTCCCCGTCTCTCTCTCTCTCTCTCTCTCCCTCCTTCTCGCTCGCTCTCTCTCTCTCTCTCTCTCTCTCTGTTCGTGCGCTACTTCTGCTGTTAGTGTAACTCTCGCCCCTCCCCCCTCTGCTCAGCGCAAACACAAGGCTCAAACACATATTGACCAATTATGTGCGGCGCGAGGAAAAAAAAAGTGAGAGAGTGAGAAAAAAAAAAAAACACGGCTCCCAATGAGGAGCCGGCTCCCGTCGTTCATTTCAAAGAGCCGACTCTAAGTGCCGTTTCGTTTGCGACCGACCCATCACTAGGGAGGAGTGAGTGGAGGGGTACTTGGTTGCAACCTGCAACAACACTAATAGATGATGCCAAAACCTACACACTTTACCTTCTAAAAAACATATTTATTAGACTTTTTCCACGTTAAACCTTCATTATTAGCTTATATTTTCTAGTCTTTGTAAGATGGATCCATACACAGTGCAGTCAAACATTTGGCTCTGGTTTAAGGGGACTGAAGTGTCACTATGAAGCCACCAGTAACATCCTGCACTGAAACTATGTGCAAAGTCTACTTATCCTTTAACCTGCATTGTCTACACACAGTCGGTACACACACACACACACACACAAATGCTGCACACAGCAGTGTACAGTAAGTCACTGCTGTCCCTGAACAACGTCATTGCCCTGAGCAACACTGAGTACTGGCAGGGAGCGTATGTTCTCTCATCCAAAGGGATTTGAGAGCACTGACACCAGCCCACCTACAGTAGGGCCCAACCTTAGGACCGACCCCACACTAACTCCCACACACAGTTAGTGTCTGGGCAATGCCCAGAGTCACGACTTCACACTATCAGATGCCAAATCTTCTTTCTCTATACCGAGCTGTCTCTCTCTCTCTCTGTATTGGCCTTATTCACTGTCAGTGTTAGTATTCTTGTCTTTTACAAAAATCTGGCTCTTTCTGTCTTTATTTCTGTTATGAAAATAGTACATTACCAACTTGCATAACATTTGGCTCATAGTTTATGCACACCTATATTCCTTATTGTACAGGTATAATACTGTAGTCTGCATGCAATTCATAATTCACACATGAGAAAATGTATACTAATGCTTGATATAACAATATTTTATGATACTCACTTTAACTTCTATGACAAGCTGTATTGGAATCAATATTAGGGATTTAATATTCTTGTCAATATACAATAATTAATATTAGAATTTAACCTCCAAAACATCATAGTATTTATTTAAAATGAATGTGGATGGTGGAAGCAAAAAGAGGTTTAAGATTTCTTTTTCTTTTTAAGTTGACTCTCATATTTGCTATAACTGGGCTGCACCAAAGCTTCATACTTGCACAGTGAGATTCTAGCAAACTTGTTGAAACTTGCATGCTTAGGTTAAGGCATGCTTTTCCTATCATGACAAGTAAAAAGGCGTGGTGCTACCCAATGCATGTACAGTGATCCACACCTGTTGCTAATTCTTGCTGATCAGAGATCAGAGTTTTAAAAAAAAAAAAAAAAAAGAAACATGCAAAACAAATGTGGCTGAAGTCACTTGAATGACCCGGTTGAACTGAACAGAACCACTGTTAATGTTGTTAGTAACACCTGTGCTTTTCCTACTGACAGCAATGAAAAAGGCCCATATATAGCATTATAAGTAGTTAAAAAATATATGATTAACACTTGCATCACTGACCCTATAGCACCATGTTTCAAAATTAATATATATAGTTGGATGTTTGACATTGTTGTAATTAAAGAGACCGTAAGTCCCACCCCTTCCAGTGGACCCCATGAGACCTTATTTAAGAAAAAAAAATATGAACGTAGTCAATGGGGAGAGATAAATATTATTTTTTTTGATTCTGTTCGAATGTGAAAGATGACACACCAAAAAGCTGTATAGTGACGTTGCTCTCCCTGAAGCCATGATGCCGGTGTGTTTCTACTTGGATGTACGCACATACAGCAGCAGGTCTGACTTGTTCTTCCTCTTCCCAGCTGATAAAAAGACCAGGAGTTGCAGGATAAAACACATCAGGTATGATAACATTTCATTTGTGCCTGGTCTTGGCTAAGTTAGCTAGCTAGTGTTGATAACATATATTGTGCAAGAGAGTAGTTTCACACAAAACTAAATGACACTATGACAAACTGCATCTTTCTTTACTTGAAAAAAAATGTTTTAAATTGACAATCATTTGTGATTTGTGGCACAATTCAAACAAAAAACTATGTTCAAATCAAATCAAGGTCCAATGGGGTCCACCAGAAGGGATGTGACTTAGGCTTTCTATAAGGATTTAAAGTATGAGTCCTCATAGTGGTGAGTCATTGTGAATATCAGTGTTGTTTGGCATGCATCACGTATCGTTCCTCAAAATGAATACCCACTCCAGATTTTGTTGCATCCTGAATCTCTTCACCATGGATGTCACTGGGTAAGGTGAAGCTTACTGGCTCACACAGCCATCGCAGCCATACAATTTAACCTGAAGTTACACCAATCAGTGCCTTAAATCAATATGTGGAGAATCTGAATTGGGCCCGAGGAATCCGTTGAAGCATTTTGGTTCCCTGTCAGTATTATACTCACTACAGTCATGATAGCCAGTAATTGCTTTTCCATTCCAAGCACTCTTCCAGCTCTTACACTCTTGAACACAAGGCTAAAAACCCAATCTCCGGGAATGCGAAAGTAAATGGCAATTTGAGCCCCAGCAATTTACCAGTAGATTGTGTGGATTATAGTGCTCTTATAGTGCTCTTTCTGCTTTGTTGCAGTTCTGTGTGAGCCAAACAGACAGAGAGAGCGAGACAGAAATATGGACAAATTGACTGACAGACTAGACGGCAGACTGGCACTCTTACAGGCAGGCTGGTTATGACATGGGTATAACTCTGGCTAGCTAAGTGAAGTGATGGCTCAGCAAAGATTGTTTGTCTGGCTGACTTTTAAATTAATATACAACACACATACATAACATGTAGACAGGGTGACTACTTCACTCAATGGCAGCAGAAAATACTGTAAAATTAGTATTATTTTGGTGGGAAACTAAGCTACTGACTAACGAGAGAGAGAAATTGGTAAAAGTGACATGGCAGAAAAATACGAGTGAGTAAATGAGAACACAATCTCTGATCAGCTGAGCAGCCTCAGGCTCCTCTCTTCTGGATGTCACCAACAACATATTTCTCTCTCTCTCCACACACACACACACACACATGCACATTTTTAACAGATGATGATGAAAATTAAGGACGCATATTTTAGGAAGCAAAGTGCAGAACATCAGCACTTTTGCTGTAGTATAATTGCCCTCATTGAGTCAATCTTTTATTTCTTCCCATAAACAATTTCAGCTAAAGCACCCCTTCCCCAACCACTTTTCAGTCCTCTTTAACCGCTTACTGGTCCTCTCCTTTGCATACACACACATTCATGTACTCAGGCTTTCATTTGTTCTACTTGGGCGAGCACATTGAGAGAATACACCATTGATCTCCGATGTCCTTCAGCATTCTCATATCCATAAGTGATGGGACTCCACTTCTTTCTCTTGTTACTCTTTGTTCCAGTGCACCATATCGGTTGGATTAATGGCTCCGGTACCTTTTTGTCTGTCTCATTCTTTTACTTTCTTCTTGTCTTTTCCATCCTTTTCATTATATATCCTGTACTTCTCTTTTTCTCTTTCACTTTCCTTGACTGGCACAGTCTTCCTATGCTGTCTTTTGTTGTCTTTGTACCTTTCCATTTTATGTTCGCCTGTTCTTAACTCCAACTTTTCTGATTATCCCTCTTTTTCTGTCACACACTCACATTCTGTGCTTCTCTATTTCTCTCTGTCTTTTTGCAGTCAGTCAATCAACTCCAAATCTTTTCTTTTCTTTTCTTCTCTTTTTAACCCAGCAAAGCAAATAGAAGTATCTCAGGAACCTCAACTCAACCAAGCTGGTGTTCATTTGTACGTAATGTATCTGCACATCAGAGTTTAAAGGTGCTTTGTTAACATCGACAGGCCAGCTGCCCATGTGTTCAGTGCATGTTTGTGCATTTGAGTGTGCCCCACTGGCTAGCTCATGGCTGCCCCTCTCTACTGCTCTCATGCGGCAGTAATAACTGGTAATGCCATCTTGACCAATGGCATTGTCACGGAAGCATAGCACCTGCCCTCTGGGTCTCCCTCAGGTAAGCACCGTTAGCTCTGCTAGCACTTTCGTCATTGTTTGCACTGTTAGCACCGCTAGTTACAAGCTGCCGGGCTTGTCGTCGCCATGTTGAGAGCTGTAGAGAGACAATAGAAATGAAAGAAGCTTAATTGAAATGTTAGGATTTGCTGTGGGTGTGTGCATGTCTGTGTGTCCATGCATAGGCAGTGCATGTAGATCAAGTGACGAAGAAGTATAGTGTGTTTGTGTGACTGGGGTGAGCAGTAAAGACATCATGTGCAGATCTCATTTTTGTTTCAGATATCTGAAAATACTAAGGGCCGATATTCATAGTTTTAGAAACCTCCTGCATAGTACAGTAATTTCTTTTGGAGCAGAAGTGAATGGTACTTAAAATATTTAGCAGTTTGCTTTCCGCTACTCTGCGTGTTAAGAAAAGTGAATTTGCAGTTTCTTTGTCTACATGTATCTATCATAACAACGATCCCGCATGCAGCTGACATGTTGACTGCTGTGCATTCATTCATTCAGTCCTGTACTGATCGTGTTGATGGAACATACTCTGCTCTTTTCTACATGTCAGAGTATTGAGATAATTGAGATGTTTTTTAAGAAGGTTCAGGAATGAATTGGAGCCAAATATATAAGTGCAACTTTGCCACACACACACACACACACACACACACACACACACACACATACGCTGAGACCAAAATAGCAAGGACAATATGACTCATACAGTAATATGAGCTGCTTGGAGTGTGGGTGTCATCTTATATTAACAGAAAGTGCTAGCATAATCTCCCTGGACACAATTGCACAGAATGCACTAATGAACATAACTATTCAGGTTCAGTATCGACACCAGAAAACAGTATGTATTGCACACTGATTACGGTGTATGCTAAACATTAATATCTCATTACTGCTATTCAGCCTGCCTTTGTCTTTGTTTTTGATGTTGATTTTAATTAACACCATATGTCGGAAAACACAAACCTTGATGAACATCATTAGTGCAACATATGAAACTGGCGGTGAGTGTATTGATTCATGACTGAGCAAGATCTCAAAAAATAAAGGTTTCCCATAACGTACTCTAAGATGCTGAAGGTGTGTACAATAATGCAGTCCAATAGAAGTCCTGTTTTTATTGATGCTTTCATGTAGTTGAGTTTAAAGGCTGTACTGTAGATTTATGTAGAAGTTTTCAGTTATCAAGGTATCATGGGGACAGGAGAACAGAAAGTGTGGAAATTATGCCACATAATTATTTCATATTACATATATTACATATTGGACACTTGCCACTTCTGGTTCACAGAGCATTCCCACATCACTAAATTTATATCTAATAACTCTGACTGAGACTCATAGTGACCCAATAATCAGCCAAGTGTAGCACTACCACTATTATGCACCTTTGGTTAGGTGGCAGAGTTTTTACTTTTATGTGCAATACAGATTTGATGTCAAGAAGCAGTGGTGTCAGGCTTCATTGCCTATTGTTTCTGCAAAACTGTCAGGAAAGCAGAAACACTTGGGTTTACAAGGCAGACATAAGGAGCTTAGACTAATAGTCAGATATACTGTACATGCCCTTTTCCAATGCTGGGCTGGTCTGAGCGTTTGACGTTGACAGCCCCCACACAATACATACTGATGCATGCAGGCGCATCCCAGTGTAGGTTCCCTGAGGAGAACGCCAGTCCGTCACTGTGAATACAACTAAAGTGGTTATAGTTTGAATAGACCATCAGCACAGGTTCATATAATTACCAGTCCATGTCATTACTGGTGCAATATTTCTTTATACTATTGAGACTTTTATATTTAAAGGGGTGATTACATTCAGTGAAACAAACTCAAGTGGTACCCTGTGTTGAAAGACAAAGACAAGACTAAGTTTAATTCCATGGGTGATGGATGTTTTTTTTGTTTTCATGTTCAAGTTTCGACCTGTTCTTTTGAAAGGCTGCATTTTTTGTTTCACTCCCAAATCTGGCCGCCTTGCTCTGCAGTCAAAAATAAAATTGCAAGGAGAAGTGTTTTTCTTTTTGCACACCTTTGCTTCGCTGTGATTAGAGAAACACATTCCACTGAAGTCTCTGAAAGCAGGCTAACGGTGTGTCATTTCACCATCAGCTTTTTATAAGGTGATTAACAAGTTAGCAGTAGTTATGTTCACTTAACCAACCTTAGTTTACTGGGAGTCGATCTCTTAGTAAGCAGCCCATTGTTAATTAGCAGTAATTCAGGTTCCTGCAGATGGGAATTTAACTTGTGTTCCCTGTTGTGTGCCCATGTTGATATGTATCAGTCTGCTGGAAAAAGTGCTGGAGAGGAACGAGTATAAACAACACAGGGAGAGAAATGCAGAGCGACACAGTGAATGAGGAGATGAGGGATGTGTAGTGTCAGGAGATTGGCTGAGAATTGGAGGCCAAAGAAGAGTAAATCCACTTTTGCTGGTTGAATATCTATTTATCAAGCAAAAATCTATCCAGTTTTCTCTACTTTCTACCACATCCCCCCGTCTGTGCCCATTTGCGATTCAATTCAATCTCATTATCTCTGTCAGGATGGACGGTTTGAGTGTGTGTGTGTGCGGATGAGTATGCGATCACTGATTTTTCACTGGCAAACCTTTTGAAAATGAAGTCTTTATGGCAGACCAGCCAACCTGAGCATAAGGGCTCACAGCAAGTAGTCCAGGATGGAACGCGCCTGTGAGAAGAGGAGTGAGAGATAAAGAAAGCGATTGTGAGACGGGTCACAACCCATTTAACAACACAATTGTCTGTTGCGCCTGCAATCAAGTTGCATTCAGTGTGGGACATGAAACAAGTAACAAAGCAGTTTTTGGCAGGAAAAATATGCTCGTATACTAAAAAACAAAGACAGAAAATCACTCACTAAGATGTGAGAGCGCATGTAATACACTTTCCCTGCATGAATGCACATAATGCATGTAGCAGCCAAGAACTTGCACTAGCTAGAGTCATGAATATCTACGCAAGCCACACACTTACACCAACCTGAAACAACAGAGGGGGTAGCCTTGCTTGTACCTGAGCTGGTGCAGAGGTGAGTCATACCGTAAAGGTGGTTCCTGTGATTCCCTTCCCAGGAGAAGTGACCCAGAATGAAGCTACGAGTCATTTACATGATTATCCTCCGGTGAGCAGTCAAAAACAAGAGGGAGGCAGAAGATCAGTGAACAACTGAGGTCACCGAGAAACAGTGCTATTGTTAGAGACATGAAAAAAAAGGTTGATGTACCAAAGTCAACAGCCTAACTCCTACTGCTAGACTCTGCCTACAGCAAGTGCTTTTTTTGTTTTACAGTTGCTGAGGAACTGTTCTCAATCTTTGAATATTAAAAGAAGCGTAACATATGCCTGTATTACTTCATGGTGTTCACTGCAAACTAAAAACAGCACATTTTGATCACACATGAAATGCCCAAATTGTGTGTTTTGGGGGGATCTATTTCAATAAATGGAAAATAATATATAATAATCACCTGAAACTACTGAGAATGAGCCCTTCGCATCTACATAGGGAGCAGGTCCTCTTCAAGTAGTATAGTAGCCCAGAACGGACAAACTAAACACTGGCTCTAGAGACAGCCTTTTACATTTTTACGTTACCTGAAGGCCGCCATAGTTCTTGGACACGCAGCAGAGTGCAAAACCGTGGAACCGCCACTCTCAGAGTGAGCAGAGGAGTACTCAGTTGGTTGCAGTCTGTAAACTTACCACTAGATGCTGTCAAATCCCACACACTATAACTTTAAATCAATAAAAACACATTTATTTTCTATTTTTTTGCCATATTGCCCCGCCATGTTTCTACAAAAGCCAAACCAAACACTGGCTCTTGAGAGAGCCTTTTGTTCTTACGTTACTTGTGGGCCACCGTAGTTCTCATGTGGGCTGGAGAATGCCAAACTGTGGTACCACCAGCCACCGTCTGACTTCTGTTTCTCCTTAAGTATGGCCTCTGATTGATGTGAAATTCATTACCACAGTTTTGCACTTGGTTGCTCAATGTTAATGGATTGCATAATACCTGATACTTAGCACCACAAAGGAGATATGGACATATTGTTTATCTACATCTCATCTTCCATGCAACCATGGTATAAACATCCATTTTGGGTCATTTTATGAGTTTTTGTAGCCTTGTCAATGTGATCATTCCCCTATGTGTGAGAGTGTGTTTCGGCTGTGTTTGCATTACTTTCTGAGCGAGACCGAGAGGGAAAGAAAGTTTTTGGCAATGCAATAAACAGGAATAATCAGCCGCAGGCCTTTGCATGAATATGCATGAGCACACAGTGACAACAACCAGGGATGATGTCCGTGAGTTTGTGTGTGTGTGTGTGTGTCTGAGAGATGGAGTAGGTTCTGGTGAAAGAATTAGTCTTTGTCTGGTTGGAAATTGAAGAACACAGTTGTGACACAGATGTTTTGGTGAGCGAGTGACAGAAACTGAGTGAGGAAGTGATGCAAGCAAAAGAAAGGAGTGAAAGAAAACAATCAGGGTGTGAAATCATTCTGCAGGAGATTAAACCCGCGAGTGTGTGTCTTCACAACAAAGGTGTGACAGAATTAATCTGAGTCGCTCAGAGCTTGTGTGTGTTTTTGTGAGGATGCTGAAGAAAATCACCTGAACATAGCATGTGATCCCACACAATTCATTCTACAACTGCCTTGATCACACTCTGAACCTTTTCCAATGTGATTAATTATTACTTCCAAATTGTACCCAGCTAAACTACTTGCATTAACCCATAATGATGGAAATATAATCAGCTATTTGAGGTGTTCTGAAATTTTAATTACTTAAATAGAAAGCTGTACCGTTTTCGTGGTGATGTTGCATCAACAAAGCGTCACAGCTCCGGAGCGACTGTTCATGACAGATCCAGCGTTCGTCCTCTGCAGCAAAGACTGGCCTCCCTCTGGCAATCAAGGGGGCATCCTAAGCTTTCAGGCCCAGTGCTACATTGATTCTCTGTTTAGGTCTGTGTGAGAAAGCAGATAGCACACAAACAAACGGGGGCTTGCATACACTCAGCTGCCAGTTTAGTGGGTACATCTACCTGAAACTAATGCAGTCTATGTGACTCTCAACTGAGAGGTCCACTTACTACCTGCTTTTCTAATTTTTTAAAGCACCATCTTCATGGTCTTTAAGGTTTGATATGTCTCCGGCTGTGACGGACTGTTAAGGAGTGTATGATGAGTTGTTATGTATGATTTATATGTAAATATCAACCGTGATTTTGGCTAGGTTTCTGCAGTTGAAGTATCAACATCTTCACACTATTTCCTTTCACCATGCACCTTGGAGCAGGTGAAGTCATGTTGCAAAGCCCTCATGGTACTTGTCCACAGGATCTGTCTTTTCCACACTTTTAATTCCTTGTCTATGGAAACTCCCATGCAATGCATTTCAAGAGATGGACCATCACCTCATTGCATAAAGTCAAGGTCAAAGCTACTTTATGGAAATGAGGGGTATCCATCATGACTCTTCGCTACTAGAATTCCCGAACAACAGTTGTTGACCTAAAATGAAGACAGCCAGCAACAGTGTGGCTTATTTCTCACCTAAAATGTTTTCACTAACACATTTCAGTGAACTGTTTTCATAATATACAAGAAAAAAAATTCCAAATAACCCACCATGTTGGTTATGATTTTAAAGCTGGCAGCAGCAGCCCATGAGTGAAAGCGGTCATCCAATCAGGTGCCTCGAGGCAGCCCATCAAGTGTCCAATGATGGGAAGCAAATTGGTCTCTCACGACCAATAAGGCCCATGTGGACATGTACCATAACTCTGCGGTCTCACCTCCTTCTCTCTACCCTCCCTCTCTTTGAAAAGATATTCTGCTCTGTGTGGGAGGCTCATCACTATAGATCTTTTATGTATGCTTACCCCATTTATATCAATAAGTAGAGATAAAATATTAGCAATACCTATCAATATAATGTCAACATCACCACCTTTCAATGAAGTTCAATCAGTACCTCAGTACCTATAACAAATTTAACCCTGAGCATGAAAACAATATAAAGTGAACATTACAATCTCCATGAAAATAGGATTTATTGCATATTAGAGTAATAAACTGGCAACAACATATTATTCAGTACATACAAGCATACATTATGCATGCATACAAGCACACAGCCCCAGACTTCATCTCCACACACTGCACACAAACAAATACCAAACTACGTAACTCTCCATCACCTACACAAGACATTTTTAACACACATTGGACTTCCATCCCACTAAGCCACTGTTTGCCTGCTCTGTGTTCTTCTTTGTAGCAGTATTAGCACTGGTAGGACTATAATTGGACACTGGGGTGGCCAGTGTAGGAAGCTCAGAACAGCTCCAGGCTGGATTTAGACATGAGCAACCAGACAAATCTGACTTTAACACCCATCGTGAAACAGACGTGGTTTCCACATCATCCGCTCAACGTGGCAAAACACCATCAAAAAACAAGGTCAAACGGGGTTAAAATCAGATTTTAGGGGTAAATCCAGCTTCGGAATCCCAGATTTAATTGTGTGTTTGGAACTGCACATCCTCAACAACATTCAGCTATAATAACGCAATGACTCACAATCCATTTGTCGATATCTGGCACAGGATGCTGGGATTGGTGCATGTGGGAGGGATTGATAAGGATCAATCTCACAGGGTGAAGTAAACAAACATAAGGGTATATAGTTCCGGTTACACATCGCTGATCTGATGATCTTTTTATATGATTACACAAACAGTGGGAAAGTCAGTTTTCTGGTTCAATCACAGGACACATACATGCATCAGTGTGTGGGCACACATACGGAAATGGTCATATAATGTCAAGCAAACCATGTTAGCTCAAGGATTGAGTTATGAATGTTCACTGTACCCAAACAAATGAATGCAAAGATTCATCATTACATCAACACGGTTTCTGCTTTGTGTGTTTTCCTTTGGGCAAATAGACACATCCACAAACAAAGGGAAGAGATCTTTTGAAAGACTTCAGCTACTGTAAATGTGTCTTTACAGCAGAGTTAATACAGGACACAGCTTTACAATGGTAATGCAATTCTTAATCCTGTTGTTGATGTTGACGTTACACTGTTAAGATGCTAGAAATTTGCAAGTCTGCTGTCATAAAGCCACGTACATGTATGACATATACATGTACATATATGAGCAAATGATGTGCCAAAAAGTACATTTTGATCAGTGTGTTACTTGAATGTGTACCTGGGAGACATACAGTGTCACCTGTTTTATGCATTTTTAGATTAACTTGTCTTGTCAATTATTTTGTGACCCATGCCAAATATAAGTCTCCAGCAACAATGACAGAGCATTTTAGATGCTAAATGAGATGTGACCTGTCGTATCACAATGTTCATCTTATCTTTATCTGTCTCCAGTTGCATTTTGGGGCTTTTATTGAATTTTCTAAAGGTACAGATTTTTATCCTTCCTGTAAAAAAAAGAAAAAAAAAAAAGTCTAAAAACATGTTGAATTATTTAATAATTTATGATACATTAAGAATCTGTGGGCGGCTAAAAGTGTGAGACTCGTTGCTAAGGGCACTAAGCTTGTGTCGCTGATGGACTGTAATCCCTTTGAGGCGATTTATCTCCCGCTGCTTTGAAGGACATTTCAGGATTTTATAAGAATCGCTGTATGTGATTCAGTTGCAGGCTGGATCAGCCTTATTCCACAAACAACACTGGTGAAAGATATGCAAAATGTTTGAATGCAGGTAGGTGCATGCACATATGAGTGAATACAGTATATGTACAGTATGTGTATGTATATGATGGTATGTACACTATGAGCCCTGCGAATATCCCAGGGTGAGAGCACCTGCAACATCAAGCAAATGCTACTCTTTTCATATACCAGTGTATGCATGATACAATAGAGGTGTAACACTGGTATACGGATGCCATTTAATGGGCTTACATAGAAAATTACACATAAGATTAACATTTAAATGACATCTGTGTTACTTAGGGTTAGGTTTAATTGGAAGGAGTCTCTGTTTGTCTGTCCTTCAGTGTCCTCGAAAACTGTTCATCCAATTGACTTCACACTTGGCGGTTGTATTACTGAGGACCCAATGCTGTTCAGTGACAAGTGCGAGCTCTTGAGATTCATGGGACATATTTATTAGCAGTGTATTATGTACACACTGTAGTGTATTGAGTGAGGACCCATATTAACTGTTACAGCTGACGCTCTCCGTCAAGAACAGATAGAGAGAGGCACTGGAGATCTAGGGGACGCGTTTATTAATAATTTTCTCAACAGCCGATGGACTTTACACTTGGCAGGTGCATTGCTCAGGACCCAAGGACAAATAATGTTGAGTGTTAAGTTGTTTGGATGAGCGGTTCTCAGCAAAGTTGCAAGTAGCAGTTCCGGAGGCCAAGCAATCGTCCTCTTCTGAACTGACGTTTTGAACGGGCACTGCACTATTTTTTTTAATTTTTATTTCTGTTTTTTTTATTTTGATGAGTGATGGCGTTGTATGACATACATCAGAAGTCTGATTGTACATCCATTTACAGGACATGGTGTTCTATATGCCCTTTACTAGTGGTTTCAAAACTCCAGGGGTCCTTAAGGGAGTTCTAGGGAGTCCCCAGCACAAAGGGTAATAATTTATTTACTATAATTTATTCCATAAGTAACACAATGACAAAATCTAGGATCGTGGGTTTCATACACTGTAATTAAAACCCTAAAAGCAAAAATCATCATCAGAAGTGGAATAAATAGAAAAAATAATTCTTATAGTTCTTTATTATTCAAGTCATTAAATAAAGAACCCAAATGAAGAATTATGTTTTCTTATTCATCATGGTGGTCCTGTTTCTCAGACTCATACCACCATCAAGATAAAATTGAGTAAGATGTATTTTGTTGTTGCTGTTGTTTTCAGCAATTTATGGCATCATTTATATTTTCTTAAAGTCATCTGTAACATGCTGATTTACAAGGAATTGGAGTTTCAAGATATTAAGATATGGAAGCACAAATTTTCATTTGAATGGGGGGCAAACCGGTTTGAAGAATGCAAGGGTAAATGGCACATTATCGGTCGCACAACTGTCCTGTTATCTGCATGATTGGTCATTGTGGCGTAAAATGGATGTGCTCACATAAATCAGTCGACAAGCAGCATACTGATAAACAAATCAATTGCTATTTTACCCCAAAGCATCAAAGCAAACAGCTCTCTCTGTGTTTCATGTTAAGCTAATACTCCATGACGTGACATGTCAAAAACATATGATCAACATGTTGACTGTTCCGCCTGCCCAAGCACATGATGCTACCACAGACGACTCCTCTTTCACTGATTTCTTGAATTCAACTATTATGGCCTCTGAATTTCTACATTATCTGTTTGTCATGTTTATCAGTTATTGTGGGTTATGGAGATGTTTACTGTTGCTGTAGATTCCATATTTGTCAGTGACTGAGGATTCTGTCGCTCTACATACGCTGATCAAAATTAAAAAAAAGTAATTTATTCTATAATATAGGATGTTTACACCAATCAGCTATAACATTATGATCACTGGTGAGGTAAATTGCATTGATTATCTTGTTACAGTGGCACCTGGCAGTAGGTGGGATATTTTAGGCAGCAAGTGAATATTTTGTCCTTGAAGTTGATGTGTTGGAAGCAGAAAAAAATGGGCAACCGTACAGATATGAGTGACTTTGACAAGGGCCAAACTGTGATGACGAGGGTCAGAGCATCTCCAGCACTGCAGCTCTTGTGGTCAGTCTGCAGTGGTCAGGACCTACCAAAAGTGGTCCACGGAAGAAGAACCGATGAACTGACTCACTGATGCATGTGGGGAGCGAAGGCTGGCCTGTCTTGTCCTATCTTATAGAAGAGCTACTGTAGCTCAAATTGCTGAAAAAGTTAATGCTGGTTCTGGTAAAAGGTGCACAGTGCATTCGCAGTTTGTTGTATATGGGGCTGTGTAGCCGCAGACCAATCAGGGTGCCCATGCTGACTCGCGTCCACTGCCAAAAGTGCCTACAATGAGCATGTGAGCATCAGAACTGGACCATGGAGCAATAGAAGAAAGTGGCCTGGTCTGATGAACACATTGTCGTTTACATCATGTGGATTATCAAGTGTGTGTGCATCGTTTACCTGGGGAAGACATGGCACCAGGATGCACTATGAAAGGACGGCAAGCTGGCGGAGGCAGTGTGCACACGACAAAAATGGTTCAAAAATGATTTGAGGAACACAGCAACAAATGTGAGGTGTTGACTTGGCCTCCAAATTCTCCAGACCTTAAACTAGTCAAGCATCTGGGGAATTGGTGGACCTAGTCAATACTGAGCAGGTGTTAATAATGATATGGCTGATTGGTGTATATCAAGCCTTTCAACATCAGCATGCTGGTCATAATTCATTTACTGTATATTACACTTGGTTTTAAATAGGTCAAAATACAGTTTTTCAGCTAGCGTGCATCTAATCGTTCGTGGGTGGATGCAGAGCACAGTGTGTATGCAAGCATTATGCATGGAGGCTCACGGGATATGCTGGAGTCAGAGCTTGTCATATGGGTGTCAGTGCTTACTCAGGAATATACGTTTTGGTATCTATGTGCGTTTCTTTATTTACCCAGAGAACTGCTGACGGTAGGAAATGCGTGGCCCTGAATGAGTCACATGCAAGGACATGACAAGTGCCAGAGAAGAAGGAACAAGGTAATGGAACAAGGAGAGCAGATGAGGCAGATAGGGATAAGAAAAGAGTAAGGAACATGAAGGAAAAGATATAAAATAATAGAAGAATAGGAGAGTGGTGACGTGGTGTAAATCACTTGAATCAGGTGAGAACAGCCAGATGAATCCCAACGATTGAAATCCAGAGGTTGTAGGAGATGACTCAAAGTGCACAAGAGCATCTTTCTCTGTGTTTTTCTAAATCCAGACTTACAGTAGATTACAAGACTTTGATAAGATAAGACACAGTATCTACATTTGTCCGTCCAAATTATTTGGGAAGTGTTTTGGTACTGATATGAGCGTTTATGAAGTTAAGCCTTTGACCTCCTGAACTGCTTCCAGACATAATCCTTTTTTATTTAGCATCACATATTTGATATTTGTGGAAAACTGGACTGAAAATAATTGCTGACTCAATGGACCAATGAATGAATGACTCAAATTGTGATTGGATCCTGAGGTTCCTGACAGACCCAGACAGTGCAGATAGACACCACCATATCCTCCACCCTACACTCTCAACAATGGCGCCACTCATGCTCAAGCCCTCTCCTGTACTCCCTGTTCACACACAAGTGCATGGCCACCCACCTCTTCAAGTTTGCTGACGACACGATGGTCATCAACCTGATCACCGACGGTGATGAGATGGTCTACAAAGAAGAAGTCAGAGCCCTGACAGCTTGGTGCCAGGTCAGCAACCTTCATCTCAATGTCAGCAAAACTAAGGGGCTGATTGTGGACTTCAGGAATAAACGGGAAGAAGGACACACCCCCACGGGACTACAGCAGAGAGAGTCAGCAGCTTCAGGTTCCTCTGGGTTCACATCAGACCCGACCTGGACTCTGCTATTACCTTCTCATTACACATATACTGTACTGTACATCACTACTAGGGCTGTTAATCGATTAAAATATGTAATCATGATTAATCGCATGATTGTCCATGATTAATCTCGATTAATTACAAATTGATCACACTTTTTTATCTGTTCAAAATGTATCTTAAAAGGAGATTTACCAAGGATTTAATACCCTTAACAACTTGTTATATATTTAACTTCTGCATATTATGTATTAGGTTCTTATTTAGTTTTTTACTTGCGTGATTTTCTTTGAAACATATCCAATGAGCATTGTTAGAGGGAGCCTGAGAGCAAAGATTTGCATTGCCAAGGACTGCCTCTGTTTAACTGGTGTGCATATGACATCACAGAACAGGACTTTTATCGAGGAGGTCCCAGTCTTGAAGGATAGCTGTTGTGAAGAGACCAGTGGAAATGTGGCCTTGAGCACATTCTCAGTGATACAGATAAAGAAAAGTTAGGCAGAATTTGTAGGTGAGAGAGTATGTGTGAGTTTGAGAGAAAGAAAAATAATAGTGTGTAACTGCTGATAAGAAGATATAGACTGAATAATGTGGTAATGCAGCATTGACGTGCATTCACATTACTGCAGAAAAATTGTTTGAAAAATTCAAATATGAATCAGTATTCTGTTACTGTAATGCCTATTTCTTGCCTCAAAAGTTTTCACAAATATCTTGTAGTGTACTGTTTACTTATCTCCACATGGCTGCTGGTTCCACACTGGCGTCACCTTAGCAACAATGTTAATTTTGCTAGCTATACAGCATTTGAGAGACCCAAACAGCAGTAATGTAAATGTGCATCTGAGTGTTTTCGTGACTTGAGAGCCAATAATTTGTGAAATTTGTGTGGTGTTCCCTACTTTTAAAAGTTTTCTACATTTTCCATGGTTGCACCCTTGGTAAATCTTTTGCGTGACATTGAACTTTGGCGAATTTTATCAAGCAACTTTGAAACTGTATGCAAAACTCTAGCATAGCCTATTTGCAAAGACACAGGGATCAATTTTGCTGTGCCGATTTCTCCTCCTTTTCTTCCTTAAATGCAATCTGCAGCCAATTATAAAAGAGCTAAGGGATGCTGAATAAGAGTTTGCACTAATGCCGTGAATTTGACACCAATACTGCAAAGTAGCAGGAAGTCTTTGTTCCTTTATTACTTTGTTGAGACAGAAATAGTCAATAGTTGGATGCTTTCATGCTCTCTTTCTCTCATTCTCTTTCATAAGTTTTTATTAATGCAACCATGAATCTACTGTATGTGTCTCTTTTCCTATAGTTACCATCGGAAATGCTGCTCCATCTGTACTCTGTAATACATTACAACCCCCCCCATCTTCAGCCCTCTCCTTCTGGGAAGAAGCAAAGTGGTGCTCACAACGCATACCATTACTTAACAATTACCCTTTCAGATGGAACTGCATGACTATTTATGGTCTTCCTCATTTATTTCAGCCAGGCAGCAAAATGCTGATCGCTTCGAAAAATTTCCATTTGTGCCTTGAAAGTGGATTTATTGGAAGTGTTGGACTGGAGTGTGAGTTTGTGCATTGTTGGGTGTGGCTGATTGTGTGTGTCTTTGTGTATGTGTGTATGTGATTGTTTGTGTATGAAGAAAGCTAACCTTCCTTATAGTTGTCTACACTTTCATGAATTCAATACACAGACGTGAAGCATACTGTTGACATAATGTAGCACTGTGCTTGCACTGGTTTGTCAGTGGACATGATATGAAATCATACATTGGTACTCCAATGCAGCATGAATTCCAGTTTAACTAAGACATCTTAAAGTTGAGACTTTACACCCATTATATTTAGTTTAGTTTCCTCTAACTTTCTTCTAACTTCTTCGAACATTTACAAGCTACGCTGAGCCTACAGACTAGTGGGGTAACATCTCTCCAAATGATGCAGTCTAGCTTCACAGATGCCAAAACTAATGAAGCATTCAAGCGGCCCGGTCCATTTCCCTCTATGTTTACTTTTGAGAAATTGAAAGTAAATATTTGAGTCAATCAATAGCAGACAACATGCAACTGTCTCTGCCTATAAGTTATTTGTGCACAAACGTACAAACTCACACTGTATTTACTGGAGCTACATTTGTAAAATTCAAGTTAAACACGAGCAGTTCTTTGCTACGCTGTACCACAACAGACACAGGTACAAGGACAACTAGAGAGAAAGCGAGGGGGTTGCAGTGTCACATGATAATCAGCATCTCTCATGTTCTTCAAAAGAACCATATGTTTCCCTCGGGGGGCCGTGGATGCACAGCGATACTTCAGAGAGTTCAAGGACACATTGGCTTATTAGGGAAATCCTACTGTTAGATTTCTCTGTTTGACTAACTCTCTCCATCGCATTGGCCTTAGTCTCTTGACGTAAGCAGCGATGGGAATCCTTGGCGTGACCTCGCACAGCAGCATTGTTTTTTCTACACCATTGCCTTGGTGAATGCTAATTGGGTGGTGGGGATCCATTATTTTTTCTAACTTTGCGCCTGCAGTCTCATCGTGGTTCTGCTGCACCGAAAATAGTTGAAAGGTTCAGGTACACATAAATAATAATCAAACAATTTTTCAAATCTTTGATCAGTAGGTGATATTTATTCACAAACGTCCTATGTGACATCAGATAACAGACAAGCCCTTCAGTAAAATGCTCATTTTATTTTGTTTAATTCTTGATTTTAGGCAGTCATTAAACTAAACCTTTAATATGAAATATTTCCCAGTGAACAAGTTTTTTTAATAAATATTTCCTGAATTTTTGTTGTCCATGATGTCTTTAATTAGTGTGTAAATTAGTAGTAGTTTCATCTTCTCCCAAAAAACAAATTTCTGATCATTTTTAAGCTTTCATCTGCTGGATTACACAAAACCTTAATACCTGGCATGCTGCATTCAAGGCCCATACAAAACAAAGCTGTGGGAAGTCACTGGAAGATTAAAAATAATGATTCATGCTGGTGTCTTACAACATGTGACATCATCATCCAACATTTCATTGGGCTGGTGAAGAGACAGGTAGGAGGAAGGTAAACGCTGATTTACTTTAACACTGGCTTGACAGAGTAGTTTTATACAGGTGCTGCTCCTGTTGAGGAAAACGCCACTCCTGGGATTCACTTATATCCAATCAATCAAAATTTTCTTTTATCATAAGCACGACAGAAGTATTTTGTGGTTTCTCAGATCAGTTCAGCAGCAGCTGAACCTGTGCTGCAGTCATTGTTTTCTGGTCCATTTATTGGACCGTTAATGTCATTTTCTGATTGTCTGTTATTTTGTCAAGTTACCTGAATAATGCTGTGTGCCAGCAATTATTACCATTATTGAGCTCAACACCGCTTGTTGGCCAAAAAACCAAAAAGGTGAAGTTTTTCATTACACAAAAATAATGTCCTGCCACTTCCCCACTTCCTTTGTTGAACCAGACATCTCATCTTGTATTAGCCTAAATACATTATCTCATTATCTGACTCAGTTAGTCTTTCATTTTGACAGATACAACTTCCTGTGTTTGTACTAAAAAGAGCCAGGTAACTTTGCATGCCACTTTTTGGCTCCTTTAATGGATTCACCCATCAGCCTGCCTGCTTGCTGAGCAGGATATTGAGGATGACGGCAGATTTTCATTGTGGATTTAATCCATTTCAAACAGAGAAGTGAGATGCACACCTTGATCAAGCCATTATGAGGAGAGAAATATTCATCACGCAGTGATTGAAGAATTGAAGATAGGTGTCCGACAATGTGAAATGAATGCACAAGCAGCATACATACCTAAATGGGTGGATATGCATATAATGCATGTTATGTATTGTGATTATACTCAACTATTTGGATTGAGAACATTTCACTTTCGCATTGGACCATCACTTAGAAACTATTAACAGATAAATAAATAACTTACATTGGTTTCTGAAGACAATGAGACACAGACAAGTCCATTTCAATAATTCATTAAGTAAAACATTTTTTTTATACATCTCCACAAATAATAACTTCAAGTCCAAAACTGTGATGCAAGATTGCAATTTCAGAGTGAAATACTACAAAGTTATTGATCCACATTCTCAGGCAAGTTTAACTCAGACAACCATATTTGAAATATTTACAGTACATTACATTTTATTTTACGTTGGTTTTAAAACTAAACCAAATTAATTCTGATGTTCAGCTCCACAAGCCACCAATTACATTTTAAGAGTCCAATTTAATTCAGTTCAATTTTGATTTATATAGCGCCACATCATAACAGATGTTATCAAGGCAAACTTCATATAGAGCAGGTATAGACCGTACTCAGTGACATCCTGGAGTCCTGCTATAGCTGTCAGCATCAAAAGGGTTCTTGCAATGCTGCAATTACATAACTAGCGTGCTATTGTAGCTTTCAACAAGATCTGACATAGATCTTTCTTGTGGAGTGTAGATTTGTGGATTTGTGGATTAAAGTCATACAGTTTTGGAATAGTTTAAAGGGAAGTTACATCCTATTAAACTTAGAGGAAAAGAAAGTCGGGATGCAGAATGATCTGATATACAGTTGCCCAAATGCATAAAATATTTGCACAGCTCCAATACATGTTATAACAACATGCGCTGGCGGAAAAACAGGAGAAAGCAATCGATTTAGAATAGCAAACAAAATCTCTTTTTGGCACACTGGCTTTTGAGTAAATTCTTCCCATTTTTTCCTGTGTGACAGCCTCCACACACACACCTACTCGTCTTTATTTATCTCCGGTGCTTTCCTTGTGCTCCATCTTCCTCTCTTTACTTCTTTTGCACCTTTACCTTCTTTAGCTGCAATCATACTTCCCATGTCATTTACTCTAAGAATAGTTCTCAAACCATATTATTCTTCCCTATGGAGAGAAGAATAAAATCAGTCCATCTGACTCATATTGTAGTTGGATTAAGATCCCTTAAAGGCAGTAAAAAGTGGTCAGTGTAGTTAAATACAGCTCACATTGATGCACCTTGCCCTGGTGTAGCAACAGGACACACTACATAGTTTGAGTGAAATAGCCACAGTGAAACGAGGTCTGAGTGGCCACAGAACCAATGTGGTGCTGGAAAAAAAATCAAAATGTCATGTCCTCAGGTAAAGTAGCTTGTGCCAAAGCCCTCCACCACCTCCGCTGCATCTTGATCCCATCTGTTCTTCTGTTCTCGTTTCTCCATCTCTCTGTCTCCCCATCTTTCTCTCTTTTAGCCTCTCAGAAGTGAGGACAGTGAGTGAGGGAGCAGTGACCCATATCACCCTGGAAACCACTTGTGGTGAATAGTTTCTGTTCATGTGCGTGTGCCCACGTCTTCATAGAGGCAATTGCTTATGTATGCAGTGTAACAAGGAGGTGCTTGATCGAGCTAATCGACTGCAATGTTCCAATCCTCAAAAGGGACCTCCTCCATCACTTCAATGCTTGTCAATCATCGCTTATTGTGGCAAGATGATCCTCACATCTTTGACTGTGGGGCATTTGTGCAGACTGTAGCATGGGCATGTTTGACTGGTGCAAATATGTGTTTGCATGCAAGCATGTGCATTAGTTAAATCAGCATCTGAATCTGTTTGTGTCACTGTGTGTGTTCTGCTTTTCACAGTTGTGTATGTAAGGTGGGTTGTATCACAGGCTGCTACAAAGGTCAGTCTGAATGTGGCCATTTCTTTAACCATCTAACCGACAGCACTGACGGTGTGCACATCTGTAAATGAACCCTTTTGTTTTTTTTGTTTTTTTTCATCAATCATGTAGCTACCCAATATCGAGGCATGTAGGAAGGTGCAGTACCAGAGGAAGGTGACGAAAACATTCTTCTAGGTTTAGGCAACAAAACCACTTAGTTAGGTTTCGGAAAAACATCATGATTGGGCTTTACCAAAGCTACGTAACATAAATGGAAAACATGATAAACATCACTGTGAGCAAAACATCGCTCTCCTAGTTGAAAGTCCTATGCTACTCTTCCTGCCCACCATTAGCACTCTTTCTCCTCTTTTATTCTATTTTACTATATTGCAATCAGTGCAGACTACATGCCATGAAAATAACATGCCTAATGCAAGAACCGTGTTCTTATTACATATTTCCTGGAGCATTTTCGAGTGACCGGGCAGCATGCTGACAGTCCCCAGGTGGGAGATCTTGGGGTTATGAGTACGTACATGTTGTGTACATAACAATGCATTTATGTACAGAAACAGTCCTCACCCTCTCTACGTCCCTTACCTCTCATTTTCTTCTTCCCACTCAGCCTCTGATTCTAAATCCATCTATACTTTCTTGTTTTTCCATCCCTTCATGTACAATTCCCTTGTCTAACTCCTCATTTTTACTTTAGAGAGTGTAAATAGCTGACAAAGATCAGATACACTGCTATTCTTTTCCCTTTTGGTTTTAAAACAATTATACTTCAACAACTGTTAAATAACCTATTTTAACACTAAAGTAAACTATTTACCCTCCAAAACAAATACAGATAGAGGAAGTTTTGAAGACTGGCATTCTTTAAAATGCAGTCTTTCCCCAGCTTTCACCCTATCATATTTTTTTGTTTTTTGTTTTAAGTGGCAGACTCACTTGAGCACATTGAGGAAAATGCAGGAGACTATAAGCCCATTTGATCATTTGCAATTATGCTGAATGTCCTCAACAATCTCCTCAAATGAAGGTTTGACATGACAGCAGCAAGTCAGACTGTGGCCATGGCTTTCCTCAAACCCTACATTAGACTATGTACCTTCAGGGGATGATACAGATATGTTCTGTCATCTTTCTGTATTAAGGAGTTGTTGTGTGACTGAGCACAGCTGTGTCCTCTCAAGGATATTGGGCTGTGATGTTTGCTTATACTAGTGCTCTGAGTTGGATTCACCAAACTCTTAACTGCTCAAACTTGCCACCTCTTCATGAGGGGTGCACATTTTTAAGATGTGATCATTCGCATAATCAACATTAATAATGTTACCAAAGAGATAAAAGAACAAAGCAGAGCTTCTAGTCCCACTTTCATGAAATCAGCAGAGAAATAAATTTGTTTTGTGGTGTCAATAGTGGTGTTAAATCACATGAAACCAGTAGCTACAAATAGTCCAGCTGCCAAGGAAACAAAGTTAGATGCTAAAAAAGACAGATTTCTAAAGCAAAGCTGTCTACGACTTATATAAAAGACAGTCAAGGGGATGTGAAAGCAACAGAGAGAATATTATAGTTTGTAGTAGTTGATGTTACAGTGGCTACAACAGGTAATGATACTGGACAGTGACCTGCATAAAGACCTTATTTTCATCATAGTTACTGCAGTTTATAAGCAGCTGTGACAAAATAGGCTAATAAATATAATGAAATCTGAAAATCATCGTACTTGATTGGCATCCATGATGATAGTGTTTTGTTTTTTGCACTGTTGACTGTCTGGACCACTTGCCAATTTTGTTTGTACCTTCGAGGAAATAAGTAGAAAATTGGTGAATGCCATAAATGATCTCACATCACTCATACGTGCCACATAGGAATTAATCTGTTTGAATTGTTTCTTGCATAAGCCCCATTGTCTCACCCACTGATGTTGGTCTTACCCTGTAGCAGTGTGAATGCATTAATGGATGGAGTCAACTCAAGACAGCCATTAGGCACTGGCCATCGCAACAGCTGAGCAGAATGGTGTGGTGGCCGGGTGTTACCTATGGTTGTCTTAGGATGCTGTGAAGACTGGAATGGTAATTGATGGCAGGCCAGTGAGAGTAACACAAGGATAACCTCCCATGTTGTCAGCCTGTCAATCTAACACAGGGTGAGGTGACTCCATCTGGGAAGGGCTAACATACCATGTGTGGTTGCTAGTCAACAGCCCCAGCCATGTGTCGGCAACGGCACCCTGCCCACGTCTTCCCTGACGGAGGATCTGCACAGCAGGCTCTGTATCTGTTCCTCAAACAGCTAAATTCCTCTGTTGTAGCCTCCCTGTCCATGTCTAGTTAGAACTTTATTCATAATGTACTACAAATACATATATTTGTTGTCAGCAAAGTAGAGTAAAGGATCATCATGTTCCTGGGAACAATGCATGACAGTCTGGTGGCAAACCTGTAGAATATACAGTAAGTGAAGCTGTGGATTCATAATTCCTCCCTGAAGTGTCTTGTAATTGCATTATCCAGATCACCACTTATGATAATATATATGTCAGCCCACATCGGCATTGTAATGTGTATGTTAAAGGACGTTGCAGCATCAGTCATCTCATTTACAACCTTAAATCTCCTTTCATTGTTGGTCGGCCCACCACTTTGGTGCTGAATTTTTTTTTTTTTTTTTTTAAATTGAGCTCATCACCGCTTGTTGGCCAAAAAGCCAAAAGGGTGAAGGTTTTCATTAATTATTAATTCAATTAATTAAATTATCGTCTCACTCAGGATGAAAAACTTTGGGGATCCCTCAACTTTTCATTTAGTGCCGTCATAGGATTTAAACTTTCAACCCTCCAATACTTAGTGTTTAGTGCTAATTAGCATGCTAGCATGCAGTAACACATGCTGTATTAGCACTTAGCATTTGTCCTTGTAAGTCTGTTGGCATTCCAACGTTAGCATTTAGCTTAAAGGAACATTGCATCTAATTACAGCCTCACAGAGCTGCATAACAGACTCTTAATCTTGTTGTTACCAGGTTGTGTTATGGCAGAGAGTGCTTTTGTTCTACAAATTTCCCTTGTGGAGCCCCTAACACAATACAGATATGAGAGCCCTAAAGGGACACCTGCACTCTGTCTAAGCTTCGCACTGAGGGGCCCACGAGGGATGAGTGCAGTTAGATTGCTCTCATTAAATCATCTCCTCGGCTCCTCTAAACGCTCCAGTGGACAGTGTTTGGTCTTGCTTTTGCCAGCCACTGCTGATTGGCAGAAACCAGTGCACCATTCTTACAATCCTCATATTTTTTTACAATGGCATGCCTTCATGCAGTGTGTTCATGGACAATTAACTATTTGTAATGAATTTGATTTATGGGATTCAAGCTGGGATTGTACTTTAATCAATCATAATCTCTCACTGAAATGGACAGGGTTGTAGACATTCTGTCAAAAGTGTCTTCCTTTTTTTTTTTTTTTTTTTTTACGTGTCATTTATTTTGTGTGTGACAGTTTTATAAGTAGCAGGAGGTCTGGGGAGCAACTTAAGCTCCAATGTATACCAAACAATGGCACTACAGAATCAGTCAAGAATGGCTGCATTAGCTCTAGCTTGTGTTAAATTTATGGCTGTTGTCTACGATTAATCGCAAATTGATCATAGATTTCTTATCTGTTAAAAATTTACCTTAAAGGGAGCTTTGTCAAGTACTTAATACTCTTTATCAACATGGGAGTGGGCAGATGTGCTTGCTTTATGTATGTGTATGTATATATTTATTGTTGGAAATAAATTAACAACACAAAACAATGGTAAATACTGTCCAGAAACCCTCACAGGTACTGCTTTTAGCATACAAATACTGTATGTTCAAATCATAATATGATAAACTTAAGCTCAACAGGCAACAACAGCTGTCAGTGTGTCGGTGTGCTGACTTGATTGACACAAACTGCATGTGATTATCATAAAAAAGGTATGTCTTTAAAGCAGAGACTCATGGGTACCCATAAAACCCATTTTATTCACATATATCAAAGTGAGAGGTCAAGGGACCCCTTTGAAAATGGCTATGACAGTTTTTCCTCACCAAAATTGTATGCAGTTTTTGACAAGCTAGTATGCCATGGTAATAATGGACTCCTTAGGTTTTATGCCAGTACATACCATTATCTTCACTCTGGCTTTAAAACTGAGCCCACTACACCCTCCTGAATATTGATTCAGTTAAAGAAATTCAGTGGCATTAAAACTAATTTGCATTAACGCATCATTGCGTTAACATTGACAGCCCTACTTATATTACAACAGTTTGAAGTAGTGTAAGAATGACACATCATCCCCCTCACCCACATTGTGATTGAGTATGTTATTGCTTGTTGTGCTTAAGGTCCACTTTTCTTAATGTTCCTTTTTATTCTGTGGTCAAGGAGCTGGAGCAGAAGCTCAGAGCCCTCTAATTTCACACTGTGTTGTTTGGAAAATAAGTTCTACATGTTTGTATATGTGTTTGCATCTGTTTGTGTCTAAGCATGTGTAAAATGGAGAAAATCTATGTGTGCAGCACTTAGTATGTGTGGGCAGGCTCATGTAGACAGCTCATGTTGTGTGGTGGTGCGTGTCTGTGTGAGAGATTATATGTGTGAGGTTGTGTGTACGTGTGGTGTGAGAACGGGAGTCACACAGGTGTGTGTGTGTGTGTGTTTAATTCCTGTTCTGTACGGATGGTTAATTCCCTCAGACTTTGCTGTGATAGTCTGATTAATGACCCAGAGCCAGACTTAAAACAGCAGGCGACAGGATAAGGGCACAGACACCTTCTCTTCCTCCTCTGTCTCTCTCTTTGGATTTGTTTTCGTTGTGTCTTTCCCTCCTTTTTTCCTCTCTCTTATTTTTTCCTCTCTGTCTCTAAAGCCATTGCCTTTAATGCCCTTTCTGCCTTTCTTTTTTCCTCAACTTATTTTCCTCTCTCCATCATTTCTGTCCTTGCAGCGTGTGGCATACACCAGAATTGGACACATTTGATCAGGCCTTAGGGGATCTGTTTGCCTAAAGCTGGGGACTCACCAACAAAACATCAGAGAACTAGCTGACGGAGGCCGCCTGTTGCATCGCCTCACAACCTCTTTGTTTTGGCCGACAAGTTGTACCTGAACACACCACAAAGACTACAGTCGGCAGCCAGTTAGCACATACGTTCTTGCGCCTGCATGAGATGAAATAACACCAGCAGGTCATGGTAGTCGTGTAGTGTATTTGTCATTCAAAAAGGGAACTGGGAAGACCAAGGACCGTGTCTATACACGCCGTTGTTATGATATGTTTGCTGACCATTTTCACACCCCTCTCATTCACCACTTAGCTTCATTCCGGATGACCTTATCGCTGTTAAAATATATGTTGGAATGATCAGATGAGATGAAGATGAAGAATGAGGAGAGCCTTCTGTGTTTTTCCTCTTGACTGTGCTCATCTGCTTGTTCTCCTCACCTCTGTTTCTCTTCTTGTGCACAGATTTGTTAAAGCTTAACTGCCAATCAGAGTGATTTCTCTCACCAACGGGCTCTGCTGTCAATTCAACATGCTGAATCGGCTGAAAAACCTCCAACACGGGCGGACTAGAACCGACAATACATACCAAAAAAAAAAAAAAAAAAAAACACAAGTTCAACAGACGCTCGCCGACTGCTTGACACTGTCTGACAGCCAACCGTCTGCTTTGTGTGTCAGGCCCATTAGGGTCATCAGGTGGGATTTAGTATTTCTGGTAGTTCTGCATGACTTGCATGATGGTACCATGGTATGCAGCCCAGTCTCGCTCCACCAGTCTTAGTGGTCTACCGTCTCTGGCAAACAATGTAATAGGCCAGGTGTTGGTTTCACAGCACGTGAATGCTGTATGGCTTTCACTGATGAATTTGAGCCCTCAGTGGTTTAACCAATCCAAAGTGCACAGGCTTGGTCCAGCACCTCAGTTTATAAAGCACAATTGATTAGTTTTTTCCCAAAGTTGTGTGAAGAGAAGGGGCTTGACCCACTGTCCTGTTAGATCAATTCAGCGTTGTCCCTCCTGCAGCCTCTGTTTGATAAATAGATTTTGTATTCTAACATGAAGGTGTACAGGTCACTGAATACAGTGAGAGGATGAGAGACGATTTTGGCAGGAAGTGACAGAAGCCAACTGTTTACCCCTTTTATCATGCAGCAGGAGCTGCTGGTGCTCAGGCCCTTCACTGAGCAATTTGAGCCCTTTAACAAAAGTGTCGTCAATCTGGTGTCTGCTAGGACAGCTTTGTTGCTGGCAGTGACTTTAATGAAACAGGTTCATGGGCTTGTGTCAGTCCACCCAAGCTGCTTGGTCGTCCATGGGGATCACAGTGGTGCCATGTTTCAGCAGACCTCATCTATTATGCCTGAGAAAATCTGCTGTCTGGTCCACAACTTGATTCTTTTCTATCCTCTAGGCTAGGGGACATGGAACTGCATTTATTTTGTGATTCATCATGCTATGTGAAGCTGTTTGCTCATAAATTTGTTAATTTCTACTTCTGAGATATTTCTGGATCATGCTCTTTGCCCTGGATTCTGGATTGTGGTTGGACAGCTCCTCCACACATTGCAGACTGTTTTCAACACTTGTATTTTTATGGAGAATTGCTCCATAACACTTTGAATAAACACACAACACACTGATGTTGAAGTTAAAGAATAAACATGCAATCAGAAATACAACACTGGCCTCTTAAACCTGCAGTAAGCAGAATGTTTTTGGGCAAACAATTGATAATAACTATTCAGCATATTGAAATTCAAGTGTCCTGAGAGATAACTAGACTTCTGCACCCCCTCATGGCTCTGTTTTCAGGCTTTAAAAATATCTACCCTGATGGAAGACTTTGGCCAGTCACAGGTCATTTCAGAGTGAGAGAGTGTTCTTATTGGCTGTTCATTCAAAGGAGGCAGCTGTCAATCCGAACGTGAATCGCGAACTCTGATCAAATGGTCAAACTAGGCAGCGCTGATCAAGTGTGAGTACGCTGTTACCGTAATGCCTGTTTCTCACCTCAGATGTTTTCAGAAACATCTTGTAGTTACTGTAGCTGTGAAATGAGCGTTTGCTCCGGCTGGTGGGCGGACACAAAGGCACACAATGTGGAATTTTTGTTTTTCAGATTACCTGACAGGCACAACTGTCATAATAATGTACAGGGGTTGTTTTATAAAAATATGTTTTAATCATATTTCTACAATCCTGCCTGCTGCTGCTTTAAGCTGGCTGTTTCTGTGAAAAACAGTTTGACAGTACTTAGGAAGAAGATGAACCAATTTAATAAATGATCTTTAGAGATTACTTCCACAGTTATTTCATTTTCTCAAAAATATCAACACTCCATATTGCACTACTTATATATACTACTATAATATACTGTACACTCACTTAACTGTGCCTTCCCTGCTGCTCTACCATGCCCAGTGTTCAAGGCATGAAAATTAATCCCCACAAATGAACAAACAAAATGTATTTCAATATAATGAAGCATCAAAAAATTGTCTTGCACTCGTAAATGTTTATGTATAATGTTTATCCTTATCTGCCTCTTTAGCAGCAGAACTGTTGTTCTGTCTTGAACCCAGTCTTTAGCTCTATCTTTGTACTCTTCCTTCCTTCTATCTCCCTGTTTCACCCTGTCACCCAGTGTCTTCCGCTGATAATTGCAGACGGTCCCAGTTCCACATGGGACTCATCAGTGTTGAAAGTGTAACTAGTAGCGAAGTGAAATGCCTGAGGAAGCAAGGTAAATAATGTCACTAGACAGCAGTTTACCTGTTTATGTCACCGGCAGATTGAAAATAAATGGGCCGTTTTTCTGTGTTCTTTTTTCTGATAAAGCCTAATGTGTCTGGCTGTAGACTGCAGCATGTTTGTGTGTTGATAAGCAAGTGAGTGTGCATGTGTGTGCAAGTGTGTGCGTATACAGTACATGTATGTGCATCTGAGTGTGTGATTCTGTTGAGGTGGCCCGTGGATAAGTGCCTGTGGCAGTTTGTGATTACTGTTTGCTTCTTCCGCTCTCCGCTCCCTCCACTCAATCACCCGTGTATACACACACACTGTTCACATCTGTATGTGAATCTCATACAGTATGTTTTTCATTGTAGATTGCTTTCAGAATGGGTTTTGCATTTGTACTACAATTGGCATACAAATTCAAATAATAAAACTGAACCTTATTCACTGCACTCTTCACTGAACATTGGGAACAACTGGACATAAAGTATTTTCCTTGATGAACGGCCTGCAGCGTTAGATGATTGAATGATTGCATCACCTTATTATTGTTGACCACATCAGAGATCTATGACGTGCTAATTGTAGGGTTGATCACTATAGATGCATTTCCATCCACCTGTTTGCATGCACATTTTTAATAATGCAAAAAACATGAGAGGAAATGCTGAAAATATGAGAAAAACCTCAAAATGTTGCACAAACGTTTTTACACCTGGCTGAGGTGGAAATGTTAGAGCATAAATAAATGACAAATTTGAAAGTTCAATAGAAACAGACTTGGCAAATTTGTAATGTCCTTCAGGCCTTGGGTTATGGGTTTTCTTGACTTTTCATGTTTGATGTGTTCACTTCCTGTTTAACTGTGAAATCCTAACATCTCTTCTCGTTTCAGAGCACTTCACTTCCTGCCCTCGTGTTTACCGCCTGAGTGAATGAATGACACCACTGACCTACTTTTGTCTCCACTCACCTGCATCTGATCGTCTTCCCCGCCCCGAATGTGTCCACCTGTCTCTCGTTAGCCACTCCCCTCATTAGTATATAATATGCATCTCCACTTCCTTCTGTACCACTTCGTCTTGTTCCCTAGTGAGATGCGTACCAGCAATTTTCCTCGTGTTTTCTGACTTATCGTGTCTGATTACTCTGCCTGTTTTTTGACTCTGCCTTTTTGCCATCCTGGATTTGTTTGCCTGCTCGTTTTGCCAACCTGTCTACCGACCCGTTTCTGTCATTAAAGACACTGATTGTTTTGAAACCGCCTGCTCTCTGAGTTGACTTAAATGTCCGCAAAAGCTTTCGATGAGATGAAAAATGTAGGCAGATGAAAACATCAGATCTGTGTGGAGCGATGAGGACTGTAACATTTCTCAAATGAATTCGTGAAACAGAAATAAGTGATATATTTACATCATGCTTTGCTCATTTGTCCCAGCAACTAAGCTTTGACTGGTTCTCTATTAATTGCGTCATCTCTCCACGCCCTCTTCTTCTGTATTGTTACAAGAGCCCCTGACAGGAGAATTAGTGTCACCTGCTACTTATCTCAGTGAACCAAATGCTAATATTTATGTTACAGTAGATGTAACATGTAACCACACTACATGGAAACATGCATGAATTTGCATTTTCTGATTTCCTTTTGTAGCGTGTGAAACTTAGATTAAAATTTGCACCACACTTGGTTAGAAGCCTGGCTGTATGCGAACACTGCAATAACTTACATCACCTCTGCAAGCTAAACCACTGAATATGGCTATTTTTATTTAAATTGTTGGATTTGGGAAAATTTTACATTTATACTGCTGGCATGTGCCCTGCGATGGACTGGCGACCTGTCCAGGGTGTACCCCGCCTTCGCCCAATGCCAGCTGGGATCAGCTCCAGCTCCCCCGTGACCCCTAACGGGACAAGCGGTTGATAGATGGATACTGCTGGCATGTCAGAGCCTTCTTTCAATGAGGTGTCACGTGAATGTTTGCTCCATTTCCTCAGACTAGATTGTTAAAAGGGACAAATTATGCTTTACAACATATAAAAAAGCAGGACTGTGCTCAAATCAGAGTTTTTTTTATTGGAATCAGATCTGGCTGTTCAGTACGGAGATTCAGTTAGTTGTTCTTTTTTTTTCATGACTTTCAGTGATGATTTCTACCATATTAATATAGTCAAATGTGGTCTGCCATAGTTTCATAATGAGTACAAAATATCTTTACACTTCTTAACAGGCTGGGTCTGCCCAGAGATTCAACATGGTGGGTCAGAGAAGGCCGCTCGGTGTGGGAGGAACCTTTCCTCGATGCTGGTTGGCCCTCGGTGAGCACATTTCCTCCATGTGAGCCAAGACCAGCTCTAGGTCGGCTAGAAAAGGCCTGGGTTCACGGTGGCACACGATTCATTGCACCCCTTGTCTGGACTTCACCTTGCTTAGTACTCGCTGTTCCCTCTCTCCCTGTGGAGAGGGTAGGAGCTCCCTGCACATGGCATGACTGTCAGTCAGGTGGACTGTCATCAGGGTCGGCAACCCACCCCAGTCTTGAAACACTGATCCCGTCTCCTTTACCATGCTTTGTGTGTGACTTTTTTGCTGTGTCATCATTATTCATATCTATACAACCTATACACAAAGCTCCTCATAGATCTAGCTTCTCAAAAAGATAAGTATGTTCAACGTGAATAGTTTCAAGTTGACTGAGGGGTCAACTACAGATGATTCGCCTCATTGAAAGGTTAGCATAAGGGAATCCACAATTACATAGGGGTGAGGGCTGGAGTGAAGTTTTCTTTACCAAGCGTAGGTCCATGCAGTTAGGTAAATCCTTAGACCTTAAAATAGATATTCCACTTCCTGGAACCCACAACTGATCAATTTTTCAAGGTCAACCACACACACTGGCTGGCTCACTCTCTCATGGAAACACATGAAACACTTGCCAGGTTGTTTGCTGCATGTTAACCACAGTGTGTTTTTTGAAATGTTATATTTACGGTATATATATATTTTAATCATTGCTTCCTGCCGGCAGACTCACAAACACATCCACGCACGCAGCAGATCACTCAATCTGTGGATCTCTTTACCTACACAGCTATGCCAACTTTCACCCACAACATTTATTTATGTCCCCCAAACCTCCCTCTCAAGTTTTTGATAAATATGCATTTTAAGTGTTTCACACAGCAACAAAAGAAGCTAATTAGAAATATCAGATATTTGTGAAAGCATAAACACAAACATCATAAATAAGACAAGTGATGGAGAGAAATATGGAGACAGAGTTGGAGGACAAAAGAAATTTGGTTTCCACTTCTTCTATGTTTAGTGTAGCATCATAATCGCTTCATATCTCAGTCTGTGTCTTTCTCCCCCTGCCTGCTGTGCCTAAAAAGGTTGGGCATTATGCATATGAATGAATTCAGTGTTAAAGCCTGCCTATTGGATCGGCCTTAAATTGCTGACTCTTTTGAAATTGTGTATCTGGTATTGTTTTCATTAATTCAGTGAAGTTATGGAAACTGTTTATGCCTTCTTTAGTTTATTCATAACTCTGAGCTGATTTATCACTACACCACTGATTTATTTCTGAGGTAAATTAATTAATTAGTTAGTTAATTTAAGTTGAAATCCATGAATAATTAGAATAAATAGTTATCAAATGTCAGTGCATTGCATGCAATGCATTTCTGCAACCACGGATACATTGAATGGTGGCATTTCTGAACCAAAATTAAATTTCATAAATATGTTTCATATCAGCCTTGTATCACACTTGCAGAAACACAATGCCATGTGGTTAACTTTGTGAAATGATTGGTTAGGTTTTAGCAACAAAACTACTTGGCAATGGTTAGAAAAAAAGATCATGTTTTGTGTTCAAATAATAATACAGCAATATACCAACATAATGTAACAATGCAACAAAACCACTATAGTTATAGATTCTATAGTAAGAAAGAAAGACCTACATGGTTAGGATTAAAACTATACATTCGTACAGACACAAACACACAAATGAACAGCTGATGGAAGTGATGCATTTTCCATATTTTTTGTAGTGTAATTCATTGGGTAGTGCCATAGTGAACAATAGACTTCAGTAGGTGACATATATTTCAACTGTTGCAATGGCTCATCACCTTGTTCACCAGGCTAAGAAAGAGATATCGATCTAAGACTATCAATAAAGCTAAAATGAAAAGAGAAACAAAGGACTCAAAGGCAAATGACGCAGGGTTTCTTCTAGACAGGTAATGTAATGTGCAGCAATCTGTTCAGATAGCCAAAGCTACTGTACCAACAGCTACAAATGTTATATCAAGATCCTGAACACTTAATTTTTCAGGGAACTGCTTTCTTAAAATACAGAGGATTCATTTTGATTGTATTACTTTACTTAAAAATCAAGCTATCTGGACTTTTTGTTAGCATGTTCTATTATGTAAGCTGCCATAACATACTTTAAAGCGCCTTTAAGAATCATAATCCTCACTGTGTTTCTAACCTTGCATGCAAAGTCCAGCTGTCACTGTTTGTGTATAGCCCATATCCAAATCCCACACAACAGACAGCCTAAAACAAGAACAGGCCATAAACCCAGTAATTCTTTATGAATTATGTATGATTGACAACATTTCAGCCTTTTTGGTATTGGACAAATCATTATTTTCTATGTTTTGATGAGTTAGCTTTGGGCAGAATGTCTTATTTACTTTTCACCCACATTATTTTCATGATTTGTGCTCTTGAAGAAAAAACAGCAACTTCATTATGTGGACAATGCAGCATTTGTGGACAGACAAAGTGAAACAAGGCAGAAATGACAGAGTCTGTGATGCCATGCCAACGCATAGCCTCAAGACACTAAACTCAATGGGAGGCTGACTTTGTCGGCAATGCAGACACGTTTTATAACAACAGCATGGACGTCAGTTTTGTTATTGCCAGGGGTCATCTGCAGTACCAAGTCAAATTCTGGAAACAAAGCCCATGACATTCCAAAATCTCATGCTCAGGCTTGGGTAACAGCTGGGAATATATAGGAAAAAAAAAGTTTGAACCTTAAACTCCATCCCACCAGTCACAATGGATTCTGTCTTGTTTCTGGCTGCTGGTGAAATAATCTGTCCAGCATGTCCTAAAGTCCCAGTACAAAGTTTTACTGAAACATCCCTGTGGACAGTTAAAAGGCACATTTGCTTGATAAAGAATGTTTTTCCATCTATCCAACAGAAAAGGCAAAGATCTGTGCTAAAATAGGTCAGATTATTTCTCAAATCAGTTTCCATCAGAGACATCTGTCCTCTGCAGAGTGAAGTGGGCATCAGGGTGCACGCAGCTTCAGGGCAGAGCTTACTGATGCGTACTGTTATAAACCTCTTTAGCCAGAGGGCCAGAGGTGTGTGACAGATTGTGAACAAAGCATGACAGTCTTTTTTAAGAAGAGCCACCAAAGACAGCTCTTATAAAACCAGGAGAGCAGCAAGTTTATGATCTGGCCGATATTACTGATGCGCCACCGTTGGCCCACCAAGAGCCTCAAAGATACAGATTTAGGCAACATGGATAAAGGATGTGTCAAGCCAGGTGACTCAGGTGTGTGAGAGAACACTGAAGAGGGAGAGAAGTGGTTATTTGAAAGAGATGGACATCACAAGAAGAACAAAAACCGTGACCAATGTGAGTCATATCTGTGGTACATCTCAGAAAAGGGCAGGTTCCCCACAGCAAACAGCCATCGCACACACAAAAACACACGCTCACGCAATCTCTCTTCACCTCTTCCTTGCCTGAGAGGTTTGCTTCTTAAAATTACACACTCCATGTTCAGTCACACTCAAAGGGATTCGCCCAGATACAGAAGAGCGTGCTCCCGCAGTCACACACACTTTCAAAAATTAGACTCTCAACGCAATTCAGTCTGTTCTATTATTCCTCACTTCTTTCCCACTTTTCCCCGGCCCTCTCTGGAAACCTTTGCTCAGGGAGACTAAATCTGTAATCAGCTTAGTCGTGTTGATGCATCAGACATTTTTAATCAGCGGTATTGAAAAGAGAGCAGCTCAACGCTAAGGCGCTTGGCAAAAGCAGTGCACTGAGAGGAGAGGAGTCAGGGATGAAGAGAGGACAGCACAGTTTTTATTTTATCAATGTATCCTTTCATTTATTGACAGAATCAAATTGGAAACGTTTTCAGGAGGTTTGAGTGCTGAATCGCTGCTCTTTGTAATGATTTAAATAGACTCTTTCTTGCATAGATGGCCCTTGGAGAGTGACTAACACTGTAATCAACCAAGTTTACCTTGAATTAGAGCTGTTAATGGGTCAATAACGGACAATAGTGCCATGAATGGAGCTGTAGCTAGATGCTTTAACTAAGTTTCATTTTTTTCTATATAAACTGCTCTTAAAGACAAGGAGAGAGTCAACTGGTTGTTTTGGTTATTTTCTAATTTATTTCTAATACTCCAGATGCTCAGAGATGAATGAAAGCTCCTATATTTTGAAGGTAAATGTCAACATATGCTGGCTTCTTAATATGCTGAAATATTCATAACCATCAGCTAATCCCTAGCACTGATTTCAAATTGTGTCACATATCCAAAAAAAATACTCTTTTTGAAGCAAGCAGAGTCGACAGTGTGTCTTTGTATTGTAAATGCAGAAGGAGGTTAGGACTACCACAGCTAAACAGCATCTTTCCAGCTTCAAACAGCATATCTGGGATCTATTTTTTTCTTGGAGCAAACTATCCATTACTGAGTCTATACCATAAACTTTTTCTTTAAGTCCACAGTGTCATTGCACAGCTTCATCTCACAAACACAAACAGTTGATAAGTTGGCTCAATTTTTACCTTAAGGGGTTGAAGCAATGCAATATGACATTTATGGTTGTTTCATGTACTGTATTTTTTTTCAAGAAATGTTACATCTCCTTAACGTCCTTAAGGAAGTAGACACACACACACACACACCTCCCCACTTTATGCCCCTGGCCCGATTTGACGTTGCGGCTGGTGTGATCCTATCGCAAGGTGGCAGTTGCAGTTTGCTTGTGTCGATATATCATCAGTTCCACATCAGAAAAAAAAAAAAAAAAAAAAAAAACCTTGATTGTGATATTTTAACGCTGGTATTTTTATGTGTTTTTATGTAGAAATTAAAAATGCATATCAAAGCAGGTGGCAGTAAAGGCCTTAAAACTCAAAAGGTCTAGTAGACCTGTTTGTATATGAGAGGTGGTCTTTACTGACAACCTGTTCATTCAGGGTGTAAAGGCAGAAAAAAGTTGACAAAAACTAGTAGTTGTAGGAAAAACAGTAAATAGAAAACTGATGGATTACAGTAATGTGTCCTATAGCTTATCCTTATCTTATCAGGGTCGTGGAGGCCTTGAGCCAAAACCAATAAACATTTAGAATCAGGTGGGGTCCACCCAGGACAGGCTGCTAGTATATAACAGCGCACACAGTCAGTGAATTAAAAATAATATCATGTCTTTTCCTGTCATTTATTTAATTAATCTTGTGTTTTTATTGTTACTTTTGTCTCTGTAAAGCCCTTTGAGACTTGTGTGCGATAAAGGGATACATAAATAAATTAGCTATTGAGAAAATGAAAAGCAAAAAGAACTAAGCACATGATTGCAATTACTTTGACTAAGGTTACAGTGCATGCTGTCATTTTTTTCAGAAGGATCACAGAGCTAATGTGTGAATGCTTTGTTCAGAAATAAAAGTGCAATACTAAAAGAGCCTTATGCATCTTGCACACTGCATTATCACGTTTAATACAGCAATAGAAAGACTCAGGCATTTTAAACACTGCACTATCGTCTACAGGTACAACCACGCTACTACCATTTATAGTATGTAGGTGAAGGATACGGGGGAGTACAGTATTCTTGTGGTTTAACGATTAATGGATTTAATATGACAGCACAGCACAAAGAAAAATCTAACTGCAATCTATCATTTACTGAAAGGGAGTACACACATGTCTATTCCTCCCTCATCGATCTACAAAGGGGATACAAGAGGGATTAAACACAGTGACACAATGTCTGCTGCTGCATTTACAGGCAACCCGGCAGTGATGCATTCACGGACCTCATCACTGACTCAAGACTTTTTATGTCGGCCCCCCCATGGGCCAGCTTTCCAGTCACGGCGTGTCTGGCGACACAGAGGACTGAGAGAAGTTACCGCTTACAGCTTTCTAGCTGCTGTACCACAGTTGGTCGCTTGTCTCTTTCACAGTTTTATGGGGAGTTGCAACGTAACTGCGTGTTGACTGAATGGATGGGTGGATGGACCGGACACTAAGACTGGGTTATTCTCTCCAGTTCTGCCAACACATTCTTACTCCAGGCTTGTCAAATACCAACGCTTGGTCGGTGTCCCTCGGCATCGGACACCTATGCATGGGATAGCCCTCTTATACTATGGATGTGTCAGGGACGGTGTGTCTGTAAACTGTACTCTGGTTACATACATCGTGTCCTTTCAAACTAAACTTCTGTTTTTACAGGAAGTTAGGTTTAGGCAACACAGCCACTTAGGTAGGGTTAGGAAACGGTCATGGTTGACGTTAACTTCACTGACTAATGACTCACTAGATTACGATACTAATGAGTCGTGACTAATGACTGATGTGACAAAATAAGTCAATGTGACTTTTGGTTTTGCAGGAGGAATGAACACCAGTCTCCTGGTTGAACCACCCTTCCTGCTCGCTCTAAGCGGACTTTCTCGCTATTGACACTTCGTCACTTGTTCCAGCTGTTGAATAATGCTGCCGGTGGGTTTACTTTGGAGCAAGCTGAAAGCCTGTATTGTCACATACTGTTGCTAAAGGGTGCCTCCGTGCGTCGGTATCAGATGCCGAGGGGCACTGCCCAATCGGCGGTATTTGACAAGTTGGGAGTGAGACCTCCGCTGTCATGGGGCTCAAGGATGTAAATTTATCCTCACAGGAGGAGATGGATTACCTCTCAGTAGTGATCCAGGCCCTGTTAGAGGCTGTCTGTCACACCCACTCACGACAGACAGAAACAGTTTTACTCCTCATACTTCCTGGTTCCCAAGAAGAGTTCAGACTCATTTTGGATCACTGCATCCAAAACCGATGCATTGTGAAACTGGTTCGTCCAGGTGTCTGGACTCTGCAGAGTTAAACTCAAACAACTATCACACTGCCACTTGATCATTTATTTTATTCACCTTTTAATGATGTTTAATTCCTTCCTCACTGACAATAGACAAGGACAGTCCACCCCTGGATGTTTCCTAGTCTTATCCTTTATCATTCTATGAAGCTCTCTATATCTCTCCATATCACACACCTTCATCTGTTCTCATTAAGCCAAAGAGGAGAATGTAGGGAGATGGCGTATTTCCACAAATAGAAATGTACTCAAAGCCAACCAATTTCAGATCTATAATATGACGCATGACTCCTATACCAGATCTGATTCACCTCATCGTATCATCTTGCAGCCGCCTCCTCCGCCGAACAAGGTCAAGCCAGCAGTTTCTCTTTTTTGTGGCAACGCAATGGTCTGGCAACACACTGGGAGGGTAATATTTGTTATACCCCTGGTTAAATTTAAAACCCATGTGGTCATTAAATCTGTTTCTGTCCTACACATTAACACACAGTTCATGTGATAAACTCTGACTAGCGCAGCAGACTACTAGGCCCCAGCAGCCTCTAATCATGCCAGTATCACATCATCTTACGTCATCTGATTTGCCCTGAGGGCGACAGGAACTGCTAGCAGAGAGAGTGCATGCAGGACTTTCCACGATGCAGATAGTCAACAAATAAGATATAGTCTGAAAGCACAGGAGCATAGGGAAAGAGGTAGATTTGACAATGTATAACTTCAGGTGTAATCCACTCCCATGTTTGGTGTGTCACTGAATACAGATATTTTTTTGCAAAAGAAACAGATGCAGATGTGTTGCATTACCAATTGTGCAGACCACCCATAAGAGCTGATGCACTGAGCTGCAGAGGAGTCCAAATCCAAAACGAATCCCACCACATATGGTACTGTTCCATTACTATCTTCATCATTATCAAGTCTTTCTTTAATTCAAAAGATAAAATCGTATGGTGATAATGGCTGCACATCCTGCAGAGGTGTTAATATCATGTTTTAATCAGGACAGTGCTTATGACTCCACTCGATTACAAGAAAGGCTGAAGTTAAGGCTAGGGTGGGTATTGTATTTTACAAACAGTTTTGTTATATTTGTTGAAATTGTCTTTACATCCTGACAGCAATCAGTATATCAAATTCTGCAACCAAAGAAAATAAAAAAATGTGGTATCTGAGGCTGTTGCAGGACTGCTATAAGCCTGTCCAATCATTTTCTTTGGATGACTGAATGGGCTACTGTACCTTCCTGTCTACCCGTCTTCCTGACCTAAATATGAACTACATACGTTACAGGACAAGATAGTTTTAGGAAGAGGCATAGTTAGAGATGTCTATGTAGGGATGGATTTATGAACAGTACTGTATAAGTGAACTGTATGGAGTGGAGTGGGTTCACTGTTGTCTGTAACATCACAGTTGAAGAAAACACCACACAACCGCCAACATGAAGTTCTGTGGTGAAGTAAGAATACCTTCATAAATTATTTAAATTGTAGGCCTAGTCCATGGGAACCAATCTTATCTCTCCCACTTGCAGTTTTATTATCTCATGTATGTGCCTGTGTTGGAATTGATTCGTCCGCAAATCAGTCCTTCGTGTCTTCTTTCACAATATCTCTGGCGTGGAACCAGACCTCGGTGACACACAGCTAAACATGGAGGGACACTAAGGGAAAAAATGTTTGATTCACTATTATTTTCACCACACAAAGCACATATACAGTACAGATATTATTAACACTACGGCAACTCACCAAAATCCATTTAAAACTTCACTTTTCAGTTAAATTGCCTTTAAATTTCACAGCCACCTTCCAACTCTCTTACACAGTCCTTGGAATAGAAAAAACAGCATGTTGTTACATGTGAGCTGTAGATGTGACACATCTACCTTGGTCTAGTTGCTCCACCCCGCAGACTATAGAAGCACACATGACAAAAATAACGTTACAATAAAGTTCTGTATTTTCAAATTGTGAATTATTGTCCCTGAGTGTGGGAAGACTTATTGTTGTAACAGGAAGGGAGGTGAGGGAAAAGTTGAAATCAGGCAAATGAGATGCTTTATGTTCCCTTTCTGACAAGGTTGTGTTTATATTTGCTTCTTTGTGCCTTAAAATGATCCCCATGCCCTGTAATGAAACACAGTGTGCATAAAAATGATTAAAAAAACTATTTCAGAGACCTTTTCCAGTTTCCATGGAATGATGCTATTATTTCTTTGCTTCCACTCATCAGTAGCCTGATGAAAGACGGCTGGCTCTCCTTGTATCGTTCAGTGTCACTAAATCCCTTCTCATTTTGAAAGACCCTCACTGTGTGTTCCTTTATCACATTTCTTCCCTCTCTCTCATTTTTGTGTTTATTTTTTCCGCTTTTTCGCTGTATTCCCAATATCTCTCCGGCCTCCCGCCATCATGTTTCTGCTCTCCCACATCACCGCAGCCCACACCCATCTCTTCCCATACCTCCCTGTTTCTTTCTCTGTTTCTCTTCAGCTGTCCGGATTTGTCCTTCCACTAATTGCCTGTCTCATTTGAATGATGGGTGTCTCTGTCTCAACTGACAGCCGAGGTCAGACTCATCTCGCTTTGCCATGGTGTCAAATAGCGTTTTCTGGTTAACTCCGGGGGGTGTCTGAAATGCGTCCTCTTATGGGATTAACCAGTTGAGCGCTGCTTTTTTTCATGGGTGTGGCTACATGTCCTAATAAATCCTTTGAAGGTGATTTGTGATTTACCAAAATATAAAGAAGATCAAGTTGAATAGCTTGTGGAAATATTAGGTTTCCATCTGTCCTGTCAGAGCTGTTTTAGAAGCATTTGAGGGGAAAGCATTTATGGGGTACCTATGTACAGTATATGACAATGCAATCCAAGCTGTTAGTAATATCTTAGGTTATACATGTACATATACTTGTTTTGTCTTTCTTCTTGTACATTTGAAAAACATTAAATCAATACTTTTATAAAAGTGAATACTTTAGTTGAATGTGTATAAATGTGCATCAGGTTTCCATACAAAGAAGAAATGAACCTCACACTTACCAAACCCCATTTTTCCACTGTCTTGTATTTGACCCTAAATCCCATGTCCCTCTCAAATATTTTCATCATTATTCTTTCTGTCTTTTTAGCTTCCTCTCCTCTCCTTATTTCGTTTCATTGGACGAGATATCATCAGCTATTTTCTACATGTATCAGCCAAAGTACACAAGAACACGGCCCTAACTCCACCTCCGCTGCATCTCAAATGTCACCGAGGAGAAGAAGCCAGCATTACTTAGAAATGACCTGGGGCACACGAGAATGTCTGAAAGAAGTAAATGTAGAGAAAGAGTGAAAAAAGATTGTCTAAAAAGTATAACAATAAACTTTTTATTGTCATTTCGACAACAAAATCATGAAGTGATCTATTAAGGTGCAATTCTAGCATAGTTCAACATACAGGAAATGTCATAAAGCAGACATACGAAGGAAGAAACAACCATAAAACCAGTACTAAAGAAAAAAAAATAAAATAAAACAAGAATGAAAGCCTCAAAGGGCTCTAATAACAGACTGAAAACGTCATGAATTAATAGTTATTTAAGAAGATAATGCTAAGTTTGCCAGCCGTGGATCCAACTAAGGGGCATAAATATAATTGCTCAGTGATCATCAATATTTGGCTGTATATTTTAGGAAATAGCTCGACCAGGTATTCTCAAAGTGGGATCCAGGGACCCCCAGGGGTCTGTGGACTGTCAGGGGGTCTGTGAAATAATTATCTATAAATTCTAAACTTTTGCTGTATCATTAAAAAGTGCATAGACAGGGACCATTTGTGCCAATAAAACAACCACATTGTGTCCATTACTTCCACTCATATTAGCTCTGGGCCAATGGGATATCTGGATTTATTCAGACTATGCCAACTGTTCATCTTCTGAAGACTTCCGAGATCAATTATTTGAAATGTAGGCTATACATGTTGTCAAGTTGAGTCCAAATCTAAATCACCGTCTGTTTAAAAGGTACACTGCAGATTTTCCTGCTTGAATAAATGATGAACTTATTTTTATTATTATTTTTCTTATTTTTATTTCTCATTTCTTATCTCATCTTAACTTGATTTACATTGGAATGTGTTTCTTTTCAGAGCTTTGACACAGGTCTGGAGTATTTAGGTTGGAAAGTTAAAGGATAGTTCCAGTGGCATCTAAGAGTACAAATGGTAGCATATGCTTAATCGATGCTCTAATTATTAGGGGCTGCTTGAAAAATGTTCTCCCCTGTAAGGGGTCCCACACCTGACCTAGAGGGCCTTGTCACATTGGAGGCCACTAAGTGGAAAACTTAAGACCTTAATAACTTCTCAGTGGGGCAGAGAGAGGCAACGACCGATCTTATATGATCATTTGATCAGTCCCTCTACTGTAATTGCATGCCACTCTGCATTGCTTGAATAAAAATCTTTCTAATTCATTAAAGTCAGCATCCAGGGCTACAGCTAAAGATTTGTTTCTTTATTGATTAATCTGGTGGTTATTTTGCCTGGAAATGTCAGAAAATTGTGAATAAAACACCCACAATAACTTTCCCAGAGCCCAAGGTTGCTTGTTTATCCGCCCATCAGTCCCAAACCCAAACATATTTGTTTATATTCATATATTACAATTGAAAATGACTGAAACAATAAATCTATTATTGCAAAGTTGGCATATTTTGACAGCTTTATCAGCCCTGACAACTGTGGCCACAACAGTGTTGGTGCCCCAGAGTCAAGAGATGATGAGGAGTCAATTGCTGTGGTAAAAGACATGGTAAGGATGCCAAGCGGATGCCTCCGTTGGACAGTGAACTAAGTAACAGCTGACAGATTGAGACATCAGGGCAGACAGGAAGCAGGACATCTCTCAGTTGGCCTGGATATACGTCAGGAAGGGACTCTGAAGGAAGTCCGTCAGAAAAGGCAAGAGAGAGTGGGGGGGGGGGGGGGGGGGCGGCGCCAGGGGGGGGGGGGGGGGGAAAAGGGGGGGGGGTGGTGGGGGAAAGAGGGGAGTTTTTGTCAATCAGATTTCATGAGAGAGTGGTGGGAGGGGAAAACATTTGGGGGGGGTAAAAAAAGGGGGGGGAAAATGGGGGGGTGATGGGGGGGGTTGTGAGGGTGTGGGGGGGGGAGAAAAGATGGAGAAGTGAGGGTGTGGGTTTGTGGTGTGGGGAGGAAGTGTTGTGGATAAAAATGGGTAAAAAAAAGAGGGGGTTTGAGAAAGAGGGGGGGTGGAGGGAAAAAGGGGGGGGGGGGAAAGATGAGGGGGGGAGATGGGGGAAGAAAGGGGGAAAGGTGAAGAGGGAGGTATGGGAGGGGGGGAAAAGGGGGGGGGAGGGGAGTGGTAGGTAAAAAGTGGGTGAAAAAAGGGGGGGGGGGGGGTGATATAAGGGGGGAAGGGGGAAAGAAAAAGAGGGGGGAGGGGGGGGGGTTGAAAGGAAAGAGAGAGGGGGGTAGGGGGGGGGGGGGTAGGGGGTGGGGTAGGGGGGGGGGGTAAAAGAAAGGGGGGGAGAAAAAGAGAGGGGGAAAAAAGGGGAGAGGGGTTAGGGGGGGGAGAGGGGGGGTAGGGGGGGGAAAAGGTGAAAGGAAGGGGTGGAAAAAGAGGGGGGGAAAAAGGGGGGGAGGGAAAAGGTGGGTTGGGGGGAGATATAAAGGAAAGGAAAGGGGGGGAAGGGGGAGTGGGGGAGGGAGGGCGGGGGGGTTAAAAGGGGGGGAAGGATGGGGTGGGTTGTGTGAATGTGGGTTATATGGTGGAAAGGGGGGGTGTGAAAGGAGGGTTTGGAAGTGGAATGGAGAAGGGGGGGGGAGAGGGGGGGGTGGGGGGGGAGGGGGGGGGGGGGGTTGGGGAGGGGGGGGGGGGGGGGGGGGATGGGGGGTAGAAATATAGAAGGGATGGATTAAAGGGGGGGTGGTTTGGGAAAAGGGGGGGGGTTTAAAAAAGGGGGGGGGGTAGAAAATAAGTGGGGGGGGGGGGGTGGGAAGGGGGGTGGTGTGGGGGGGAAAAGGGGGGAGGGGGTAGGGTGGTGGGGGGGGAAGGGGGGGGGGTTGGGGGGGGGGGAGGGGGGAGTAAGAGGGGGGGGGGGGGGGGCGAGGAGGAATAAAGAAAGGGGGGGGGGGGTGGGGTGTGGGGGGGGGGGGGGAGGGGGGGGGGGGGGGGGGGGGTTTGGGGGGGGGGGGGGGGGGGGGGGGGGGGGGGGGGGGGTGGGGGGGGGGGGGGGGGGTGGGGTGGGGGGGTGGTGGGGGGGGGGGGGTGGGGGGGGAAGGGGGGGGGTGGGGGGGGGGGTGGGGGGGGGGGGGGGTGTGTGGGTGGGGGGGGGGAGGGGTGGGGGGGGGGGGGGGGGGGGGGGGGGCGGGTGGGGGGGGGGGGGGGGGTGGGGGGGGGGGGTGGAGGGGGGTGGTGAAAGGGGTGGTTGGGGGGGGTGTTGGGGTGTGGGCGGTGGTGTTTGGGGCGGGGGGGTGGGGAATTGGTTGTTGAGTTGGAAGAGAAGGAGAGGCGCTGGGGGGCTTGGGGGGGGGGTGCGGGGGGGGGGTTTTGTGGGGGGCATAGGAAGAGGTGAAAAGGGAAAAAAGGGGAAGGGGTGAGGGAAAAAAAAAGGTAGATAAATGTAAGAAGATTTGAAAGAATGGTGGTGGGAGGAGCGGGTTGGGCGTTGGCTTTGGGGTGTGCGCGTGGAGAAAAAAACCTGTCCTTTGGCTCTTGCTGGGGCGTTTGCCGGCGCTCCCGGGGGGGGGGTGGGGATAGGGGGGGGGGGGAAGGGGCGGGGTCTAGGTGGAAGATCGTATGGGTCTGTGGGTGGGGTGGGTTCCGTGGGGGGATGGTATGGTTGGGGGAAGGGTGGGGAGGAGGGGTTGGGTGGTGGGGGTGTGTGTGAGTAGGAAGTGTTTTGCGATAAGTGTGGGTTTTATTTTTGTGGGCATCTTTTAATCAAATGGGTGTTGGGTTGGAGAGGGGTTGAGATTATGATGAGGTGAATGAGTTTGGTTTTGGGTTTTTTTTTCTGCGCTGCAAAGCAAAAGTGCCGAGGATAGGAGGGGAAGTTGGGTAGAAGGAAAGACGTAGGGGGGAGTGTGGGTCTGTGTGTTCTTTTAGGTGTATGAGAAGGGAGGGAGAAGATTTAAAGGAGAGTTGGAGAAAGGGGGTGTGGATGAGTATGTTTTCGTGGGGGTGGCGTGGTAAAAGTCTGAGTAAAGGTGCGTCTTTTTAGCGGGCGAATGGTTTGGGGTTTCTTTTTTTTTGGTTCGGGGGGAGGGGGGTTGTTGTTGGGGGGGTGTGGGTGAGATTAATCGGGGGTTTGGGGTCTTCTTTCTAAGAAAAGGTTTTTGTGAGGGGATCTGGTGGAATATTTTGATTTGGTTGTTATAAGTTTTGTGTTGTGTGTTGGTGTCTGGGTGTTATTGAGTGTGTGGTATATTTTGGGGGGGGAGTATTAAATGTTAGGGGGAAAAGAATAGGGAAATTTATTTTTTTGGGTGTTGAAATTTATGTGGGTTGGTTTGTGGTTCGTTAAAAAAGGGATAAGGGGGTATTTTTTTTGAATACTGAAAAGGTAGGTGTGTTGAAGGGTTTTGTTCCGGTTTTGGAATTTAGGTTTTCGAATGTTGGTGAGGGGTTATACCGGTTTGTTGTGTGTTGAGGTGTCGGGTGTGGGGTTTGGGGTGGGGTTTTTCTTGTGTTGGGGTTTGGGGGGGGGGGTGGGGGGGTAGGTGGTGGGGGGGGGGGGGGGGGTGGGGTATAAATGTTGTGGGTGGGGGGGGGGGATTAGGGGGGGGGGGGGGGGGATTTGGGTGTTGGGTGGGTTGGGTTTCGATTGTGGGGGGTTGGGGGTGGGGGGGGGGGGTAATGGTGGTAGTGAGGGGGGAGGGAGAGGGTGGGGGGGGGGGGTGGGAGTGGGAGGGTATTGGGGTGTGGGTTGGGGAGGGGTGGTGGGTGGGGGGGGTTGGGGTGAGGGTAGGGGGTGGGGGTAAGGGGGTGGTTGTGGGGTGTGGGGGAAGGGGGGGGGAGGAGGGGGGGGTTTTTTTGTGTTGGGTGGGGGCGTGTGTTGGGGGGTGGGGGAGGGTTGTGTGGGGCTAAAAGGTTGGGCCGTGATAGGGTCGGCTGGGTGGGCTTTGGTGTGTTTTGTGGTGGGTGGGGGGGGTGGGGGGGGGTGGGGGGGGGTGTGGGGGTAGAAATTGGTTGTGTGGGGTGGTGGGGGGGTGTTTTGGCGGGGGGTGGGAAGTGTTGGGGGGGTGGTGGGGGGGGGGGGGGGGGGTGGGGTGGGGATGGGGTAGGGGGGTGGTGGTGAGGAAAGAGGGGTGATTTTGTGGTTTGGGGTTGGGGGGTGGGTTGTTGGTAGGGGTGTGGGGTGGTGGGGGGTGTTAAAATGGTGTGGGCTTGGGTTTGTGAGAGGGTGTGTTGGGAAAGAGAATTGTTGGGGGGGGGGGCTGTGGGTTTGTGGCGTGTTGATGTTCCCCGAATGGTGGCGGGTGTTTGGTTTTGTTGTCTTAGGGATTAGGTGGTTGGGGTTTGGGGTTGGGTTGTGGTGGGGTGGGGTGTTTGGGTGGGGGTGGTGGTAGGTGGTGTTGTGGTGTTGGGATGGGGGGGGTTGTTTGAATAAATAAATAGTTTTGTTTTTTTTAATGGGGGTGTGTATGTTGTGTGAGGTGGGGGTTTGTTGGGCTGGTGTGGGGGGTTGGTGGTGGTGAGCTGTGGGAGGGTTTGTTTAATAAGTGGTTTGGTTTGTGTTGTGGGGTTTGTTGGTTGGAGGTGGGGGTGGTGGGGGGGGTTTTTTAATGGGGGGGGGGGGTGGGGGGGGTGGTGGGTGTTGGAGTAAGGGGTTTTTGGTTGTCTGGTTGGGGTTGGTTGTAGGTGTTAGGAGAGTGCGGGTGTGGAGGGTGATTTGGGTTTGGTTTGTGTGGAGGAGGTGGAGTTGAGAGTGTGTGAAGTGGGGAGTGAGGTGAGTGATGAGGAGTGTGGGTTGAGGAGTTGAGGAGGGGGGGGGAGGAGGAGGAGGAGGAGGAAGAGTGGCCGTGTGGTAGCGATAAAAAAAAATGATAACAGGTAACAGAAGAAAAGAAAAAAAAAAGGTGTGTGTGTGTGTGTGTGTGTGTGTGTGTGTGTGTGTGTGTGTGTGTGTGTGTGTGTGTGTGTGTTGTGGGCTGTGTGTGTGTGTGTGTGTGTGTGTGTGTGTAGAGATTGTTTGGGTTTGTGTGGGTGTTTGGGGTGGTGGGGTGGCTGTGGGCTGAGAGGGGGGGAAGGAGTGGGGGTTTGCGCCGTAGGTGGGGGTTGGTGGGGGTGGGTGTTAGTGGTGGTTGTGGTGAAGTAGTGTAGGGGGTGAAAAAAAAATACTATGATTTATTGGTAAAATGGAGGAGATAGGGAAGAATATAATGTATTAAAAATTTTGTGGGATTTTTTTGGGGAATAAGGATAATGGTCCGAAGAAAAGAAAGAAAAAAAGGGTGTGTGTGTGTGTGTGTGTGTGTGTGTGTGTGTGTGTGTGTGTGTGTGTGTGTGTGTGTGTGTGTGTGTGTGTGTGTGTGTGTGTGTGTGTGTGTGTGTGGGCATGTCTGTGTGTGTGTGTGTGTGTGTGTGTGTCTGTGGACCATGTCGTGTGTGTGTGTGTGTGTGTGTGTGTGTGTGTGTGTGTGTGTGTGTAGAGACATTTGCTCACCAAAATCCGTTGGGTTTGTGCCTTGGCGTGCTCTACTACTTGCCCTTTCCGGGGGCTGGTGGATGTCCCGTGCTGCTGGGTCTCTTTTTCCCCTGGAGAGGGGGTGGGTTTGAAGGAGAATGGGGGTTTCTTGCGCCCCCGTTTCACTATAGATGGTGTGGAATTTTAGGGGCAATGTGCCGTGTTGGAGGTGGAGATGCGTTAGTAGCCGTGAAGTTGTGGTCATAAGCATTTTTTTCATAGTTAAGAATTAAGAGTATAGAGTAAAATATATGAGAAGGAGTAAGTACCAAAATGTGAGATGGAAATCAAATATGGGTATGTGTGACAAAAAGGAGAAAAATATTATCCTAATCTTGAGAATGATTTTTAATAGGGTTTAGGTGTAAAATTTGTTTTTTGGAGGAGCATGGATTTAGCTCAGCAGTTATTCTTTAGGAAACAGTTAAAATCACTATAATGTTTTTGCATACACTTTTTAAAATGTTTTAAAAATGTATAATGTTTTTGGAAGAATTTTTGTAAATTTCCCACTGTGGGACTAATAAGGAATATCTTATCTTAAAAATGTAAGGTTTCTAAATGTAATAAGTATAAAAATATTTTAAACTTGTTCCTTTGGTGCTCTTCATCTCTGCTCGCGTTGAATCTGCCGATGTCTGTGACTTCAACCCTGATGCTCCTGGGTCTTTATATGGTTTGACTTCATTTTCGTTGTTCTTTATATTGAATGCGCTTCTTTTGAGCGCCTTGTTCATCTAAAGAGTTTAAAGCTTCATGCATTTATGATTGGTTCGAGTTTTGCCCCTCTATTCACCACATCTTACATGCACTTACTTCCCCCCCGTTCTATTTTTTGCTACCCTCTATATATATTTTGCTCCAGTCTTCTGCGCGTGACCATTACCCCCCTACTTCATGAAAAATGAAGAGGCTAAACAGTTAATGATTCTTTGACAGAAACCTGTCTGTATGATGAACTCATTGACCTCTATTCACTACAAACAAAAGTCATCTTAAAGGAGCTTATACGCACTTACATCTCGCAAATATAGAGTAGATGGAGGTTATTTTTCTCACTCATTGTGACTAATTCTGTTCTATTTTTTTGCTGCACGTCTCTTGCTGACTCTGGCATGCGTCTAATTTTCAAATTTCCCGCCCTAGGCCTCCTAACCTTGAAGTCAGCTGATCAAAAGTCATGTGATCATTCACATCAAACAAAGGCGTGACTTCCTAAGGTCAACCAGGGGGCGGGCTCAATTACACGGTAATAAACCTGTCAAGTTTGACGAAAAGTGGGTTCTTTACTCTCTGACAAGAACTCCATTTCTTGAACCAGACCCAGATAAGCAACAGAGGTATTGATGGATAGACACAGATGGTCCGACTGTCATTAGAAGTGTCAGCTGAAGATCAAATTTGGAGTTCAAAAGACACACATTTAACCTGCTCTATTCAAGGTTTAAATGCATTATATAGTAAACATATATGAAGAAAGTATATGTTGAAATACATAAATGTATACTGAAGAAAATATAAATGCAGCACCTGTTTTTGCTCCCATTTTTTTATGCGCTGAAGTCAAAGATCTAAGACTTGTTCTATGTACACAAAAGGTCTATTTCTCTCAAATATTGTTCACAAAGTTGTCTAAATCTGTGTTAAGTGAGCACTTTTCTTTTGCCAAAATAATCCATCCACCTCACAGGTGTGGCATATCAAGATGCTGATTGGACAGCATGATGATTGCATAGGTGTACCTTAGGCTGGTCACCAATACAGATTCAGACAAATTTATGAACAATATTTGAGAGAAATAGGCCTTTTGTGTACATAGAAATAGTTGAGTCGAGCCACTACTAGCGAGTGCTAATAGTGGCTTTCCATTGAGAATTTAAATTTCATGCAACGCTTCAAATATTTTCAATGTTGTTGGTCTCTCACATCAAGCATTGTCATTCTTTTGACAATGTCTGCTCTGCCTCGACTATGCCTGGGGGCTGGCAATAGTAATTTCACATGACACACAGTGGGAGGTGTTGCCCTCTTAATTAATGAAGCTGTCACTGTCATGCGCATTAATCACAGCTCACCCCTAATATCTGTCAAAGTGTCATGTCTGAGAACTAAACTGTGGCTCTGACACGAGTCAAAACAACTAACCTCCAGTGAAGCAGCTGTTCGCCCTTCAGATACATATTTGTCTATAATTTGGTTTCATAACCAAATTTTATAGTTTTCTCAAAGGTAATGATACACATTTAGATACAGATTTGGTTAATCTTGGCATCACTTGTGGGCTTAACACTACTAAGTTTGTAAAGTGAAAATAACACTGAATGTTGTGAACATGGGACACAAACGAACAGCTTATTGTGATGTGAAAGAGAAACGCATGGGAACACGTGGACACGAAACGTCCCCTCTCACCCGCTTGGTGTGTCTTTTTGCTCTTTGAACAATGTCACCACACTCTGCACTGTGTGCGCCGGAACCGAACGCCGACGGCAGACCAGAGGATGGGCCTCTGCCATGACGCTGTTGGTCGGGATGGCATTATCAGCTGTAGCCACCATGTGAGTGGTGACCATGAGCTAGCCTGGTTAGCATACTCACATGCACTAACATGCACATGCGGCTGCCCTGACTCTGTAAACAAAGCACAGAGAAGCTTGGATTACAACACACAGAGGGAAAGCGACTTAAGTAGACATTAGTTTTTATCTTTATATTGCAAATAGTGTTTTGCCCTTATGTTAATGCTCTGACAACCGTGAAGAGAATCTTTAAGTAAATATATTTTGAGTTCCTTCTATTATAGTGTAGGTCTACAGCTTTTCAGAGTTTAATCATTTGAAAACCCATATTTACACACTGCTCACAAAATGTGAAGAAGTCAAAACCCAGTATTTCTAAGAGGTTTCTCAAACAAAGCTGATGTGGCCATATCATTGTCACTCTACCTATAGCATCTGTCGGCCTACTGCAGCACATAGCAAGCCACCAAAATACAGAACAGATGCAGCCAAGGACAACAACCCTGCCCTCCCATAGTGTCATTCCCCCTTGAGGAGCGATGGCAAATGTTATTCAGCTGTCAACTTTTGTTTGTTCATTTTCAGCTTATCTTGATCCCTGTGGTCATGACAAGTGAGGAACATCACCTTGACTTAACACAGTGAAGATGCTCAGCGAGTGCTGAAAGAACTGCAGCACTGTACCTTCAAAGACTTCCCTATCGTTGTTTAAAAAGATCCCCTTTGTCTTATTTTTCTTTGTAGTTCTTCTCTCTCTCTCACCCTCCCTCTTGTTCCACATCACTGTCTTTATCTTCATCCATTATGGATGAGGCACATTGAAGACAGCGTGATTCTCTTCGGAAAATACCAAACGTCTTTGGAAACGAGGTGCAGTGGTGTCACTGCTAATGCCAGCGGTCATGTCTCAACAGACCACCTTTTCCAAACACACACCTTCGGGACCTTCCCTGCCCTCAGTGTGTGTCTTACTTTCCATCTTTTTCTTTAACAGTGTAAGACGAAAGCACATACACCACATCCTGTAAGCAGTGGTCAGGAGTCATCAGTCACTTTAAAAGGTCAAAGAGAAACAAGCATTCTTAACTTGTGCGTTGAAAAGGTGTGTTTGTGGTGGTGGGGAAGACTAAAGAGCCAAACAGATTAGGGAAAAAACAACATCAGAACCTATCGGCACGGTGATCAGTCTGATGACGATTTAGCCTGCGGGGCCATGGCCAATATTTCAGGGGGTGTGGTATAACCAGCAGACATCCAGATAACAGATATCTGGAGCAAGACTTCCTCTTCCGTGTGCCGGTCATTGTTTACGGTCTGAGAATAAATTGGAGCTGGGTCTATGACCTGATTGTTTCACAAGTAGCCACTTTACACTCAGTTTACACTATGTTTTTTAACTAATAAAAAGCTAAATCATAGTGAAGTTGATAGCTGGTGGGAGTCATATTTCCTCGCACGTGCAAGGTCAACAAAGGTGATTTTGATTCTGAGACACAAAAGAACATATTTAAGTCATATAAAAAGTCTTTGCAACCTTGAAAAAATACCTCCACTCACACATACTCCATACCACAAGCTCAAATAATGTAATTACTTTTGCAAAGAACATTCAAGGTCACTCAACCAAAGCGGTTCATTTTTCTCCAACATTTAATTAGCTTTTTCTATCAACTTCTCAACAGTATTGTTTTGTAATGACCTTTGCTGTGACACTGTGACACTGTTTCTGATCACATTACCGTCTTCAATGAGAGGATGAGCAACAATAACACAGTATGCTTAACTGTGAAACAATTCAGATGACAAGAATAGATATCATTTATCAAGTAATAATGAGAGCTTACTATGATATTGTTTGCATTGACACTAATAATAACTTGTGTTTACATTTCTGTTGATGTTACTGTATAAGGGTTGACCCAAAATGCTTTAACGCTTCGGCCACTGCACTACAATAAGTACGTAATAATAATTTATAAATCCCAAACCCATGAAATAAGAATAATAAGAACGAAGCTTTGAATAGCTTCAATATTTCTCACCAAAGCTTCAAAACCTAAAAAAATTGTATTCGGAACAGCCCTACTTAATATCACGAGTGTATGAAGGAAGTGTCCTTATTGATTTTAACGCCCCAACGATCAGTTCATACATTCAAATCTATGTACATTTACAAAGGTTTACTTCTGAAACAAGATGCCAATGTATATCTCAGAAAATGTGTGATAAGAGAAAGTGAAGAAGAAAATTTCTTTAAGCTGCTGATTACATACATTCAGTTAAACTAGTGTATTTCAGCTGAAATAAAAAAAATCTGATATCCTTTTTATTTAAATTTTATTTACACCCATTTTAATACACAACAAACAGAAATACCAAATTTGAAACATAAAAAAGCTTAAAATAATAAAACTGCGTACATCTTAGAAGTAAGGACAAGTGTGTTTGCATGTTTGAAGAAGCGCATGTCTGAGAGTCAAACGTCCAATCAGTCAACATCATACATCAAAATAATTTTATTGAATTAAAGAATATCCACTGTTGATCAAAGTTACATCTGAATCTTTGATGATCTTTACATGATTTTTACTGATCAATGCAACTTTTTTAGTCCATATATTGATACAGAGCACTGATCCCATACCAGTGTTTAGTTAATAAGCTGTATGCCTCTGTGTGCAAGTGACTGGGATCATTCTTTTATGTGTAAGGCAACATAGGCTCCACAAAAACAAAATTTACCAAAAAAATATGTGGATATAAATTGACTGAATTGTTATTTATTATAAGAATAATAAATCATACACCAGCAACTTAAAAAATCCTCAAAATTAGCAGGAAGTACTGTATAATTCAACCCTTTCAATGCAGCAACAAACTGGTCAAAACTTGGTGACAGTATCGGTGCATTCCTAAGTCTACTATACAGTGAAAGTAGTGATAGCCAGATTTTATTTGACAACAATTCACAACAATTCACTTCTCTGCACATAAGCACACTTTTGAAAGAGAAACATGAACAAATAGTTGCTGAAAGTTTGCTAGTTAATGGAAATAAAATATTCATACCTGCAAAAGATATAATACTGCTTGCTCCATTGTGACCGTTTGCATTTTAGCCCCCTAAAATATACTGTAGCTCGTGCAAAGCTGGGGAGCATGATATGTGAGCAGCTGCATCTCTTAATAAAGCAGTCACTATGCATGCTGGTTATTGTAAGAAAAGTTGCTACAGGAGCTAACCCCACATTACATGTAGTAAAAATCAATGTCTTTAAAAATACAGATATTCAGCCATCACAAATAGTTTGAAATAATAGTAAAGACCAAACCAATATATGCTCTGTAAACTGTCGTATATGGCTGTTTCTGTAGAAGGCAGGTACTATATCTTCCCTCCTATCAGTAGACCAAAGTTATAACCAGTAGAATGAGGAGTAGGATGTAATTACTGTGGAGGATAATCCCATCGGCTTTAACACAAGACAGCAGATCATCTGTGGACAAAGGCAGACGGAGAGACATTTTATAATGTTTCAGAAAAAGATTACTTCATGTAAGCTTATGCAATATGAACATACATGTGTATGCCTGTGTGTGGTTGCATTTGTGTTCATGTTATGTTCCTGTCACTTTCAATACATTATTAATTTGACCTAATTTAACCTTTAGTAGGCATTATCAGTATGAGCTCCATAGATGTGGGTCAGTAGGGGTCTATCATGTTGTAAAAGCGAAAGTGAAACTTAAAAGCAACACGTTCTAGCATGTTGTAGAAGTGAATAAAAGATAGAAAGAAGATAGTCCTTTATTCGTCCCACAATGGGGAAATTCAATTTTTTACACTCTGTTGTTTTACTTATACACGGTACATGCAGACCCGAGACACACACATGCACAAACAGGACCCATATACATGCAACAATGGAGAGATGTCAGAGTGAGGGGGCTGCTCCTGACAAGCGCCCCGAGCAGTTGGGGGTTTGGTGCCTTGCTCAGGGGCACCTCGGCAGTGCCCAAGAGGTAAACTGGCACCTCTCCAGCTACCAGTTCACACTCAGTTTTTGGTCCATGTCGGGACTTGAACCGGTGACCCTCCGGTTCCCAAGCCAACTCCCTACAGACTGAGCTACTGCCGCCCCCATCATAAAACATCATGTTTTTAACACAAATAAAAAATATGTTTCTTTAGGTTTAGGCAAACAAAACAGTTATGTTTAAGCCATAAAATTCTGACTTTAAGTTTAGGCAACAAAACTATAACTCAGCAACATGGGCAAAAAAAAATAAATAAATAAATAAATAATTAGGTTTAGGGAAAAACATTGTGTTTTGGGTAAATATAACAACTACACATTGTTGGTTTCTCACGGGATGCAAACTCTGGTCTCCCATCCATCGTCGCTGACCTCCACAACTTATCAAGTGTCACTCTGTCTAGACTACAGCACTTGACTTACACTTCTGCTCCTGTCACAATTACGATGGTCACTGCAGGTCGCTGTTGTGTTCTTTTATACCTTCTTTTTGGGTGATCTACCATGTGAATAGATGATAAAACATCCTAGTGGGTGTAGTAGGCCTCTAGTTGACCCACATCTATGGGGTTTATAGCGACTGTTAACGCGACTGTTAATAGCCTGACAGCAGTCTAACTGGCTGTGAAGTTACATAATATAATTTTGAAAATAGAGAGAGGTTCATTCTGGATGAATGTGATTTGTACTTTTGGAAGTTAGACAGGGTGCAGAATTTGTTTGCAAATAGTGCTCTGTATTGTACACCTTGTACCAAAAACTCTTTGCCAAGGTATATATGTCTGTGTGTGTGTGTGTGTGTGTGTGTGTGTGTGTGTGTGTGTGTGTGTGTGTGTGCATGCATGCGTGCGTGAATAATGGCCACAGTGGTAGAGGTGTGTGAAAATTAAACCCTGTGTGTGATCAGTTTTCAATAAAATAATGACTGACCCTCCTTTCCTCCCACTCAGACCTCCCGAACTGTGGTGAAGTGGAGGGGAGCAAGCCTGGAGACAAATCTCCTCCATGAAACCATGCCTCCCACTACAGATGTGGATGGATAGACAGATAGATAGATAGATAGATGTGTCTAACCTGAGACCTTCTGTAGTTTTGGCATCAAAGTCATAAAGAGGTGACACTCTTTAGCTTTCATCATCCTCTTTTTTTCTGGATGGTTGTAGTTCAGAGTGACATACTCCTGCTCTTCAGGGGTGAACACCGGCCAGCTTGCTCCATCAATGCTTGGATTCCTGACAAAAAGAAAAGCCAATCAAGACAATTCAACTGTGCCACGAGGGTCCTCAAACAGCTCGAGTGACTGATTGATTATACGTACCCTGTCCGGGCAAAGTTGCCCCAGTGTTTCATAAACTTCTTGGTCATGTTCACTTCATTCTTTGTGTATCCCAGAGATGCAATCAGAGGCTTTCCAAAGACAAATTCTATCTCATAGCCGTGCATAGCGCCCATCCATTCTGGCCATGGATTGACGGACGACCGGTGGTCAAAATAATAGAGGAAAGACTTACCACCCCGTTGTGAGTACCTGGTTAAAAAGAAAAAAAAGGGAATATTGAACTATTTTTGCACTGCACTAGGTCAGGTTAATTCGAGAAAATAAAAGTTAAGTCAATGTTATTTGTATTGCCCAATATCACAAATATGCCTTGGGGCTTTACAATCTGTACAGGATACAATATCACCAGATAAGAAAACACATGCATTAAAGTATTATTATTACATTAACTCGGACAACCCTAGTATATGTACAGTATATCCTATGTTTGACACTTCTGTAAAGCTCAGCATATGTAACAACCACAAGAAGAGATAATAGATGTAAATAGACTCTCTACGGCAGTATTCACAAGAGTGCATGAAAAAAGCGCTGCCCTTTTATCCACTGACATAAAAAAATAGGTCATCCTTTAACAAAGATGAGGCTCATCTTTTTAGCAAAAGATGAGCCTAAAGCTGCATTGAAATGCAGTGCAGCTTTATCCTACAAGGTGCTGCACTGGCCAATCAAATATATGAGATGCAAGTTCACTTTTCTGATAGATTACTTCATAAAGTGAACATCATATTTCAGTTTCTCTTCTGTTGTGCTCGCCATGATAAAAGATAAAATGATTCCCAGGGTGATGACTTTCTGGAGGTGTAACATAATATTAAAAACCACTGTGCTACATTTTGGTGGCTGATAAGCCTTTAAACTTAGGGGTTACTCAAACTGGCCTTTTTTGGAATGAATTTTACCCTCTCACCGGTAAAAAAACTTAAATAGGATTTTAAGATTTGTTAAGTAATATGTATGGTGACTGACCTGTAAAGCTTACCCCTGCAAACCAGGGAACCCCACAGGCCCAACGGGCCCTGCCCCAATCTCTCAACATTTTCTTTTTTATTTTCTTTTTTCTTTTTTATTATTTTTTGTTTTACAAAGGTAAGAAAAAAATATTTAGTCAAGCCTGATGTTGCCTTACACATAAGAGAACGATGATCCCACTCACTTCCATATCGTGAGGCATACAGCTTATTAATGAATCACTGGTACTGGATTGTTACTGGTACAAAGCCCAGGTATTGTTATCGGGATGGAAAAAGTAATAATAATACTAATGTTTTTTTGTTATACTTTTGTTATCATCAGACACTTTAGTCCAAAAGAATCGATGAGTTATGTGAGAATGAAAAGCTATTGAATGCGGAGAAGCATTTCATAGTGTGTCGATATTTTACGCAGCTATAGACACTACTATTGCACAGATGTGCACGTTCTGTGGCATGCAAGAGGTGGCACAGAGGTTTGGGTTTTTTTATAGCTACACTTTTGTTAAAATCCAATGGTGAAATGTACAAATCAGAAAGCGCCCTAGGTAACCATCACAAAGATTACTTATACACTGATTTTCCAGATCAAGTGCTCTCACTTAGATGCACGTTGTTGTCTGCCATAAAGGAAATAGAGCATGACTCAGTTAAGTATTTGGCGCATACATAAAGCACCACTCCATTTGTGCTTGTTGTTGTGCCACTGCTATTAAACTGTTTCTTACTTTACCTGTAACTGTAACAAGTACTGAAAGATCCTTCTCTAAACTGAAACTAATCAAAAGATATCTTGAGATGCACCATTGCACAGGAGAGACTGTCAGGACTGACCATCCAATGTGCTCACAGCCTGCACTTAAGGACGGTATGGGAGTTTGCAAACGTCTTTGAGTTATGGTGTAAAATACAATGTGGCTTACTCTTAAGGTCACACTAAAACACTATGTGAAAACAGGTCGATGAAAGATGAAACAATTACAGTTTTTTTTAAAAATTAAAGGATTGAAAGTGCAGTGTAGATTCATTAAAGACAATGTGCCAGACAAGGCTGAGGATATACCACTGAAACGCAATCAGTCTTTACCTTTGAGCGCGAAGTCTAGCATGGGACACAAATACATGTGGTCTCCAAAAATACCAGCCGCAGAGTCGCGATTTTTTATCCCGTTATTCACATCCGTCCAATCAGTGTACTGGAAAATGGCCACATCTCGTGTGACATCACTTGCATCTGGAATCAACAATGCCACTCCTTTCTGGAACCCACTCCTGGTGACAACACTGTGAGTGAGGTTAACTCCAGGCACTGCAAGCATTACAATGTAGCTCCCTTCATCCTTGTTTATGCCAAACAGCACCTCTTTCTTTGGGAGGGTACCAGTACTAAGCAACACCTGCAAGGAAAAAATGGCGAGTGGTGGTGAGTTTAGTTTTTGATGATAAGCTGAAACCAGAATGCAGTTAGTTGAAGTCAAAGTTGTTTGATGTCCACTTGTAGCCAGGTTACATCATATAAATATTATGTCAATTGAATTTCAGTATCTGTTTCTATGTGTTAAAATTTAAAAATGTGGAAATCTGAAAATATAGTAATTTAAATGCTAAATCTAGAAACAATGGTTTTGGATGATGGACATTTGCTACATCATCTAATCAAGATAAGATAGTGAAAATATACTAAAACTTATGTATTATGTTTCATATGCAATAGGCACATTCACACCTAATGTCATCTCCACATACCGACCAACCCACAGACACGTGCACACACAGACAAATCTACCTCGATTTCATCTGGTAGGAAGTTCCCATCAGCATGAGGAACAAAGGGAAATGGATCGATTGGACGCTGTATGTAAACATTGTGTTGCTTCACTGTAATTTCCTGAGGATCAGCCTGCTGCAGACAAGCTTCCATAGCAGCTGGAGGAGATTGGGGACACCCCAGTAACGTCGCCAGCTTCATGGACCTGGATGTTGATGAAGAGAGGGAGCAAGACAATTTCTGACAGAGGGAATGATGAGGAATGTGAGGAAGACGGAGGCCAAATTTTGGACGCATTTCGAGACAGAGAGTGCACTGAGCATAGAAATAGAACTGAAGTGGGACAGACATTGGACTGTGTGCCATGGTCATTTAACTAGGTCAGAAGAAAATGCCGATTGCCGTTAGATGTTATGTGACAACACAGATCAGCGGAGCTGTGGAGTGTGAAGGTGGAGTCCATGAAGACGTCACAGAGCTGAAAAAACGGACAGCTGGCAAAGCGAGACTACATGTGGACACACTAGACGCCTATGCTCACCGTAGTGTCTCTGGCATGAGTGTACACTGGCATGAGTGAGTTGCGACTTGACACAAGTCAGGACATGTGGAAGTATTTTACATCCATGGCAACAGTCAATGTATTCTCATACGAAGGTTTGTATGATATCTTATGAAAAAGTTATTCCTCCTTTTTTGTTCATTTTCCTATGAATGTCCAGCAACATGTGTCAGTTCCACTCGTTAAAGACATAGTCTTTTCAAAATAAACTTCCATCACAGCAAACAACTTCCTTAGGTTTAGGCAAGAAAGTTATTTATACTGAGAAAAATCTAAATCAATATTTTTGTTTTTGCTCCCATTTTTTTGGGTGAAGAAAAAGATATGGAGTTTTTTGTGGGAAAAAAAAAAAAAATTTTTTAAAAAATTTTCAAAAAATTTTTAAATTTGGGTTTCTCTTTAAAAAAAAACTCCCCACACAAGGGGGGAGTAAAAAAGAAAAAAAGAAAAGGGGGGGGTGGGGGAAAAAAAAAAAAAAAAAAGGAAATTACAAAAAAAAAAAAAAGGGGGGGGGGGGGGGGGGGGGGGGGGGGAAGGGGGGGGGAGAGAAAGAAATTAAAAAAAAAAAAAAAAGGGAAGAAAAAACAAAAGAAAAACAAAACAATGTTGAAACATCTTGTAGGTACTGAGATGTAAAATGGAAAGTTTGCTCTGCTGGTGGGTGGTGCTTGGTATTTCCTCAACTGATCTAAACATGGCGGCCGGTCACAAACTTTTTCACCGTTCTTATATTGTATGAGTGATGGAGGGAGTGAAAAGATGCAAGCGGGTAACTGAACTGATACACCCTACCTGCGCCAGGCCTCATTCTTGCTGATTCTGGCCCATGGTGCATTAGGAGCACCACTCTGCATCACAGCCCTTTGAAACAGATCATGGCTGCCTGGAGAGAGCAGGTGGAGGCCCACCGATGCTGACCCAGCACTCTCCCCAAACAGAGTCACCTGGAAACAAAAGCCAACAGATTGGTTTTATTCTTCTTTTAATCAGTTTAAACAAACATTATCTAATTAAGACAAAAACATTTTACCTGTTTAGAATCACCTCCAAAAGCTGCTATATTATCGGCAACCCAGCGGAGGGCCAAGCGCTGGTCCAGAAGGCCTGCATTGCCCTGGATGTTCTTGTTGTCGGGAAGAGACAGGAAACCAAACGCTCCGATTCTGTGATAAATGAGCATAAGAATGGAGGAAAGAGGTTCACAGCATTTAACTGAAGATGAGTCCACCTACTCCTGCAGTTTCCACATCCCATCTCATTGAGTAAAGAGAAGGGTATTGCATATCATAGTCGGGACCTTCCTGTTTACAAACTCCTTTGTTGTGCTTATTGCACCCAAGCCAACAACCATTTTTTGACCTTATGCATCTTCCAATGTAGGCAAGAATCCAGTGTCACATCAAGTATGTAAAGGAGAGAACATTCACCCAGATATTCCCCTCATTGCTAATTGCCAAGGAGTTTCAAGTTATGTACAGTAACTATGTCCACTCATCATTTAATATATTCAATTTAATTCAGCTCATACCTGTAATTCATTGATACCACAACAACACCTTCAGATTTACTCAAGATACGGCCATCATAAATGTCCAGAGAGGTTGCTCCATCAGTGAACCCGCCTCCATAGATCCAGACAAGAACTGGAGCCAGTGGTGAGGGCTTAGGCTGGGGAGTCCAAACATTTAGGTACAGACAGTCCTCACTCAGAGGAGTGTTTGGTTGCCACATCTCTGAACCTTGGAACCCTGGAAATAAATGACAATATTTATCAGCATCATTAGAAACTGATTGGGACTGTAGTCAGACCAGTGATAGATACTTATATCTGTGTTCCTTCAGATGTTTAGAGGTAAACATACTTGTGAGATCAGTCATAAGCTAAAGTTCAACGTCATGATGACCCTTTATTGCAAGCAGTATTTTGAGATTAGATATCAGCTGATGGTCTACTTCAAATTGAGTAACTCATGTGGCCATTTATGGCAAACAAAAAAAATGCTGAGAATAAATTAATAAGTTTGTTTTTCTCTTAATGAGCTGCTTTGTCCAAAACAAAAACAGCAGTCCATATCTATTTGTGTTATCATATCTATATTTGGAGTAAATTCTCTGTACGCATGCCTGGCCCCGTTTGTAGCTGGCTTCTAAACAACCCCTGACAGGTGGTTGTGTCTGTATAAATAGCAGTAGCTATGCATCCAAAACCCAGCCTGTGTGTGTGTGTGGCATGGTGTCATGTAACCCCCCCCCCCCCAACCACCACCACCACCACCATTGACTTGCCAGCCTTAAATTAGTGCAGTGGTCTTCTAAGGTAATCTCTTATCCAAACATACTTATATGGCCTCCTTTGATGCCTTGCTAACAGGACATGCTCGCCACACCCTACTGTACATGCACACTATGCCACACACCACTGTACATGGACCATGGGACCACTGTGGCTCGGAGGGTAGAGCAGGGTGTCCAATCTGAAGGTCGGTTGTTCGATCCCCGGCTCAATGTGCCCTTGAGCAAGACACTCCAAGTATTTAGATTAGACTGTTGGGCAAAGTTGGCACCTTGCATTTCCATCAGCGTAGTGTAAAACGTGTTGAGTGGTCAAAAGACTAGAAAAGCACTATTTGAATGCAAGTCCATTTACCATTTACCATGCACCACACCCCACTGTACATGCACACTACGCCACACCCCACACTAAAGTATTGGCTGGACCTCTTTTTGGCCAGGACTTAACTCACCCGCTTGAATAATCCACAGTAAATAAATGCAGCACAGTATACAGTACGTGCATGCATTATGTCCATCCATGTAAACATGTATCCTACCTGGAAACGTTGTATCTGGCAACTGGTAGCAGGGATTTGGGAATTTGGTGGCATCCCTCACCCCTTCCCATCTCTCTACTGGCTCTGGCGCGCCAAATCTACGTTTTCCCAGCGGTGGTTTTGCAAAAGGAATCCCCAAAAATGCTCGAACATCACTACCCAGCACTGAAAGCAGCTTCCCTTGAACTTTCCCATGCCTAGTGTCAATTACAAGGTCATCCTGAGTGGCGGGTGATACAGTCAGGAAATTAGGTAACAGAAGAAGAAGGGCTAGGCGTGTACTGGGAGAGACTGTCGTCATGATGGGAAATCCTGGGGAAAAAAACAGAACACATACACGAACACATTGTTATTCGTCTTTATGCTATGTAATAAAATGTAACTGGTTTGTGATCTTCAAGCTTTGTCAATACAACCCTGTGGGTACAGACTATGGAGGACAGAGCCTGCCAAAATCATAAATAAATCATTAAATAATAAATGATTAAATAAATAAATAAATAAATATGCCATTGTATGTAGCAAAAATAATATTAAAAATAAATGTAGCCATTAATTAGTTGATAAAGGGTGACATAAATTGATAGTAAATTTATTTTTATTATTTTTTTATTTATGCATTTATCTATTTGTGCATGATTTTCCCTTTGCATTTCACCCCATATCTATTTCCCCAAACTGTTTATTTATTTAACTTCTTTATTTATGTGTTCTCTACTTTATACATTTCTTTACTCATTTTTATGCATTTCTGCCTCATTATGTAAATGACTGGCTGGGTGTTGCAGATGTTGACAGCTGTTGAGCTCAACCATCTGGTTTTGCGGACTGGACCCACCACTAGGCTCGCCCCTGAGGTTGACATCAGACTCCTCACTGAGCCCGTTCTCCCCATCGGACTCAGTGCTGTGCAGCCGTCCAGTGTTCTGACTTGTGCTACCAACCTGGGTTCGAGCATAGAGAGGCGAGGTTCTCCTCTCAACGGCCTCGGCCTGGAAGTTTACACTCTGAACGAGCTAAACAAAGTTCAGCTTCAGACTGTTCATCTGTACATCTGTACCAATACAAGGCAGCAGTGGGGTGAGCAGCAGCAGCAGGCCGGTGACCTGCTGTACGGAGCTAGAGCTGAAGAGTGCAGTGAGTGCAGCTAGCTGGCTAGCACATAGTTGATTTATGCACTCTGACCCATATGCCCTGACCCCATGACACATGTTGAGTAACAGTAACCCTTCATTTACATAATGATGCAGAAATGCATAAAGAAAAGAATACAGCAATAAGTAAGTTTGGGAAAAAAATAAATAAGGGATGAAGTGCAAAGGTAAAATCATGCATAAATATACAAATAAAGTAATATAAAATTAAATAAAAACATAGCTAAATTCAAAAATAAATAAATACATTTAAAAATTAATGAAAATGAAAGATGAATAAATTACAAGGGAAAATTAAACAGAGGAGTAAGTAAATAAGGGAATTAAAACAAAATGAATAAATAAAAGTGATTAAAACAGCCAGTTGAGGTGGTTTGAACATCTGGTAAGGATGCCCCCTGGGCGCCTCCCTAGGGAGGTGTTCCAGGCACGACCAGCTGGGAGGAGGCCCTGGGTAAGACCCAGGACTAGGTGGAGAGATGATATCTCAACACCAGCCTGGGAAAACCTCATGATCCCCCAGTCACAGCTGGTTAATGTGGCTCGGGAAACAGAAGTTTGGGGTCCCCTGCTGGAGCTGTTGCTCCCGCGACCCGACCCCGGATAAGTGATTGAAGATGAGTCACATTTTATCAATTAATTAATTACTACATTTATTTGAAATATCTTTGCTACAATTATTGGCATTTTCAATTATACAGTAATTTATTTATTTTTATTTTTTTTAAATGTTCGCAGGTTTTGTCCTCCGTAGTTGACACCTTAAATTACCCTTGGCTTCAGTAACTTGAATAAATAACGTGGGTACTTTCATAACTGCTTACATTAACACACTTATTTTTATGTGTCAGTGTAGCCTATAGTGTGGCAAAAAAAAGAAAGAAAAAGTTTATTACACGTTTAAGACAGTGATCTGGTCTTTTGGACTTGGGTTCAAGCAGCAGGGACCAGCTATAGGATTAGTAGATTCATTAATTTTACTGTTTATGGCACAGTCCAGTTCAGATGCTGTATAATTAGACTCGGGAGCATTCGGGCCGTTATGGAAAATGCCAGCATGCATTTGTCACTCAACTCAAATACGAACATCAGGAAAACATTTCCATTTGGACCACGCAGTAAACCATCTGGCAGATTGGTTAACCGCAATCAACCCCGCGTGTACAATGTGTTAGTGTGTGTCTGTGTGTGAGAGAGAGATCATTTCCGCGTCAAGTGTGTCACTTTAGAAGCGTCTTCTTTTAATTTCAATCTCAAATGTTTGGAAGCAATAGCGAATATTCATATGCAAGTGACTGCACGCGCGCAGCATGCGCACAGAGGATCCGCTTTTGTGCTCGAAAGGCGCAGACTGTCGCGCTCAGCTGGGTTGAACAGGGAGACGCGCGCTCACAAATTCCTACGAACTGTTTAAAAAACATTTCCTGACGGTGAATGCGTCGATGCCAATTCATAAAAAGTCCAGTGTTGTCTTACCTTGTTTTGTTAGTTAGCAGTTTGTGTGCGGCTGGTTGCAGTGAATGAGGGAGCAGCATTGACGGGTGAAGAAGGCGTGTGCTGGCCCTGTGCGCCACCCACAACTACAACTGCTACAACTACGACTACTACTACTGCCCTAGGCTAACACCAAGTATAGCAACAACAATAGTAATGAAGTGATACAAAAGGGAAAATAAACAAATAACTTCCACTTATTCTAATTAACTAAATAATAAATAATAATAATAATAATAATAATAATAATAATAACAATAATAGTAATGTAACAAATGTATTCAAATAAATGAATACAAATATGCAAAAATAAATACATTAAAATGTTGTAATAATAATAATAATAATAATAATAATAATAATAACAATAATAATGTAATAAGAATAACAATTATGGTATTGTGCTTTCAAGCATAAAATAATTGATTATTCAATATATAAATAAATGAATAAAAACAAACATAAGAGTTAAATATCTACACTGTATTTATTTGTTCAGCATAAATAATAATAATGATGATCATGATTTTTACATTGAAACCCTTTAAGCTGAAATGGCCTGGGGTCAAATAGAAATCAAAGACAATTGATGTGTACAGGTCATTAAAGGTATATATATAAGTTTATGGTCACGAAGTTGTCCTCCAATCAGGATATACATTTACATATACATTTTTAAAGATGTTAAACACTGAATGGGGTCAAATTAACCCCAAGGATAATAGGAGGGTTAAATGAATGTATAGTTACCATCATTATCAGCAATGAATTGCTGAGGTTTTGCTGCTTCTCTCCAGGTCACGTCAGCAGGACACTCAGACAACTGGCCCTGAGCCAGAGACTGTCATACTGGTTATATTCTGCTCATCGGTTCAACACAATAAACAACAGCAGGAACATTATGCAAAGTTGAAAGCAGGGTTACATTTTGCATCAAATGCAGTGATGGGTTGATTAAACACAAGGACATGCTTTTGTTTGCATGTCCCATGTTCCAACCCTGTCTCTTACAAATCCACTTTATATTCTGGCAAATTCATTTTGGGAGAAAAAAAGATCTGAATTATGTTTTTAACAACGTGATGAGACCAAAGTTTTTATAATTGACATATCTACGTTCCAATAAGTTCATAAAGCACATCAGTAGTAAATTTATAATTCATTGTTTATCTGAAATTATTGTATTTATTTTTCTCCCTGTTCTTTCTTTTATTTGTGTCGTGCACTTGATGAAAAACAAGTTTTGGCAGCAAGACTCCTATTTATCTGTAATTTGCAAATGTCATCCAGGTTGCTGCAGCTCATTCTGGTTTGACTTAAATGAACTTACTGATAGCAAATTAAAATTACAGCCACAAGCAGTCCAGGTTCAGATCCTTTCTCAGTTAACAGGACACAGCTCAGTTTCCAAAATCAAAGCCACCAGCATTGAACAGATTTCGGGTTACACAAAACTGAGCATTGTCACTTCAGCTGTTCGCTGCAGTTTAATCCTGGTTGAAATAGTGAGACCAAACACACACTGGTTTCATCTTTACAATGGAAACAGTATTTCAATAATTTCACACTCAAGGTCCCCTCTTTATCAGATTTTAACGAAATGTGGTACAAAGACAACTTGAGTTTTGTCTTATTTCCTGCTAAGCCCCACCGTTGGCAACAACTTTTTGTAGTGACAATGTTTTTTGACTGATCTTGCTCATTTATAAAAGAAATGTCTCAAAATCCAAAAAGGTCTATTCATATTATTGCTTTTCATATTATACAAATTTGCAAAAAAAAAAAAAAATCCATCAACATGGCCTTAATTGTCCAAAAGGCTCATTTGTACAGCACATTAAAATGTCAGTGGGCCCGTACCCTATTTAGCAGGTGCATGACATGATCATTGCACATGTGTATATATATATATATCTTTTTAAATGATATCCCACTTCACATGTATTTTTGTATTCACCTCATTACATATCAAGCAGACATACAGTACATTTTCTCAGTTTGTACATAAATTAATATTTAGTGAATAAACATTTTTATGTAGTTACTGATGCTGATAAATTGTACTCTAATATAACATTGCATATATGCTACAGTAATACCAATTTAAAATATTACATGTGTTGACCTACAGATCAAATTGGATAATGAGACAGAATACCAAGGCATTTTAAGCATGTTCTCTCAGCATTAAGCAAGCTATGTTTTTACACATGTACACCTAGACCCACCAGGTGACCCCCAGAGAATATGTTTCAAGTTTTTTAAATTATGTTAATGCAGCGATGAGGTACATCTTTGGTCCAATGGGTCAAGTTCAAACTTCTTTGAGAGGCCTATTCCCCAAGAAGGACTGAATATAACTACCAAAATGGATGATGATTGGACATATCTGTAACGTCCCGCAGGACTTAGGCTTTGTGTTCAGTGTTGCATGCTTTTATTTTGACGCACATCCTGTTTTATTTTGACATGTTTAACCTCTCCTCTCATTGCAGTTCACTTCACTCCCTGCCCTGCATGCTTCCCACCTTCACATTTGAGCACCTCCTTCTGACCTAGTTACCTGCACCAGTCACCTGCGTCTGATCGTCTCCCCCACCCCTGATTACTTCCACCTGTCCATAGTTAGTCACCTCCCTCACTGGTATTTAAACAGCGTCTTCCCCTTCCTCCTGTGCCAGTTCGTTGTGTTCCCTTGTGACAAACCTACCAGCGTTATTCCTAGTGTTCTTTGATATTCTGTGTACCGAAACTCTGCCTGTTTTTTGACCCTGCCTTTTGCCTGACTACCTGGACTTGTTTGAACTGTAAGTGCTGCCTTCACGTGTACCGACCTGTTTTGTAATAAACCTCAGCGTTGTTTTTTGAATCTAAATCCTCTCTGAGTTGTGCATCTGAGTCTGAGTCTGCCTGCCTAACCCGCCGTGACAATATCATTAATGAGCTTTGGCTAATGTCCTGCTAAGTCCTGCCCTTTACAAAATTTTGATTGATAACGGCCATGATTTTGGTCAATCTTTCTATTTATCGTAGAAATAATAGTAGTCCCAGAAGGCTGTGTACCAAATTTGGTGTTGATAGAGTTAAAATTCAAAAAGTAGATGTCACATTGCTCTTATGCAAATTATCAAAAGAAAAACAATTAACTTTTAGGCTTTTTTTGTGGAGTAAATGAAGCTAGATATTTTTGTCAAATTTCATGTGTGTTAGCATGGGTTTTCTCCGGGTGCTCCAGCTTCCCCCCACAGTCCAAAGATATGCAGGTTAATTGATGACTAAATTGCCCGCAAGTGTGAATGGTTGTCTGTCTCTATGTATCAGCCCTGTGATGGACTGGCGACCTGACCTTTGCCCAATGCCAGCTGGGATCGTTTCCAGCCCCGTGCGACTCCTAATGGGATAAGCAATTGAAGATGGATGGATGGATGGATGGATGGTCTTCTGGGGTGAGGGAGCTGGAGGCTGGTACAGGAATGTGTTTTATGGCATGCAGATGTTTTCATGGCGGTCTTTGTACTGCTTTATTATGTTTTATACCACTCATTCCAGGGTGCTCACTCACTAGGAGTGATGCCATGTGTGCATGCATTAAAGATCTTTAGGAGAACTGATAGACAAATGCTGTGTTTGTGCATTCTGTTGCCTCCCTCTCATCATTCTAGACAGGAACTGATTTTAAGTTGCCACGCTATTAGACAAACAGTATATTCTCTTTTATGACCTCCATGGAAATAGAGGCTCATTTTGCATGATGACACAGTAGATTGTTCCTCCTTATTATACCACTTCCTGTTTCTATCCCTTGTTTCTTTCTCCCACTACAGTCTGCTTACTCTGTCTGTGGCTTTTTTGTCATCTTTGCTTTGCTTTTCCACTTATCTGGAGGGCAGAGCTGGAGAGAAAAGTAAACTTTTCTTTGGAATATTTAGTGTGTGTGAGTGAGTGAGTTTGGGTTTGTGTTTGCTAATCTCTGTGTGTGTTTAAGGGACTATGTAGCCTATAAGCGTGTTTGTTTATGGGTGCATACATGTGTGAGAATGCTCATTAGATATTTGTGTGTCTGTGTACTTGTGCATGTATTCATGCTATTTATAGTATGTTAATGTGCAATTGGATTAGCTTTGCAAAAGCTCTGTGCTTTGGCACAAACATATGGACTGAGGCACACAGGCCTAAATCAATCTGATTAATATTATGTTCACTAACATATTGTACAAAGCCCATAAAAGATTTCTGAAGCCAACAATTCCAGGAAGATTTAGATTAACCTGCATTTTTCACAAAAATCTACACCTATTTACCAAGAAAAAATAACTGCAATAATGCAAGATATTTTGTGCATGTGCATACGTGTGTGTGTGTGTGTGTGTTTTCACGTGTTTATGCAAGCTGATGGCTGTCATATCTAAAGCCACCTGTTCTAAAACACTTTAAAGGTACCATAACTTTGTATCCATACCATCCCCTCCCCCCTGCCTTTCCTGTTTCTCTCTAAGTTATCTATCTAATCAAGTAGAAATTATGGATGAATGAATGAATAATTTATTTTAAAAATGCTCTTATGCTACCACAAAACGTCTTAAACCATAAACAACTAAAAAATAATGAATAAGCGCAAATGTCTGCATGTGAAGAACTCTACTTCCACTCTTTAAGTTCAATTCATAGTTCAGCCCTATGAATTGATTTTGCTGCACTCTGAAAACAATGCATATTTTGGGCTGTCAAAGTTAACACAACAAAAATGCGTTAATGCCAATTTTTTTGCAATGCCGCTAATTTTTTTAACGCATTAAAGCAACTTGTGATTTTTAGGTTGTTGCAAGTTAAGTTTCAAAGCTAGAGAGAGGAAAAATGGTATTGTATGAAACTAGAAAACTTAAGGAATCCATTGGTACCAACCATTCCGAAAAAGGATAAATAACACTCCAACACCAAACCACACAAACAAGATTGTGCCCTTGACCTCTGACCCCAAGATATGTGAATGGAAAGGTTCTATATAAGTCATAGTCAAGTCAGCACACTGACACTCTGACAGCTGTTGTTGCCTGTTGGACTGCAGTTTGCCATGTTAGGAGTCAAGCATTTTTTTATGCTACTTGCAGTACCTGTGAGGTTTCTGGATAATATTTGTCATGGTTTCATGTTGCTATTGATTTCCAGAGATAAGTGTGCAGATATACTGTATTTGCATAAAGCAAGCATATTTGCCCACTCCAATAAGATAATATAAGATAAGATATTCTTTAATGTTGGTAAGAGTGTAAAATACATGAAATATTATGTATTATGTATTATGGTCCTGGGAATATTCACATCCAGTCTTCATGTGTTTTGTGGACTTGGAGACGGCGTATGACCAGGTCTCCTGTAAGATGATAAGGGAGGTTCTGTGGGAGTATGGGTTGAGGGGGTCACATCTCAGGGCCATCCAATCTCTGTACACCCAAAACAAGAGCTATGTTTGGGTTTTGCCAGTAAGACAGTTTCCAGTGGGGGTTGGCCTCTGCCAGGGCTGCGCTTTGTGATGCTCATGGACAGGATATTGAGGGATAGTCAGGGGGAGGAGGGTTTGCACTTTGGTGTGCTGAGGATCTGATTGCTGCTTTTTGCAGATGATGCAGTCCTGTTGGCATCGTGGGTCTGTGACCTCCAGCACTCACTGGATCTGGGTAGTCACCATTATGACAAAAAGCGAGCCAGAAGGCAAAACTCTCACTCTACTGGTCAATCTTCATTCCTACTCTCACCTATGGTCATGAAGGCTGGGTCATGACTGAAAGAACTATATCCCAGGTACAAGCGGCAGAAATGGGTTTTCGGGTGAGGGTGGCTGGCATCGCCCTTAGAGATAGGGTGAAAAGTTCAGTCATCTGTGAGGGACTCAGAGTAGAGGTGCTGCTCCTTTGTGTTGAAAGGAGCCAGCTGAGGTGATTTGGGCATCTGGTGAGGATGCCCCCTGGGCGCCTCTTTAGGGAGGTGTTCCAGGAACAACGAGCTGGAAGACCCAAGACAAGATGGAGAGATTATATCTCTGGATCCCCCAGTCAGAGCTGACTTATGTGGCCCAGGAAAGGGAAGTTTGGGGTCCCCTGCAGGAACTGTTGCCCCTGCAACTCGACCCTGGATTGGCGGTTGACTATGAGTGAGTGAGTGAGTGAGTGAGTGACAGCCCTAGCATATACAAATTACAATATTACACCTGATCAGATGGCATTCTGAAAATGACAACATCGAATTATAATAGCTTGTATGTACGTAATATCTGTAAGTGTATGGGGAATGGTTAGAATTATTATATTTTTTCATTCTTGGTATTTTTCAAAAGTGAGTTCATACTCATGGAAAGAAATCCCTGTTCCTTCGAAATAGAGTGATTTCCCTAAAGTAATAACTTCAAACATGCACAGGGAAACATTTAACCCTATTCCCTATGCAATGACTTGTTTTCTTTTTCAGTCCCTCTGTCTGTTGGTCTTTCTTTCTCACCGCCTCTCCATCTTTCAACATGCCAGCCAGCTGTAACAGTGGACATCAACACAAGAGAAAGAGAGCCATGGGAGGTCTGGCTCTTTAGAGACATGTACAGCTCAGCTGGAGAGATGGATATATGCACAGACAGAAGTAGGAAGAGAGACGGAAAGAAAGAGAGAAGCAGCAGACAGTTTGTTTGAGGAGCAAGACAGCTCCGTAACCACACACCATCAGGGATTAGGTGGTTAAAGGGAGAAATGACAGGCATTTGGTAGAAGCCTTTGAGAGCATGTTTTCTCCCTCTCATTCCAACATCATCAAAATATGCTTGGGACTGGAATGCAACACCCTAAACATGCACGCACACACACACACACACACACACACACACACACACACACACACACACACACACACACACACACACACACACACACAAGTTAATTTCAGCCATGGCCTTTTAATGTCAATCTGCAGTTATGAAGGCAGGGATAAGCAGTGAAAAATAAAAAAGAAAGAAAAAAAAATATTTAATGCATTTCTTGTGTGTAAGCTTGGAGCAATGAGATAGTAAATATCCAATCATGGTGTCACAGAGAGGGATATTGGTTCATGGCATGCTCTTTCTGTCTGTCTCTCTTTTATATGAATGTGAGTTGTGTCTACGTGTATTTGTGTATGCAATTATTTGAAGCTGGAGCTTTTTGAGGTACTCAGGCACTATATCTATATAGACAAAATTTATACTATGAATTTTGAATAACAGTGTTGACAAAAATGCAAGAACAAGAAGGCAGCGCTGTATAATCATTTTGAAAAATTCTACATCATGAGAGCAATGAAGTGGTCGCAGCACACACACCTGGAGAGTTGGAGAATCAATGAACTGTAAATAAGAAGGAACTAGCTTAGATGTTTAACAATTACATTGTCAAGTCCAACTGCATTTGTCAAGTACATATATAGATCCTGATTACCAGTAGATGAGATGATTAGCAATGAATATAATCGTGAGAATGTCTACTCATTGAAGAACGTCTAAATTGTAGGACTGTAATGTCTGACTTCCTTCGTCAGCACCAGCACATCCTCCTCCATCCTCTAATTTCCAACAAGTTCCAATACAGTGCATACGGGGCGTGATACATGCAGATACACGTGGATACACACTTGTGCATACTCTATGCACAGACACAGACAGCAGATTAGCCAGTGAAGGGTCTGGCTTCCTTTAACCTTCAGAGGTAATAGAGCACTTGTCCTTCACTGACATACGTTTCCCTAATTGGTGGAACAGAGATGGATAATGGAGACAGAGCTGGTTGGGTTGGGGGATGTCTCTTAAATGTGGCTGAGAAACAGAAGGAAAGCACTAATGTGATGTATGGCAGCTGGTTAACAGGGTTCAGAACACACCACTCTAGCTAGATAACTGAGTAATTGAGTGCCGAAAGGAGACTAACAAGGTCAAGCTGGACAGAGTGGGCTATACAATTTATAGGTTTTCCTTTTTGGTAGCCCACAAGCATAGATGGAAGGAACACAGTGCAGTGGCTGGGTCCAGGATACTGAACAATACAATATATGCAGACATTTGCAGCCAAAAACACCTTGTTTTGGCTACTGCTGTCGGAGCAGCCCTGTCTCCTAAAAACGACATCCCCGTACAACTAATCTGCATGCTTCATTACATTTGGAAGAGAACGTATGTTGTCGCAGATTGCGTTTGTCTTTGACCTATCACAGGTACCTTTGTAAGTTGCATAGAAAGATAATGTTATTGAATGTTACATGGTGTAATAATGACTATAACAAGTGAAAAAGACCACTCACACCAGACTGCCTCCCCAGGAGACTGTTGTTCACATTCCATGTGAAATGTAGTCATTTTTAAATGTAGTCATTTTAAGCTTAACCATGATGTTTTTTACTCAACTAAGTGGTTTCGTTGCCTTAATCTTACTTTTTGATTTGTTTTTTTTCAATGTCATAGTCATTTTTAAGTCAAATCATAATGCTTTTTTATTAAATTTAGTCCAGTAGTTATTATTTTTTTTTTTTTGCCTAAAGGTAACCACAGAAAATAGGTTTCCCTCGAAACGTAATTAAGAATGGAGTTTAGTTGTATGGGAATGCAATTTTGTGGTAGACATGGTTGATGAGGAGTGGGCATGAAAGACAGCAAGATGCTTATTAAAAGCATCCAAAAGTCAGTGACTTACTCTTGAATTTTGTCATTTTGAATCAAGCAGGGCTGCTCACATCATCACTTGACACACAATTAAAATAAGAGACCTCTAACAGGAGAGAGTGAGCACTCTGCTCTGTAAGCTGGAAGATGGTTGAACCTGCTGTATTTTAAAAAATCCCCACCAGCCACGTAGAACGGGGTATTTAGGTCAGATGAGTGTCCACTTTACTGATGTCACTGTGTATAATTCTGGATAATTAAGTCTTTAAGACCCCAAACAGGAAACATCATCTCCCACAGCCACTTGAGGCTGTCATGTCAGTTTGTCTAACCAAAAAGGTTATTTTCATTTTGTTCTCTCCATGCAATCATGCATGACATCATATTACTAAATAATAGGTCACATTCTTGGCTAATGCCCACATCCATATTTGGGTCAGGCCTCACTCTTCAGAGTAAGTCAACATGGTCCTCATGCATGTCACAGACAGATTACTAGGGATTTAGCCTGTTTATGCTACAGTGTGCTGGTGGCTGAAAGGTTAGAGGAGTGTTAGCGCAGCGTGACTGCAGGATAGCAAGTGGACAAGAGCTTTCTGTGTGTGTGTGTGTTTGCTTGTGTCTGTGGGTGCATGGGCATTTGCGCACAAAGGAGAAAGAAATGCAGAAGCTGTATGATAGATTAAACAACCATTTCAGTGGTGTAAAATGTCATTTGAAATCCTACTTTTGATTCAATCTTAATAAAACGCTCAACTGTCTTGCGACCCATTTTGCTCACATACCTGCCGCTCAACTCACTCTTTCTCACTATCTCGGAAACAAACACACACACACGGACACACACACACACTCACACATGTGCGCACATGCACACACAAGAGGGTCTTATCTGGCTGCTGTGTGTCTGAAGTGTTGTTTTTATATTGCAGCCATATTTCATTTTGGCCTACTTTCTTTAAATTGCCTATGGGGTTTTGTACAGGGAGAGGAACCATCACATTTATATATCAGATTGAAGGAAGAGAAAGAGAGGTGGGAGGCTTGTTTATGTTCTTATTCATTTTCCTTGCCTCCCCTTTACTCTCTGCATGCTGCCCTTTTCCCATTGTATTTCATTTCATCTACTTTCTCTCTGTATATTCCTCTCTTTTATGTCTCTCGTGTGCCGCTGTGCAGGATGGGCTTAATTGCTGTAAGGGCTCACAGGTGAAGTGGGGGAATGATGCTCCGAAACAGAGGAGCAAAGGGATGGAAAAGGGAAGGGAACAGAAGATAGGGTGCACTCCCTGGATATTAGTCTACTGTGAAAATGTCTTTTAAAATTTCACATTTGAAACAAAGAAAGTCTTTGCATTGAAAGTGAAGTTTGTCTTAAAAAAGACAGGATGGGATAGATGAATAAAGAAGTGGCAGGCAGTATCCCCTCTGTAGAGTTCAACATGTATATTTTATAAAATGTCATTTTTTTCCCCTATTTATCGCTTTACTTGAGATGAGTAGTAGAGGACTAAAGTAAGAACTTGCTCTCCTCTCAACAAGTTGTTTGCTTTCTTGCTGTTGCATCACAAACTCCAAAATGTTTAATGTGACTTTTGTGCTGTAACAAATGGTAACTCACTAGAAACATAGATCATGTCCACCAGAGTGTGCATGTGAGAGATACGGAAAGACAGATTATTTTCATTTTGAGTCATTCTTAAGTTGATACACTGACTTTTGATTTTTACTGGGAAAAAAAAGGTATTTCACACACACACACACACACACACACACACACACACACACACACAGTAGAGAGAGTCTGTCCCGAACACCCACACATGCTCAAACATTCATGAACATAATGGCTCTTGCTGATGACTTTAAATGTGTTGCAGTAAAAAAAAAAAAAAAAAAAAAAAAAAAAACTCATTTTAAAATCACTTTGGCCTTTAACACTGTAGATGCTTATTTGCATTCAGACTATACGTTTCTGCGCGGTATGTGTGTGTCTGTGTTTGTTGGTGCGTGTGTGTAATGCAGTCTTTTCCATGCATGTTTGTTGAAATGATGAAACCAATTTAAAACAACATACATCCCCGGTCCGACCTAGACGTTAGCGGGTGCAGACAGCAGGTGAATGCAAATCAAAGTATAGTTGTGTCGTTGTGAAATTGAAATGACGCTGTATTCATTTCCAATCTTATCAACTTCTAATGGAAATGCTGAAGTCACAAATTGTCACGTGCCCCTGACATGCTAAGCGTCGTTGGGTCTGTGTGGATTGTGTGTGTGTTTACACGAGCTGGGGAACTTTTGCTCCTATTAGCTGTTAGATTTGCATATTTGCATTAATAACATTTGTGCTTAGCTGCTCAGGAGCTCACCAGTGAAAACAAGTGGGACTAAAGCAGCACTAATGACTGTGATCACATAGACATTATATAGCATCATTATTGCAGATGCTTTGACAATCAATGATGAATATTTATAATTGTTTATTTTGTTTTTTACCCTTATAATTTGAAAGAGTCCCCAGACCCTCAATAGCTAAAAAATAAATAAGTAAATGAATGAAATAAGATATAAGAACAGCTTATGAAGACTATGTTGAATTATGGACAGTTTGCAATGAAAGCATAAGTTCTATACATAATACACCCAATACTGGCTCCCTTTATAACTGTTGCCACGGTCACTGGCTGTCATTAGTCTCACTGATTGGTTCCCAAATGTCAAGAAGGCTGAAGGCGGGTGTTATCTGGTGTGAGCCTGTCAAAAGGCAGGCGCCAAAAGAAGGAAAATGAAGAGAGGAGAGTGGCATACTGCTGATAGTGGGTAACTTTTTGAATAGACTTTGGAGAACAGTGGGTGATGACCCTCATCCCTGATGTAGTTTTGGTTTAATTTCTGTGTTTCCTTCTATTTATCGACCTGGATGGACTCAGTGCGACTGGCAACACAAGGAAAAGTGTAGACTGAGGTGGGACCTGAATATTTCAGCACAAAGAAATGTACAATATATATACCCTTCAATGTTGAAATGAAACCTACACCCTTGACTGTACACATTTCACGTTCCTGTGAGGGGTTGAGCCCCCCTAAAGGTCTGGACCTAGAAAAATCCCTGACCTTAAGGACAGAGGGTGTCATAGGCTCCCTCTTTAACAGATTTTGTATTTTAACATTTTGGGTTACATAACTATAAGTGTCTTGAGGTGCCTTGACCTTTATTCTCCTCTGTGTATCTTAAATAAAGTCATTTCTAGTTGCAAGTACTACATTATCCCACTGAATGGACAGGAAGTGGACAGCCAGTGTCACCAAACACAGTAGGAGCAGGAGCAGACTTTAAGATGGAGGAGCCTTCTATGGGCGCTCCGGTAGGCCCAAGCTGAACAAATTGTCAGTAATTTAAACATTTAAACAGTTTTGTGGCGCAAGGGCATTGGTTTATTTATGGAAACTTGTGTTTGATTGTGTTAAGGACGGATTAAACCTGACAAAAAATGGTGCTTAAGAATGTCTCTTGTCAAACGTTCAAATTTAGATCAGTCATGCAAGTGCAATACACAATAGGACTGTTTAAAACACGCTGAAATCACATGCTCCAAGACCCATTGGGGTCCCTGCCAAACTTACGTCCTTGTGGTAAAAAAAAAAAAGAAAAAAAAAAAAAGACCTTCAAGCTCTGCTTGTGCTAAATCAAACAAGACCAGCCAGGCAAGCTCAGGTGAACTGGAAGACTAGTCACAGTTTGTCACATTCACAATGAAAATGATCAGATTTCAATAAAAACAAGGATCAGTCAAAATCTGGAGGGACTGCTCTTCTTCCCCCCAATATTGAAAGTATTACTGGCCCAGTCTGATGGGCAGAGATGTGCTCTCTGCGGTTGCCAAAGCCAGGCCAGCCCAGGCCAGGGTTGTAGCCTAAACTTGTTAAAACTCAATAAAGGTCTTTATAAAAGAAAAAGAAAGAAAGAAAGAAAGAAAGAAAGACTGGTCCACTGAGAAAATTTCTGAGCTTCCCAATGACCAACTCGCAACTGAAGAGGAAGCATTTTACACAGAGGTGAATACCTTTGCAAGAGTCTGTGCACTGCAAAAAAGAAAAAAAAATGTCCATCTTAATTTACAAGCACAAAAATTTTCTTCCTTCAGGTTAATGAATTATTTCTGAATCAATGAAATTCATTTCTTCCAGCAGTTTCTTTTGAATAACGACTTACCAGCTTTATAGTGGAGACAGTAAATGATAATGTTTGAAATAAATGTGTCTGTGTATGTATATAGTGCATTGTATATGTTTTTCTTTTCCTGTCAAAAGGACTGACCTGCTGGCACAGTAGTGGGGCTGGTCAAAGCCGGTCACTCAGCAGGACTCAATTAATTAGACACAGGAAAACGATCAGGGCTCACCAGTAGCAACGGTTAAGGGTTACCTATAGGCTATAGAGGTAAGTAAGGGAGAAAAGCGAAGACAGACGGAGAGAGAAGGACTGAGTAAAAAAATGAAAGGTACAGAGAAAGGGGGTGAGATGTGAAGGGAGAGAAGAGGAAAGGAGATAAGGACGGGTTAAGCATGAAATGGTGGGAGATATATGAATGGAAAGGGTCTCATAATGTAAGTCGCAGAGATATTGAGGAAAATGGAGCTGAGACAATGAAGGAAAGACTGTTAAACATGTGACTGGGAAAGCAGAAAGTTTAGAAAAGTGGAAGAAAAGAAGGATTTCTGCTGTGGAAAGACAAATTACAGAAATGGTTGGATACAAGAAGGATGGGGAGGGTGGGTTAAAACAAGAAGCAATACATACATTTTTGAAAAAAAGAATATTGCTGTGAGAAGAAAAAAAGGATAACAGGTGAGATGAAAAGAAGTAGTCCAAGTATGAATAGAAAGGCCTCTGAAAACAGCCTAAAAGACACATCTTATGTACACTAAAAGCAGGCAACAGTAAAATAGTGTACTGTAAAGTGCATACCTAAGTATTAACCTGATGCTGGCAGAGGTAAAATGATTCAGCTTGTGAAATAACATACTGATAGAGAAGTATGATTCAGACTAATGCGAGGCTTGTAAAATATCTGGTGACCTGAGTCATTTATTAAAATATAACTACTGCATATAAAACAGAGAAGACATTCATTATGAAGTTGAGACAATCTATAAAAGTCAACTAGAAGAAATACTATTTTCTCCTTCTGTCTCTTTGAATAGCCTCTCAGTAGCATAGCAATCAGTTTTCTGGTGGATTTGATAATAGGACGCATCAGAGGTATTATACACAGCAGACATGCAAAGAAAATTACATCAATATCAGACAACAAGATGTGCTCTGGGCTGCTCGTATGAGATCATTTTAGTGGGATTAAAAGTAGCACTTCTTGGTTATGGTTGGATTGTAGTGATGGATGAATTTAAGGGAAAATCACTCTCTGGGGGATTAAAGCATCCAATGTTGACCATTGCTAGGAGACAGGATGTAATGGCCAGTGGTCCATCCCAACCTGTTCCCTTAAAGGTTATGTCAAACTGATCTCCAGATAAGAGCGTTATAATGAACAATTCTGCAAAACCCGGTCAGTGACACTAGGTCAATCTGTCCATCCCTTTAGTCCAGAGTGAAATATTTCACTAACTATTGGATGGATTGTAATGAAATTTTAGATGGAGGATGGCACCTACTGATTTTTGTGATCTCCTGACTTTTCCTTAAGCAGTGTCATGAGTTTTACATTTGTGGTTTTGACTGAACTGTCAACTACTGGATGGATTGCCGTAATATTTGGTACAGACATTTATTGCCCCCCTCTGGATGATTGTTTCACTTTTCATTGAGCACTGCTTAAACTGGCAAAATGGATGACACTACTGTAGAATCAGCATTTGCTGTGCTTTATGTTGAGTGTTGATAAGCAAATTTTAGCATGCTAACAAAACTAAAATGGTGAACATCAGCATGTTAATATTGTCCATGTGAGCATGTTAGCATGCTTTCAGCTCAAGCGACGGCTCTGCCGCACAGTACAGCCTCAGAGAGTCATAGCCTATAGACTGTTGGAAATGTAGCGCTTTATACAAAGCAATTTATACCTCTCATTCCCAAACACACACCTGGCTGGTCTCACACTGCTCATAGCTGTACCTACAAAAAGTAATGCACTGTAAGTTGTACATTTCGCACAAAATGAATTTGCGCGTAATTCACATAATCATAAAAAAGGAACTGTAAAGAGCACCGAACGCCACCCAGGGAGGTCAGGGTGGATGGGTGAGTCAAAAAATAGCAGACTTTTGCCTGGGGGGGGCGGAGTGGGGCTGTGGGTCCTAAGTTGTTGCGTTGGGGTGCGGTCTCTCTCTGTTGTTGCCTTGGTGGGGTGCTCTTTGTTTTTTGCTTTGTTCGTTCCCTGGACTAGTGGTTTGTGGGTTGAGACTTGATGCTTTGGCGGTAGAGTTGTCTGGTTTGAGCAAAGTGGGTGGATGTGAAAATAATGCTGGGGGAGTGGAAAGAGGGTGGGGGGAGGTGTTGGGGTGTTGTGCAGGAGATGTGAGGTAATTTGTCGTTGTTGTGCTGTTTCCCGCTGTCTGTGCCTCCCCTTTTTCTTTGGTGTGTTTGAGTTTGTCCCAGTGGAGGATGTGGAGTGAGAATAAAGGGGAAGCTGTCTGCAGGCGATGGTTGAGGATGTGGGTTGTGTTTTTTGGGGGGATGTTGAGATGGATTGGGGGGATGTTTTTGGTGAAATGAGGATTTTTTTTTTTTTCTCCTGAGGCGTGATGGGCTGGTGCTTTATTCCTGGCTGGCTCCTTCCTCCTATTCTTTTCTTTCTTGATTTTGCTTTTGTCGTCCGCAAAATAGGAGAAAAATAGGTTAAAAAAGGTTGTGAGGCCAGTGTTTTTTAGAAGGATGTGTGTTTTCTGTTTGGTTGCGTGTTAAATTTATCCTGTTTCTTTGTATGTGTTTGTTGGCTGAAATTTTTTAATTGCGGGTCCGGTTCTTTTGCTCTGTTGCTCATTGGGGTTTATGTAATAAATCAATCGGTCTTGCTGTGCTCTGCCCTAGTTGTTCATGGGATATAATTAATGGGGGTTCAAGCCATGGCAGCATGGTGTGGGAGGTGCAGTTTCCTCTTGGGCACTGGAGGTGTGAGAAGGACAAATGCTTGGGGTTGTAGGGGCCCTCCTCTGACTCTCTCCATTGCGTGTTGGTGTGGAAAAGGTAATGTTCCTGTGGGCTAATAAGGAATTTTCTTTCTTTCAAAAAGTGCTCTGTTTTTGAGATTGCTCGGTAATAGAGTTGAGGTGTTGTTTGAGAAGAGATGGTTGATTAAATTATGTAGTTGCTGTGTTTTTCCCATGGAAATATCAGTATTGTGGTGAGGGGTTTGTTGTCCTTGTGCGGGGGTTGTGCAGGGATTCCGCAGGTAAAGAAATTGGGGTGGGAATAGAGTCTGTGGTGATGGTTTGTTAGCTCTGAGAGTTTGGTGTTGGAAAGGGTCAAAAATTGGGGTGTTGGTGATGGAATAAAAGTGACATTGAAGGAAAATCAATGCTTGGTGTGCTGCTGTCTGAGAATCTTAATTCTGTGCTGTTGATCTTGCCTTTTGGGCTGGTTTGAAAAGTCGTCTCTGGTGCCCTTGCTCCGGCTATCCCTTCCTCGTGTGCTGTGCCCTCGGTGTGTTTGTCTGTTGTGCAGACTTTCTTGGGGCCTGAAAAATGGTTTTCATGTGCCTGCTCCCGCGTTCTTGCGTTTTTGATGACATCATGAGAATCAGCTGCCATGAAGGTGAAATTCAGAATTCGATGGCCCGGATAGGGGTTGAGATTGATGTGTGGCTGGCTGGGTCTCATGTGGGCTCCCACTTGAAAGAAGGTGTAGGGTTCAGAAACAAAGGCTTCCTCAGGTCTTCTGTTCTGTCCTGTGTGTTAGTTCCTTTTTCTATTGCTGTTTGTCTTCTGCCGTTGTTTTTGTGTGTTTCTGAACAGAAATGCAAGTGGGCTGAAAGGTAGAGAATGTGTTGGTTTCCATTCAAAGAGAGAAATGTTTCTTCGTTTGTTTGTAGGTGGTAGGGAGTGCAGGGTGCTGTAGTTTGTTAGTTTTACTGTAGTAAGTCTGGTCAACTCAAGGCCCTTGCCGGTGGTTTTTATGGAAGTAAAGTCTGTGTTCTTTGTTCTCTCTCTCGCCTCCCTAGAAGTGCGCTGTGATTTGGGTTCTGAAAGTTTTCTTTCTTTAAAGGCTGGGCCGTTCCTCTCTGCTCGGTTTTTTTCGGGTTTCTTCTTTGTTGTGTGCCTGCTGCTGTGCATTTTGTGTAAGGAGTGTGTGTGTGTGACTGTGTTGTTTTGTGTGTGTTAAGTGTGTGTTGAGGTCCCATTGGCATTGGTTGCTTGGTAATAGACCGTCAGGTCAGGTCTAGGCTGTGTATTGACATTGGGGTTCTCCTCCTGTCTCCTTCCTCCACACAAGGCCGCCCCCTTGCCTGCGCCGTGCACACGCTCTCCGTGTTGTGGGTCAGACTTTTCTTCCATGTCCTTCTCCCATTGCCAATTCTCTCTCCATCCACAAGCCCCCTGTCCGTATTCCTTTAAATCCCTTCCTCTCTCCTCCTTTCCCGCCTCCTTTGCTGCTAATTTGGTGTGTTCCTCTCGTTTATGCATCTCTCTCATTGTCCTGCCTCTTTTGTATCAAGCATTCCTTGTTTCCTCAGTTGGGTTTCAAAGTGGTGGCGCTAAAGTTAAATAAAGAAATAGGGTTGGTAATTAACTGAATCTGCTGCTGGGTGTTGGCTACTTGAGTCTGAGTGGCACGTCGGACATTTGAAATCCGTTCCCGGTTTAAATCAGAGTTAAGATCACCAGGGCACCTGAGACCCCAGAAACCATTAATAACACTAGTATTTCTGCTGTTGTGATTTCATTACAAATGGTATGATGGTGGATACTAAACACACCCGGTGAGGTGACAGAACTACAGGATAGGCATGCTTTGGGCTTGTTGTGAGCATGTATATCGTATAACACATCAGTCAATGCATGTAAGTAAAATACAATCTTATATTGGATCTTACAGGATATACTATATTATCCTAATAGAAAATTAAATATAGACTAATTAGCTTTAAAATTTTTCTCTAAATGTCCAATTATGCCTTGGGCAAGGCCTGACCAGTATGTGAACATGTCAGCACTGAACACTGGACTTTGCATACACAACCTTATCTGCCTCCAGTCAAAATCAGTGAACTTCTGCACTCACAATCAAAACGTTTTGAGCAGGTTGTGGCTCATAAGTTTTTTATGCTAACCTTTTTGCAGAAGCTTCCTTTTTGTCAGATGTAGTAAAAAGCCATGACCAAGCAAGAGATTTAGAGGTACTACTGCAGGGATTCAAACCTCTCCTGCACACCCACTGAGGTTTCCAATTCATCTCAATCTCACAGAAGGTTTATAAATAACATAACATTTCTGCATGTCATCATTACTGTGAAATGGTTGCGATTATGTTTAGGCAACAAAACTACGGCAATGGCAGTAGTTAGGTTTAGGCAACAAAACAACTTAGGTTTAGGAAAAACATCATGGTTGGGCTTAAATAACTAGATAAACTAAGTAACATAATAACACTTGGTACACAAACACTGGTCTCTTGGTTGAATGTTTTTTGAACCATCCCCACCCACCTACCCACAATAAGAAGTCTCTCCCACTATGTACTACATGGCTTTGTTGAATACTCAATTCTGATTGGTCACTCGCTGTGTTTTACGGTCTGTTATTTCATTACAGCAGACTGTTGCTATGTACAGACTGTTATAGACACAGTTTTGATGTTAGACTCTGGCAGACCATTTCAGTTTCAAATTATTGATTTCTTGAGTAAGTAGCCATATATTAAGCAGGATAATGCACAGCTAGTAGTTCATTGTTGTGAAATAAACCCCTTCTGGATGATGCAAGACCTTCGAGTTGGGGTGCTGCATCGCCCTGTCAGGGTTCATTTCACATCACTGACTGGCTCTCTGTATATTATCTCTTAGTTATTACACAGCTTTGTTGAATACTCATTTCTGATTGGTCAGCCATGACATTCTAGTGTGTTATTTCTTTATAGCTGAGTGTAGCATGTTTAAACAGATGTGTTTGCATCGCAGTTCAGATTACATGGCATTCGCATGACATGTCAAAAGCAACAAAGGCATTATTTCACATTTGGTGAGACTGGGCTGTCTATTTAAAGTAATTTTCAAAAACCAGCTACATTAAATATGAAAGGTCAATGCATGTTTAAATCCAAGAAATTATGTCTTTTTCAGCTAATCAATGACCACTTAAAATAACCAATCATTAACTGCCATACAAATGTGCATTTGTTTGTGTGTGCATTTGTGTGAATAAGACACACTTTGCAAACACACACAGACAGTGACAGACATAGCCACGGGAGTATTTTGTATGTCATGATTATTCCACTTAGCTGCACAGACTGCTGCATCCGTTGCCCACTATAAATACACAACAAAGCAATTAGCAGATAACACTAACTTCTGAAATGTTGCCATCGAGCAGGATATGATCCATCTGGACTTGAGTCAAAGTAAAATGTTAAATTGTAAAATTAGAGAGCAATGATTTGGGAAATAAAACAATATTTTCTCTTAATTTTTGTCAACAGTGGCTCCATAGGGGTTCATGAACATGAGCTACTACACATTTATACAAACCTAACATGGAGTGAAATGTAATTTTACACATCAGTGTTCACTGATAAGTGTTTGTCACAATGCCCTTTCTCAGCTGAACCTTTTGAGCAGCTTAGCAATTGTATTTTGCAATTTGAACCAGTGCTCGCAGGAGTGTTGGCTTTCACACTGAATATTGTCAGGAAATCAAAATGACTCCATGTTGATTTGGCGTTGACAGTGCTGTAGTCCGCCGCTAAGAACACTGGTGTTGAACTTACAACTCCTGGTCTTCACCACCAGGACCGTCTGTTGGTGATGCCTTCAAGCTTCAAGTCGGTGTTCTCTGCCTAAAATTCAACAAGCTGTGGGAGTGTGTGGAGGCAGAGTTGCAAGAACCTCTCTGTGTCACAGCCCATATCTGGGGTTTGCAACCTTCACTAGAGTGGAGGGAAAGACTGTTGTCCAGTGACAGGGCACTGCTCGACTCAATGATGTGTTGACTGCCTGGTTCCTGGTTCTGTTAAGTGGTTGGGGAATAAGGGACATACTCCAGATGAAGGACAAGGAGTTGTGTAATGGTATATACTGCTTTGTACCATACATCTTTGTGGATGGTGGTGGCTGACAGTCCAGTGGGGCTGGGTGTTTCTCAATCAGCGGCAATGATATATGTGACCTCCCTGTCAGCCAGAGTTAGAGAGTTATCCATTTATTTGGACAATTAACAACCTTAACAGCCTTAACAGGCCCTGACATGTTTGGTTATTTACCACTACCATGTAGAAGAAAGACAATGACCATCTTATGGTTTTGCCAGTTAATTTGACGGCTCTTACTGTAGAGTAAATATAATATTTAAAATCAACTATGTAGTTGATTGTATAATGTGCTGTCATGATGCTCCTACTATTAGCTTTACCTGACTTTTGAACCTTTCTCCCATCTTGGGTGGAACAAAGCATGGATGTTGGGTTAACAGGCATTTAATAAAGAATCAGTTTAATGATATTTAAACATTTAAATAGCCAACATTCTTGTATGAAAGGGGTTCATCTCTATCTCTATTAGATGAGACCCCATTCAATAGTGCAGCCCACAGTACACTCATTGGCTGAAATGCACTATTTAGTGGTGAACGGGTAAAGTCTATTAGAGAGCTCTTCCTGTGGTCATAGAACAAGACTTACTATGTGTAACTGTGATGCGATAAGGTCATGAAATAGAGGGCAATTGTATAGAGGGCAATAAATATGTGAAAAGTCTTTATGATTGATTTTTTTTAACTATAATTTTCTTTAGTTGTGTTTTAACATGTGACATGAATAAAAGTACTCTCTATGTCTCTTTCTCTGTCGAAGCAGCAGTGTTGACTGATTTGTCCTCAGACTGACCTGTGACATCAATATTCCTCCCTTGTCTATATTTTTCTCTGCCCTTTGACAACTAGTCAGGCCTGACCTTATCATGACACCATGACATGACCTCAGGCACAGTCGCTAACATCATGCGACTCACTTCATTATTAATTGCTGTAACCCAAAATAATCCCCCCCCCCCAAAAAAAAAAAAAAAAAAAAACTAATTTGGAAAGTCTAATTCTTTTCTGAGTGCTCTGTGGCACTATTGTTTCATGGGGTCAGCTAATCTGGCACATTTTAGAGATGAGCAATTATCCCATGCTCAGTCTGTGTCTCACTTGGAGAAAAGAGAGTAAAGAGAGGGTCAGAAAAGGCCAAGTTATTTCTCATGAGGTCACTGGGTCACTTGTTGACATTAAATGTGGATCAGACAATAGCTGATGTCTAAGGTGCATTCCACTTGCAGCTCCTGCCCCACGCCACTTGTGAAAATATTGTTTCAATATGGCACAGTTGCTTTCTGCATTTCGTTCTTTGACTTTATTCTTTCTTTGTCGTCTCTGTCTTTCTGTCAGTGTTCAAGACATCAGTTCAATCAAACACACAGTGGTCTCCAGTGAAGGATGGATGTGTGTGTTGTGTCAGGCTGTGTGTGTGGTGACCAGGAGACAGACAGGCCAATTACCCTGCAGTGCCACTTTAAGCCTGATCCCCCAGCAGATGGGTCACAGGGTGGTGGGGTAACCCAGGCTTGCCACACACCAAGGAGGACATGGAGGTGCTCTTTGCACTCTTGTTCTGTCACTGAAGCCAATCTGGAACAACAAAGTCAGACACCCTGTCCTTTTAATCTGCTTTAAAGGTAGCCAAAGGCACGTCAACGCATCTCAACACATGACATGCACACACAGTTCAGTTCATCTTTATTGTCCCTTAAGGGGAAATTTGGTTTACAGTCGAGGCCAAGAACACAAACTTATAAGAGGACATGGGACTTAAATCACAACAGTTACAGCAAACAGCCAAGAAAATGAAGATGTGACTATCCATTAACAGTGTCAAACCATTGCAATGGTAGCCATGACAAAGTGCTGCTAAGCAGCGCAGTCAAGTCTTTGAGGTCAGTGCAAATTAAGTGCTTTATTGTACTATAGGACAATGCATATTTGTAAAATAATGTTCATTAATAAAACATAAATAACTTTCAGTGCATTTGCAAGCTCTAAATTTGAATCAAAACCATCACCTGTTAGTCTTATAGCTCTGGTTTATACTGAACAAAAATATATTTTTTATGCGCTGAAGTCAAAGATCTAAGACTTATTCTATGTACACAAAAGGCCTATTTCTCTCAAATATTGTTCACAAATTTGTCTAAATCTGTGTTAGTGAGCACTTCTCCTTTGCCGAAATAATTCACCCACCTCACAGGTGTGGCATATCAAGATGCTGATTAGACAGCATGATTATTGCACAGGTGTGCCTTAGGCTGGTCACAATAAAAGTCCACTCTAAAATGTGCAGTTTATCACAGCACATTGCCACAAATGTCAGAATTTCTACACAAACTGTCAGAAACCATCTCAGTGAAGCTCAGCTGCATTCCCGTCGTCCTCACCGGGGTCTTGACCAGACTGCGGTTCGTCTTCCTTATCGACTTGAGTGGGCAAATGCTGACCTTCAGTGGCGTCTGGCACTTTGGAAAGGTGTTCGCTTCATGGATGAATCCTGGTTTTCATTCAACATGTATGGCGTCATGTGGCCAAGCGGTTTGCTGATATCAACGTTCTGAATCGAGTGGCCCATGGTGACAGTGGGGTTATGATATGGGCAGGCATATATTATGGACAACAAACACATTTTATTGATGGCATTTTGAATGCACAGAGATACTATGATGAGATCCTGAAGCCCATTATTGTACCATCCGTCCAACACCATCATCTCATGTTGCAGCATGATAATGCACTGCCCCATGTTGCAAGGATCTGTAAACAGCTCCTGGAAGCTGAAAACATCCCAGTTCTTGCATGGCCTGCATACTCATCGGACATGTCACCCATTGAGCATGTTTGGGATGCTCTGGATCGGCGTATATGACAGTGTGTTCCAGTTTCTGCTGATATCCAGTAACTCTGCGACATTTTATAGTGGATTTTTACTGTGACCAGTCAAAGGCACACCTGTGCAATCATCATGCTGGTTCCTCAACAGCATTCTCAGTCCACATCTCCATTTCTCCTTCTTTTGCTTTTCCCTTTTAAGGAGCAGCTTGTAGATACACATACATATATTGACTTATATGCGGATATGGGAAAAGATTCCCAAACATTTACTGTAGGTAGGCCATACAAGACATAAAAAAATAATACATTTCCCAAATCAAACATACAAACACAGAAATAACCCACGGTAACACATGTACTATATGCCCTACAAACACTCTCACACACAGCTCTTTGTGAGCAGCATACTAATTCAGTCTTTTAACTTTACCTTTGCCTTATGCCCTTCATCAGTTTCCTCCACTCTTTCCCTCTCCTCAGTCCGTCTTTCACGTCTCTCCTACCTCCCACTCATTTCCTTTACCACTCCCTCTGCTCCACACATCATCCTGTACATTTTATCTTGCTCATTCTGTTTCTTCATTTCTCCATTTTCAACTTTTCTCTGGAAACACAAGAAAGAGAGAAGAGGAACAAATGGGTGAGCAGAAACAATGGAGGGAGGGGAGGATACAGGCTTTAATTGGGATTTGTGCACATGCCAGCCTGCTTATCTTTTGGTTTGTTTTGTTCTTGGTAAGTGCTGCTACTGTACTCTTCAATCTGTCTGTGGGTGCATTTGCTTTTGTTTGTTCCCATTTGCCTTTACTGTTCAACATCACTTTGGGCAAACCAGCAGGCCTAAAGCAGCAGCCTGCTGAGGCCAATGGCACTTGGAGCCAAACATAGAAACATGCAGAGCAACAAGGCAATCACACGCCATTTGTCCCGTATTTCCCAACAATGTTAGAGCTATTATAAAAGGAAAATAAAGACAGAAAGATCGCTTGCGGCTCTGTGCCCACACAAATGGAAATGGTTTTACATTTTGTCTTTTTTTTTTTTTTGATTGAAAAGTGTGTTTCCTTGCTGAACATGTCCTTCGAGGCAAACCCAGTGTACCAGATTGCAATTGACTGTGTGGCCCTCCACTCTCCCTGGCATACAGGGCCTCTACCTCACCCCTTAAATGCTGCATGATTTTTTTGTCCTTTCTTTTTTGTTAAAAATTGATTTAGAGTCTGTGGCATATTGTTGATGCCATGTGTCTGCTCCCTTTTTGTTTCCAGCTCCTGAACCATATAACCTCTTACTATTACACCTCTTCTTTGCTCCATACTTTGCCATAGGTTAAGATTATTCAGTTGGCATTAATCACTGGTTAACATTAGTATTCATCCATCCATCATTTTCATCCAGGCCAGCTTATCCTATGCAGAGCGCACTCTGGGCCAGAGGCTAGGCATGAGCTGGACAGGTAGCTGTTCTGTCACATGAATAACACATATACAGTCTAACCAATGAGCCACCACGCTACCACATTATTATTTATGTTATCCATGTATAAATAACTTAGAGCAGTATATGCATCTCAGAATTAGGGTTAGAAGTTATAATATATGCTTCATATGCTGTGGATCATGCCGGATCAGTCCTTCATATGTCAGGCATGATGTGCTAGATCAAAAATTGCTAAAGAAAAAAGTCACCCCATCTCTAAATCAGCACATTCAATCAAATAGCTGTCAACATTATAGTAGAACACACACACACACACACACACACACACACACACACACACACACACACAGACACACACAAAAATATTGCAATCAGCGAACACACCAAGCATCCCTGCCTGTTGTCTAAATAAACAGAGTCTGTCTAGGCGTATGTGCCGCATTGAGCTGATACTATAATTAGCTGCCTAATCATAATCATTGTTACATTTCACTCGTTCACTTCCTGTGCAGGGGGAAATCTCAGTCCAATTTACATCATTAAAGTAATTGCCCAACACTTGCTAATGCACCAGTTAATGCCAACTTATGCCAATCTAGCCTCCCTGCTAGCTCTCATTTGCCATGATTAGCCACTGATGCTAACTGAGCGAAACGGTGGGAGACACATCAAGAGTTGCATGCTGGCTCATACACTAAAAATTTGCTGTGATACACAAACACACATGTAAAACCTAGGTCTGTGTGTATGTGTGTGTGTGTGTGTGTGTGTGGGTGTGTGTGTGTGAGAGAGAGAGAGAGAGAGAGATGTGTTGAACCTTGTTTGAACAAAAAAGAAAAAAAAAAAAAGTTTTGGATTTGTTTTCTGGAGCGGTGTTTCAGTCATCACTGATATTTGCAGCAAGCCACTAGGGGGCGATCAAGATGATTTGGCTTCACTTTTGTGGAACTGTCATGTCATCCATCTTTATATAGTCTATCGTCAAATTGCCGCCTACATGGCCCACAATGCAACATGATCGTTTACAGTTTGGTTGCAGATGTGGGTGTATTACAGTCCACAAATAGCAGCTTTATACCTACATTACTTGAAAGAGCTTATATTGTATAACTACAAACTGTGATGCAATGTCACTTGAGGCAGTTCACGAGGTATTATGTAGCTCTCTCCACAAAAAACAAAAGGATTTTTACAATTTTTTCCACATATGCAGTAGCAATCCCAATGGTCCTATCTTTAGCAATTTGGAGCAGAGCCCATGCATAGAGTATGTGTGCATGTGGGAAGTGAGTGGCGGAGAGAGAGAGAGAGAGAGAGCGGCGGCGATGGAAGCAAGTAACGTTATCGACTCCGGCACAAGCAGGAAAAGAGTCTGGTTTTTGCATTCTGGCCTGCTATTGAAACATGGCGGCAGATATAAACAGCTCATTAGCTGCATTTATGTGACACAAATAATCGGAATAAAGGCCCAATCAGATTAAAAATGCTTCATGTAAACACCTAAATCGGAAGATTCTGATCCGATACGGCCCAATTGGAAAGAAATTTCATTCCGAATGAGAGAGGTGGTTTAGGCCAATCGCTGTTCCGACCAGCATCCATGTACACACCCATTTGGATTATGTTTTCCTGGTTGAGGTAAAATTATCTCCACTGCACATGTATGCTACGTCAGCATAACGCGTGACAGACAACGCGGTGTTTCTTTACAACACAGGCGGAAGTACAGCTTCTTCTTCTTCTACTATTTCCGGAAAATTAGACAACTCCGCGCATGCCCAAAGGATTTATTTTGAGTAAACGCTCGGTGCATGTATACACACGTCATGATCGGATCATTTTATGTAGTGTCCATGTAAACAGTGGAGTTTCTGATCAACCAATATTCAGATCGGATTGGAGAAATCTGGCGCATGTAAACACAGCTATTGTAAGCTAACAAAAACACAATGATTCTTATGTCCAGGTGATTATACACTGAAGAAAACATATTTGTTAGTATTATAGTCCATTTCTACCAATAGATCCCCTAAATGTTCCACACTGGTCTGGTTTAAAAGATACCACTTGTTCAAGCTGTGTCCTTTATATTTGAGTCTCTTTCCAGATAGACACAGTGCCGGAGACCACAGGCATACTCAGAGCTGGTGTCTTCCTCTTGTGTTTCTCTGTTTAGAGAAAGAGACAAAGATAGGGTAAAGACAGAGCGATAGAGAGAGTTGATAATGATATCTGGCATAGGTCAGAGGAGACAGTGGGATGGAGACCCTAACCCCGAATGTCTTTTTGGAGGAACAAGTGCTCTGCTTACGGTCAATTAACCTTAAGGGCTATTACTGTGTGTGGTGAGTTCAGGCACACCCCTGGAACTAGGAAAGGAGTAATTTGTTGAGGACAGGCCTAACCCTTTGGCCTCATGCTGTCATTCTGTTTAACACCAGCCTGACAGGGAAACACAAAGTGCACATACCCGACCATTCTGTCCCTCTTGCCTCATCCGTTGTGTTTTTCTCCCACAAACCTTGAAGATGTATGCAAACACAAATAATGGCTTTCAGTTAGTTGATTTAACCTAAACCTTTGACCTTTCCAACAAATCACGATACCATACCATATATTAAAGCAGGAGACACCCACAGTCGGTCTGTAGTAACACTAGAGGATGTAATGCTCCCAAAACGAATGTCTGTATTCTGCATTCTGGCAGCACATGCAACCTTTGTTGAGATGTATCACAGTGTTCGACACACTCAGTGACCCTCCCTAGGGCCACCTAGGTCTGGTGATTAAACCCAGACGCTGTTCTGTTTCAGTAAGTGGTCATTTATTGAGCAATTCAAGGCTAGCGATGGAAATCAAAAGGGCTATCTTTCTAACCATACACAGAAATAAAGGTGAATTTTCTGACTGTAAAGGACTGATACAGGAGGTGAGAGCAGGAGACAAAGGTAGATGCATGAAAGGAGAGCTCCAGAGAGAGTCGTACAGTATTCATTTTTTGGTCATATCCTAGTGTCCTCTCATTGCTGGTCTCTGGAACAGTAGTTCTCATAAAGGCTGCATATACGGTATTTACAGTATGTGAGCAGAACCTTTTAAATGCCAGCACTCCAGACTTACTTGAGTGAGTATGCGTAAGCATGTGTGTTTGTGTCCATACTTGTAAGTCTATAGCCATTGCGAATGTGTGTGTCTGTGTGTGCAACCTTGAATGGGCAGCATATCATTGTTAAACACCGGTGGCCTGTGTTCACATTTGCTGTAATCTACAGCTTTACTCCATGTGGCCAGGCACAGAGGACTGGGTGGAAAGTTTATGTGTATGTGTGTGTGGTGGAGAGACTGAGGGAATAAAAAGTGTATTTATCAGATTTATTGTGCAGTGCTCACTTTGTAGAAGCAAGCACACTCATACCTCCACCATAATAAAGTGGTTGACATCATGACCTAGCATTTGCAATGTTCTATAAGATCCATAAATTCGACACCCAGTTCTTGTAGTCAAAATATAAACACCACCTCAATTGATGTTACTGTGTCCGATGCCAAGTCCCGTGAGGTATTACGACAAACCTAAGTGTCTGGCATCGATGTGGGGTTATTGTTGTTATAGTTTGTCAATGTGTGTACAGGCAGCAGATGCTGTCTCCATAATGATCCAAGTCTAGCTCTAATGAGCAGAACACCCTAATTGATTACAATCAGCACCAATGAGACAAATCAACCAACCACACCTTCAACTCAACACCCCCCTTTTCCTCCCTCTGGCTGTGTTAAATTCCTTCCAAGTAAACAAAAGTAGCAAAGAGAGGCAGGATCAAGTGAGCAGGTGGAGACAAAAAGGGAGAGAAAGGTGCACAGATGGAAAGAGAATGAGGGGAAATAGCTAATGAGAAAAGGAGCATCACTAGGGAGACACACGAGGTAGGATAAAGTGCTTGGATTACGTCAGATTCATTTTAGCAACCACATTCATAAAGTGTACACAGGGAAATGACAGGTTGAAACAATAGAGGGTGTAGAGTTTGAAAAAAGGAGGTGAGACAGATGGTGTTATCCAGTGACTGAGGAGGTGCATATAAACACAAAACCTGCTTCAGAAATAGAGAGAGAAAAAAGTTTGCATTGGAGAGATGAGAGTCCTAGGTGTACCCCACAACATTAAACTCTAATGTGGCTGCAGTGAAAACACAGAAACACTGAGGCTTACCTCTTCACCCTCCTCCACCCCTCCCTTAATCACCTCCTCCTCCACCTCCCTTTGATTCATTCTATTTCTGTAACTATCCTTGTCAGCGCACCGCATGTGCTGACACATGGTTCTTTGAAAGACTCTCTTGCCAGCATCCCAGAGTAAATATCTGATGGATGTGTGTGATCGTGTTATCCTTCTCACTGTAAAACGCATGGCTGCAGCTGATTTAAGTAAATGAAGACAATGATGCCAGGCAGGCACATGCGTGCCCCCGCACATGCACACACACATTTGATGTGTGACATTCTTGGTGACATCCATGAAAGTGAGCATCGCTGGCCCAGCATTTTAAACGATGACGTACTCATCATGCTCGTGTCAATCTTTATTTTCTCCCCACACCTTTTCTCTGGCATGCCTAGCTATGCAAATTCTCACTTCCCTGAGGCAAAGATGTCTTCCTATAATCATTTGAATCATTTGGCTTTTATTTTAATAAATCTGACTAAGGCAATTTCATCCGTGTATTTTAAATTGGAATAACTTGGTTTGTGCAGATATGCAGTCACGTGTGCAGTGATTGTGAATCTAGATTTCCTCTTTCACACGTGAAAAAAAAATGCATTTCTTGCCACAGATGTCTTATTTTATATCAGCCTAGTCACACAGCAATTTGTGAAGTGGTTACAAAATTGAATGTACTGATTCATGTATGTTGGATGAGCCATTAATATCTACATAGGGAGTGAGTCCTCTTCACGCCTTCCTCTACCTTTTTCTGCTTGGTCGATAGCTTTACTCGCTTCCGTTGCCGGCGCTCTCTCTCCTGCCTCACCCCTCAAGTCCCACGTAAACACACACTATACACACTGGGTCTGCTCCAAATGGCTTTAGATAGGACCGTTTGCGTTTTAGCGTCGGCCACTGTAGAGCTCCAACACGCTTGGCATCAGTTGGTTACAGTGTCCTCATCTTACTGTTAGATACCACCACATCTTACACACTGGACCTTTAAGTTACACCTCTTCCGGTGTTGTTTTAACCCAAACTACGACCTTGTTGCCTAAACCTAACCAAGTCAATATTTACCAAAACGTATTTAAGAAGTTTTATTTTGATTAGACTGGAGCAAAAATGAACACGTGCACTGCATGTTGCTGGGAATTCATGTCTATGTACACAAATAAAATAGATTAAATTTTGTGACTAGTTCACAAACTGCTGTGAGACTGTTGTCTATAGTGTTTGTCTTCCAGTTTTGGCAGTCGAGCTATCACTTACCATGTCTGTGTTGTCCTTAACGTGGCTGCACGTCCTACCTGGATCCTCCGCAGACTCTCGACAGAGAGAGTCTGAGAGGAGACCTTGCTGTAGTTGACAATCCCGTATAATGAGGATGTTTATATTCATCTGATCTGAAAGTCCATTATGGACTAAGGGCATTTTGAGTCATATTTGTTGATATGCCTCTATCGTTGATTAATGGAGAGAACGCTGCCAGCATTTAACATTGACAAAGTTCAAGCTTGGAGTGTGGCAAATGATCTACAGTATATCTAATCCCCTCTCGATAGAGCTCACTTTAAGGATGACTCCCCTTCTTGTCTAATCATCACTTTCTCTCCTTTATGGCATTCCCTCTTCTCCCTAGGTCTTTATCTGCTTGGGTTTTCTAAGTCCCACACATAACAAATCTGATTTATGACAGCCTTGCTCCCTTTCCAATCCACGGTTTGCCTTGTCATGTTTTCTCTTCCCATCTTGCATTAAAGGAGATGAGTAAAGGATGTTAAGAGTCTTGATAGCAGACTAAACAAACCCGTACACACAAACACACAAATCCTGGTTCAGTTAAGGTTGTGATGTTTGACGTGTTGCTTAGTGCTTTGTGTCACGTAGTCAGCCGCTGCCTTTAAGTCTCCCATTTCTGTCCCACATCCTATCTCGTGCATCTCCGCTGCTCCAGTCTGCCAGCAGAATCATAATGCACTCTGTCAGCCACTGTCAGTAGACTCTGTGACACATTCACTGGCATAATACACACACTTACCTATATACTGCACACACACACACAGGAAAATATACACTGGCACGCATATAACTGGCTTGCAATGCTCATACATTTCAGTCCGTGCTGCTAGTATCTAAATGTGTCTGTCAGCCATCAGTTTTGGTGTCTGGTGGTGTGTATATGCCTGTTTCAAAGAGCTTACTAATTATAGTACTTTACAGGCACAAATTTCTCTCTATCCTAAATTATTCAAGAACATCTTGGCCCTCTCTTCTTTTAAAATACAAATCTTCATCACATGACGATGGAACACAATATACTGTCTTATCTCTCTGAAACACTTGAAACGCATCCAGTAAGGGACATCTGTGATGGTTAAAATAAGCAGTTGAAATAAAACCCTGTGAGTCATGTGGCAAAGTAACAAGAAAATAAGCAGAGGAGGAAAAGCAGAGAAAAGATGCTGCTGCCTGTTCACTGTAAATGAACAGGCAGCATTTTATTTTTTTCATCATTTTTTCACAGTGTTGCCTGGTACCGTGTTGCAGCTCAGTTTGTGTTGAAGATGTTGAATCAGTGCAAACCTTTGAAGAGACTTAGGTAATGTCATGACAAGAAGCACAGCACTTTATCACTGCTTTGTTGCACTGATATTGCCAATACTGTAAAACAGCATATATGATGTGCTGTTGACCTTTTAATGAACTGGATGAATCCCCACCAGGGGATTTGTACCAGTAATACACTCCAAACTAGAAGAACCTGTCTGTGTTCAGAGCATGGAAGAGATACTTTGATTTAAAGGATGGAGACAGAGTATGGTGGGACACTGTATGAGAAAATACCTTTTGCACTTTGTACTGAAGTATATCTCTTTTAAGACTTTTTGGGTAGGGTATCCAAACCATTGTCTGAATGGAGAGGTAAGGCCATACCACACAATACAATCCAACGTTACTGCTCATCAATACTGATTCACAGAATTAAATGAAAGACAGTGCAACTTGTTGCTTGGACATCTTACAGTTCCCCAAAAAATTTTAAAATCTAAAGATGGCTGCCATCTTTAGTACATACTAAACATATTTTCACAACATTGTGTTACTTGAGTTGTCTATTGCTCAAATGAATGAGACAAAATTATTCACTTTGGGGAGGTGGTCACAGTGCGGTGCATATAAAGAATAAGCTCCATGGATCATGAACGGAGGAGCAATGTACATTATACCTTTTTCAATTAGCTATGGTTCAGCAGTTCATGGGAGATCCTGAGGTGGGTGGTTGGAGGGTTATTAAGAGGGATGCTACCATGTGGAGGGATGCCAAGGGAGGCAGTCATGGATATACGAGTATGTAAAACATCTGAATTATTTGTAGTAATTTTGCACCATTTGCAAATAAGATTTGCTCACAAAAAAGCACACAAATACGTTCACATGCTTTTCAACATGCACAAAGCCACATCAGCAGACACACTTTAATCCCAGCATTAGCATAGCAGCCTTAGGCATTCACTTCAGTGGTTATCATGTGTGTCACCAAAAACTCATATCTCACCTAAATGACTCTAGACCTTTCTTTTATTGCCAAGAACTGCCAAAAAATGCAGTTATTTACTTTACTCATGGCAGTTTAATCCAAGCACTTTGGGGTCAAGTGGCTCATAGACACAACAGAGCAGCTATACTTGAGGAAAGAAAAAAATCTCTTAAGTCACTGAGCTCTATCACCCTGGTTTATTATTATCCAGATAAACAAGTAGCTACTCAACCACTTAAGTCTGGTTTACATGCTAGAATATTTATTTGCTATTTCCCAGTGGCTTTTGAGGTATCTACTACTTCTATCGTGTATTTCTCAACTTCAGAGAACATACTGTATATTACTGGTCTCTTTGTTATTTTCTGTATTGTATATTTTGTTCTGCTTTGTTCTAAAGCCTTTTGGAAAAAAGCTGACACCAATGGATACAGCCTCAGTAATTGAGAATACATGCTCACAGGCCCTTTCAGTATGTCATTATGCTACAGACCAGATACGTTCAAGTCTCTGACACTTGGCTATCATAGCAGCAAGCTTAGAAGAGAGAGGAGTCATTGGCCTCCTGGGTTTAAGGAATGGCTGTTCATGATGGTACAGATTATGATCCCTTTGTAAAGTCACACCGAGACAGCAACAGGCTTGCAAAGGGTCTATGTGGATAGAAGCAGGAGCAAGCACGGGGCTGTTTGATCCCTGACTAACACTCACATAAATGTAAGTTAAATTGGGCATGGAAAAGAGGCAGATCATTATCCTAATCACTAAAAGCTATGAGGTTATAGTTGCACAAGAGAGGCATGCTCCAAAACGTCTCTAATTCTGCTTCCAAGGCAAAAAAAAAAGTCGTACACTCTCAAGCAACTGTGCATAAACACACACACACACACACACACACACACACACACACACACACACACACACACACACACACACACACAATATAACACATCTTAGAATAACCCAAAGCACATGAGGAGAAACACGACTACCAATTAGGTCTTTATCTCTCTTGTCTTCCGCTCTTCTCCTTTCCGCATCATTTTCATTTGCTCTTTTTTTTGCCTCCCTTTTTGCACATAATAACATGTTCCATAACACTGGAATAACTCCCCAACCCTGGCTATTTTAGGAGGCGCTAATATATGTGTTCTCACATGAAAACAATACGTCTGACATAGGCAGCAACTTGTTGAAAAAGAAATATCTCTGTAGTCAGTACAGCATATAAAATATAGCTTGCACTGCCTCAAAGACCCAAGAATCTTCTCAGATTTTAGCCCAGTTATATTTGTAAATATTTGACTTTGCTCATAATTCATTTTAGGTTGCTACCAATAAAAGAAGAGGTAGGAGTTACTGAGTGTCAATATTGCCAAAAATGCTTCAGTGGCCAGATAGTGTTTAATTTTCAGTTCAATTCCATTATTGTGATATTGGAAACAAAGTGCAATGACTCTCATGTTTTTATCACACTATATATTAATTAACACTAAATCATTGTTCCTTGACCATTTGTGGAGTCGCTGTACCTGGAGCCCTTCTAGGTAGGGTCTAATTTTTAATTCCCCTAAACTCACCACAGTGGTGGGCCAGTCTGATGTGAGACTGCAACCTGGTGGTCCATTTTACCCCATGTAGCTTACTGGTTAGGCTGCCTTCCCCTGCTCCCATTGGCAGAGAACTGGTGGATTACTCATATTACACCTAAAACTTAAACCTTATTAAACCTGATTAAACCATAAATCTTACTTCCCAAGCTGCTTTGACCAGTGCCAACATGACTTTTCTCAGTGCTGTTGATAGACCTCATTTACAGCCAAGTTGTATGGCACAACAATATTGCCAACAACATGGCTACACAGGACTGGTACTTCAGGTTTCAGTGATAAGATGAGGTATGATACAGGAGGGCTGCTTGAGTAACAGACTGATGAATTTGGAGACTTTTTATCTGACAATGTGACATTTTTTTTAAGTAGACAATTGTGTCCATACCCCCTGCAGGGTGATTCTGCAACCATCCAACACTGTTGGTTTATTCACACTATAAATCCTTGCATAATCTAAACTTCCTAATCTCTTGCCAAATAGTTTTAGTAAAGCCTTACCATAGAGTGGTGTAGGGATGATGTATTTTTGTAGGCCAACCAGGAAGTTAGAATAGTCCTGGGTTCCCTTGACGAAAAGCCAATGGGATTTTTCCGTTGAGTTTTGGATTATTGCAGAAAATAAACTTTATGGCAAACAAATGATTATGATACTGACAAGTTTTGTTCCGTAAAATAATCTCAAAAAATGAGCACCACTTTTATTATTTTTGAAGTGTGAATTCAATCGGCAGAATTAAACACACTACACCATGGGTGTATGAGTGTAAGTACAAACAACGACGCTGTAAAGGTGGACGCGTTGGTGTAATGAGGTTTTGTAGTCTTAGTTAGCCACTTGTTAGCAACCACCTTTTTTTAAGACACATAAAGCTTAAAAATTCTTTGTTTTTATAAGTTTTTTCTATTTGCTGGTTTTTTATATTGCAGAACAAAACATTAAAATCTCTTCAGCTTGTGTTAAATATAGACATTATGTAAGGAATCTAACCAAAAACCCATTAAAAAAAAACATTGACTTTGAGATGAAGGAAGTGTGAACTCATTTTGGGGTTTTAGGACTCTTCCTGCACCACTCTGTAGCCATATCGTTGCCAGACATAAAGTACAGAGAACATAAACTTTGGAACCAATTTTGACATTTAAATATAAGGACTTGTTTGTAGTGTATTTATCACATTGGGCTACCATCCAATACCTAATAATGTCATTAAAATGATAAGTGGCCAAATGGTCACATCACATAGTTTGAATACTCATCACAGCTGCCACTATTTGTCAAACTACAGCACACAAGTCTCATATTAATGCACTGCTAATCACAGCAATATTATTAAATTCCATGGCAGCTATTGAATGAGGGAAGTGACAATTTGTGCATATTGATTTGGGATGAAATGTCTCTGCTATTCAAAGCTAGGCCAAAGTGAGACTGATGATTTGTAAAAGAGAGTAACAGACAGTGGATTCATGTGTGAGAAAAGTCTTTTAGTTTACATGTTTGCATGTTCTGTGTTTCTCACTTCCTGTTTTATTTTGTAGTTTTTCTCCCCGTTTCAGTTTAGATCACGTCACTTCCGGTTTGCATGCCTCCCGCCCGCACATTTGTGCACCTCCTCCTGACCTAGTTTCTAACACCATTCACCTGGTTCTGATCGTCTTCTCCCCGCCCTGATCGTGTCCACCTGTGTACAGTTAATCACTCCCTTCACTAGTATATAATGTGTGCTTCCCCTTCCTCCTGTGCCAGTTCGTCACTTTTCGTAAGTTTCGTACCCGCGTTCTTTTCCTTGTGCTCTCGTGTTTACTTACCCGTGTATTGTATCTCTGCTTGTTTTGACTTAGCCTTTTGCCTGGCGATTTGGACACTGTTACTGATAACTGCTCTACCGTGTATCGACCTGTTTTGAATTAAAGACGCTGATTTTTTTAAAACTGCCCTCGCTGTCAGTTTTGCATTTGAGTCCATTCCTGTTGTGCCTCCAGCCGTGACATTATGCATATGACAGCCCAAGTGATGTACAGGCTCTATCCCTCATTTTCACCACCACATGCTCTTTTCATGTTTTTTTTTTTTTTTTTTTTTCAGACAGGATCAAATGCGTCATATATACACGGATGTGTTTGTGTCCATGTGCTGGTGTCTGGAGAAGCGTCTGAGAGCTCTTGACCTCTGCAAACACTCTCCACTCGTCAAAATTAAGTTGAGTTGTTTCCCCTGATATCCCTGATGAGTTTGGCTCCGTCATGAGGCTATCACACTAGAGAGCTTCGTAGAGAGGGGTCATTAGAGCCAGCTAACAAACATATGCCTCCCCTCACATATTCAGTCCCATTAAATTTACATGCTGTGATGAGATTCTTCATAACATGACACAGCAAGATTATTTTCCTGATGTATGAGAGGACATGGCTTTTAGTTTCAAGGATTTTGTTTTCATTGCTTGTTTTGTCAAGAGTCTCATTTCAGCTACTTTAATGGAGATATTGTATTGCTGCAGTGTGAATCTACAGTACATTATGTGCTAAAGTGGACATTAGTTTCAAAACAGAAACTTTATGTGATGAATATCCATATGGACATTACTGATGTCGAACCTTTCAGTCGTCATCTCCGAACTTATCAGTCCGCATATCTTTTATATATCTTTTTTCTCACATGGAATTGAATTTTGAATGAATATATTTCCTTTTAGTGTCCACAAAAGACGGCTGCTGAAAAAATGTTTTCAAGCAGAAACACTGATGGGAATGAAACACGTCTGAGTAAAATAAATAAAAGATGGTCAGAAAGCTTTGCCAATCTCATAGACTATTCCAACTTTCAACTTTATTCAAAGCAAGCTATTCCGTGTTTACCCAGATTTCTGCATGTCCAAAAAGTCCAGTTAATAATTAGTTTTACGCAATAGAAACCTTCTCTGACAAGTGTAATACCTTTTGTACATAGATCAAAAAGGATTTGAACCAGGGATGCTGCAAAGTCTGACTGAAGCTGGCAGGTGAGAAGTAAAGCAATGAAAAGACCGAAAGAAAGGAAAGGAAAATTGATTGGACAAGAAAGAAGTTGATAAAAAGCTCAAATGAAATGTAAAAATCACAACCAGCATGACTTTTCTCTCTTTTTCAGTCTCTGTCATTGCTGCTTTCCTTCATTCATCGCGGTGTAGAGTCCTAACAGCTCCATCACTTTTGGCTAGATGATATATCACCACACATACACATAAACACGCCGATGAAACTGGCCATTTCTTTCCACCTGCAGCACTTTACTTGTTTAGAGGATACAAAGGCTTTTAAGTATGTGCCTCTTAATGCTCTCCTTTCAGTCATGACATCTCTCAAACTGGTCATTGCAACCCCCCACCCACCTGGCCATCCCCTCTCACTTCACCAGCACCTATCACCACAGCTGAGCGACACCAACAGGCAATTACTGCCAGGTGAGAATGTGACACTTTTCACAAATCACTTAGCAGAGAGATTGCTTTTCTATATCCAGTCTGAGATTGTGTCTGGGAAAAACACCAGTACACTAGCGCACAAAACAAAAGCTCCGACTTGTAAACACTTTTGAAAGTATGTGTGAACTATGAAGTGAGTTCAACATACCCGGGGTATCTTCTCGTTATTTGGGTTAACTAACCCTAAAAATGTCATCCCAGTAAGCGACCATACAAAGGGGGTTATCAACTCCGTAAATCAACCCAGGGTCTCCCAATATGGCTATGAGCACGTTCACATAATAGGGTCGGTGTTGCAGCATACGCCCAATCGCACACTTGGACATGAAGTCTACTCTCAGTAGAGCGGTATACAAACCAAGGGTAAACTATAATATTGAACGAATAATCCAGACTAAAAGTAACACAGTTGAAGCTGCCAAATGCTGGAAGGACAGCTGGAAAAAGAAAAAACGGCCGTTGTTTGAATATGAAAATGAACACACGTATTAGTTTAATGGAATTCTCAAAGGTCAGATATAGTTTGCCATATTGGACAGTGATTATATGAATAACTTTCAAAATAAATTTGACAATTAAATTGCACTTCACTATGCACTTAAGTTACCATTTGGGGTGTATGACTATTTTTGTCCTTTCAGCTGTGTCCCCATCTCCGGCAGTGTGAAATGGACTTGAGAGCAAGTTAAAAAATAAATATAAAAACATAATTCAAAGCAATAAAGCACCCACATCATATAGCCAGCTGCCCTTTCTGCATTTGTCAGTTTAAACTGTGTTGCTTTTAGCCTGGATTAGGACTTAAAATTCTTCGTATTTGTGCAATATTATCATATGATATGTGCATCAAGCTCTGATTGGTCAGTAGGCAGTGCTTTTATATGAGCTGATCTCTTTTCAGGAACATGGCCTGCTTCGGAGCAGATTAGGTGTTCCCCATAAGTTACCATGGCGATCTACTCCAGTAAGAAGTGAACCAGAAGGTCGGAAAACCCTGAAGTTACCTCGCTAACTCCAAATCCTGCTTTGTAATACAGGCCTCAAATCTTGATGTGCAAAGCCCCCCCTGCTGGCAGGAGAAACAATGTGTGGTTTTAATGGTACCGAGCAACTTAGAAATTAATAGAATTCTGGATAAATGTATGACATAAAAAATCCTTGGTTGCTGCTGTTATTTATCCTACAACTTAAGCTCAGTGGCTGGATATAATAGTTTTTAAATGGTGTTTCAATTGCATTTGGCTCCTGAGGCCGCTGTGTGGGGATAACCCCACACTTGCCTTTGGCAATGAATGCGGATGGCACAAATTTGATGCCAAGTAATTGCCTGTTGCCCTACTACAATTTGATTGATTGCTATACTGTTGTCATCAATTTGCTCACAGTTGGCAGAAATTAGCATTTATTTCAAAGAAGATGGCAACTATGGTCACCATAAAAGATGTAGATTACCTTCTACTGTACAGCACAGATTGGGAGCTGACTTTTGAAGAAGAACGTGAGATTAAACACCTGGAAGCCCACGAGCCACTGGATGTTGGACCACAGGACAATGCAGTAAACCTGAGTTTGCTCAGCAGAGGTTGCCCAAGTTGCTACCCAAATTTGGCAGGAAACTGAGCAGTATAACTATGTGGAGGACATGCAAAGTAGTTATTGCCCAACCCTTTATCTTACCTACCTAAAAATGCAACTGCCCACAGTGCCCACATAAAAACATACATACACAGCCTTCATATGCAACCCAATCTCATGGGAAGGCGTATAAATAGCATGATATTACAAGGACATTTTGCGTGTCATTTGTGTGCTGCTTTTCGTGTGTCATTTGCAAACCTCACAACAAAACTATGGTTACGTCCACAGTTAGGTTTAGGCAAAAACAAAAACACACTGACATAAGTTTCGGCAACAACACCACTTTGTTAAGTTTAGTTAAAGTCATAATAGTAGGAAAATACCTGTGTCCGCAAACAATGTGAAATAACTACGGAAAACATAAGACAAACGTCACTAATATATCATAAATATCACTAGCATAACTTAAAAAAAAAAAAAAAACACCAGTCTCCTGGTTGTAAGTCCCATGTTTGTTGGGCTGCAAAAATACATGCAGCTGAGTATGCATGGGTACACAAGGGCCTTGGTTGTCTTTTCACTGCACATGCACACATCATCCTTGTTGTAATCCTTGCATTGTAATATACTGTAGGTCATGCTTTCTTGGCATAACCAGTACTGTAAGTGTTTTCATAGAGATCTGAGAGGACATTTTGAGTCATGGCCTGAACAAGGTAACAGACATGTATATAGAGTAAGTGACTGCAATTAACTAAAACATAAATTAGTAGTTTTAGATACTGCTCATTTGCATGCCAAAAATGTTACTCAATACTGGTTTATTTGTTTATTTATTTAGTTTTTTTTTTTAAGGGAAATAGCTAAGTATTTCTTTAAGGCTGAAAGTTGAGGCTTCATTCAGAACACAGCCAATACCTTGGGGCATCCTTTTGATCTTTCCATATAAAACTTGGCTTTAAAATGGTGGGATCCTCCAGCCAGCCTCGGGCAGCCCCATTAATCCGCCCCAGATGCCCAACGAAGGATTCAGACTGTTTGGGATGATTCAGCAAACCACAAGTCAAAACCTCCAAGTTTTGTGTATTTATTTGCACAGTGATAAAACAAAGAAATCAAGTAATTAAAGCCAATGATATCACAGAAAACTGAAATTAAGGCTCCATATGTGTGCAGATACAAAAAAAAAAATCAATGAGGCTAATAAGACATTTCGCTGAAAAACTATTTTTACCTTGCCTCTCACTTCACAGCCCAACAAATGGTACTACCTGGTCTTAATTGTCCCGCTGACTCAAACAAAGAAGTAATTTGCCTCCAGTACTTCTCTCATACTGCTAATTGGTCTCATTCACCTTCTCTTACCACTCTCTGTTACATCTTGTAATTTTATTTTATTCAAATCAAACCCTAAAACGAGGCCGTTAGCACTTTTCTAAAGTAGTGGCTTTCCTTTTTTCCATCTTGTGAGATTTGTTTTTGTTTTCATTCCTGCATCTCCAGCACGGTTGAAGTTTCCACATCTACTGTCCATCTCACCCACTCCCCGTCCTCTGCTTGTCTCTCAACTCATGTCTGTCATCTGAGGGCAGTTTTCATCCCCGCTCTTCTCCGTCCAGCCCAACATCCCCTGAGGGCCCCGTGCTGGATTCGGGTACTGATTGAAAGCAGGGGCTTTGGGGAACTGACATTCCCTTTCAATATTTAATATTTTAACATTTAATCCAAAGCACCGCCATGTTCTCGCTTTCGGTCTGTTCAGGCTCAGTCAGAATTTAGCCACTCCTGCTAGCATGCTGTAGCTGTGTTCATGTTCATATATATATATTTTTTTTATTTTCCGAATACATGAACAATATTTAGGTTGATTTGAAGAAGTGTGCATATCACGTTCAGTTACAACAAACTGTCATGAACTGACAACACACTATGAAAGGGTGATAGTTGGGGCCATAATTTACTAAATGAACATCATGCTGTATTGAAGAAGACTTGAAACTAGAGATTGAGACCATAAATTCATGTTTTTTAATGTTTACTGAGGTAATAAATCAAGTTAGAAGCTGACTCATTTTCTCATAGACTTCTATACAACCAGACTTATTATTGCAACCAGACGAGTCGCCCCCTGCAGGTTTAAGCATTGGCTTCACTTTTCAGACCTGGAGGTTGTCCACTGCTAAAAGCTAACAATTTCTACAATACTTCAACTATCCATTATTTTTGGCTAACTTTTTACCACCATGACTTTTAGCTATCTGTTGCAACCACCATGATTACTTTTAGTTCTGTCCACTGGTTATTCATTACTTTTAGAGTACTGTGAAAATCCCAGACTGGACAATGCTGTGGTATCAACCTGTCAATCACAAGATAGTCCTTCCCTCAAATTATACCATGTTTTATTGTCTATTTGACTCTAAATGGGACCATAATTTACTAAATGAACATCATGCTGTATTGAAAAAGAGTTGAAACAAGCAATGGAAACCATAAACTCCCTCTTTTTACTGAGGTTAGCTATCTGTCTCAAGCACTTATCTTAGCTATATTTCCACCATCACTACTTTTAGTTCTTCCACTGTTTCAACTTCTCTGGTTGCTTTCTAACTATAGTTTTCCCACACAATCGTGTTGTCTCACATTGGACTTAATATGCTGATGTATATTGTTTTAATCAAATACTAATTTATTTGCTCCAAACTGATTGAGCTACTTCACAATCTTTCCACATTTGGTGTCTGGGGTTCAGTGTAGTGGTCTAGGCAGGATTTGTAACTGGACTGAAACCAGCAGAGGGCAACAAAATGTATAGCTATACGTGTAAATACTTACCTTACCCCTCTATCTTACCAGCAAACGTGACATTTTTAAAGAGTAAATACAGTTCAGTTTTTTTATCTGGTTGTTATTTAAACTAATGCTGTTCCTTGTCTATTACTAATCAATGTTCAGAGTTACCAGAGTTAGACGTTATTGAAATAAAAAGTAAAACAATGATGAATGATTAAAGCAAAAAAGCATTAATAAAAGCAACTTATGCAAGTAATATATTTCCTTAAGATAATCACCTTTGAGAAGTAGTGGGTTGTTTGGCTGGTTGGGAGAGAGGGATTACAGTTCATTACCAATACCACCCACTCCCTACCACGCTCACTGGCATTTAATAAAGGAAGAGACAGAGAAGAGAATTAATAAGCCATGAGAAGAATTATGTGAAGGAGGAAAATAAGAAAATGTTGAAAGGAGAGGGCAAGAAGACACTCTTGACTTTGAGTTTAGGACGGTGCGCTACTCTGAGATCTCTTCGCACTGATCATTTTGTAGTCCAGAACTTCATTAAATTCAGTTAATGCAAAAAAAAATAAATAAAGAAAGAAAATAAAATAAAGAAAAATAAGGCACAAATTGAAAGAAACAAATTTGCACGGTTTCTTCCTCAGGGCCAAACAGTTCTAGTTAAGGTTTTCTCATTATTCACGGCATTCAGTTTGCACACCTCCCCAGAAAAGTGAATCTTGTCATGAGTCTTGTTTAAATCATTACAGTCTTAGAAGTGAGAGAGGAGTGCAAGGTCTACTTTGTCAGAAAACTAATTTTCTGCTCCCTAGCATTGCCATGCATGTACAGTGTCTAATCTGCATAATGAGAGCTACAAGCAATGAGGAAAATGAAGAGATGAGTGCTGGTACGTGTTGCTTTTCTAGTCTGTTTTTGTAATTCAAACCTGTTTGGTGGCGGTGTCTCAAACAAGGTGCCAATTCTTAACAACTGAGACAGATGACAGCTTTTACACTTTTATTATTGTTTTTCTCGACCAGCTAAATGCTTTTCATAGGTGACTCATTGCAATTATTATCTGAGGGCAAGTAATTATTTTTTAAGGACAGCACTGCTCTTTGCTAGTGAATGCAACAAATACAGCCACAACACTGAACAAAAATTGATTGAGTGATTTGGCCCACTGTATTACATTTCCATCATAACTGTGTTAAGAAGTTAAATTGTATAACCATATTTTGAATTTATTAATTTGCTTGTTACTGTTTTTTCAACCCTATCATGTTGCTGTTGCTTCATTAAATGTAATATAATAGTAACACATGAAAAGGCATGTGAATACCACTGTAATGCACAAGGCATTTAGTGGCCTTTCTTGACTTCCATGTGTCATTTGAACACCATGTACCCTGTTCTAACTGCAATGTAAACGCATCCACGTATAAATGCATGAATACAAATAGTTAGTGACAGAATATAGAAAGCGATAAAGACTGCTTTTGTTAGGCGGGTGGGGAGGTGGATGGGTCCAAAAATCACTGGACTTTTAACCAGGAGACCATTGTTCGAGACGATTTTCACATTTTTTTAGTGACGTTTGTGATCTTTTCCGTAGTAGTTAATGTTAATTTTCTTTATGTATTTTACATATTTTAAGCCCAACTATGATGTTTTTCCTTCAACGAACTAAGTGATTTTCTTGCCTAAACCTAACTGAGGACATTAGCATGGCATACAAATGACATGCGAAAAGGATAAAATGCATACTTGTGACACAGAGCATGTCCTTGTAATGTCGTGCTATTTACAGTATATGCCTTCCTGTGAGACCAGGTTGAAACAGAGCTACTGGCTCTAAAATACATTCATTTTGCCCATGAAGTTTCACATAAAATCTCTGTCCAAGGTCAATCCCCCCCTGGTGTCCTCTACATATCTATCCCCCAACTCCTTAGCCAAGGCAGACTCCTGCTGCAACTGTGTGTTTGCCCATTAATCTCCCAGTATGCTGACAGTTAACTGTCCAAATGCATCATCTCTGTGTGGGGCTGGGACTGACACAGCCTGTTAGGGTACCTTTTAATCGTTGCATTAAAAGTTACTGCCGGAGCCGCATGCGAAACAAACACAAAGGCATTTCCAAAAACCCTCAGCATCAGACACCTGATATGTTTTATTTGTTTTGTTTTCTGCATTAATCATGCAGTATCTGGTCCGTGATGGTTTGCATGGTGAGTTTTAAGGTGTCACAGTGTCCCGGGCTCAGAGGACATCTTATTTGACAGCAATGGAATAAATAGCAACACCAAAAGGGGCACTGTTGGCAAGCACAATGTGTGAAGTACATATAGTACATTTCTAGTATCTCACCGGTATAACTCGTATTTACCTCTGCCGTATCTGATGATTGCCTCAATGAGCCTCTCGGGTTGGCACACATGCCAACACAAGCTGATAAATTCATCCGGGCTAGTGTGGGCATTCTTCTGTGTGTGCATGCACGTGCGTGTATGTGCATGCGCGTGCGTGACTCAGCGGTTAGTGGAGGTTATTTCGATGGAGCGGCATTCATTTTTTCCCATAACACCCTTCAGCAGCTCCAGCCCATATTGACTTCCCAGACTCATCTATTCTCATTTATGAAATGATGTCAAAACTCCATGGCAACCTCTCTACCAGTAGCCCTGGGCTTGCTAACCAGAAAGATGCAGGAAACAGGAGTAACATAAGAAGCACACACACACACACAGTCATTAAACTGTAACACTGACGGCGTATGACCAGCGTTAAAGCCAGTTTTCTTTAAATGATGGATTAATGTTGAAACACAAAGGATGAGGAGAACATAATATGACCAACATCACAAAGGAACAGCTCCATGGCATACATGCCACAGCTGATTAGATTTCCATCTGAGTTATATAATGTGTGACACCATGCAGCCCCTTGTCTGCCCTTTTAGGGGAGGAAAGTGATTTGTGTTGAAAATTGTTTCAGCTTTATCAGATTGCTCAAACAAAATTGGTATTTTTTTTAGCTTTAGAAGACATTATTCGACGATGTGTCAACCAAGATGGAGCACGCTTTCTAAGAAACCTTGCCACATGTACCATAATATTGAATTACATGTGTTGCTAGTTTTTCTTTACTAAAAAAACAACCAAAATGTATAGCATGTAATAGTGTATTGAACATTTTCCATTAATCTGCTTAAAGCAGCAGCAGTGGGTAGAGTTAAATTTTTTATACAATGGTCACTACAACCGAGCAATAGTGCGTGAGACAGATAATCTAAAAAAAACAAAAAAAAACACGTGCCTTAGGTGCTCCTAATGGCATCTGCAAGTTTCACAGACCGAAGGAAAACAACCAATCAGAGCCGAGCTGGAGCCCGCCATCTCTGAGCAGCTGTCAATCACTCGTGAACTCCAATCGAACGGTCAAACTAGGCAGCGTTAATCAAATATGAATCAATATTCTGTTACTCTAGTGCCTATTTCTTACCTCAAATGTTTTCAGAAATATCTTGTAGTTGCTGTTTAGCTATAAAATGAGACAGTTGTGACCCGGCAGCCATGTTGAGATCTGCTAAAATACCAAGCACCGCCCACCAGCCACAGAAATGGGAGACATGGGAGTTTGCGAGTGATTGACAGCTGAAACGTGATTGGCCAAGGTCTCCTGTCACGGACTAGATCATTTTAAAGCCTGTAAACAGAGCCATGAGGAGGTGCAGTTTTCTTTCATAACACTTGAATTACAATATGCTTAAAGGTTATTATGGAATTTTTTCCCAATGTTGAGTAAAATATTCGGCCTACTGCTGATTTAAATCCAGTATCATCACACAACACAGGTTAATTTCAACAACTTCCCCTCTCACATATATTTGATCCTCCTACTCTATTCTCCATGTGGCAAAGAAGTCAGCACATAGCACAATTACTGAGTAAAAGCTTGCAAAAATCTGAGCACATAGCTCCTTGATAGCACAACTATTTATTTTCTCTCCTCATCTTACAGCCTTTGATGGCTTGTAAATATTCCCTATTACATTCCTGTTGTAATTAATGAAACATCATAATTAAGGGGTGTAAACACCAAGACATGGTTTGATATGGAAACAAGGAAATCATATTTGCATTTGTGTGCAGTTATTTCCCCCCTTTCACTGTGGTTCCTTCTCCATATTACAACCCAGTGTTTTTTTCTTTTGTGTGTGTGTTTTTTTTTCCATCTCTGAGAAAATATGAAAAATAGGAAGTAAAGAAAAAAAATATTAATATGTTAAAAACCTTATTACAGTAATCAGCAAGGCGGAGTTGGGGACAATTTCCCCAACGAATGATTTGCATAATTCAATTTCTAGTACACTATCAAAACCCAGTATGCGTTAAATGCCTTAGCAAAAATAGTAATATTTCTAAGTTACTGAAATTATATTTTGCCCCCCTTTGCCCTTTCTGCTGTTGCCATGGTGTTTGTTAGGGAAGCATTTTGTACTGTGCTGCTACTGATAAGTTTCAGCTACAATATACTTATTTCAACCAAGCTAATTACTAAAATCATTATTTTTTTTTTCACTCCTGCCAAAGTAATTAATTGTCCCTCTTGAAAAATTGCTGTCATTAAGTAGTATTCCAGTTTCTGTCTCAGAGTCCACTGTCAAAGACAAGATATGCATGGTTGGGATTAAATCACTCTGTACCTGGAAGGCTACATATTTTAGTTGGTCAGACACTGCTTTACTTTGTTCATCTTTATTTTCTTTGTCTTTCAGACCACAAATTATTTGTTGACAGCTAATCGTTTACTTTACAGAGCAATCTTTGGCTGGTGACCTTCTGTGATTTGATACACGAAAAGTTAAGTGGAAAGTGATTTTTCTAAATGAACAGCAGACAGTGTAACAGTGACATTTACAGCTGTATTTTTGAGGCAGTTTGCCATGCCCTCCTCAAAACAGAAAAACTAGAATGTTGCATTACAACATTACTACTGAATTAAATGTGTTGACTGCAAAGGTATTATTTGAATACTATTTAAAGTATAAGCTTTGGTTGCCAAAACAGTTACAACTGAACAGAATATGAGTGGCAAGGAAAGAAATTAGATTTGCCACGCATGACAGCATTGCTTGTTGATTTGAGTTTTTAACTTTCATTTTTCTTTTCTTGTTTGGCTTTTGTGTTTAGTGGACAAAGCGTATAGGTGCGGGGGTTTGGAACGTCAGCACATCGGTAATCCGCAGATAAGACAAACAATACTACCGCCTGTAGCGAAATTATACAATCGCTTGTCATCACGAATGTATGAATCCTCACTGCTGGATGTGGATGACTTTCCGACAAGCAAGTTAAGTCTTGAACAATGTCTTAAGGTACTGGTAGTAACAAGCCCATCTATATTCAACACATCCTGGTCGCACTATATTGTGTGTGAATGACAGTAATTTGCAAAAATTTTGCATGCAATAAGAACACCTTTCTTGTTTTTGCCATGCCATTTGTACACCATGTCTGTACTGACTGCAGTGTAAATGCACCCACGTTAATATGCTACACTAGTGACATAGAATAAAAGTGAGTGACTGAGTTGTATTGGAGGTACCTTTGTGACATTTATGACATGTTTTAGTGGCATTTGTGAGTTTAAATACTTATTTTAAACCCAATTGTGACATTTTTCTAAATCTAACAAAGTGGTTTTGTTGCCTAACCTAACTGCAGCCATTACCACAGTTTTAGGCTAATCTTTGTCACTTTAGGCAGGCTTACAATATATATTTTTTTTCAAAACATATGATGAAACGCATATCGTTAATATATTGCAGTAGAGTGTGTTTTGCTTCTACTTGTTATAGTTTTGCATGATTAATTAAATATTGCACTAAAATCTATAAATGTCTTACATATAATTTTCAAGCCGTTTTAAAGTAACTTTATTTTCATTTCATTCCAGTGATTACATTACAACCAGATGTTTTTTTTTTTTTTTTTTTTTTCAGTGCTAATGCCCTTACACCCTTATTCACATCGCAAAAGCAAAGGTTTCCAGTTAAAAGGATAAAATCCTTTCAGGGTCTGCAGCCTTATTTACGCAAAGTTTTACATCACTATGTGACGGCACGTTATTTGTCACAAATGACACCATCTATCACCATTCTGTGTTCCAAAACACACCATCTGGCATTAACATCAAACCCTCTCTTTATCCAAGTCATTCCACGTGCAGATGTGTTTATTGGCTGTAGATTTCACTCAGTCTCCCTCTGAAGCTGCGTCAGAGTAATGTTCTAAGGGACAGTTGAGGATTGCTGACCACTTCAACATTGTAAATTAAGACATTTGTTTTGAAGCAAGGAGTGAAAAGTATCCCCAAGGATATTCAATTGACGTGGGAATTCTGGCAAATGGGAAATGTTAGTGTTTACCAGGTACATCTGAAGCATCTGGGGCTGCTCTGACTTCTGAAGTTCAAGGCTCCTGATGCTGCAGATTGAACATGACAAGTTGAAGCTTTACAAAGACGTAGGAGCTGGAACTAAATTAAAAGCAACACTATTCATTTCCTTTAATTAGAGAGGAAAATTTAAGTAGATGTGTTGTTTCCTCAAATCCTGTTGTTTTACTACTTCTTTTTTTTTTTCATTCAGCGAAGAAAATATTTGTTTATGTGAATACATCATATGTACAGAGTTGATATTTGAGAGGCTCTGACTTCAACATCTGCACTGAATAGTAAACAATGTTACACAAAGAAGTCTGTAAAATATTAAACTAAGCCAGACCCACAACACCAGTAAAGACTGGAGCCCACCAGTAGAGGTGACCACTGATTTTCTCACCTAAACCCAAAGAAAGTAAACAGGATTCTCACTCTGCAACACTAACGACATAATAAACCCTTATCCAAAACAACATCTACAATATTAGAAGTGTTAAATTGTTTTTGTTGATCTTATTTGTCCAGTGTGAATACATACTAACCACAGCATAGCTCTCTTCCTGCTCAGACTGCCCATTCTGCTCATAACACTCTGTACTCTCCAGACTGCAACATCCTCAACCATTTTACTTCACTTTTCTTTATCCTTTCATCTCTGTTGCTCAGCCTCCTCCTCCTAAATTTGCTGTAATGTATTGAAAGCTCCAAAGCTGATGACCCGGTGGCAGTTGTGAGGATTAAACTCCTACTGGTGAGTTGTGTGTATCTGTGCATGTTTGTGTACATATGCCGTGTGTGTGCGTGCGTGTGTGTGTGTGTGTGCATGTGTATGCATGAGTCGTGCAAGCCATCTGAGGATTAGGCTGTTATTGATCCAAGACGGACACAGTATTTACTGGGATAATGCGCAAAGTCCCGTCATCATAACTGTCTGAGACAGCCGTCCAACTTAATGAAAGCACTTCCCAAATGTCAAGTGGTTAACACCAAGCTGTGAGGCAACCATATCAAAACACACACACACACACACACACACACACACACACACACACTTGAAAGCAATATATTTATCCTTGGAAGATCATTCTGATTGTGAGGCAAAATCTAGCATCTGAAATGATGTATGCATTTGAGTAAATACTAAAACAATGATCTTAATCATATTCAAATTTTGAAGGCATGGCATCACTTAAACATGCATACAGTAGAAATGTAACAGTCACAGTAATGAACATCAGGTCTGTTGTCTGATACTGGTAACTTGTAATCACAGCAGGCTGTCCATAGAGCTATTCAGTGGTGTGAAGGATTTTTAAGCATGTTTCCCTTCTGGATTGTCAGTGTACAACTGAAACCAATGGGTATTAATCATTAGTTTCAGATGCATTTGACTGGTGATGAAAAAACACGGGATTCTCAAACTAGTTATGGTTCATTGTCTAGAAACCATAAATGCCAATGTACCAAATTTCATTGCAATCCAAGCAACAGTTGTGGAGATGTTTGTTATTGTTTACTGACCAGACCGATGAACTGACATTGGCATCAAAAGAGTTTGCTATGATGTGACAAAACACATGGATTTATGGTTAATACAAATTTTAAACTTTAGAAGAATAGTTGGCACAAATGAAAGTAGCTGTTAATCTGAATATGATCATCTGTATCTAAGCTTCAATTGTGTCTAAAGATTGTCCATATTCTGGATAAATTGTTCCTTTCCATTGATGAGCTATGTGCTATCTCCCTCTAATCACCCATTACCACAGAGATGATGTCTTTGGAGCCATTTTCCATCACTAAGTAGGCACACTATTGGTCAGAGTGACCTGTGATACAAGCATTAACAGCCAGCCCAGTCACACAGCAGTTTGTGAAATAGTCACGGATTTTATAAATTGATTCATCTACATAGACTCAACGTTCACATGTAGTTTCATGGTGGTCAGCAAGAAATCAATTTATATGCAATCCATGTAAATTGTTAACCAAGAAACATAAAGATCAGCGAACACTGTGATGTGATCAAGGTGGATGGGTCAATCAAAACCACAGGACTTAAGTAGTTTTATTTTGAAAAGTATGGAATGGAAAGTAGGAAAAAGCATGAAAAAATACATTGAACGTAAAAAGTCGAAAGTTGTTGAAAGTCGTGCTGAGGTTGTGACGGCAGCTTTATATTTGCGAAAGCCATCAAAGCGTTAAAAAGAGCACAAATAAGTTCCCTCTTACTTTCATGGTCCACATATTTAATTCTGTGCCATACGTTGATCCTGGCCCACTCACCCATCTAAAATGTTACCAAAACAATGCTATGTTGTCCTCACAACTCATTATTTTACTCTGTTTCAAAGAGAATTGAAAATTAACTTCAGCGCTCCATTCAAAGAACATCAAACACTTACCCTGCTATGTGATTACAAATTATCTACTTTCAATTCTCCACCTTGCACCAGCAAATTTATCTTTTTAATATATTACATTCTCAATACTCTAAATAATACGCACCACTGTACTCAGGTGCCATGTTGGATAAAGGGGACTACATTTGGGGCAATCAAAGAGGCCCAACCATTTCATGAGAAACTCACTTGCTATGATCAGTCTTCCATTGCTGCCTCCTCTTTGCTTCCACGTGTGTTTACACAATTTGGTGGAGCACTTTCCATGGCCCACCATAATTAGAAGAGGAAAGGAAAATCCTGCACTGACCCCCCAGAGACGCTGTGTGCAGGAGAAGGGAATGGGAGGCAAATTGAAATGATTTCTATGCTTATTATTATTGTTCTGATTGTAGTGTTTGCCATATTATAATGCCGGTGTTGCTGTTTTTCTTTCTTTTTGCTTTGAAAGCACCCGTTCTTTTGTTAATTGCCTTGGCATCGCTCAGGCACAGCCTTGCCAATAAAGCACCTTGAAATTGAAAAGTGAATTGGAACTGAATGGAGGGAGGAGATTCTCTCTCCCTGTTTCTCTTTTTTTTTCTGCAGCTGGTAAGGCAGGATTAGGCTTGGCACAGAAAGAGACAAAAGGGAGAGTGTGTGTGTGTGTGTGTGTGTGTGTGTGTGTGTGTGTGTGTGTGTGTGTGTGTGTGTGTTTGGATGTGATCCTGTGTGTTTAGGTTTGTGTCTGTGTGCCAGCACTGTCCTGGAGTCAGGGCAGCAAGGTTTTTAGGGGACTCAATTAGTTCAGCCCAAACACAAATCCGGAATCTTTTGCATTCCAGGTCTATCTGGGATGTGGCGGGTAAAACGCTAAAGCTCTGCCCGCAACTCGGAAAACCTCAAAGTCCCCCCCGCCCCTCTTATCCCTGAGAATCCCTGCACACGGGGGGACTAGAGGGGAGCCGATCACAGCTGGAATCCCACGATCAGACACTGCTCTGGGTTTTCTGATGTTGCTCTGGTTTGTTCCGGGTGAAAGGCGATTTGGCCCCAGCGTTTGCTGGTGCCAGGTTTATTTGAATTGTTTGCAGAAATAAAAGAGCCATAATTTCAGTGTTTGTATTACACAGATGGTGAGTGGAAGGTTAGCAGAGAGGTTATTACTTTTTGTGAATAATTATGAATGCACTGCTAGTATTCGTGGCTACTGGTAGTTGAGATTGCAGCTTTTGGACAGGTATTTACTGGCAGTGATTTGATGGTACTTTTGTCCAACAGTATCCGCTACTGAAGGCAGTTTTGAGTATCTCTACAGCTACAGCTGGTATGCGGACAATGACGAGGAGCAGAGGTGGTGGGGAGAAAAGCAATCTGTCTGACAGACTCACTGAGGGAGGACAGGAAGATCCAGATCCACACTAACTAGCCAGCCGATAAAACCAGTCCATACAGTGTCTGAATTAGATGTGTTGCCCTTGAAAGACAACGTCAGATGCTATGTGGTCAGAACATTCTAGTATGACGTCCCGGCACCTTCAGTTAACAAATGTACCAATATGACTATTTATGCTGCAGTGTTGCCTTCCCTCCAGCTTGTTTACTCACTGAACAAATCAGAAAATAATGACACTGCAGAGCCCTTCCCTATCCATACACATTGTATTTTCTCAAAATCAACACACACACAAACCTTGCTATACTTTTGCAAACTGCAAAGGTAGTGGGTGATCTGAATGCAGGGTTTTAAACAGGTATTAATCAATATATTAATAGTACCACGATGGTATGATATTACCTTTATATAAAGTTGCCAGTTTGCAATACCAAAATCAACCAAATTAGCTTGTAGCTGATGCTTTTATCATGCTATTTACAGTATTTACAGTATACGGTTTGCTGTTTAGCACATTTCCAATTATGTTTTAAAATACATAAAGACTATGTAGAGCCATGTTTTTGGCATCATTGGGTGAAAATTTCATAATAACCTTTCAGCATTATGAAATTCAAGTGTTCTGAGAGGAAACCAGACTTCTGCACCTCCTTATGGCTCTGTTTTCAGGCTTTAAAAAATCTAGCCCTTGACGGGAGACTTTGACCAATCACAGGTCATTTCAGAGAGAATGTGTTCCTGTTAACTGCTCATTCAATGGAGGCAGCTGTAAATCACTTGCAAACTCAGATCAAAGGGTCAAACTAGGCAGCAATGGTCAAATATGAATTAATATTTGTTTAGCTGTAAAATGTGAAAGTTTGCTTCGGCTGGTGGGCGGTGCTTCGTATTTCCTCAGCTGATCTTAACATGGCTGCCGGGTCATAAACATTCCTTCATTTTAAAGCTAAACAGTAACTACAAGATGTTTCTGAAAACATTTGAGGCGATTAATAGGCATTACAGTAACAGAATATTGATTCATATTTGGTTAGGACTGCCTAGTTTGACCATTTGATTTGAGTTTGCGAGTGATTGGCAGCTGCTTAGATACGGTAGGCTCAAGCTCAGCTGTGATCTGTTGCTTTTCTCCTGTCTGTGAAATCTTACAGATGCCATTAGGAGCACCAGAGGACACAGAGGCACATGATTTTTTTTTTTTATTTTTATTTTTTTTTTTGCAGATTACCTGTTGTATGTGCTACTATCGGGATATAGTGACCGTTTAACAAAAATAACTTTTTAAGTCATATTTGCTCCAATTCTACCCGCTGCACCTTTAATGTGTGTTAACATCGTCAAATGTGATGGGAGAGGGTACTGGTAATTTGCTCTATAAATAGTGTTTAATAAAGTAAGCTTGAACAGCTTACATATTTATAAAGTAGTTGTTTATCAATGGGTATGCACTGTATTATTAATGATGTGTGTTTGTTCAGTGTGTTTTTAGAGGTTATTATATGACATTGTGGAATGTGAATTAAAGCTTTTATCTGTGGACTTTTTTTAATCTCACTAGCTCTGTCCGTGCTTACCTTTAAAGCTGAATTATGACTTGATTAGAATACAAAACCCAAAGTTGAAAACATTTCAGCAGTAACCTCTGCACACTGTTAAATACTTAGGTTGTTTCACTTCACTGGAGTGATGCAGAGCTGGCATGTGTTGCTTTCAAGGTTATTGTTGTTACTAGCAGTCATTAATATGGATTCAAGAGAAGATCATCTATCATCTAGCTCACACTCTGCTTTGGGGTTGGAAAGCATTTAATCTGCACACTAACTTCTTCCAACACTTGCCAATAAACTGTACTCTAGAATTCAGTTGGCTTCATCTTCAGTGGTTGTTGAGAAAAGAGCCAGACTAGCCAGATGGCACCCAAACTCACAACATGAACCAATTTGGCATTTGCTTTCCCCAGCTTTAACACAAACCGACAGATCTTAGGGTAGCCCCACCTTCCAAATCCTAACCTGACAGCTTGACAACAGTACAGCGGTAAATTAAAAAGAACTGCTTACAATTAGGCCTGGTGAAGGAAATTTTATTTTCATTATGCCACATTAACCAGCTCTGACTGGGGGATCCCGAAGGCATTCCCAGGCTAGTGTGGAGATATAGTCTTTCTACCTCGTCCTGCGTCTTCCCCATGGCCTCCTCCCAGCTTGTTGGGCCTGGAACACATCACTTGGGAGTCGCCCAAGGGGCATCCTTACCAGATGCCCGAACCATCTCAGTTGGCTCCTTTCAACACAAAGGAGTAGCATCTTTACGTGGAGTCCCTCATGGATGACTGAACTTCTCACCCTATCTCTAAGAGAGATGTCAGCCACCCTCCTGAGAAAACCCATTCTGGCTGCTTGTACTCGCAATCTAGTTCTTTCAGTCATGACCTAGCCCTCATGACCATAGGTGAGCGAAGACTGACCGGTAGATCAAGAAATTTGCCTTCCGGCTCTGCTCTCATTTCATGACAACGGTGCAGTAAAGCAAATGCAATACCGCCCTCCGATTCTCTGGCCAAACTCCCATTCCATTGTCTCCTCACTCGCGAACAAGTCCCTGAGGTACTTGAATTCCCTCACTTGGAGTAAGGACTCATTCCCTACCCAGAGTAGGCAATCTATCGGTTTCCTGCTGAGAACCATGGCCTCAGATTTACAAATGCTGATCCTCATCCCTGCTGCTTCACACTTGGCTGCAAACCAATCTAGTGAGTGCTGGAGGTCACAGACCGTTGATGCCAACTGGAGCATATCATCTGCAAAAAGGCATGGGTGGGCATACTCCCAGGCCCCCTCCATGATCCTTGAGAGAGTGAAGAGCTGGTCCGTTGTCCACGTCCAGGTTTGATGACCAGCCAAACCCTCTTTTCCATCACCCTGGACAGGACATTAGCAGGGAGGCTGAGTAATGTGATACCCCTGTAATTGCACACACTCTGTGGTCCCCCATTTTGAACAGGGGAACAACCACTCTGGGCTGCCACGTCTTAGATACTGTCCCCGACTCCCATGCAGTGTTGAAGAGATGTGTCATCCATGACAGCCCCTCCACACCCAAAGCCTTTAGCATTTCTGGACATCAATCCACTGTGGAGTTGTTTGACAACCTCAGTGAATTCCGCCAGAGAAACTGATGATGATCCCCTATCAGCTCCCAGTTCTGTCTCTACAATAGGGGGCCCATTAGTTGGGTTCAGGAGTTCGTCAAAGTGCTTTTTTTACTGCCCAAGACCACAGAAGACAGCTTACCACCACAGCTTCGGCAATGAAGCACTGAACATTACAACGCCCCCAACTTCCACAGGGATGCTAGAAAAGCTCCACCAGAGGTGTGAATTGAAGATCTCTCAGATCCAGATGTTCCCAGTTCACCCACACTACCTGTTTGAGCACCTACCACGTCTGTCCAGTCTTCCTCCCACAGGTGGTGAGCCCACAAGATGAAGAGGAGGGGGTTGCCACGTCACTTGTTTGGGCTGTGCCCCGCCAGGGTCTGTGGCAAACCCGGCCACCAGGCGCTTACTGATGGGCCCTCTGTCTGGTCCCAGGCTTCCTCTATCTAATCTATCTAAATTAGTTTAATTTATCTAATCTTTTTTTTTTTTTTACATTGTTTATCGGTTGAATAATTTTTAAAGTTCAAGAAAACCCTATAAAGACCATTAAATTTTGATTGTGATCTCAGTGTTGACTAAAGTAATAATGATTATGATTAATGGCATAATCGAGCAGCCCTACTTGCAAGGGCAACTGGACATGTATTGACAAAGTAAGACAAACTATCCTCAAGTAGGTCTCATGATCCATTTAAAGGGACATTTGACCTTCACAAAAATACACATAGCTGGGATCCAGCTACTATGAAAGTAGTTTTGGTTTATTATGCAGGTGAATAGAATTTTGTTGTGCTGCATACATTGAAAAGGTACATTTAAAAAAAAAAAATTGTAAAAGTTCTAATGCAGGAAGAGGGAAATATCTGGATATCACACAACTGGTTTAAGCTTGCTGAACTTTAAATTTACAAAGTCAAGATGTTACATTTATTGCCAGGGGCTTTGTGTAATCAAATTGTTTGATTATATGAGAATTATGTCAAACTTGAAGATTCGCAAACATGGACCATTAAACACACAGCACATGCAGTGAACATGATTCTCCCGCCAGAAATGTGATGTCGGTTGCTGTGTAAAAAAAGTTTTGTTGTGTGACTCTGAGTTTCACTGAGTGACTTTTGTTAAGTAGAATATCAAGAAAGGGAGGGCTGGTCTATGTGCATCAGTTCGTCTGTGTTTGGGGGCTCAAGAGTCGAAATAGAAAAAAAATAGTCCTGGCTGCGGGTCTTACCTTAATCCTTTCCACACATTTTTCAAAGCGGTTCTCCAAGACACCCAAAGAAGCAGAGGGGCATCCTTTTGTCAAAGGCAGATTAACCTTATATAAACAGGATAACAGGTTTCAGAGAGGAGGAGAAAGGGATGAACCAGAGGGGGGAAAAGTAATGTTTTCAAATAACTGAAAACGGACTAGAGTGAAATGAAAGAAGAGTGAAATGAAAGAGAAAAAAATGGAATGATAGAGTTACAAAGCTGGACGGAGGAGAAAGATTGAAAGACGGGACAGTTATGATTGAGGGTTAGAGCGCAAGAGAGACAGAGAGAGAGAGAGAGAGAGCTTTGGTTTGGTTGGGATTGCGGCCAGCAGAGCAGCTCAGAGGAGTAAGCTGCTTCCAGTGTGAAAGGACACACACACACACACACACACACACACACACACACACACAAAAAGAAAAAGAGTGTGTGAGAGAAAGAGCACAATGGCATCCATGTTTTAGTTACACAACAAATCATAGGGCAAGCAGATAACCACAACCACTGAACTGGGCAAGAGGCCAGGACAAAAGGAAAGAAACTATGTTTGATTACCAGGTGTTTCCAGTCACACTTTTCTTTTTTGTTAAAGGCATTAACCATGTGCAATCAATGTATAATCAAACATGCAAGTCGTGTTCATATTTAGTCATGCATTACCATGGGATTAATTTCTTTTATGTTACTAAATCATTACTTGAACAAACCAAGCCTAAAGGAACTGTTTGACATTTCAGGAAGTGTGTAGCTAAGCCAAACACAACATGCAAACAAGACAACTTTGGAGTTACTAAGAGTTGTATTTCTTTCCCTTTTGGTAGAAGCTAATGGCCTCCTCCCACATGTAGCCCCCACAGCAATGTGACTCCACTCCTTCATCACCCTCGCAGTAAGACAACAAATTCAATGAATGATTATGGAATTTTTACTTTACGTTTTCATCTTTGTTTTTATGAGAAACCTTTTTGTTTTACACATTTTATTGAAATCATGTTTTGTTGTTGTTGTTTTGAAGGATGCACAGAAATGATGTATGTCAACGCTGCTCTTTGCCATGCTAGCAAACGAGGACTGCTTAACTCCAAGGACTGCAACTCTCAGGACTAGGACCGAGCATTTTTTCCAGTCTAAAGTGATCTCTGTCCGTACAGGTTTACTTTTAAATGACTATCAGCAGGGGTCCTGCCCTCGGGACACAATAACTCCAAATGTGAAACTCACTGAGCTGGATGAAGGAAGCTGATGCTGGTCCCTAATGTGCACAGGTACACAGAATGTAGGCATGGGCACACATCCACACACAAATATACTGTACACACAAACATCTGCATGTGACAGGAAAAGGCATGGTAACGTATATGGATGGAGTTCATCCCACAGGCAGCCATGAAGCAAAATGAATGGAAAAGATCATTCCCTTGAAAAGGTCATCAGCTCTTGGATTTCTGGAAGAGAGGATGTGAGATCACAGTGTATACTGTGCACACACACACACACACACATAGAGAGGAACGACTGTTGTGAGGACCCTCCTTGCAATTCGTCACGTCTCTGTGCAGCGTCGTTCTATAATTGATTTAAACACACACAGGCAATTACTTTAATTCCATCCATCATGTGAGATGGGAGCTCCAATAGCCCATTAGTGCTGTCATATATTTACTCTTTAATGGTGTGTTCATAAAAACACAGGCATAAATTCATTTTGCGGTGACACAACCCTTCTCTCATTCTCGCTTATTGTCGGACTATTTTTGATGTTTGCTCTTTTTCATCTTTTGTATTCACTCGCATCCCAGTCTCTTTTTTTCCCCCATTCAATCTTTTTTTTTATTTGTTCCACCTCTTTCTTCTTTCTCCTTCCTTGTCTCTCTCTATCTTTTTTGTTCTCTCTTTCTCAGTCCATCTGTCTAATAACCAACGAACATGGATGAGTTCATACATATTAAATTGCACTCTTGACCCCCAGTGTCTCACTCAAGGCAATTCTCAGTCGCATTGTTGACTCAACTCAAACTAAAGTAACAAAAGCCATTTCATATTATTATTATTAGAATAATATGAATGTGTGTTTTTTTCTGACTTCAATACACAGCAAATTGCTGCTGAGATTTCCCTTTATCCATCCTATGCGCAATGGACTGATCCAAACATGTTGGTTAACAGCCAAATCATCTGCGTCTGTTTGTGTGTGTGCATAAATAAGTGTGTTTTTTGTGTGTGTGCTTCTCCCGCCTGTGTGTGTGTGTTCAATAAATATGTTATAACTCACATTGGAGCTCAGCTAATTAACAAACAATCATTGTTTTCTTTCTTCATCTTGTCTTTTATTGTCGTCTATGTGCAGCAGAGAGGAAGCAGAATCCGGTGTGAAAAGGATAGAGGCACGCAGACAGGATAGATTGAGGGTGATGAGAATAGCCGACAAAAGTCATGGACGTGAATTCCTAGGGTGAGAAACAAAAAGTGCAACGGCATGCCCTATCCCTTGTAGTGAAGATGGATGGAACAAGGGAGGGAGAAAGGAAGGAACAGAGGAGGATGAATGATGCGAGAGGTCTGTGGCTTGTTGAAGAATTCATGAGAGGTGCAGGGAGCAGAAAGTGGATGTGATTACAGATAGGTATCATTTTGCATTTTCCAGTGTAGGATGAATAATTGTTACTGAAATTCGCTGACCAAATGGGCACCAGTAAAGATTCCAAGTCAGGCTGGGAGGAAATAAAGATGGGAATATGGGGAATACTGTATGTCTGATTGTGAAGAAGGGCGTTGCCACATTTATATCTCACATGCACTGTCAATATGTAGCGCAGAACAGTAAACATGAGTGAATTAGGGTGAACACAGGCTGGTAAAGATGCAAAATTTGTCACTGTTCATTCCATCATCTCACCAGGATGAAAAGCAGCAGTGCAGGCTCATAATACATCCTACCGACTGGAAAATGAATGCATTCTCAGCTTAAACTCACATAGAGATGCACAGTGGGTTCATTTTGTGCATGCTGTGGTAAAAGTCGATTTGTTTTTTGCCTAGACAATGTGAGGTGAATGACAGCTGGAGTACTTTCAGGGCTAGAATGGGCATCAAACTCTCCCAGTTGAATCATCAGCTCATAGTTCTTTGGCAAAAGGTCATCAGTGCAAGCGTGTGTACTTAATATTTAAAGTCCCCCTCCACTCAAAAATGTGTTTTGCTTCTTGTTACCTCACTTGGTTGTTTGGCCCTCACTATGCAAAATCATGTATATGCAGAGTTTGATACTGGAAAGATGCTGAAAGGGGAAAGTTTATCCACGGTCACATTAAATCTGAATTTAACATGTATACATACAAGGTGACATCACAAGTAGTTCGGAAGCCATTCAGAGTCTAGTATGCAAGTACTTACAGGTAATAAAGTGTAACCTAGTGTTTTTACTATAGGCTGTATATAAGACATGGACGAAGTCACTGTGACGTCACTCATTGGTTTGTGGACTGCTGTTCTGATGCCTCAAGTTCAGTATTTTGGCTGTCACCACCTTGGTTTTTAACAGTCGCCATCTTGTTTTTTTGCAACCAGAAGTAACACAAAAGGGTCGAGCTAGGTACAACCAAACACCAAATGCAACGTTTCTAGACAACTAAAATGTTACATTTAACTTTCATGACTGAAAACACATTGTGAAAGGGTTAAAGTTCTAGGATGAAAACCGGACAACACTGTGCTAGCGACTTGTCAATCACAAGGCAGCCCCTCCCTAAAGCATACCCTATCATCTATTTGACTCTAAATGGGACCATAATTTACTAAATGAACAGCATGCTGTATTGAATAAGACTTGAAACTAGAGATTAGGACCATAAACTCATGTTTACAATGTTTGCTGAGGTAATAAATCAAGTGAGAAGTAGGTTCATTTTCCCATAGACTTCTATAAAATCAGACTTCTTTTTCCAACCAGAGGAGTCGCCCCTCGTTAGCTATTAGAGAAAATGCAAATTTAAGGCACTTCTGCATTGGCTTCACTCCTCAGAACCGGCGGTTGCCACCTTGTTTTTACTAACCTGCGCTTTAGATTATATATGTGATCTCCAACCTCCCTCAGCCTCCCATGAACCATGTTCTTCTCATATCTGTCTCTCTTTCTTTGTCTTCCTCTGAGCACAGGCACTTCTGACAGTTTGTCTCTTAAACACTGAGAGCTGTTTGTAAATGCTGACTGATAAAGCACAAGTAGCACACCGGTGCATATGTGTATGTGTGTATTGGTATGGGCTGTCAATATTTCAGTGTTGTAACCTCTTCTTCTTATCCTCTTATTCTCTTGGCCTTGTTTTATTCATTCAGCCTCGGGTTGATGATAACAGCAGCAACACACACACACACACACACACACACACACACACACACACACACACACACACACTCACAAGGAGAGACAAGCATGCTCATGCCTGTACAGAATACACAGATAATACAAATATACTATATATACACAAATACAAACAGTAATACAAACTCTGAAAGCAACAGAGGAAATGAGAGCGAGGAATGTGAGTTAAAGCTGTACAGCCATGACTGACCTTAAAGAAAGTGGAAATCTGTTGCACCACCGCAAAATAAGCAGCCTGCTGCAGCATAATTAAACTTAGCCAAGCATCCAGCCACAGCACGAGTTCAGAAACTTGCACAACATGTACACAAACGTGCACTCACGTTATTAACACAAAGGACTGACACACATTTGTATAATTCACTGGTAATAGGGGAACAAGGAAGGGGCATGAAAAATTAATTTCCAGCCATTACGTTGGTTAAATAAAAGAGGATTTGTTAGACGTCGGCAAACAGAGAGAGTGCTAGTGTTCACAGAGTCATCATGATTCCTCTTTAAGCGCCTCGGTGTGTGTGTTTGTTTTACGGTGTGCGTGTTATGAGTATGATAGCGACAGGAAGTAAATGCAAGAATGAGGCTGCTCCCATTTTATCTCATTTGATGAGGAATTGTCTTGATTTTAAAGGGTGGGAAAATGATGATAACTTTATCCATCGCTCATGTTAATGCAAAATGCCCATTTTGTGTGCTCATGTGTGTTCAAAACCTACCTAGCTTACACTATCAGCACCACGGACAGCGTCACAGGCATCAACATTTTAGTATTCCCTCTGCTGTTCATAGCAATGTTAGAACAACGCAATAACCTGTTCTCCAGTCAGACGCCAAATTGGGATCGCCACAGGTTTACTGAATGTATTAAGTTCTGTGATTTCCAATTAAAAAGAGCATTGGGCAATCCTCTGTGTGGCCCAAAGTTTCAAATAAAGTAATACTACTCTGTTTGGGATTCAAAGGAAAGAGGACTTGGCCGCGGCTGTGATAAGCTCCATGAAGCTACTGGCAAGAGCTGATGCTGATAAGAAAGAGTAATATGAGACATGGCCAGTGGAATTTCTACCCATTCCTATTGCTGTTAGAGCAATTCCATGCCAACTGCAGTACTACAACTGATACAGAAAAGCGTTTGGCAAATGCTGCTGCTTCTTTATTTCTCTGTCACTTCACAGTCAGCTTAGAGCTATGCTGTGAAAAATCAACTGAAGAAATATAAAGGTGTTGAGGGGGTTTGGAAGCATTCCTTAGCACTTCTTTTGAGCAGTAAAAAAAGATTACAAAGATGCAATTTTGCTGATGAAAACTATGGCTCATTGTTGTGGTTCTCTACGCTTATATGCCAGACAGTGTTTATACAGTATGTGTTTTAAATGGACTACTTTACCCAGGCTAATCCAATTAGACTTTAATACCATATACAGAATAACCCTCCCTTATGCTAATAACACTGAGGAGCATATTCTCACACTTCTCATTATTCAATATTTTATCCTCACTCCTCCTTTTCCTTTTTTTCACTTGTGCCTGTTCACGGGTTGCAATCATTGTAATGTGTTGTAATCACATTTTGATAATTGGGAATTCAAGGGGGTAGTTATGGAACAATATGGGATAGTGGGGGGTTTTGTGGGGTTGTCTGACACATTCAAGTTCTCCTGCACTTCCCCTTCCTTGCAATCTCTGTCTTCTTTCTCACTCCCTCCATGCCCCTTTCCCCGACTCTATCACAGCCTGCTCTCCATTGTGCTGATAGATTATAATGATCTTTAATTAGATCTAAATATAACGATAGGCGCTCGGTGCCATCAGCGCCTCCGTGAAGACTGGCTATCATTAGGATGGGTAATAGGAGGAAAGAAAAGAGGTGAAGAAAGACAGGGGGTGGATGTGGGGGGACAGAGGAGAAAAGAGGAGAAAGGAAGCATTTTTTTGAAAGAAAAAAAGGGACAGGCAGAAATGACAACTGAAGTTGGAAAAAGGTGATTGGAGAGCAACTTCATGAAACTTGGAGCAATTTACACCAAAGAGGTTTTATGGACATTCAACAGATCTATCATTCAGCACATCAGCAGGTTTTTTTTCTCACCCAAACTCCTTTTCATTTCCTCTGAACGGGCCAAAATTAAAAACTTTCCTCTATTTTTTTTTTTTCACTTCCTAGTATACAAAAGTTTTGCAGTTAATGATGCAATTGTGCTGTTTTTCATTTATTTACAGTCTCCCTTTAGTTTGGAACCCCACCCTCATCTCTACGGCTTAGCATAGCAATAACGTGATGCTTGCCATCAGTTTATTAGTATCAGGTGACTCTGACAAACACTTATCTTATTCAAACAAGTCATTGAGCTGGCCATTATAATCCAAAAAACACACTCTGATGCAACTGATCAGAGATGTCTGTGATGATGACATGGTTGGCTGCTATTCTACTTCCTGCAAGTTAGACAGCCACAAACCTTTTGTAATCTCTCACTCATGATGACGGCTCCAGCCGGGTCCTCAGCATTGGGACTTCACAAGACATCATGACCTTTCTATCAAAAGATGCATGCTGCATGAGCATACATCCTGACTTGGTGGGGTTCATATGCATATGAAAGGAATTTCAACATGCTTGTTACATGTTGGGAAGTTCAGAAGTGCGATTATCTTTGTATGAATGTGTTATCTCCAGGATAGCACCATGAGCAGCTCAACACTCAAATGAGAAAGACTTCATTATTATCCTAAGGAATTTAGTATGTAGTAACAAAAGTGCTGCAGGTACTGACGATAAATGTTCTAATGTCCTTGGAGGGAAATATGACCATTGACCAAAAGCTGCATGGACTGTCCCTCTGTGCCTTGCATTTTGTGAGGGAGTTTAAGTATCACTCAAGCATTCATAAATGAATGTAATTGTGTGTGTGTGTTCATGTGGGTTTGTGCAGGTGGATTGGTGCTTCAGCTGCTTAATGTGAATGTTGCACCGGACTGAGTTGAGCATGAAGGTGAAGCTCTCGATTTACCAGTGGATTTACTTAAAGCTCAATACCACATGTCGAGCTTTGAGTACTGACCAAATACCAAGATTGCAAATACAAACAGACAAAACAAAACTTCTATGCTAGGTGTCATCTGAGCTGAGGTATCCAGAATGATCTTTGTGAGGAACAGTTTGGTGAATTTAGGCCTCTGATCAGATACCCCCAGAATGCATCTCTGTGGAGGCATCTGGAAACCACCAGGAGGACTTAATAAATGTGGTTGACAGTTACACCACCATGCACATGCTGTTCATAAGTGAAATATTTGGCTTGTTATATGCAAATATATTGACTGATATTTACTCATCAGTATGGCTCTTTTAAAATTAGTTTGACTGAAGGTAAAATGGGACCATTTCTGTGCTTTAGTGTTGACACATCAAGAACAAAAACCTTACAGATTAGAGCAAATATGATTAAAAATGGTCGCTATATCCTGATTGTAATACATGAGTCAGGTAATCTGAAAAATATCATGGGCCTCAGCAGCATCTGCAAGATTTCACAGAGCGATGGATAACAACCAGTCAGAGCTGATCTGGAACCAGCTGAGAGCCATGAGTCAATCACTTGCAAACTCCAACCAAACGGTCAAACTAGGCAGTGCTGATCAAATATGAATACTATTTTGTAACGTTAAGGCCTAGACCAGCAGTAAAGTGAGAAAGTTTGTGGCTCACTAGCCATGTTGAGATCTCTTGAGACAATACCAAGCACCGTCACATGGCTGGAGCGCAGCCAACAGGAATGCTCCCTCTCTGAAATGACCTGTGAGTCTTTCGTCATGTACATGTTTTAAAGCCTGAAAACAGAGCCATGAGGAGGAGCAGAAACCTAGTTTTGTCCCAGAACACCTGAATTACAACAGTTTTGCTCAGTGATGCTAAAAATGTTGCCTATTCAAGCTTTAATATATTTGACAATGGCCATATCATATCACCACATATTTGCAAACATAAAAGCTATATGATGTTTATGAACAGAACTTACTGTGTTTTCAGTACAAACGATAAAAAGTGAGAGACAGGCAAATGGAGGTAGGCAGGACATTTAAACAGATGAGCCATCTTGTATCATGACTAATCAGCGAGCTAAAGAGCTTGCTTGTGTGAGTGCTAGACGTGCCGGCATGTGTGCATGTGCCCGCATGCTCATCTTCTTATCATTGCAGAGGCTCTATGAGAACACTTGTGTCTGGGTGTCATCAGGCCAAGAACAAATACAAATCAAGATGATTCATCCTTTCTATCCTCCTCCCTTTTCCTCATCTCCCCTTTCACTGTCTTCATCTCCTCATCGCAAAATCAATACATCAGTATTTCCCAGCGTATTTCGTTTACATTTTCTGATTTCTTTAAATTCTTCATGCGTTTTTCTGTCAAACACATTTCTTCTATTTTTTGTCGGGTTAGCATAATTGACAATGTCTCTCCACTCACTTGGCAGAGTAGCCTGTTGTGATCAGGTGGGTAGATATTGTCCCTTTACCACGAGGTCAAAATACATACAATTTGTCCATCAGTAACCAGATGTGACAGACAATGTCTTTAAGCCAAACACAAAATCCCCAAAATCTCTTTAATTCGCTCCTTTTAGGAATGCGAGATTAACAAACCTTTTTGTTCCCCATAAACCCTTAATTTTATCATCACTCCTGCTATTTCTCTGTTTTTTCTATCATACACTCTGTTCTCTATAATGTTTCTTTGACGATAAATGCTGGTTTATACAAAATGTTGAACCATAGACAGCACCAGAGAGAGAGACACAAAACACAAGAGACTCCTGAAGCTATAAAAATGTAAAAATTGCAGAATAACTTTGATGATTTTATTACCCCCAGAGAGTACTAGTTTGCTTTGTCCAGAATAACTTATCATATAGTTTTCAAACTTTAAGTCCCATGAAGACGCACGCTAGAACCCATTAGTAGCAAGCAAATGTGAAGCATTTGTGCATTATTTCTCATTGAGCTGCATGCACAGTATATAATCCTTAAGGTACACTGGATGTATTTGTCAAACACACAGCAGTGTGTATGGTACTCTATGTTAATGTGCAACCACACTCACACACCTTGTAACAAACACACATTCCACAGCTTGCTTATTTGTTACACGGTCGAGTATCAGCTCACAAGGGAGCAATAGGAGTGATGTGGCATGCTACAATGCATTCTGGGAAAGTCCCCTGTTACTTTCTTGTTGGATTAATAGCTGCCCTTTCCCCAGTACAGTGTGTATCACTATATATATATATATATATATATATATGGGGTGATGGTGTGTGTATAGGTATTTGTATACTTATTGTGGGTCTGTGTCCAACTCTATATATGAGCCTGCTTGTTTCTGTATAAATCACATCCTGTATGTACAGTATAGTCTCTTATAAGGATGCACAAATGCAGACTGGTCTCGTTCACTGTTCGTAGCTCAGCACTGTAATTCATATATATCCCACAAATTAAATTAGTATGTAGTTCATGTTACTGTGAACCAGGAAATATAAAGAGTGGTGAACACTGTATAGGGAGGAGGTCGGACGGATGGGACAAAAACTACTGGACTTTCACCCGGCGTTTGTGTCCCTTGTGAAACCAGAAGTCTCTGTTGATTTGAGTTTACGTATTGGAGTTACACCACTTCTGGAGTTATTTTCAGCCAAACGACTATCTTCTCCTAAAACTAACTAACTGGTTTGGTTACCTAAACATAAGTGTAGACATGTAAGGAGCCGGTATTGACACATTGTTTGCTAGAAATGTCAGGTCTTAGTCTGTGTGTTTTGTGTTGCATGCGCCTTGTTTTGCACTTCCTTTTTTATTTTGTATTCTAACATCCCTTCTCGTTTCAGACCACTTCACTTCCTGCCTGCATGCTTTCCCGCCTGCACGTTTGAGCACCTCCTCCTGACCTAGTTTCCAGCACCAGTCACCTGAGTCTGATTGTCTTCCCCTGCCCTGATTGTGTCCACCTGGTCCAGCGTCAATCGCTCCCCTCACTAGTATTTAATGTGCGTCTCCCCTTCCCTCTGTGCCAGTTCGTCTTGCCTATTCCATGTACAAGTGTCCCAGCGTTCCTCGTGTTTTTGACTTCTCGTGCCTTAGAAACTCTGCCTGTGTTTTTGACCTAGTCTCTGCCTGCCGATTCGGATTTGTTTGCCAGTGTTTTTTGATTCCTGTGTACCGACCTGTATTAAAGACGCTGATTTTTGCCTACAACCTGCTCTCAGTGTATTTGCTATTGAGTCCACGCCTGCCTGTTTCTCCAGCTGTAACATTACTGCATATTCATAGGAAAATGAGAAAAGGAGAAATAACTTTAACTTTTTAGTAAGCTATCCTATGAACCATATATAAGGAAATGTTGCAAATATAATGTAGCAAGTAGAATAAATATAGTTTAAAGTGCAGAAGTGTAACAGTAAACATATACTACTGTGTGTTTTTATTTTCCTTAGTGCTGCTAATGCATTGTATATTCCCATGTTCCTGTCTCTGCTAATGTGTTTTTGTCAGTGTGTTGGTGTTGCCAGTGCCTGTATGCGAGTATGCCTCAGAGGGGGGAGAAAAAAGTACGATTGTAAATGAGAGGCAGTAGGGTGCACTAACAATGTTTGATAAGACCTGGGGTTCCAAATGATCACTCCTCTGTCTTTCCCTCTCTCTCCTACTCTCTCGATCTCCCCTTCACCTCTCCTCCACTCCTTCCCACTGCTTCCTCCCCACACCACGTTGCTTTGGGTAATTTAGCAGCAGCAGGATAAGCCTTCAAGCTCTCAGCAACAAACAGATAAAGACATGAATGCACACATACATACACATTTTCTTCAAATTAGACAGAATGTTCCCAGCTCAACTTTCCAAAACACTTTTTTTCTGCGTAAACTTTTCAGAAAGTCAGAGTGCAAGAAGAGGTTACTGATAGGGTTTCCAGCGTTCACGGAAAAGGGCAGCCTAGAAAGTGTTGCCTTTTGTGAAAGCTAAAGTTTCTACAAACAGACAAAAAGCTTATTCTACAAATAGTGGAAATGCTTACGGTGCAGAGAGGTATAACAAATGTAAATAAACATATACACACAGACATGCCCACACAAATACACATACAGGTGCACAGATGTGAGTCCGTTCACACACACAGTTACACATCCGATGCATTAATCTTCTCCTTTGTCTGAGGAAAGAGAGAAAAAAAACTGAGCAGTGGTAAAAAAGAGCATATGTTTGCTTATTTCTGTTTTATTTCTTTTGTGTCAGGCTGTCCCTGATGGGGCTATGACTTCATTAAAACAGAAAGATCATAAGCTAGACTCACAAATTGCTCCAATTGCCTTGTTCCAATGAGTCAGCATTAATGCAAAAGTTGCTATGAGTGTTTATAAGAAAAAAGAAGTACATCATAAGCTTGAGCATATTAAGTAATGCCATTTACATCTACCATTACATCCTACTGAATTTAGGTATGGACATGTGTTAATGTGTGGCCTGACTTGATAGGGAGTGTTGCTCTTGTTAATGCATTCACCTATATGTTCGTAAGTCAGTTTTCTTTTGATGACTGCTCACATCAGTCATGTAAACAAACCACGTAGGCTACTTATCAGCTGTGCAGACTGGAGATGTAACCAGTTATCGCCCTATGTTTGTTCTTTCTAAAACATGTGTTTAACATTATGATATTTACTAGAAATGACATACAATAAAAATAACAGCAATTGGAAAACTTCAGGCAAGCTCCCTCCAGCCAGCTGCACCTTTGTTCAGATTTTGTTAGTGAAATGAGGAGGTATCCGCAGAAGACCAGTAGGATGAATTTCTAATGGGTGAGTACTGGTTTCTCTTCGTTATTATGGAGAGGGATCAGGGATTCAAATCTATAGCACTGTAATAATCTCTTATGTTGAAAAATATGGAACTAATGAAATCTGTGTCTGTAATGATATTTGGCTATCGGGCTAAGTTAGACAAATCTGATACTTGGGCTGCTGTCTGTGGCACTGATCTCAGGCTGGTTTGCAGTATGGGAGTTGGTGAGCCTCTCCATGGTGGCATAGCAGTTGCCTGCTTTGCAATTGCCTGAAGTGGTTGTGTGTTTATGAGCATGTGTGAGGGCACACAAAACAAATTTGCACCGGGGCCAATCACAATTATGTTAAGCTGCTGGCTCACATTTCCTAGACATGGCTGTACGAGGTCGACGTGGTCTGGGATTCAGTGAATATTTCCTAAAAAACTCTCTGCATCCAAATGACATGAAACCGCTTGAAACTAACAGCTGTCAATAGGAAAGGTATCTGTGCGGGAGCGACTAAATGCCCTTGTCGGGAAAGTATAGCCGCCAGACCCTACTCTGCCTCTGAGTGGCTCTGACCCTGATATTTTTACTTAACCATCTCATGCCCCATATACCAACCTACTGTGTGTGGTAAGTAAACGTTATTGCTAAGGTGGTAAAAGGTTTTGCTATATGTGATGAAAATGCATGGTTGCATGTAGCAGCCACTGTGGTGTCTTCTGTGTGCTCTGACAGCACAGTCATTGTTCACCACTGCCGTTTTAATGCAAGGCTTACTGAGGCTCAAACCCCAGGGCCCAACAATGTAAAAGGGCCCATGAGCACTGAATGGGAATGGGACAGAGGGCTCAGCACTCCTGAACACGCAACAGGATGCTCCAATGACACAATTTCTGTATGTATCACTGTTGGCTTAATGGTTACAAAACCTGTACTATGTGCCACAACAGTCATGGAATTTAACTGCAGTGATTATTTTTGCATTATTGTATGCAGCGTGGCTGATGTTGGTGCAGATTGGATGGGGCAATAGTTGAGTCGTGATGGTGCTTGAGGGAGTGAGCACAGACTTTGAATACATCATAGCCCTGGGGTCCATGGTACTTTAATGCAGGCTTGATGTTCACTGCAGCAATTTTACATACAAACACTCAATGTATTCTTCATTCACGATTATATTAATTACACACAAACTGATTTTATGGGGTTTATATGAATTGCAGCGCATTCATTTTTGCAGGTATAACTATGACCAGTGTATGAGACCAGCCTGAAAAATGATATGAAAACTAAAATTGTGCTCAGACAAATGCACAGTATTCAAAGATATTACTGAAAACCATTTACCCTCTGCTCTGCTATTCGCTAATGCTATTTGATCTTGTCTTGGATTTCGACAACCAATGAGGATAATTTCACGAGTTAGCCTCGTTAACATGGTTGAGGTGAAAAGGATTTAGTATATTCACAATGGATCATGAATGTGAGTATATGAGTCTGTACAGCAGCATACAGTCTGGCCCTCTCTTCTGTGCTCCAGGGGTGGGGAACAATTACTTCTCATGGACTAATTTCAATAGAGTAAGATATGAAAGCGACACTGATAAAAAAATAAATAAATAAATAAAAAACCCTGGATCCAACTGGGCAAGAATCACAAATGGTCAGACCATGAGACAGGTTTTAAACAAGCTCACAGTTTTACCAAATTAGCCACCACTTTATTAAGTGGTAAAACAGAAAGTAAGTGCTCCTGTAATGTCTTCAGTAATCCCTCGTTGCAGTGTGTTTCAAGATATTTTCTAAGATTAAGCTAATTGTCTTTTGTCCACTGAAATATTAATCACATGCTCTCTGCCTTATTCACATCTGAGCTTACATTAAACTCCTGCTGCTGCTGTTACTTACTGTCCTTACTCCTGCCTACATGCAATGCAAGGAACAATTACTGCCTGGCTGATTTCTCATGCTCAAATATCTTGTTTTGAGCCAGCTGAAGAATCTCTAGAGGCACTGCTGTTCACCTAACTAACCCACTTCGGAGCTCCCCTCTGGCAACAAAGTCCACTCAATCAAAAAGGCTTTGTCGAGGAAATACTGTGATTGTGTTTCCACCAAGCATCATGCTGCTGCCTCTGCTGCTGGCACGCTGTGATTTTGAGCAAACAGTTCATTATAAAGAGTGTTACTCATTAAATTTGTCCTTTTAAACCTGGATAACCAGTGTTTTTTTGTTTGTTTTGTTGTCTGCACAATACATCTTCAGCACTGTCTGCTCATTCGACCTGTGTCTTTTATCACATGCAGTGACACCTTGAATCCTCTGACAATGCTGAATGATCAAGTTCCCATGGCTTCACTTAACATTAAGCTGAGTATCTGAATGGAACAGTGCTGCTCTCATCTTGCTGCAATCTAGTTTTTTTTTTTTTTCTTTGTGTGTGTTATCGATGCTGCTTGTTGTCTCAGGATGAGGATTTTGGGTTTTTGGTTTACAGAAGAAAGACATTTAGCGGTTGTGTTAACCTTGTTGCACAGCATCTGTCTCACTTTTCAAGCATTTGTATGCATTTTAATGGACCTGCGACAGGCTCGTTGCCTCACCTAGTTTAGGGTGCATGTGGTGGTATTGCATTTCATTCATATCAAGATTCAGCCACTTGTTCATTTGAGGTTAAACAACATGCTTGCGCGCTTTATACCTTTAATTACATTGTGTTATCATCCCAGTATTATATGTTTTATAAAAAATGCTGACCTGACCATCAACAGTAATTCAGAGCTCAGTTTCTTGTCCGAGGACACTTCAACATGTGTTCACATGTTGTGATGCATGCAGTGAATCAAAATGCCAACCCTGTGATGAGTGTAGGACCTGCTCTACCTCCTGAGCCACAGCTGCTGACCCAATTACATTTTACAGTATCTGAAATTATTATTATCTACATTGCATGCAAGTAAAAGAGATGATGAAGTACTAGTGAACATTTCTGCCAATACAGAGGTGTTTTAAAATGTACTTCCTCTAATGGCCACATGGTGATGCTGGTTTTGAAAATGTATGTCTGTATGAGGTGAAGGGGAAACCCCTAAATTTCAGAGATATAAAGTCACTTTCTTTTTTCTTTTTCCACTAGATACTTATGTATCAGTATTCAATCCACTGTGTAAAGTTTGCCATGGTAGTGATTTTGTAATAGACTGCATTAAGAAGATATTAAGTCCTAAAGTAAATGTGTGTCTGCCTTGATTTACTCAAGCCATCAAGCTCTGCAACAGTAGATGCTGCTCACTCGACCCACCCCCGCTCCCCTCAGGCTCCACCACACTGGCCAGATTCACATATTCTGGCTTTTAACAACTGCCAAGAGGGCAGTGAGTAATGAACCCAACTGCAGGCTTCAAAAGCATCTCTTCACACATCACATGAGTGACGTTGCAGATGCTACGTCCATGTCATTATGTATACGGGTTCCACTAGCCTTGATTATTCAGAGAGCTAGAACAAGTAGAGAGACCGTGTGTTTTTGGTGGGAGAAGTCTTTGTGTGTGTCTCTCACTCTCTCCCTCATAATCATCGCCTACTCCGTCTCATTGACCCGGCACAGTGCAGAGAGTGCCCAGAGCACAGCGTGAGTCATAGCAGCTGATCCAGGGTCTGCATTTAATCCCACGCTCCGCTGCGCTGAAAAAGGAGCAGCGCCTCGCTGATCTGAACTGAGATCTGCACAGTCACAACACTGTCTCTGCAGTCAGTGGAGCCGCAACAACACACTCATGCACTTACATACAGTAATGTGATTATATTACGCTCCTTATAAGGACTTCCCGTCATTATGTAGTAAAGGCCTTCTTACATAAACCAGATTTAAGGGAAAGTAACTTTTATTTAATAGAAAATTGTCTTAAATCACATTCAGAGCTTATAAAACCAAGACTGAATTCAAGATCAAAATGTGTGTACAGTATGTGTGTGTGTTTCTTTGTGTACTTTTGTGCTTCTGTACAGTTGCCTCTGTTAGACTCAATTTTCTCCCTCAATAAAAGGATAGGAGAAGTTGCTGTGCTCTATGATCTAGTTTTCTCTTCTTGTTTTCGCACAATCCTTTTCCCACTCTCTTTTTACTTCATCATGCTGACAGTTACTTGCAACATTTCCATTTAAGGAGTAAACTGGTTGTACCTGTGGATGTCTGTGTACCGTATGGTCTATGTGTGTTTGTCTGTAGCTGCCTGTCAATGACAAGTGCATGTGAGGTAACCGTGCCTATATGCTCTGACATAGGATAATGATACAAAAAACAGCTTTTTCTTAAAACCATCTCAACTGTACCTCTGTTACCATGGTAACTGTTTCCAGATCGAGGATAGTCCTGTCTCCTTCTTTGTCACTATTACCGCTCTTACACTCCCTAATCTCTACCCCCCTGCTTTGTACTGTTACTCAGTGTCTTGGCACTAATAACTGTTACTGGTTGAGAGTGTGTGCGGAAATGTGCATGTATTTGCCTTTGTTTGGGGGTTCGGGTTGTTTTTTTTTTGTTTTTTTTGTTCTTTCTTTTTTTGGGGGGAGGCGTCCACCTATTTGTGCAGCTCAGTGTCAGTAAAATTGAAATTCAGCATCAGCATTTTGACATAGAGCTGCACCCACACACACATACTTTAAAGTTGCGTGCACACCACACACACTCGCAGACAAGCACTCTGAGAAACTTGTACTTGAGGTGATGTAGTGTCTTGTTGTTTCCATGGTAACACCTAGGGAGCGAATCAAGGAGGAGGGCCAACATAACAAAAGGGAACACTGCCCCCCCACGACTAGTAAGAGGAGGGAAATGGAAGGACGGAAAGAGGTAGAAAGAGTGAAAAAGCAGAGCTGGGGGACAGAGAGGGAGAGTGATGCTGTGTCAGAACGAGCCTGAGAGCTGCTCAAGTCTGTGAATGAAAGAATGATGCTCCAGCATGCGTATATCTCTCTCTGTCCTCAACCATGACTCCAGACTATATAATAACAGAATTTAACCTTGAGTCCTAAACCAGCATTGTGTACGCCTGCATTCTCAGTGCCGAGATCGATCACTCTGGCTCAAAGCCTACAGGAACACGAGTGAACTCCTGTTACTCTGTGGAAAATCCCTCGCCTCGCTTCCCTAAGGTATGTCTAGCCTCACCGCTTCAGTCTTTGTCTTTCCACTGCAGCCACAGGCAGGGGACCGATGGATGTCTCTACACCTGAATTTACAGCCTCATAGGACTTCTCTGTTTGCTAATCAAAGCTATTAGAACGTAAATAATAAAAGCAGACTGCAGGACAAGACAGCATTGAAGAAGCTCCCTCTGCACTACAAGTATTTACCATTATGTATTTAAAAAGAAAACAACAGCAGCCAGCATATGAATGTATGCAGTATGTCTGATAGCTCATTGTTTTTGGATGTCATCCAAATCCCCTCAAAAAAATCCAAGCAAATAAGTATTGTCTGAAGTGTTTTCATACACTGTGCGTAGCTATACCTACAAAAAGTATGTAATCAACATAATCGCAAACCAGGAAGTACAAAGAGCGACAAATGTGTACAGAGGAGGTCGGGGTGGACGGGTGCATCTAAAAACACCAGACTCACCTAGGAGGCCACTTTTCACGTCCTGTGTGAAACCAGAAGTCAATGTACCTTACATACATACATACATACACCATTTCTGTTAGTTTAACCCAAACCAAAATTATTTCCTAAACCTAGCAAAGTAGTTTTGTTGCCTAAACCTAATCAAGTTGTTTCCTGCGAAGATGGAAGTTTATTTTGAAAGCACTGTATGCATGTAACAAACGGAAATTAACAAGTGTTGCTGGACATTCGTAGAACAGACAACAAATGAAGAATAACTTAAGGTATCATACGAACGTTTGCATGTCAGTGTGACAACTGGAGATAAAATCAAATAAAAATAACATGATAAAAAAATTTCAAAATGACAGGATTCAGAAGCTTACATATAATTAAAACTGAATATATAACGATGAATATAAGTAATGTCACTAGCTCACAAAATGTAACATTACAAATGTCAGTATTTACATCTCTAACTTCTGGTATGATGAAAAAAATCTTTTATTTGTATTTGCGATCTGAAAGCGAGAGAAAGAAAAGCCAAAGCCAGTGATGAGGCACCTAGTAAAAGAGATGTTATGTCTCTTCAGTAGCTTTCTTCATGAAAGAGAGGATGCTATCAAAGCAAAGGTCAGCACCTGTTTTGAGGACTCATGCAATTTAAAATATCACAAGATTCTGAAATTGTAAGCCTTGTAGTATCAACAGCAGTCTCCTTTCTATTTATTTGACATGCACTTACATACACAAAAAAATGTGTAAAACAAAAACAGGATAAGTAAAGATATTTATTTTGGTATTTACAGCACCAAAGAAGTCACACTTTAGTAACACTTTTTGTAAGAGCACCAGTAAAGAAAGCACATTTCGCGAGGTGTGAAAACCAAATGATGTTGTTGGTGAGAGAGCATATGGTGTGTTTAAGTTAGACTCAACCTGTTAATGACATGGGAGAAGGTGTTAACCATCTTTCTCTCTCCTTCTCCCTCTCTCTCAACTGACACGCCATGAACATTTCCACTCATACACATCAAAAGTGAGAAGAAAGTTACAATTTTACTTGTGTTTGACTTGTGTTGCTACAACTTAACCTCTTGACACAAGTGTGTGCGCTTGTGTTCCAGTGTGTGTGTCAGTTCAGAAAAAAAAAAAAAAGGTGTCAGAAACATCTCTCATATCCTTTCCTTTGCTTTTTCCCTTCCCATGCTAACATACACACTCAGACATGCGCCGCCTTGGACTTAGACACACATGCAATGTTGCAAAGCCAGCTAACTGAAGTGGACATGAGAAAAGCAAAAGCTGTCGTAACTAATTGAGACAAATGAAGCTGGCGGTGATCAAGGGATAAGCAGCCTGTTTCAATGTCACTCCAACAAAGAGAAAGAGGTGAGCTAGACATGGAGCCAGAGTGCTCAAACACATCGTATTACACATGACCCACACACTGTGGCTCAATGCCACAAAACCTAAACTACAGTGAGACCCATAGCTAACCGCACACATCAGATATCAAATTTGTATTCCTTCTATTTTGTCATTTTAGCAACAACTAAGTTGAAAAATAAATATGAATTAAAATACTTTTATGGGACATTTCCTTGAAATATGCTTTAGACTGTGTTGCTTAAAGACTTGAGTGCACTGAAGTCAATAGCTGAATGGCGACAGGAGAAGTATTTAAGAGTATTTAAGGAGTTACATCTAAAACATCTAAAAACATCGTTTTACTGTCCAGCCCCAAAACTCCAGGTGAGACAAGCCGGAGTTGATAAAAACGCTGAAAAGCTCATTTGAGTTGCATTTAATGATGACCATGCACTCACAGTAATTAAGCTTTATGAGCAGTGCTTGTCTGACTCTTTTCCTCCCTGGTTTTTCAGCCCTCAGGTAACATACAGGTTGCTCTATCTTAATGATGGGGGTTGTTGGGGTTATATGCAAACTGAGAGGAAAACGTCCTCTTAACTCCTCTGCATGCTTTGAGGTAAGAAAAAAATACTAATACATATAGAAAATGGTTATTTAAAGTTTATATTTTTCTAAAAAGATGCTAGAATTGAATGTCAATCAAATATAATGCGTAATCGACTGTGTGAAATCTTGTATGTGCTTCTGTCCTCTCCACGTCAGCAACCAAACCAAGCACACACACACACACACACACATTGGCCATTGAACTGATCCAAAATGTTTTGCATTTTGACGACGACCCGTTTCTAAATATCTGATTCCTATTTTCAGTATGTCTAACATTTACATTGATAGTCACTACCTTTACAAATACATATTATTTTAGATAAATCATTTGGAAACTATTTGCCCCCCCCCAAAAAATCCCCTTCATTGTACAATCATCGAGATAGTCATTAGATCTAGTGAACACTGCAGCCTTAATCGGCCTAATTGCTCTGCGTTTAGAGGTGGGATATAAATGAGGCATTCAGCAACACCATAACTAATGCATTTGACCCTACTGGTCAATAGCCATACGTTAGCCTGCTGTCAGTGGGAGACTGTAATTAGGCTACAACACTAAACCAATAGATAATCTATAGCTACAGTATCTATTGCAGGGCAGAGAGGGAGAGAATGACGTGAGTTGGATGAAAGGGAAAGAAAGAAAAACACAAGTTTAGGATAAAACTTGACACAGGACAGAGATTTGTGTCACTGCATAGGCCACTTTTTCCCAGAGAAAAACAATCATATCAAATATGGTAGCTGTAGAGAACATGAGGGAGAGAGAGAGAGAGCAAAGGGGGATAGGAATAAACCTAGAGATAAAACAAGGATACTGTTAGAGGAGGGACAAATACACAAATACGAGATGTAGAGTAGAAGAAATAAAGACAGCTGTAAAGAGGGGGGTTGTTGGGGTTACCCTTAAAATATCCACAGTCTTTCACTCCACCCCTTCCTCTCTTGTCTTTCTGTCCACCCTGTCCGTCCCTTAATGTGCAAGAACAGATGTGGTAACAGCTTCCGCTGCATTAGATCAGAAGTGATTTCTAGCTGTACGTCGGTGTCAGATGGTAACACTATTCATAGACAGCATTAAATAAAAGCAGAGCAGTTATTCAATCCAAGAGACAACCTCAATGCAGAGAAATGGAAATGCAGCTCTCCCATAGCTGTGAGTGCATGTGTGTTCATGTGTGTGCAGATATGTGGGTGGCTCTTTGTTTCATAAAGGTGTGTGAGCATGAGAATGTCAAAGGTGCTTTGGTGAACGTGCCTCTTGTTGCAAGACTGACTTTAGGTGAACAGATATCACTGTTTTTATGCAAATCAGGCTTGCTTGCCTGCGAATATGAGTGTGTGCGTGTGCGCGCGCGAGTGCTCGTTTATTAGCTCACACAGTCACCCACTCCTTTTTAAAAATAGCAGCCTCTTGGCTGAGCCTGTCAGCAGCAATGAGAAAATAAGGAGTTCCATTCTGGAGGTAGAGCCTTCATGATACAATAAGGATAGGGTGACTGAGGGAACACACACACACACACACACACACACACACACACACACACACACACACACATACACACACACACACACAATTAGTTTGAATGGATGCAGCCATAGTCACTGTAAAAATCCAGTTTAGCTGACAAACTTTAACAAAACTATTACACAAAATAAATTTTATATGTAACCATCCATCCATCGTCAACCGCTTATCCCGTTTAGGGGTCGCCGGGGGGCTGGAGCTGATCCCAGCTGGCATTGGGCCCCCTGGACAGGTCGTCAGTCCATCGGAGGGCACATGAGGACAGACAACCATTCACACTCACATCCACACGGGCAATTTAGAGTCATCAATTAACCTAAACAGCATGTCTTTGGACTGTGGGAGGAAGCCGGAGTACCCGGAGAAAACCCACGCTTACACAGGGAGAACATGCAAACTCCACACAGAAGAGTCCCAAGCCCGGATTCAAACCTGCAACCCTCTTGCTGTGAGGCGACAGCGCTAACCACTGCACCACCGTGCAGCCCTTACATGTAACCATCTATACATTTTGCCCTGATACTCCCTTCAGAAACACTGGGCAACTGAAACAGTATAGTTACAGAGCTGCTGCTGCTGTGGCTACCATTTTAGGGTGAAGAAACAATTAAAGTTGATCATGTATTGTTGATAATAAACAATAGCCCTCTTAGTTTAAATAGTTTGAGTGCCGTGTAGATATTTAGCAGTTCCCTGGGTACTCTGGTATCTCGCAACATCTGTACATCCTGAAGAGAGAGAAGGAAGAGAAGTTTCCAGCTCCACATTTCATGTCATCAGAGAGGATTTCCTCTACCAACAATGTTCAAAGCCTGAGGGCCTTCCTCTCATGATCTTTATTCCAAATATTCTTATCACTCTTCCTGTTCATTTTTTACAAACACACACTAATACACACACTGTAGTACCACTTACAATGCTACGCCTTTATCTCACACACCACGACTTGGCTACCAAGTCTAAAATAACACTAGTGCAGCACCCATCCCAGTCTCAAGGAAGCAATAACTTTGCAGTCCACGTACACTGTAAAAAGTCTCATTGATAACAATGCTATTCAAGCGAAGCCAAAGCCAGTATGTAGAGAATGGTTGGATGCCAGCCACGCTGTTATACCTGTTGATTGCAATACGAGGGTCATCATTGTCCCTCTCTTGGGAGCAATTAGCTAATGAGCTATGGAGCTAATTAGCTCAAATGCTACTCCAGTAGATCTACTGTGTTTAAGGCAAAGAGGGTAAAAAACTACAATGGTGGTGGTCAGCTATATTGTTTCCTCAGTGTCAGAAAAAGGGAATGCATGTGTTTACTGCCATTGATAAGGAATAAAACTCTCCTGCACAATCACAAGGCATTTAAATTTGACTTCCATCACCAGACATTTCATACATTTACAGCAGTCAGCAGCTACAGTGTGCAAGAGACATTTTTAAGTTATTGTCATTATTTTTAGCCTGAATGGGGTAATATATTAAGTGGTTTGGAGCTCAGAATTACCCTTGATCGGGTTCGGAACGTAACCAGCCCGTTTGCACAAAAAGGTGTATGAATGACATCAATGGGCAAGGCATTTCGTGTGCAATAAGAACAGCTATCTTGTTTTTTGCTTAACATTTGTACGCCACATAGTCTGTACTGACTGCGATGTAAAGACAGCCGTGTAAATATTCTACACGCAAAGTTAGTGACATAGAACAGCAAGCGAGAAACACTACGTGCGGCAGGCGAATGTGGACATGGATGGGTCCCACAAACACACAACTTTTTACCAGGAGGCTGTTGTTTGATACCGGCATTTTGTTCTGTAAGTTACATTAGTGACGTTTGTCCCTTGTTTTTAAGTGATGTTTTTAACACACATTAGTGATGTAAGTCTGGTGTTTTTTTAGTGACACTTCTGATGCTTTTTCTGTACCTGTTTCCATACATATTTTACATAGTTTACATACTTATTTTATTTTTGTTGGCTAAGCCTAAGTGACTGGTGAGTGGCTGTGTCTCAGAGGACGAGCGGGTCAATCAGAGGGTCGGCAGTCCAAACCCCCGCTCCTTCAGTCCATGTGGCTTAGTGTCCTTGAGCAAGGTACTTAATCCCAAATTGTTCCTGAGGACTGTGCCATCGGTGTATGAATCAGTACTTAGATTAGATCCTGATGGGCAGGTTGGCACCTTGCATGGCAGCTTCTGCCATCAGTGTATGAATGTGTATATGAATGGGTAAATGCTGACATGTTGAGTGGTCAGAAGACTAAAAAGCTGCTATACTGTATAAATGCAAGTCCATTTAGCATTTTGTTGCCTCAATCTAACTGCAGATGTTACCGTAGTTCTGCTGCACAGCATACAAATGAAGCACGAAATGCCTAAAATGCGTCATCATGACATGTGGAATGTCCTTATGGTGTGTGATTTATACGCCCTCCCATGAGAGAGTTAGAATAACACAGACCAATTCATTGCCTTGCTCATATTTAAAATGTAAATATGCACCAAAGGGAAATGGAGTGAACTACACATTTTGTGTAGTAACTCATTCCAGTTTGATCAGCAATGTAACTTTCACATTAAATCCACTTTAATGTGCTTTTTTTTATTCTCCTGGATTTGTCAGTGCCACCCACCGTATGTGGGGTTTTCTCTTTCCCTTTTGGTTTATTGAGTGCATACCTCAAATTTGGCCTCTATTCATTCACAAGTAAACACCAGGTGGCTGCATGTGTTATATTGCCTATCCGTTAACTCTACATCCTCTCTGGTTGCTGTCCCCACCCTGACCTCCTCTTCCTCTCCTTCTTTTTCCCTCCATCCATTTTCTCTCATTTCACTGCAATACTCTTATTGACTCCACAGCTCCATCCTTGTCCAGCCACCCTGCTCTCCATCTCCTCTCCCTTCTTCCCTCTCTCGCTCCATCATCCTTGCTTCACATTCGGAGCAGAAGCAGCACCAGTCAAATTGATTTTGCCGCTGTGCTGAGGAGCCCCATCTACTCACAGATTGGGTTTCCCGCTTACCCTCTCCCTCTGGCCCTCCGTATTTCTTTCTTTCTCTCTCACTGTTGCTCCCACTTTTCCCTCTCATGCCGGTGTCCTCTCCGTTTGCCTTCCATCTCTCATCTGTCCTCCTCTCCTTTTAGTCACTCTTTCTCTCACACCTTCCCCCTGTTCCTATTTCTGTATAACCACTGTTATTTGTCAGCCACAGCAGAGGTAAGCTTGTAGTGAGAAAACAAATGCAGCTTCATGATCCTGATAATACAGCACTTTATACAATACACTGTTGTAGGGTTGGAGAAAATGTGTTTATGCAGACATTACGAAGACACGCAGCTCATCAAATTGTACAGTGATTTGTGTATATATTAGTGTGCGTCATGTTTGGCTTTGTCCCTGTATTGCAATATGTGTAATATATCTATATATACTGTATACATGTTTTATGAGAGAACACATCTCCATCATTATGTGACTGATTGCATCTAGACACTATTTGACTCACTGCCTTGTAATAATACAGTGTGCAGTCAACTCATGCTCATCACTCATTTGCCTGATGTCTCAGACTATAAATGTACGTCCTTGATTCTCTACGATATTTGTGCATAGCAACCTCATTATGGGGACACATAAGAAAATATCATGTTTATGGCAAATAAATGAGGGAAATGTACGCTCAGGGCTCGGCCCAGTGTTGGGCAAGTTATTTGAAAAGTTTAACCAATTATTCATTGCATATTACATATTGAAATAGTAATATTAGTTTACTCGTTACTCAACATTGAAATTAATTGTAATTGAAAAAGAAAATGAGACATTGTGGTTGCACTGGACTTAGTCCAGCCATGGAAATAACATATTTTTAATGTAGGTGGTGACCTCCTTTTAAGGTCAGGGGAATACTGTAGTTACAGTTTATAAAAATGTGAATGTTAGTCGAAGGTGTGCGACTGGAAGCGAAATCTGGTTGCCTCCATTCACCACCCTGACGTCCACATTCTTACTTTTGCTACATATAGGGCACACTACTGCCTGCGTTGGTGCTGGATGTTGAGATGTTATATATGAGATGCAGAATTGTCCAATGTAAATGTAATTCATATGGCTAGAGCTGGAGCCACATCACCTCTGGCTACCTAGGAGGGATATTGGACATGAGACAACACAACAGGCTTTGGAATATGGTTTCAGTGATCTAATACAGGCTAAAATGGCTAAAAATGCTAAACTTTGAGTATCATTGTTCATACTCAGCATTTATACATTACCATGAATAATATCCATGTGACTAAATACATTGATTCCCTAAGTAAAGTCGCTCTGTTACACCAGTAGCCATAACAGCTGACCATCATTCTGCAACCACCTTTCAAAAATGATTCAGGCAGTATCACTGGAAGTAAACCAATTTAGTGGAGGCTTGGCAGGCCTCCGTGTGTGTGTGTGTGTGTGTGTGTGTGCGTCTGTGAGCATGTTCTATCACACCAGGCTCCCTATAAATAGTCAGCTGAGCAGATGTGCTTCGTAAACAGATCATAGCAGATGATCTTGAGTGATGAATGACTCTCCAGGAAGATAATCCTACAGTGTAAGTGAACAGCTTGCTCTGATCTCATCTCATTGCTGCTCAGTTGTCCTCCATATGACTCAGGTTTTGGTGGGGGTCACTCAGTAATGGAGAGCTCTTTGAGCGTACCCCTGATTTGTGGATTCAACAGGAGGTCGTTCAGAGTCATTAGATGTTTTCTGAAATCCTAACACATGCTTGAGTAGTACGATAAAAAAAAAGACCAATGGAAACACAATACACATCCATGGAAACACATCCCATGTCAACACAACACACAAAGAGCAGCAATACAACAAGCAGAACCATGCTGCTACCACATCATAGAGGTAAGATCGGGCCTAAAAAATCCAGCCCGACCCAGGCCTGCGGATATTAAAGCCCGACCCGGCCCGAGCCCGATCAATTAATTTGATTTGCAGGCCCGAGCCCGAAACAAACCCGAAATTTTATATTTTATTTGTGAGGACTCAGGAGGAGGAGGAAAGGGAGGGGATGCGTCTGTCAGACCCGGACAGAGCTCTGCTCCGGGAAAAGGGACTGGTTGCGATTTGTGTGATCATATTTGTGACGATGCCTGTGCATAATGATAACAAATTAAAGCCTGTCTTTTGTAACGAATTCTCCCAGTTAAACAAGACTGTAAGATGCATATTCAATAAACATTCTGTATTCTTACCATACAGCACCTTCTCTGTTTTATCCAAATTATTTATTTTATAACAAGTATTCCTTAGTTTAATATCCATACATCGTTTTAGTATACATAATATATAAATATATATTTATTAAAAAAAGTTTGTGAGAGAGAAGCCCGGCCCGACCCGAACGTAATAATTGACATTTTGGGCCCAACCCTCGGGCTCAGGCTCGGGCTAAAGATCTTACCTCTACCACATCGTAGTCTCAGCTTTCCAGCTTTTGTTCCTCTCACTTAACAATGTTGAGTTTTGCTGCCGGTGTCACACTTAATTTCATACAGCAATGTCAAGAAAGCCAAGAGTGTGCTTTGAATTCACAAATGGCTTCATGTGTTTGTGAGTTCACGTAAATAGTTTGAATATCTACATAACATTCAGTAAAATTTATTTTCTATGTATGTGGATGTATGGCTGGAGGATGGTTGCTTTAAGTTGTTCTTACAACAAAACCAGTTCACTGCATGAAGTATACAAGGGACTTAGCAAAGGAGTAATAAGATGCACAAGAAGAGGTGCTGAAGTTTGGGTGCCAGCACAATGCAACCTAGCTGCCTCTGGGACCTAGCGAACTTGGAGTTTTGTCCTCCAAAATGCGAGTGCAGTCTAAAGTGAAAGTGTTTTTGTGCATTCATGTGTCTGCATGTGTGTGTCTGTGTGTGTGAACCTCACAGAGTCTGAGCATATGTGGGTGTTTTCCTGTTATCGGATTACATCCAGCCTCATGCCACTAACCACATTTCTGCTTCACTTATTATTAACTGAAGAAAGAACAGGAAAGGAGCGCAGAAAATAACAGGAGCATGATAGATAAGAGCATGTGCACGGAGAAGTGAATAAAGCAAAGTCGAAAAATAGACAATCTGACACGAACTAGGCCAGCTGCCAAAAAATCCTTGTAGATTGATTCATGTGAAGCACCTGTGAAGTAATCATCCATGTTCTTGGCAAATAAACTGATCAAGTGTTTTATTGTCTTAGCCTCCCAAAATTTTGATTGATAATAGGTGAACAGCTTTTACACAGTAATCCTCTGCCTACCAAACCAAAAACAACCTTTTTTAGGTGACCATGTGCCCATTTAACCCTCATCCTACCAAACTATTTAACATACAAGGACTACCGTAGAATAAACTACAGTAAGAAACAACCATCTTGGCAAAATGTTAACTTACGTATTCTCAAAAATAAAATAACAAAATAAATAATTACTCTCATCTGAAGAAAAAAAAAATATTACTTTAGTAAAGTGAGTTAATTTGCATATTTTGTAACTGAAAATTGACCCAATCACAAGAGGAAATCAGTGTCTGCTGCATCTGTGTCTGTCTTCTTGACAAAGACTGACATAGAGCCATTACACCCCTGATAGTGTGTGATACTTTCAGTTAGGACCATTTTATTCAATTCAATTTTATGTATTTAAACCGTATAGGCTGCCACTGTATGCTTTTGACAGTAGGTCGCTATACTCGACGCAGTCGGCCATTTGCTACTCGATGCAGTCAGTCGCTATTCTTGACTCACTATACTTGACTTGAGGATGTTCATACATAATATTCAGTAAAGTTTATTTTCTGTGCATGTGGATGTATGGCTGGAGGATGGTTGCTGTCAGGTGTTCTTACAGCAAAACCAGTCTAAGACTCTCTTGACCCAGTGGGTCGCTATACTCCAGATGGTCGCTTGCTCTACTCAGTCAGTCATTCACCCCATAAAGTCAGTCGCCACATTTACACAGTAGGCTACGTTATGCACAACCCACAGTACACATACATGTGACGCACATGTCCTATTTCTTGGGGTACAGAGATGGCATTTTTTTTTTTGTATATTTTCTTTTTTGGGTAGCGCTTCTCTCAGTCCTCGGTAGCCCTCTCTCATCTTACTGGCTGGTGTCTGTGTAAGTGGAAATGCATGTCATGGAAGATCAGGAGCTTTATTGAAGAGGCTCCTCTTGTTCTGGTCCCTGTTGCTCCAGGCTGTATATATAATATATCAACATTGATTTGTCATGATTTTGGAAGGTACAAACTAATGAAATCGTCCAATTGGGGGCTTGTTGTGTGACTGACATGTACATTTGCATGTGTACATGACAGTAATTAATTGCCAAACTTTAACAGGAATGCTGCATTTCGCTGTTTCCCACTTGTTCTTTATAGGTTCAATATTTTTATCCTCATCTCTGCCACGATACAAACTGAAGTCAAGCGCCTCATTCACAGTGAGTCACCTCCTCCCTGCGCTGTTGCCTCAGAATTACATGAGCGAAATACAGTAGAGGAGCCCAAAGCTATGAGAACAGATCAGTGTAGTATTAAGTCATGTTGAGGCTGGACACGATATTGTGTTTGTTTGTGTAACTCATGTAATTTTGTTGTAATGCTTGCTTTCCATGTGGGGAGAGCTGTTGGTGTGAATGTGTGGGGTTTTTTGCAACTCTTTCATTCTTCCCTTTTCTTGTTTGCTTGCTTGGCTCACCTCCTTGATCTATTCCACCTGCTGTCCTCTGCTCAATAATCTCTTCTGAGTGCCAGTGACATTCTACTGGCTCATTCCCCATAAATGAAAGTAAGACAGAACAGAAAAAAGAAAGTCACAGGGACAATAATAATAATAATAATAATAATAATAATAATAATGTGTGGCATCTAAACATAGCAAGTGACCTTTTATTGCGACTCTTCTTAGATCTGTGCCCTGTGAGAGGATTGAGACAGTGTTTGATCTTTTAAACACCCAGACGCCGCAGACAGTGGTGTAATTACAAGACAGCTGAAGCACAGGCAGGGGCCATTGATCAGGAGCGAGGAAGACAAAAACCCTCAACCACACTCACATGAATGCACACACAGCACAAATCCAATAATTCATGCACTTTTGGAAATAAGCTAAGAAAAATCTAAAGTTCAACAGGCTTCTGCTCTCTATATCAGTCCATGACACTATGCTGTAACTGAGCCTGGATGCTTAGGTTTTAAGACATAGTTATGTCCCATTTATAAATTGTAGAATATTTAATATTTAAACTTCTGTTTCAATAACCTAGGTTGTATCAGTCAAACATCAAACCAGCAATACGTCATCCAGTGTAGGCTTGCATGACCACCCTATTTTATTTCTACTTTAACTAATCCAGTAATAGTAATAATGCTATGCCAAAGAGTTGCTGTGTTGTACCAACTATGAATCCGAAAAAGATCTCTGATTTGTTTCCCTGCAACGTCCTAAAAAAGAGGGGTTTTATGGCTCCAAGCTTTAGACCAGACCAGCATTGCGTCATGGCCGAGGCTGTGCCAACTCACTGTCACACGAGTAGAAAAAGCTGTTGTGTAGCGGGTTAACCGACACTTTCACACTGAGATTTGAGGCACATACGATACATTAATATTCACTCAGTCAGTGTGGTAAATCACGAAATGATGCTGTGAGAAAGACTAGCATGGCTAGATAACATTAGCTTGAGTGTGAGGCTGCTTCAGTAATAAAGTTATATATTAACGTTCTAGCAGCATCAGACTGTCAGCTCCAGCTAAATCTCAGCCTATAGATCAAACAGTTGCCTGTTAACAGGCTGGTTATTTATTATTATTTACGGAACATGATTCAATCAAATATGATATGTATAGAAGTCTGAAATAGCAATATCCGGCCACTGTGTTGGACCAGGGAAGACTGAAGATTTGCTCAGGTACAGGCAAGATTGCAAAATAATTTAATAACAACAACAATAATTGTATAACAAGAGATGAATGCATAAGAATTTGTCAAACTTAAAATCCAAACTTCAAATTGCATTTAAGTCCATGGGATCTTTCCTTTCTCGCAAAAGGGGGTGCGGCCTTGACTTTTTGTGAAGTACCTGTATGTGAAGGGCTGATGTATGGTAGTAGTACACCCATATTTATGCAGTGAATTTCAAGGAGTAGTTTTAATATCATATAGGGTCCTGCATATTCAGTTATTAAAATATAAGTTTAAGGATGCTGATGTTTCATACACACACACATTTATACACACATGCAGTGTGTGTTTCCGAGTCTTGCACCTACAACCAGGGACACAGATCGGAGCGGAGAGAAATGAATTATGGATTGCTGATTTACAGCCTAATTTTCCCACACATCTCCGTATCACCAGTTTAACACCCTGTGAGGAAATTCAGAACACTGGGAACAGCATCAACACTGGCTGTTAATTCTCTGCCTAGTGGACTGGGAGAGAGTCTTCTCTGAGATTAATTCAATTTTTGCATTTCTGTTCATCCACTCCACTTATCTGCTGCTGTTATGAACCAATTACAGCACTGCAGCTGGTAAACACCTGAGACAGGTTGCCACTCTATCACAGGCTAAAGCGAAGACAGTCACACCTCACTCATTCATTCAAATAGATGGTAATCAAACAGAGAGAGTGCCACATGACATTAGTAATATCACTTTGCATTCCTTCTGCACTGTGTGCATCAACTGCAATATAATTGAACAGGTACTATCAATGACCGAAGGACATGTGTGTTGCATATCGTTATAGTTTTTACAGTACAAGTGGACATGTCTGCTGCAAAAGCTTAATGAACATTTAAATGAAAGGGAAGGATAAGAATCCAGGGTAGTAAAACTGGAATAAAATAACAGGTTAAAAGCTAAAAAAAAAAAAAAAGCAAACACAATATAAGAACCAGAAGCAGGGTATTGATTTTGTAAGCTGAAGGTAAAAGCCCAGTCTCTGTTGGAACAATGAGGAAGGTCACAGCCAGAGGTTTTAAAGTTGGACGGCAGCTCATAAGAGTAAAATATCTGCTGTATAGATCAAGGCCAGACCGGACTGATTTTCAGTATGAGTACAGTACAGTTAACAAGAGGATCTTGAGCTGAGTTATTAACCTCACAGGTAGCAAATGCGAAAAAAAAAAAAAAAAAAAATTGTAGATTTTGAATAGACTGATCAAACCTCACATTTCAAAAGGGAATAAAAGAGAGACCTGCAGTTTTCCATGTGGGAACAAAAGCAGAAATGGCTCAAGATTGCTAAAAATGTGAAAAATGATTCAGATGTCTGATGACGCTCGAGTCACCATGAGTCATCCACTTACAGTCTAATGCGTACATAGACCGACTTTGTGTTTGACATTTCAAGTACTCTGCAAAATTTCTCAATTTTAATTTAGAAAGCATTAAATATTAGTCATTGTCCCATTGTCAAATAAACAGATGTAATCAGTCAGACAGTTATTAACTTTCTGAAATATTTCCCAATTTTGGCAGGCCAATTTTCAGAGTTATTTTTTTTTTTTTAAGAAGAACACAGCAGCTTAGTACTCCACAGAAAAACAAGTGGCAAATAAATCTTCAATGAAAAGACATTTAATTCATAATTTAACTATCCCCGTAGGGAAAAAAAGTAAAAATAAATAAATAAATAAATAACACTCACGCACAATATCAAGCTCATTTTATAAAAACAATGTAAAATGTTATTCATTGGGTGGCTCATGTTGCCTAAAAGTGAACAGACTGTAGGACACAGATATCGGCAGTAAAAACATGTCAGCAGGCATTAGACTACCCTCGTTAAGCACAAAACTCATTATAGCATGCCTCGCTCCCCTGCTGAAAGAAAGAGTGAGCATTTCCTTCCATTTGCAGGAAAAAAAAAAATAAAACAGTAGTTAGACTTTTCTATCTGTATCTCCCAGAAAGGTTTGGTTGTCTGAGACCCATGTGCGGAGAGAGATAAAGCCGAGAAGGGTTAGTTATACAGCGGCTATTTAAGAGGCTGTAATGATATTCATTAATTTAGATTCATTTCAACTTCCATCTGGAGAGAGAGAGAAAGAGCGAATATGTTGGATGTAAGATTCAGAAGACCGGGATGGAGGTTTTACTTGGGGGTCAGAAAGTTAAGCTGGAGTCACAGAATTCAGGCTAGAAGAGTAAATACTGAAAGGGAAGTCAATCAACTGCAGTAGTTTCTCTGCAATAGAGTTTTTCGAAGTTGGACTGCATTCTGTTGGGGAAGTATGATTTTGTATGCTGTGCGAAAGACGATGTCAGAGGGATTGGCAAAGAGCATGGAAATAGAATATAAGTATTCACATTCAATCAAAAATGTATGGATTTCAATTTTTATCTCTTTGACTTTCAGACAGAAACACATTTCTGCGTGTGTCCAAATCCATCCAAATCCTACAGCCAGACAGAACTGATGTGGTTGTGAATTGCACATGGAGGGTAAAGGCTGCAAATGTGTTTGTCTGTCACATTGTGCTGATATCTGGTGTCCTGGAAGAGGTGTGCTGCTTCAGAGCACAATGCAGAAAAATCAGTGTGTTAAAGCAATCAATGGGCTTTACTGTCCACCAAACTGAGGTAACAGTTCACAAAACATCACATGCACTCACACAGACATAAAAACAACAATGGCCCCTAATGAGTGTAAGGTGAATACTCACTCGACTTTTAGCTTTTAGCATATCATACCTGCTTTAAACTTAAGAGAACTACACATCTTCATTCCCTCGCTTGTAGATGTGTCCTTATTACGAGGGTGGTTATTGGTATTTGTTGCAGTGACACTGCAGCTGCCTGATCTCCATCAAAAATTGCATTGTCAGGCTAGTCTAGTATCAGTATCAGTATTCACTCGCTGTTACGATCAGCATATGGTCCTCATCACCCTGGAGAACAGTTGGCATATCTTCTACTTAGGCTGGACAAATTAAGTAGAATTATCTCCCAGCATAGGTTTTAGCAAGTTATAGCTGGTGCTGAAGCTACTTTAATAACACAAACTGAAACTGGTGGCATGGATGTTGTGGCATGATGGTGCCCGTGCCCTCGGGTACCACAACTTTATGTTTATTACATCATCTGTAGTTTAACTCAGTGATCCAAATCAGTTTCTTTCTCCATCCCCATGTGTCCCATGCAAGTCACCGGTGATCCCAGCTGTGTACTGCATGATGAAAAGGTCTGACATACTCTGAAAGAAGCGAGAAGAAAGAGGGCTGGACTCTATGTGAAGCTGAGGGGGCTCCTGAAGAGAAAAGTCCCTGCCACAACCTACCTACCTTGGCTTGTTAAATGACTGCCATTACATAGTCATTACATAGTCAACATTGGACTCCAATGTTGACTGTGGGTCACTGGCAGTGGGCGACCACCAGGTCTGAAAAGTGAAGCCAATAAGGAAGTGCCTTAAACTTGCATTATTTCTCATAGCCAGCAGGGGGCGACTCCTCTGGTTGCAAAGAGAAGTCTGATTGTATAGAAGTCTATGAGAAAATGAGCCTACTTCTCACTTGATTTATTACCTCAGTAATGTAAAGTACCACTGTAAACATGAGTTTATGATCTAAATATGAGTTTCATGTCTTGAAAGGTGCTATATAGATAGATTTTGCTTACTTGCTTTTCTCCTTTAGTTTGCAATCAGGTTAAACATCCATTGCAGCAAAAATCACAAAGTGAATAAAAGAAATTTAATATTTCTAGAAAGAATTGCATCTAAACAGCAAGGAGCACAACAGGAGGGTGTTACAATATGTTTAACCTGATGTGATGGATGGGGTCTGGGAGCCAGCTGTTTTGGATTCTAGCACCAACATCCCTCTAAATCTTCCTCCATCATAACGTTAAAAAGATTCATGTTCGACGTTTCTACTGCCTGACAAGTGTGCCCTTGATGCATGAGGCATTCATAGTAAAGCACAAGGTTGCACTTATCTGGGTCCAGCATGGCCAAGTGGGGAAAAAAGTTATAAAATATATTTTTGGCTATCATAACACATTGGTTGGGATTAATGTTGTACTTAAAGGCTTTATCTTACCAGCCCTCTACTGTTACCATACTACAGGCTACCGGTCTTGTTCTTTCTCTTGTTCTTGTTCAAACAATTACACAAATCACTGTTTTAAAAGGAAAGTTTTAACTAGAAATGGATATTATTCCCATTGCATTACACTGCACTCTGCTTTGGTAACAAGGTCTGAAGACTATGTGTCATATGTTTTAAGTCTCCATTTAAAGACCACAGAAAAGTGAGTTTCCCTAATAGCTGTTTAGAGCTAATTTCTAAAAAAGAGGACACGGCAGAGCGATTTCCTCAGGATGTTGTCTCAGTTCTTGGGATAACGAGGAGGCTCGCCTGCTGAGATCTCAAAGCATGTGGAGGAATGTAGGGGGGTCATAAGGCTCATTACGTATGGTGGAGCAAAATCATGTCCGATTTTATATAAAAGGAGGAACTCTTAGACTGAATCAGCATGCATGGGAAACCAGCGCAGAGAGGCCCATGCTGGAGTAATGTGGTCAAATCCATGAGCCCTTGTTAGAATCCGCCCTGCAGTGTTTTGAACACGATGGACCTTTTTAAAAGGGGAAGCGTTTAAGCCAGAGAGAAAGACATTGCAAGAGCCAGATGGAGATGAGGAAAGGTTAATAAAAAAAAACAATAATAATAGATAGCTGGCTTAACCAAGAAAGTTAGACTATGTGGAACACTTTCAGATTCAATTCTCAGTCATTATGATTGTGCAATACAACAACTGAAAGTGTAAATATAAGAATAATAAACTTTGCTTCAACTGTCTTTGAAATACAAGTGCTGGTAAGATGTACTTTGCACTTATTTGGAGATGAAGTGTCATTTTTTTTTTTTGTTTATTTCAGACTTGAATGCGTTCTCAGTATTATGTTTGTGTGAAGTAATGAGCCCATCCAGGAAAATTATATGGTCAATAAAACCAACTTTTGAAAGCTTTCTTTTCAAGAAAAAAAAAAAAACAAAAAAAAAAAACAATATACAAAGCAACTGAAGATGTGTTTCATGAGCAGACTCTAAGTGTAACAGAGCAAGCAGTGGCAGATTCACACAACACTACTGGTGAGTCAGCAGCAGGGGGTAGGGCATGTTTACTGATTCCTTGGATCCCATTTCACACTTAATATCCAACATTATTACTATCTGTGTTTTTTTTCAATTCATGCATTTTTTTTCACATAGTGTTTATATTATTCTGCTCTTTGTTTACAATAAACAGGCAAGAATCTACCGTGTAATTATTTAATTTGCCTCTCTTAGCTTTCATTCAAGTTGATTTGCTATTACAAATACAATAATTAGAGCATTTTGGAGATGTTAAGAGACCCTTGGAATCACGTTAGATGCTTGATGTGGAAAACAAGAAAATTATGATTTTTCTTTTTGACAGCAGAAAAAAGGGGAATTAGTGCCCATAATTTTGAGTTATATTATTCTGTGAAAAATAATTTGCACAACCCTGGATAAAACTGAGTCCAAATGGGGAAAAAAATATTGTTTATTACAATTTGAAAACATGCCATTTCCAGAAAATCAGGATAAGTAGTCTTTTTTTTTTAACCCACTCTAGGTTCCTAGGAGTGGCAATACCATCAAACTAAAGTAAACTCAAAAAAAAATGTTTGCGGCCAAGTGAAATTTACCAAAATTCTCTACCAATACTCAACAGTGTATTCCATTGACACTTGTTGTGAGCTCCAGGTACTGCCAATCAGGCACCACAAGACAAGACCACAGGATCACTAAGTCTGCTTTTTCAAACCACTAACATGACTTGTTCAAAATTTTGTTTCACAACAAAACTTCTCATCTCTTCTCTGGTATGATTTTGACACCAGATGATTTGCTACCAATCAGTGCTGCCAGTCAGGCAATTGGCAAATTTCACTTTGGCGCAACCCACATAATCAGCTGTGCTTCTCATCCCACATATTTCTGATCCGTAAAAGTTGGACATCATTGTGAAGATAAAAAAACGGGCCTTCCAACGATGTAAAATGCAATGCCAATTAGCATTGTAACAAAAGATAAATCAACCTCAATAGCTGTTTGATGGATCACCATGAAATTTAGCACAGATACCCAGATGCCCTCAAGGATAATATCAAGGTCCCAAGTGGATTAACCCTTGGATGATCCCTGACTTTTCTGCCAACACCATCATCAGGTTAAAATTTCAATTTCTCCAATACTTTGGTTTATGACCAAATACCTGCAAGAATTAACAACATTCCCATTAGACTCAGCTGTACTTTATATGTAGTGCTAATTGGCAAAGATTGCATGATAATGTGAAAATCAAAGGCCCATATCACATTACTTTGACAATGTCAATTGTGTTTTTTTTATTTTCCGTTTCTTACTGCCTATTTGAACGTCTCCCAGTCTCTTGCCTTCACCATCATACATTGCTGATATTAATGTTTCTGTGTAAATTTGAATATGTCTGGCTGAACACCCATGTGCCATCCTCCTTGTTTAGATTTTTTTTTTTTCTTTTAACCTCTCCGGGCTTCCCCTGGTAACCATGGTAACCCTGTGTTTAACATCACAATGTTATGTATTGTGGTAAATATCCATGCTTATAATAATCTGCAAAGTCTGCAGAAATACAGACTCACGGAAAGTATTCATAGGCTCAAAATGTCTGCGAGAGAGCCCTCAAGCAATTGACGATTTGACAGTGGGACAGCCTTAAACCCTCACAGCCTTAACAGGAATGCGCTTCAAAGTCTGTCAGTCTGTGAGCATGAACAGGGCCAAAAATAACATTTTACCTGCTAAAAATCAGCATGTTTACATTTGTTGGCTTTTATCTCAAAACAACTCCATGCCTAAGTACAGTCCAGCCTAAGGGGCAGAGAATACATATTGTAAACGTGTGTGTGTGTGTGTGTGTGTGTGTGTGTGTGTGTGTGTGTGTGTGTTTGTACGGGAGAGTAGAGAAATTATTTTCTTATGATCTGTGACTTGATTCAGTTAAAAAAAAAAAGTAAAAAGTACAAAGTTTTCACTAAAATAATTGTTCTTTGTTGGGCTGTGCACTTTTGCTTATTGAGTCACTACCTGAAGGTAAAATCGATGAATAAATGTAAAAATGAATGTAAAGATCTTAAAGGAGTTATTGAAGAGAATAATCTCTCTGTTGTCCTACACAACAGATTTGTTTCTAAGTATTCATTTAAATGTCACAGAGAGTACGTAGGCCACAATGTGTGCGCACAAATAGTTTTTCATGTTAGACAGTATTCCTGGAAATACAGTTTCAGCTGTGGGGCAGAAATAGAAAACAGAAATAGAGAAATGGTATTCAAACAGTCCACAGCAGGGTGCTAGCTTTACCCAACCTTTACAGTGGAATGCCACTTCTTGCAGGCAGTGGATTTAGTTAAGGAGGTGGTGGTGTAATGAAATGAAAAGCAAAACTAATGGGAGAGAGAGAACGAGACTGAAAGAGAGAGAGGTGATGGAGAAAAGAGGGAGTGCTAAAATCAAGACCGGAGTGTTTTAAGACACAAATGCTACGGCATAAGGAACACTGATAGAGACGCTGATTCACTGCGGATCCCAGGGAGAGCAGGGAATGCCGAGCCGAGGGAAAAAGTGAGAGGTTAGAGGACATAGATGAGATGTGAAGGATAGAATGAGAGCAGGCAATGCGGAACGAGAGTAAAACAGAGAGAAGAGAGGAGTCAGATAGCAGGGAAGTGATAAGGAGGCAGTAAGCAGTGCAGCCGGGCATGGCTCAGAGGCCAGGAATTGGTAGTAAACATTTAGTGAGGCAGAGATGGGAGTCAGAGGGACTTTTGAACAGTAGATTGTCTCCTCTCACTCCTCTTGAGCCGTGCACTGAGCTGCCCTCCGCATTTTTAGGAAGTCATCTGCCAAATTGGATCGATAAGTAATTAACACTTGGGCTCTTTTGCTGGCAAGTTCTCTTCCCTCCCTTTGCTGTTGCTCAATCTCTGCACTGCCCTTCAGACAGCAACAGACAAACACACAATCTCATATACACAAAAAAAACACAGACTGAAGGGGGGGGGGGGGGGGTCGCCCATGCACAAATTTACACACTTTACTTCTTGGGCCTCTGCTTTGCTCATGGGGGTAGTGAGTGCAGCGTGGGTATCGATCCCTGCTGTCCTGGAAAAGGCTCACCGTTCCATCCGAATAGCCACTGACTCCGTCTCTCTTACTCTCGCTGTCCTTCATCCTCTCCCGACTCTCTCCGTGACACAAACACACACAGTTCAACCCACCCCCGCTGTCTCACCTCCATCCCTTTTCTGTTGTTCCCACTTGTCTTCCAGCCAGAGTGACGTTTGCCACATGTTGATGTCAGCGGGGTTCTCTCAGGACAAAGTGGCAGCCAGTTTATACGTACATGTAGCAATGACTTGCAAAGACAATAAAGTGAGTGTGGATAGATGGGAGAGGAGAGGATTGAGGGAGAGAGAGAGTAAACAGGAAAAAAGGAAAGAGGCTGAGAGAGAAAGAGAAAAGCAGCAGACAGGATGACAGAGACAAAGGCAGAAAGACATGGGAGGGAGAGATAACAACAGCCCAGAGCCAAGCAGAGGATTGATGTGTGAGGATTCAGTGCAGAGCCCCATCATCAATCCTATTGGCTAATCAGATGTATGGCTGAATTATTGATAAGTGAACCTCATCAATAATTGCCGTGCTGCTGCTTTTGGGCCATGGACCATGGAGAGGGAGGGAATAAGAGCTTATGGTTTAGCATCAGAAAACACACAGTCATCACACGTACTTACTTATGCTTATGAAATATACAGAAGAATCAAAAAAGACAGAAATAAAAGACCCTGAAGTCATGTTTTCATGAATGTGCTTGTGCACGCTGAGACGCAGATGGGCACATTCAGAATAAACATTCACAATTCCTGCTGAATTCATATTGAACCCATTTGCTCCTTTTACGTCATCGTCAGGTCAGCGATGACGTCAGTATATTGTGCTCTCTATAATGTTCTCCTTGACAGAAAGAGACAGTTGTACAACCTCCATTCTCCCTCTGTGCTGTAAGTCTATATAAATGGTTTTATTTTGGAAATCCACTGCTGTGCAAAGTAAAGTATGAATCATTTTTCGAAAAAGTACCATGGGGTGACTCCTATAGTGTCAAGACTCCACCATACCAGCGGTCTCCATGACAGAGGGAGTCTTTTTATTATTATTATTATTATTATTATCATTAAGGCATCTATTTGAACCCATGTGAGAATAGCCACACGGCAGCTTTTTAGCTATTTACACCCGGAATTAGTGGTAGTAATATAAAGAGTGACAAAGTACATGTAAGGAGTAGGTTGAGGCAGACTAATGGGTCAAACTCAGGACTTTGACCTGGGAGACCGGGGTGTCCTGTGAGAAGACTATTACACTGAGTTGACTTGTTGTTTTCTGGTTTTTAAATGATTATTTTCAGGTTCCAGTCACAGTTTGGTTAGGTTTGCTATTTACACCCAGGTGTCAATAGGTACATGGCTGTTCCTCCCCAAATACTGTGGCATTGTTGGCCACTGACACCTTAGTGCAAATAGCATCTGCCTTTTTTAAAATGGTGAATTTTTCATTTTGGGATAAATGATCTAAAAAGTCTCATATCAGCATTTTCCGCTTGCTACGGTTAGGGGAAGATTGCAGTTGCATTGAGATGGCCAGTAAATACTGTAACTGTTTTCTCTACAACAGCTTTGGGACAATAACTACTATTTTACACACCATGTTTATTACTACTATTATTATTACTATTACTATTATTGTTTAATGTAAACCAATATCAATATCGCTCAGGTGCTTGAACAAATGACCTATGCTGTAGTTTTTCTGTACAATTTTGCTTGGACACAAATAAAAGTAGGTATAACATATACCTATATAATGTGTATATACTGTATATACAGTATATACACACCTACAGTGTACTGTATCGGAATGTTAGAGTATTTAAATCGTGATTAACATGGCCTACATGATAGGAATGTGAAGAGATAAAGTCAGCATTTTAATGTCTGTCTGTGTGCTCTTTCACCAAACAAATCTAGTAAAAATTTGTTTGGTAAATCTACCAAACAAATCTACTGTGCCATATTGTTCACTTAGAACCTCCACATGTCTGACAGAAGTTGTGAATTCAGCCATATGTTGGCTAAATATTAAATGTTTGTAACATACTGAGCCTATAAGGACAGCTATGAAGTGGATTATACTGCAGCAGTTATTTGAGAAGTTACTTTTAATAACTTCAAGACTCGTCAAGTCTGGAAATTATGAATATTTTTTTAATTGAAGCTGTCCGGGGATGAGTGGTTGACATTCAAAATACATAGTGGAGTTTACAGAGCCATGATGTATTAGTAACTATTATCAATGTATGTGTGGTTGTTGCATGTTAGCATTGTCTTTTAGGTGTTGTAAACCAAGCTTTAAAAGGCACACACATTTTTTCAAGTTTACACTGAAGGTTTATGATGTGTTGCAGAGGAAAAAGAGAGAGGGGGAATATATGGTCCGAATCTAAAATATGTGGAGTAGGCATGAAGTTCGAGGCGAATGACATGACCATACCTCTTTCACCTCTTTTTTCATCTCTCCTCTCATCTTTTTTCTCATACTCAGCAGTTTCCTGTCTTTTTAAACTCCAGTAAAATGAATCAAAACTCACCTGAGATATTTTACCTGCCACATGAGTGAGTACTTCTGGGCCTCCATCTTTCTGCCTGGTTCATACAATATATACACACACACATGCGTGGATGAACCCCAACACACTGCTCATACACAGTACTCGAGTCACCTTGATGGACACACAGTCAGTGTGTGCACACACTCTGAAGCACACCACACACAGTTTACTCAATGGGAAAATGGTTGTGAACACTATTTATCTTGACTATGACTGTCTTGTGTGTATTATCCTGTCATCACTTGGAAGTACCACTTATAGTGCACGTCTTTGTGTGTGATTTTTTCTGTGGACCTACATTTATGTGTCATGGTGCTATGTGTGTAGGTGTGTATTTGTTTGCCTGCGTCCCTAAAAATACACACCTGTGTACTTGTGTGCATCTGTGCTTTTGTATGTGTATGTGTGTGTGTGTGTGTGTGTGTGTGTGTGTGTGTGTCTGTCTGTGTGTGTGTTTGTTTGTTGGCAGCCAGGTGCATTACCCTGTCAGAGTGCGGAGCCTGGCTCATATCTTACCTCTAACAGCCAGATAGGAAAACCACTCCGCTTTTGATTTGAGGCGAGAAAAGTGGTTGAGCACACCTCTCTCATATATCTCACCGCCTCCTTCTCCCACCCCCTCTCCTCCCCGCACTCCCTTTTTACTTTTATTTGTCAATTTCCTCTCATCCCGGCTGGGCTTTAAGGGATGGAATATGGTACCTGTGGCTCAACTTACCACAAAAACTAAAGGAACTGAGAGGAACACGGCTGTTTGTTTGTGTGTGTGTGTGTGTGTGTGTGTGTGTGTGTGTGTGTGTGTGTGCGTGCGTGTGTGTGCGTGTGTAGTTTTACTAGAAATTTTAGAAATTGTTACTTGAATATCTTTAATGTTTATGATGCTTCACAACCTCAAATTAAAGCTGAAAGCCAGCATTTTATCCTCATTGTTCAACTCTCTTTCAGGCTGATTTCATACACAGTTCATAGCATAACGACAAAAAGTGATGCACTTATCCCATAAAACCAATTTGTGTGAAATTCACGTAATAGTGAACGAGTAAATATAAAGAGCCACATAGGGAGGAGGTCGAGGAGATGGTTGGGTCAGAAAACAACAGACTTTCACCAAGCGTGTCCCGTGTTTAACCAGGATTCAACATTGATTTATCTGTCACTTAACTTCCGTACTTAAGTAACACTGCTTCCAGAGTTATTTTAAGCAAAATCACAATCTTTTCCTAGACCTAATCAACTTTTTTCCTGTGAAAAGAGAAGTCTGTTTGGAAAAGACTGTATGCATGTTGACTCGTGTTGCACAAAAAATGGTAAAATGGTAAAAGGACTTGCATTGATACAGCGCTTTCTTAGTCTTCCAACCAATCAGAGCGCTTTACGCTACATGTCAGCATTCACCCATTCACACACATTCATACACTGATGGCAGAAGCTGCCATGCAAGGTGCCAACTTTGCCTATCAGGATCTAAAATTTTCATAAGATATCATACAAACCGTTGTATGGGAATATGTTGTTTCTTTACTTATTACGAGCTTGCAATAGCTAACATGTTTTGACAGAAACCATTGTGCTTTTTATCAGCATAATGAGGAAGTGTTGCAAAAGGTTGATATTCAAAGTGATCATTGACAACACAATTTGTTTTTCATTCAATACCTGCTGTTAAAATACAATATAATGTACCTGAATAACAAGTATTGTACTCGAATACATCTTCATGGAAGTGTGAGGACAGCAAGATTGGAGAAACACTTCAGCTCTTGCTCACTATAATACAGGAAAATTCACATTATCTTCCATTAAGCAATAATAAAAATACACCCCTCCCCTTTTCTTCCCCCCTACCACCCTCTGTAAAATTGTACAGTCCCGTTTTGGTTGAAGAACATTAACATAGGAAGTGAAGCTATTATCATTAGAGCTAAATATGTCATGGCTTCATCAAATGAGTGCTTAATTCACAGACTATACAGCTTAACAGAGTCACTATGGTTTCTGTGTAATTGGATTTAGATGTGCATACATACAGTCTAATGTTTCAACCAAACAAATATTTATTATGTTGTATGGGAATAGACACACACACACTGTGTGATAATTAGAGTCTAGTAAGTAACGTGGTTATATAGCAATCTGTAATTGTATCTGTACAAACTAAAATCAAACCCAGAGTCCTAAGGAGGATACATAATGATTCTCTGTAGAGTCGATATTTGAGATTTTTCATTATTAGTTGTGTAGATTTCAGATTTTTGCTTCCATTTAGTTTCTGTTAATTTTTTTTCCCCTTACGGGCGGTCTAATTGCTTTGGTATATTTAGTTCCTTTTATTGCTTTTGGAAGCGGTGGTTTTTCAGAATAAGTGTTTTGTAGACCATCAACACACAACATATTACACAAATAACATGCCCTATCCTATATTGCTTTAATTCTCTCCTTTTCTTTCACACTCAGTGAGTCACACATCGAAACCCTAGACTTGAAAGTTCATGCAATCAAATAAGGTATTTGATTAACTGGATCAAACATAGCGAACTAGATTCATTCTGTACAGAAAATGAGGTTATTATTTGGAGATACCACTACTTTAACAGCAAAACTATTGCACCAATGCTTCAAATCACAAACTCAATGTATACATTTACTGTATACCTTTCCACCACACACCATCTGCAACAACTTTTTTACATGAATGGAGTAAAATCAATCATTAAAAATCAAAGTGGAGGTGGATGGTTCCATTAAACAAGGCTTTTCAATTTCTAAGACAGAAAATAATATTTAATAAATTATTCATTTATAATTATTACAATTCATCCAAGTAATTACAGTTAAAGAAACTAAAAGATTAAAATGAAAAAAAAAACATTTCTTTTTTACTGTTAATTTTTCATGCTTTTGTTTGTTTAGAAATCAGGCCTGCTTTATTTGTAATCCATCTACACTCCTGCAGTCTTCAGAAAAGTAGGATACAAAATGACTCCGCTTCATAATAACTGCACTTTAGCTGACAATTAATTCCTTTTACCAGAATGGCACTTCAACTGACAACAGCTCTTAGTTTTTCAGGCCAACAAACATTTTAAATATTTTCAGTACTTTTTTTTTTTTTTTAATTTAAACTAATATATCAACTTTTCAGTATTTGTCACTCCTCTGCAGCAATTTCACTTTTTAATCAATTAATATCCACACACATACACACACATTTGTTCAGTATCTATGCATACGCCAGGTTATAGATGTCAGTTTGTAATATTATCAGAGAAGCTCAGACAGGTTTTCCAGATGATGAGAATAATTCTGTAAACACTATGAGATACCAGCCAAACTGTAGGTCCACTCCTGACTAAGCCTTCACTACAGATCTCCTGCCTGTCAAGTGGTGTAAAAGTGGTGTAAATCAGCTAACTGTTGAGTTGCTAGCTTTCCTTTGTTAGTCCTTACCTTCAGTGCAGTGAGTTGGGCATTCTGCCATGGTCAGCTTGATAAACAACATGGGGCACCCTGGTAGCTCACCTGGTAGAGCGTGTGCACCACATATCAAGGCTGAGTCCTTACGGTAGTGGCCCGAATTTGATTCCAGCCTGGATCCTTTGCTGCATTTCAGTCAATTTTATTTGTCTAGCCCAATATCAGAGAGAGAGACAGAGGCACAAATCAGTGCTGTGTGACTTATTTTCATCCGTAGAACTACTAGACTTAATTTACGCATTGAGACTAAGACCCACCCATCGGCCGAATAATAAAAAAAATTATCAAACTACCTAATTGAAAGCTAGGGCAAAAAGATGGGATATTGTTTGGATTTAAAGGCCTCCACAGTTTCAAACAGTCTGATGTTCATAGGGAGGTTATTCTAGAGGAAGGGAGCTCAATAAGAAAAGGCCCTTTGGTCTACTGACTTTTACCAGTCCTGATTGGAGCATACGGTTCCTCTCTGCCTTTTCTATTCCTCCCCAAGCAACGAATAAAGCAGAAATGCCAGAAACAATAACTTTTAACAACATGATGTTCCTGTGAAACAGTCTGTGTTGCACCCTGCTCATGATGTGAAAAGTTCAGTCTTTCACTTGTCTGTCAATTTTCATTATCTGCTATCCTGGACCCACGCCTGTGTAGGCCCGACGTAATGGAGGTATCATTAGGTAGGCCATATCATATGACTTCCCTAATACATAAATGCATGAACCCATGTCACATAGTGCAAATATCCCACGTAGAACTTGCAGTGTGGCTCTCCTGGATTGTTTTGTTGAATTGAGGTGCACCGTTTCTGTAATGTTTGCCTGTGGCACATGTGGCAGACTGTGTGCCTAAAACCTCCACTCCGCTGCTCTCCACTCTATCGTCAGGATAAATATTCATCCAGCGGTGTATGAGATGTGCTGGCCACAGCCAGCCGTCTTCATTAGTGTTATCACGCCTGGCTTTCACCAGTCAACTCTCTCCTTTGCTCGCTTTCCCTCACTTCTACCACCCCAGTGCGCACAAGGGGCTTGGTAACAAATTGCTGTAATAAAAGAGTTTATTAAAGAGTGCTCCATGTTTTGGAATATAGCAGTGGGCTATTTTTCTAGGAAATAATATGTTATTCTGCTCCCTCTTTTGGCTTACGCTCCTTCTTTCTTTGTCTGTCCATTGGCCTGCCTCTCTCTATTTCTCACTGCCGTTGTAGGTTTTATGGGTCTGAATGTTGATGACAGTCGGGACTGTGGCGGAGGGCCAGGAGCAGGGAGGGATGCAGAAATGGATGAGACGAGGAGGAGATCGAGGGAGGGGCGGTGGGTGGCGAGCGGGGCAGAGATTTGCAAACAAATTTAATAACTAGCCTGCAGAATGGAATCACTTTGCAAGCTTAGAATTGCTCACCTCCCTGAAAGAGTGTGAGAAGGAGTGAGAGAGTGGGATATTGCAAAGAGAGTGAGGGTGGGGATGTGAAGGGAGGGAGAGGCTGTCTTCAAGGACTGGAGAAAATTTGAAATGTGTCACATCAATTTCAGCCACTGTAGTTATCAGGATGTTTGGTTTACACCTAAATACTTGGGTGAAACAGAGAGAAAAAACTAGGAAGGAGAGGAGAGACACATAGAGAGGGAAAGAGAGAGAGAGAGAGAGAGACGCAACAGGTCAATACTCTTCTTTTCATGAGTGTATGTAAGTGACGAAAAAGTGTAATCAAGGTATACTGAGCTTAATTTAAACTGTTGTATTCTGCTAATTTAGAAAGAACAACATTTTTGAACAAAATATAAACTTAATCAACCAACATCTTGTCCAAAGGCTCCTAAATACATCTCACAATCAGTTATCAGTGAGTTCTCCAAATCATTGATAGTCAGTTTCATAGAAGCAGTTTCATGGACTCATGAGTGAATTCACAAAGAATGGATTGTGGCCGCTGACAGCACCATGAACGATGCACAACACTTGGAACCGCTATCTGTCAGTCTCAAGGTCCAGTTCACAAAAGATATTGCCGATGAGCTGGCCGATGCTAGGCTGTAATTGGCCAATCTGTGTTCAAAACCAGGGGGCTTAGCGAAGAGTCAGTTTACCCTTTTTTGTGTCTAAGTGCAATTATTCATGTGGCTAAGTGAGTATAACTGTTGCCTTTGTGCCAAGAAAAAATGAGAGAAATACAAAAATGAAATTGTCCGACTGCACTACAGGTCCTGCCTGACTGATGAGGTGCAGAAGCATTTTTCAAAACTTCTGTTTGGTTATTTAAACGTCACAGAGAGAAACTGTATTTGGATTTTATATCACAGAGCATCAGTGCGCTTCAGTTTCCACCAACTACCTGAAAATGGCATCAATGTAACTGCAACTGCATGTGGCTTTTTGCGCTGATCTTTTTGAATTGTCTTGTTTTTGAAACAAGGCTCAGAGAAAAGGGACAATTTGTGCCAAATGTTTGAATCTTACCTAATTTAAATACGTGTAAGAAGCACAGAAGCACCGTAACATTATTTGCTTAGCAGTGGATTTCAGGGTGCAGTTCACCCTTTGCGGGTGTTTTGAGAATTATATGGTTTCTTGCAAAAGCTGAGCAATACTTTTGTGAATTTGCCCCACAGTGCGGTGCCTTAATGCTGCCGCATCAAAAGAAGGAGGTTGTAATCACTTTTTTTTTTTTCACTTTTCTTTTTTTAAGTAACTGCCCAGAGGAATTAGCCCAGATCAGATGAATCAAAGCACAATATGCTTCACGTTACATAAGTTATACTATATATGCATGTGTTCTCATTTCCTAGCCAAACCCATATCACAAGCTGCAACATTTTAACAACAAGCTCACTCTTTCAAACCTGGCACCTCAGGTTAGGTAAGGTTACCTTATACCATACAAAGTTGTATTTTTTTTTTCCTTTCTGGGGTTTAATCATGGTAGTAATGCTATGTGCCTATGTGGCACATGTTTATGAAGGGTTGGACTAAATCTCAATTTGGCAAAAAGCAAAGGAATGTGTAATTTCCTGGATGAAAGCCTTGTGTTTGTTGGGCCTATACGTCAACCCCCTCTACCAGTGGGAATGACAAAGGGCTGTGTGAAGACACACAAAATGCAGACTTAGATTTCTTTATTTCTTCAGTTGTAAGTCAAACTTAAATCATATGTGAATATAACTTTAATTTATTTGGTCGAATATGTCACTAATTGGGCTTTTAATGAATGTGGAGGCTTGGACCATATCCTGGCCATAATTACCCAAAATGGTCAGTAATTATTTCCCAACCTGCTTAATAACTCCCTCTTGTGTAACCATGAATAAAGATTATTTTATGGCCTAGAATTGTGGTTGTTTGATTGGTTGGGAACGGTGATAGTGTCGCCAGTCTGGTTAATTGCTGCTCTGAAATCATTTTAATAAGAACAAATGCCCTTGGTGGGTTCTCTCTCTCTCTCTCGCTGTACTCTGAGAGAGGGAAAGAGATTGAAATGTTTCCATTAATGACACATTAAGATGTCCCCTCTTTCTAATTATTCTCATTGATTACATGTGATGGTCATGGGTTAGCCAGCCCATCAAAAACCTATTTACATGTCAACATACTGAGCGAAGAGCAGCGGAGAACAGTAGAGCTGCTCCTCTGGGGTCCTTGCCATACCTTCTGTCACGTTAATGAACAGATAATCTATGCATGATGTATACATTAAAGATTAGACTGGCAGCTTCAGATACACATTCTGTTCTGTAAGTAATGGCAAATCGATAGTTTGCAGGAGTGACTTTTTATAGTCCCATTGGGGTGGAAACATAATATGCGTGCCTTTCAAGTTTGTCTTTCCGCATCTTGTATTCGACGACGTTGTTTTGGCAGTGGCAGACCACAACTGACACCCTGTATAATCCCTACCTATATGAGGAAAGTTATCAGGAATTAATTTTGTCCAACTAAAAAAAAAATTAAATTCACACCCAGGCCTTATTTTGTTGTGTTATCCTGTCTAATAGAGGTTTTGGTCATACATTTCTTTGTGACCAATTTCACAAAGATTTCACAGTTCTGTGGCTGGTTAAACTGGTTAAAAAAAAGTTGTTGTCTAAGTGATAACTAAGCCTAAAAGGCCTGATAAAAAGTCACACAGTATACAGTAAAAGGAATATTGAACGACAAAGGAACATATTAAAAATTTCATCGAATTAAATGACTCCTTGTAGAAGTGAGATTGCTGCTATTATAAATGCTGATCCTTCTTAAAATCAACTATGCAGCTCTTTGCATTTTTCAACAGTTTCTACCTTTGTATAGGTTTACCAGCCCATGACTTCATTCCAACAGCTCTCACCAATTCCATCATTTAAGCTCAGCCAACCTGCTACTGCGCTACCTGCTTAACATGAAAGGCGTCTCAGTCAAAAAGTGTTTGTTGTCAAGCAGCCAAAGTGACACAGCTTTCTGCTTTAAAAGAGCTGATAGACAAACGATAAGTATGGGGTTAGTGGATAATGAAGCAGAGCAAAGTGACCTATCTATCTACCTGAATGAATAGCACGAGTGCAATGCACATTGAAAATATGCCTGTTCAGAACAAGCTGAATGCTTGACAAGTGTTGTTGCTTGCAGTTTTCTTGACAACTGCTCATACAAACAACGTCACACTCTTACACTTCCTTGGGTCCTGAGCAATACACCTGCCATGTGTTGCGTCACACGCCCAAACTCACAGTTAGAAATACATGTTAAATACATTCAGGTTCACAGAGAAAAAACAGTCTAAAAATCTGAATGCAGGACTTTTACTGGGCGGTATTAATAGTTTTAATATTAATAGTTAATAGTTTTACTGCAGAAAAGGTTTCAGGTGGCCTACTTCCTCTACCAGTGCTAATACCAACATTCCCAGTTAAAGAAAGGATGAAAAGTAAAGCAAGATGGCATTTTCCTGGGGCCCCCAAATCATCAAATCAACCCCTGAAAAACACACCCAATTTGCAGTCACTCATGGTCCGAAACATTGGTGAAATACACTTAGAAGTGGTAATTTCCTAAAAGGTGTATTAGTCACTTGTTTTGGCATAGCCACCACTTTTATATAGTAGAGTATGGATTAATTAGTGAAGGTATTTTGCTGGCAGTAATGTTATTAGTGATAAAAGTTACTATCAAGTCATATACTGGAGAAATACAGTATTACTCATGGGGTAGAAACCTACCCAAGTCGCAACTTACTGGTTCAATTCCTCTTCCAGTTGGCTATCCACTCATGTTGAATCCAGGGAAATGAAGAAACGTCTGGCTGTACTGTTAGTACTGATATATCCAGCATCCATTAATGTTAGTACATCCAGCATAAGCTGGCAGCACTGTAATTATGCAAGAAAGAAAGAAAGAAAGAAAGATATTCCTTTATTAGTCCCACAGTGGGGAAATTCAGTTTTACACAATGTTGTTCACAGTACACAGTACATAGTACATATACATGTCAATGGAGAGATGTCAGAGTGAGGGGGCTGCTCCTGACAAGCGCCCAGAGCAGTTGGGGGTTTGGTGCCTTGCTCAGGGGCACCTCGGCAGCATCCATATATGCAATGATCCAAGGAGCTTCAGTCTGCCCACTGCGGACGATATATCTGATGTATCATGGGGTCCCCAGCAATACACCCACCAAGTGTGAGGTTGATGGGATGCATGATTCTCGAGATATGCGAAGGATACAGACAGACAGATATGCCTCGCTTTATAGTTACAATCATTGTAATCATTTTGGATTGTTCTGTCCCCAGCTTTAAGTAACCTCATTACTAACTTCTTTTTTTATGAGGCTCTTCATTTAAAACACCTGTTACTGTGCTTTAAGTCTTAGTAAGCTTTCATTTGAATCAACAGAGTAGCAGTTCAGATTTGTTCTGCCCCATCTCTTCCTCTCTTTTCTTTCCTTTTTGTTACAGTCCCCCTCTGTGTAAAGAAAAATAGTGCATGGACCTTTAATGGCACAGCACCATTGAAAAAAATACCTGCATTCAATTGATAGACAGTGTTTGTGTGAGTTTGTGTATGTGTATGTCTGTCTGAATTTTATGCTGCTGTGATTATTGATGGCATCTGATAATGCTGCCGCCTCTCCTTTGTTCATAGATGAGCAAAGACAAAGAGTGAAAGTGAGAGAGGGAAAAGCAAGTAATTGATACATTGACAGCATGAGAAAGAAAGAATGAAAAACAGAAAGAAAGCTTTTTAGGCACACTATGTGCTGTGTAAATCATTATTTTCTATCCAATAATTATATGAGTCAATCAGTATACTTACTGCAATTGTAGCCCTAATTACCTTAATATGACACTGTTTCTTGGTGATGAAAATTCCCTGTTCTATCACATGCAGACCCTCTACTGGACTCTATGTAATACTGTAATACTCTCCTTCAATCATGAGTACGCATTCACCTTCTAAATATGTCCTTTTGGCTGTACATGCTATGAGCTGCACCACTGTACAGACTTGAGTATTCCTTGGATTACTGACTGGATAATTATTGCGGTAACTTTACCTTAACCGAAAACATGCTTCACCTCCTGCTACCATATTCTGGAAAAAATATCTGGATTCAAATCAGACGTCACCAGTAACGACCTCTCCTTTCTATCACTGTTACCTCGCAAACCTTGGCTAATTTCCAGTTCTGTTTCAATCCGCAGTTCATTCTCTTTATACAAAAACAGTACTACAAGACCTGATAATTTCACCGCTGCTGCTCTTTCTGAAGGTGTTCCACATGGATCAGTGCTTGGTCCTCGACTTTTCATTGTCTACATACTAAACTTCAGTGGTATCATGCATCGTCATAGTTTTAATTTACACTGCCACTATGGTGTTCAGCTGTATATTTTCATCCCCTCCACACTGAATTAAATTTACTATTCCAGGATCAACCTTTGAATAATCTGATATCACTATTATTGGTGTAAAAACATCCCATTTGCAGCTCCCCTCTTTTCATATGTGTAACCTTGCAGCCGGCACCTCACCTGCTCACACACACAACTGACACTGACGGTGTACATATTTACACACACTGCAAAGTGTGAACACATTTTATCATCTATTCGTTCTATGTTTGGCAGCTTGGCAATGTGTTCCACACAGGTTTTTGGAGGCAAAAAAAACACAAATGAGACATAAATGACAACCAGTATCTACACTGAAAATGTATAACACTGTCTGATGGGTGTGGGTGTGTATGTATACACTTGTGTATCTTGGTGTGCCCATTAAAATAAACTGAACTGACTGACTGAACAAAGCCTCGTTGAGACCAAGTCAACATGACTAATCAGTCCCCCTGAGTGTAATCTCACTGAGAGTTAAAGACAGCGTAAAGTTATGGACTGAATCTACATGGTGGATTGGCCATGGACTCTTGTCGTAGAACAATCCACCATGACCCCCACACACAGACACATATTTTTATTTTTTATTTAAACCTAGCTAATTCTTAAGACCATGTGATCCACCTATGTGACAACGGGTACATGCCTCCAGAATTTATTTTTTATGAGAAAATCCCTTTATTCTTGTCTCCCAGAAAACAGCTTGCTTGTGTGTCATCATCAACGCCATTGAGCGTAAAAAAGTCTCTTTTTCTAATCTTCATTTCCCACCAATCTTAATCAACAGTATGCAAGGCTTAAGTCATGTGGTGAATCTGGCTCTACAGTAAGTAATGACATTACTCACATTACTGAGCAGTATAATGACACACTAGATACACATAATAAGTCAAGTGATTTATGCCTGGTGATCTCATTCAGTTACGTGGGTCTTGTTTATTTATCACTACTAGATAATAAGCACTGTATGTAAATTATACCATTCATCACTGAGATCACTGTGAAACTGATATTGATAATGCATGTCTTCATGCACTCCTGCTCTACTAGAGACTTTGGTTTATTAGATTTGTCTAAGTGATGCTTTAAAAGGCCGTGGCAATACAGCTTTCTGCGTTTAGGCTCTGCCAATGGCTGTTACATTATCAAAATGTTGAAATTAGATTTTTCATGAGCCATTCCATCGTAGCGTATCACATGGCCTTTTGCTTTGTGTTTTTAGCATCCATGTGGGCCCAGATGAGATGCTGTGGATAGGCATCCCAGTTGATTCTCTGCAGGAATCAGCCTCTGTCCCATCACATTCCCCAGCTTTCTAGAGATTGATCGGTATCAGTCGCCCGCCTGACAGCTCCAGTATTAAATCTCATTCAGAAAACCTGATAATTTGAGACTGAGTGAAAAACAAGTGAGACAGACACAATAAAGGAGAAAGAGAGATAGAGTGTGCAGGGTGGATGGGATGGTAGAGAATAAGAAAGACAAAAAACAACACAGAGAGGGAGAGAGGTAGATGGATGAGTCGTGAGACCTTGGAAGAACCAGCATGACCCTGCCTGAGGACTTCAAGCTTTGCTCAAGGCATTTAAGAATAGTTTATGTAGATATGAGCCTGTTACCACTGTACCTTAAAAAGTTATCAGGAAAGTCTGAAAATAAATTAAAACAAAACAAATTGGAAGTATGTGATGACCACATGGTTTTAACTTCCCATTAAGTGAAGAGCAAATGTATTTAAAGTGGCTATAACTGATATTTTTATAATATCAATATATTCCGTGGAAAACAATGTGACCTCATAGTGATGAAACTACAGAGACTTATCACCTGAATCTACAGCTCATCTTGGCCTCGCAAAACATTATGGTACCTTTAAATAATATATTGTTTACTTTAGTGTTTCAGTTCACTCACACTGTCGTTTTTGCAAGCAGCTTCTTTTTCTCTCAAAAAGCTCCAAAAACCAACTATGCACCACCTATTCAGCACCAAACAGCATGCAGACAGAGTCAGTGACTAACCAGTGAACACGTTTAGCACTTAGCAGCTAAAAAGTCAGATATTTCCCTCAGGAGTTGACCAAATCAGAGCTAAAAGAGAATGGATATTGAACTAACATTCATCAGGTCGACACAAATACAAATGAATGAAAATGTTGCTCTGTAACTGCTGGATGTGTATTTCAAACACTATTTGTGTCCAACAAAGTGGCCAACTTAGTCAGGCAGGTTTTAAGTAATGTATAGAATGCAAAATGTAAAAAACAAAAAGCATCATCAAACTGTACAATGGAATGATAATATGCCATTTAAAGTAAAACTGTATCAGATAGAGAATCAGTAACAAGCAATACACAAGTAAAAATAGTGATAGTAATTCGTACAGTAAAAAAAAAAAAAAAAACACTGAAGGAACTGTTCCAGTGATGATGGGGAGGCTCTTCCCAAGATAAGCACCAGGCTCTGAAATTGATAAGCACTATAACTGGAGTTAAGAGGGCCTGTGCATATAGGTGTACAGTATAGGGTTTAAATGAGAGGTGAAAGGCAGTTCTATTCCAAGCACAGTTTTGTAGGTCAGGGTAATTGAAATTGGGTCTGGCACGTATTGTATGGGCAACCAGTCGGAAGGTGAAGATCGGTGTGATGTCTTCAGATTTCCTGGAACTGGTCTGGACTCTTAACAGCAGTGTTATGAACAAGTTGTAGGCTTTTGGTGGATGAGTGAGGCTATTAGCAAAGGAGAATATTACAATAATCAAACCTGGAAGAAATGAATAGACAATGAATAGACAGAGCGAAAGCACTAGTTCAAATCTGGCATTCTCCAGCTTATGTGACTGTGATTGTAAGACTCACATTGCAAGAAATAATCAGCTATGACACAGATTCATCAGTGTTCAGCAACAAGAAGTTAGAGGTTGAATTTAAAAAGCCACACTGATATTCTAAGGGGTCATTAGATTAATTAGCATTAATTGGAGTATTGTCAACACAGTTCTGAAAATGAATACCATATTTGTGTTACCACCAACTGGTAACTAATTAGGATTATAATTTGCAGCCCTTCTTGTTTATTGGCAGATAATGTTGCCCAGTCCAGACATCAGTGTGTGAATGTGTGTCAAACAGGCTTGAAACTTCTCCCTACGTGCTAAACCAAATGAATGCCCTATGGTTATAACATTAAATGGCCAGTTACACCATTTATTTGTCTGCTAAATGTTTTTAGCCTGTATTCAAGAAGTCGAGACGGCTGTATAAAAAGTTGTCCACAAAAAGATACCAAAGCAGTCAAAGAGACGAAACTACAGTAAAACAGACAGCGATAATGAAAAGCCCATAAGAGCAAAGACAATTACCGATGGAGTCATTTGCCACAGAATTTACAAGTCTAAAATTTGGCCTGAGTTAACATCTACCTCAATGAAATTTCCCTCTGCAGACTACACCAAGCTTTTTTTTCCCATCTGTGTACTATATTGCATTAAGACAACAAACAGCAAATATATGTTTTGTAATCTGAGCTGATTGCAAAATGACCTCCGTGAGATAAATCAACAAAGACAGGGTGAAAAATCATCCAGAAGGGCTTGAGAAATAAAAAATATACCAGACTGACATTACACATGGACAGAGATGGTCAGACAACTAAAGAGAACAGCGATGACCAACATCTCAAAATGTCTTGTTTTTCAAAGTCACTCGCCAAATCAAATTTGGATTATAATCTCTGCCTGTGGGTATTTCGGTATGTCGGGACTCATGGTCGAATGTGGTTGAGTTTGGTTAGATGGTGGCGCTCTAACAATGAACTTTACATTTTGACCAGTTAATTTGAAACAAAAGTCTCAGAAGCAAAACTGGGCCCAGACGAATCTATCCATATGAACCATGCCCAGTTGCGTCTAGATTTATTTATAGAATTTTGTCCAAATCTGATTTTTTGCTACTCCTACAAAATTTGAGCAATCATCACTGAATTTGGTACAGAGCATCTCTGGACCGAGCTGGAAAAGTTAGTTGTTGGTTTTTTTTTTTTTTTTTGGATTGTTGATGTTCCATAGAGTCAAAAAAAGTTTGGAAATAAGTATTTGGTGGATTATTTCTCTGTTATTATAATCCTAATTGGCATTGTATTTGACATTGTTGGAAAGCCTTTTTATTTACCTTCACAATGATGTCAACCTGCAAGGATCATGCATTTGTTGGATAAGGAGTACAGATGATTATGTGGGAAGCAGCCAAGTGAAATTAGCCAAAATTCTCTGCCGATGATTAACAGGGTATTCTCCTGTTGGTATTGAATCAGGCACCTGATTTACAGCACTGATTGCTAGCAAATCATCTGATGTCAAAATCATGTCTGAGAAGAGATAGGGAGTTTTGTTTTGGAACAAAATTTTGAATTGAGCCATGTTGGTTTTAAAAAAGCTGACTTCAGAATGAAACGGATCACTTTGTGATCCTGTGATCTTGTCTTGTGGTGCCTGACTGGCACAACCTGGAGCTCAAAACAAGCATCAATACCAACAGGAGAATACACTATTTCTCATTGGCAGAGGATATTGGCAAATTTCACTTGGATGCTGCCCACATAATCAGCTGTGCTGCTTATCCCACAAATGCATGATCTTTACAAGTCGGACATTATTGTGAAGGTAAATAACAGGTTTTCCAAAGATATAAAATACAGTGCCAATTAGAATTGTAACAACAACAAGAAACAATAAATAATCAACCAAACAAAAATTGCCAAACTTCTTTTCACAAAGTTATAAAGGAAGTATTTTCTGTCTGTGTATGTATGTATGTATGTTTATACAATCAGCTTCACACTTGGACTGTACAAGCAGCCATAGCACAGTTCTTGACAATACTGCAAGCAAAACTTCTGTGTACCAAGCGATCGGCCCGGCCTGGACAAGCACACGCTCCGAATGGGCACTGCACTAGTTCTCAATAAAACCACAGCAAAGACCTTGCCTAAATTCATTGGAACAACTGGTTAATGTTAACATGATGGTAGCTTTGGGCTATTTTTTAAAGTCCTGTGTACACTGCCAACTAAAAGGTGTTATTTGGGCCTGTATGACCTCAAGCATAACACATCAGGACATATCAGTGTTCTGCACTCCTCACTGAGTCGTTTTTTATTTATAATAGCGAAACTGTTGACCCTACATTATCCTCTACTTGTTGCTCCTCTTTGTCATTCTTCCACCCACACATACACATTCACATGACACCAATAGGCTGGTACTTCTGGATGTGTTCAGACAGGCCTTCATGTAAAATACTAGCCAGATGGGAGCTTAGTGGCTGTCTCTGTGCACGCTGGCTTTGCTGTTTAGCTAATTCATTTACTGCTGCAAAACAACATCCTTGCAAAAAGACCCCTCTCTGAGAATTCATTTAACAACCCTTCCAAGCTAGTCCCAAGCTGTGGGACTGTATATGGCACAGTGCATTGTGTGTGTGTGTGTGTGTGTGTGTGTGTGTGTGTGTGTGTGTGTGTGTGTGTGTGTGTGTGTGTGTGTGCGCTTCAGCTAAGGGCCCTTTGAATTCTTCATTAGCCCTGTCTGTGTGGTTTAATTTTGTCCTGGCTCTCATGACTCACCAAACACACACACACACGCCGTCACACAAGCACAAATAGTCAGACACTTCGAAGTCGCTGGGCAACAGGCAGCTCACTGGCCACCACTCTCAGCAAAGTGGAGGACCCCCGCTGGGCCACCAGAGCATGCTGGGAGATTAAGCTGGCTTGTCAGAAGAGTCAGAGCAGAAAACGGCCACCACCCACTCATTGCTATAAGAGGGCAACTTTCACAGACAGCAGTAGCAGCAAGGATTGCTAGAATTAGTGAACTAGATTTACTAAGTCTGGGTTGGGGGGCAAAATATAAGTGTACAAAACCTGTTGCAGCTCTGTCTAAAATATGTGAAGTAAATCAAGTCAGTTTTACATCTTCTGCTGGCTGCATAGCAAGATTCCCCCAGATAATACATAACTTAAGACATAATCTACCCTTTTACTGCATTTGATAGATGAGGAACTCATCTGGGGGTGTTTTGACCATTTTCACAGCTCATTTAAATAACAAAATAAAACCAAATTGGTAAAGTGACAGCTGAATCGATAAATCACAGTATCGCAGTTAACAAAGACAGGATAAAAGCATGTATCCTTCTTACGTTCCTGACAAGTGGTCGGACTGAGGCCTTGACTCGTCTGGTCTGGAATGATCCCCTTGTGTAAAGCAGTATGGTTCATTTTCCAGCCCACAAAGCAGGTGTGGCAGAGCAGCAAGCACATCTGCTCTCCTTACGGCTGCAGTGTGTTACTATATGACACTACATTTTATGCTTCCAATAAAATCAAACATTATAGGCATTAAATTGGCCCAGCATCTTATAAAATCCAAGGATACACATTGCAGGAGGTTTGCAAACACAAAAAACACCAAATGCATATTCACCAGCATCAAATACTGGGTTTTTGTATAGTTCTTGTATATTCCTCCACTTTTATTATTTATTTTACTCTAACAACTCAAACCTCCCTCCTCTGGCTCCCCTCTTCTCCTACTCTAATCACCCCCCCACTCCCTCCAACCCTCTAGGTATAGGGACTATAGCTAATGACAGATAGAAGTAATCAATGCACTGCACGACTCCTGCTAAGCTCCTCTATCCTATTCTCATGCATTACTGGCCTGTCTCCTTCATTACCTATTCAACCTCTCCGGTTCGCCGCATGGCTAATCCTTTCTTTAGCTTTCCATCCTTCCCTCCCTCTGTCCACACCTCACTTTATCTCACTATCCATTCCCCAACTCCACTTCACTCCACCTCTATTTTACTGTAATACCCCGCTTTGGTTGCTGCTCTTCGCAGTGTATCACCCACAGTATACTTTCCCTCTACAGCTGTATCTGTATTTCCTTTTTAAATGACTCTGATTACAAATAGGACACATTAAGGGCTTCTAGTCTTAAATTTCCTAATTGCAGGAGTCATTAAAATACATTACCCTCAACTCAGGTGAGCTTCCCTTATGGCTTAGGGATGCAGTATTGGATCTATGTAAGAGGAGCTCATTGTTCTTATCTGTTTGGAACTGAATCTGAATACCTTATCTCCTTAACAGTAGTCTAATGAAGCTCCACACAAGGCTGAAGAAATGAAACATCCACAGTGGATTCTCATAATCGGTCTGCCTCATTAGATCCTTATCTCAATGTCATGCCTGTCATCTGTGTGTGGGTGTGTGTGTGCACAACTATGTGAGTTTGCATGTGTTTGTGTGTGTTTAGTTGTGTACGTGTGTGCTTTTTAATGCATAGTTTATGCATGTGCATTGGTACTGTGTGTGCACATATACACACCAAAGCATGGCTATATGTGTGAGTTTTTTTTTTTTTTTTTTTTTTTTTTTTTTTTTTTTATGAGGAGGTTATATAATCTGTCCTCTCTAATGATAATAATGTGATATTATCCCTACGGGAGAAGTGAGCTATTGTATTTTATTATACATTCCAAACCATTACAGCAGTTGACATCATAATTTGATTGCATGCATTTGCATTTTTAGTTTTTATTGTTATTATGATTTTATTATCATTTTATTGCAGTGAACTAAAAGCCCAAAATAAAGGTTGATGTTCATTGTCATCAGTTCATACTGGGACAAATTTGCACTCGAGACAATAATTATCTACCAGTAATCATGTGTTTTTATATATATATATATATATATATATATATATATATATATGGTGGTGTATCAAGGTGGTGTATCAAGGCCATCTCATGTCTAATTCTATCAGCTCATCTCTTCATTTCTGTCTTTCTCTCCTAGGGACACACACAGGTTAGCACATACACTGGTACAGAGTCTAAGCCTAAAATAATGACAGTTTTCCCTTCTGCTGTGCCACCACCATCTGGTATTTCTGACGCACACATACACACATACACGTCTACGGCACTAAAAAACACACACACACACACACACCTTGCGATGTCAGTCTCTGCAGGTTCAAGGCGAACATGCTGTTCATCATTGTTCACAATCTGTTTGCTGGTTCGGGCCTCCTACCCAACTGTTACCCAAGAGTTAGCAAACAGCCCACTCTCCGTTAAGGACCAATAAATATACTACCAAAACACATGCGATGCAAACCAAGATGTTGGGATATCAGTCAAGCCAGCAGACTCATTAACCATTAAATGATAAATAACACATCTAACGTGTAGGAATAAAGGAAATTCAGTGTCATGTAACAGTTTATCTTGTCATAATACATTATATTAAAGCTCCTCCAGCATGAGTTCGGACTTTATTTCCATTTTATTTTTTGTACACTATCTAGCCTTAATGAGTCCTTCCACCTTTCAGCAGTCATCATTCCACCTGCTTACCTTGTACTAGCACTACATCATCTGTCTTTCACACCCAGATCAGGCTGTGCCCATACACCGTTCCTGGCTATACCTACAAAAAGTAATGCACTGTAATTTATCATCAAAATCACTTCATCTGAAATCCACATAACTGTGAACCTTGAAGTATAGAGAGCGACAAATGCCATGAGTCAAAAAACACTGGACTTTCTGGTGTTCTCACCCAATGTGAAACCAGAAGTCAACGTTGATTTATTTGTCACGTAAGTTCTGAACTTAAGTTACGCCACTTCCTTAGTTATTTTAACCCAAACCACAATCTTTTCTTAAACCTAAGTAAGTAGTTTTTGTACTTAAGGCTTCTTAACCTAACCAAGTCAATATTTTTCTAAACCTAAGTAGTTTTGTTTCTTAAACCAAACCAAGTTGTTTTTTGTGAGGATGGAACTTCAGTTTGAAAAGACTGGAGCAGAAATTAAAGCGTACATCACATGTCGTTGTCGTCTTATAATAATCATACAAACCATTGTACGGGGATACGTTGCACAGATGATGGAAACACTGACGCCTGAAAGCGCCACAATTTCTAAATGACAAATAAGTATATACACATTTGTTATAACCATTATAATAATCTCCTGAATATCTTCCCAAAAAGTAGATGCTCAACATGGTTTATGGAAATGGTGTCATGCCTTCATTTTTAAGCAGGCAGAACTGCTAAAAAAAACAAACCTGTCTTCCAGTCGAGACTATGTATCTCTATCTTTCCAGCTGCTAAGCCCACTACCTTCTGGACTGGGGCTAATTGTGTATGTCTGCATGCAGAAAGAGATAGGGACAAATACTGGGGATGAGGAGTAGGGGGAAGAGGAGGCACAGAACTGTCAAACTGAAGTGGTTTTAATTATTCTGTCTGGGTAAGGATTGCCTAAGACAATGTTGTTTAATTTGAATATATATTTTTTACAGATTTATTTTATTTGCCTCTTGTTGGCTTAATTAAGAGCAGACACCGCTTTATTGAGAAATCTGTGTGTCCCAGGATCAGAAGTCAATTTAATGCATGAGCAGATTAAATCCTGTTTTGCAATAAATTGCGCTCATGGCTTTCATTCTTGTCAAGAGAGATTTGTGCTGATTTAAACCTTTGCCATAAAACGAGAGCTTTACAAATTAGTCTGGTTAAATTCACATCTTGCCATGATGCTCACACGCTTTCACCGAGATGCAGTGACTTGGAATGCACAACAAAATGAAAATGGCAAGTTGTTAGTCAACAGCATAGACTTTTGTGGAGGAACGGTGCTAAACTGTGAATTCAACATTTTAAATGGAGCTAAGGTACCATAAAATGTTGCGCTGCCACATTATGTATCAGCAGGGGCAAACTACTGACACTTTGAGAACCAGTAAAGCAGCATGTATAACTTTCTTTAATAGATGTATTTTTCATGGCTGTGTCAACAGGCGCCCATGCTCCAGAAAAGCAGCAGTGGTATCACAGTTACCTTCAACTGATACTGTGCCGTGGCTACTTTTCCTATCTGTATGGCACAACTGGCTGGCATCAAATGACACAAACACTTTGCAGCCCTTCTGAGTTCTTCTTATCGAATAGATTACATCCAACTTTATTGTCAGAGTACACAGGTACTGAGACATTGCAGTTTAGCATCTACCAAGACGTGCCAAATGTGAAGTGCAGAGTAATGTACAGACTAATATGCAGCATAAAACATACAATAAATACAGAATTAACAGTAAGAGGTTTGAATATACTAGACACGCACAATATGAGCAGTATGAACATGATATGCAGTGTAGGTGTAAGATAAAATGTATGGTACAAAGTGTAATTACAAGGGATGCTAACAGTCGACTTTATATACAGAGTACACAGCAACAGAATGCAGTAGGTAGTATATACAGTATGAACAGTAGTATCAATGAAGTCCAATGACTAGTTTTTATAATGTGTAAACCTTAAGTTAAGGTCATTATGTGAATAACAACTTGCAAACAAAGTCCAAAATACATCTCAGAAAAAAAAAACAGTTCAACAGTTACGGCCAAAATTGTGTGCATGTTAGTGTGTCTCTAGGTGTGTTGAGATGCTGCTGTTTCATCAGTGATTCAACAGAGACATTTTAAGGCTTTACTGACATTACTGCCTGTGAGTGCATTTGTGAGTGCACTTGCATCCTGTATATGCCTCAAATTTTAACCTTTCAGCATCTATAGCTCAGTGGGTGCATTAAACTGTGGGAGAGAATGTTCTCCCGTGGTTCATCCGGATCTATGAGCAACATGAAGCCCAAGCCTTTCCTGACTTTCTTCTGTCTGCAAACTTTGCCACTAAGCCCAGATCAGAATGCAAGGAAGTCACCCACTGAGAAGAAAAAACATATAAGCAAGAGGAAGAGCAATAGGAAGCAAGAAGAAATGTGTAGTCTTACAGCTTACTTTATATGTACTCAATTGTATCCACTATGATTTGCTTGCTTGTTTAATTTTATTTGTACTCTCTCTGGTCGGTCTGCCCAGCTCCACATCTCCTCAGGTCCCACATGAATCTTTGGATGTTTCATTCTGAAACTGTGGTATAATGCTGTTATAAACTTTCCCTCTAAGGACTCAAAACTTACTTGCTGACTGTAAAGCTCAGTATAATTTCAAATGCTTACATATGGCACCTTCTCTTGAAAAACAATTAAAATCCACACTGGTCAGATTAACCGGTTGCATTCATGGGGTGGGGTTTGGTATTTACTTGATGATATATGATGGAGAAATGCTTCATCCATCTAGTTAACTCTGCCAAGGCCAGTTGTTGAGTTCCACCAAAGTACACTTGGTGATTGTTGGAAAGCGTAACGGTTAAGGTGAGTTTTAGGTTATGATAATGTTGATGTTTATCATATCCTCCTACACACTTAGACAGTCATTGTAACGTCACCCACTGGTTTGTGGACTGCTGTTTTGAAGCCTTAAGTTCAGCATTTGGGCTGTCACCATGTTGTTGTTGTTGGTTTTTTTTTTTTTTTTGGAACCAAGAGTGACACGAGAGGATGGCGTACAACCAAATGCTGAATAAGACATTTTCAAGCAACCAAAAGGGTCAAACACGGATGACTCCCAATGCTGTGGTAGCAACCTCTCAATCACAATTTAACTTACCCTGTTTTACGGTCTATTTGACTCTAAATGGGACCATTATTTACTCAATAAACATCAAGCTATATTGAAGAAGACTAGTGTGTGCGACAAAAAAGCTCATTTTCTCATAGACTTCCATACAATCAGACTTCGGTTTGCCCCCTGCTGGATATTAGAAAGAACATTGGCTTCACATTTCAGACCCAGAGGTTGCCCACTGGCAACAAAGTAGTGAATTTCCAACTTTTCACACTTACATGTAAAATGATTATACCAGTGCAACTTTTAGTCCATTTATTGAATTTTATGTTGAAAAGCAAGGAGGTTCAGTTGAGAATAATAATATAATATAATATATATAATAATAATATCATATAATATAATATAATAATAATATCAGTCGCATAAAATAAGCTTCTGAACTCACAACATCCTTTTCATTATGTAATTTTTTGCTTTTTGTTTCAACTTTCTCCAGCTCTCATGTTTGGCTGTCAGAGCAAACTACCCACACAATAGATTCACTACGCCACAATAACGCCACAAAGACACAGAGAGATGTACTTTTCTCTTTTAATATTTTTACTTAAACTTATTACAGAATCAGAATCTGTAAATCAGAATGTTTAAAAAAACTAATGTCAATCTGATCAATCTGCAGCTCTTAAATCAAAGTCTGAATCAGCTTCTAAATAAAGACATTGATACACATGATTTTTCCTGTTGATGTATGCCCCATGTCCTGAAACAGCAATGAAAACCCTGCTATATTTATCACTATTAAATATAAAGCAGTGCATGGTAGACATATCACCCATAACGAAGACTCACTGAGATAGATGTGCTGCTGCTCTGATATATGTATTTCTGTGTGTGTGCATGTGTGTTGGGCGCTTTGTTAAGCCATCATCACCTAAAGATTGGGTGACTTAGATAAAGGGGGTGAAGACTACATATGTTGCTTTGTATTCAATCTACTGTATGTATACTGGTTGTGGCTAAGCTATGGGGTAACTGAAACATGTCCATTTATGGCTTAATGGGTAGAACGGGTTGTCTTTTAGCCACAAAGTTGGAAGTTTTGTTCTCCAGCTCCGATACAGGCACTTTGTCACGGCGGACAACGTTAGATAAGAAATATCTTTATGCGACACACCAAGCTTTCCATGAACTATAATGTCAACCTAATCTTGTCAATGCTAAACACTCAGGAAAAGTGCACCGGAAGTATGGTAACGTAGCTTTAAGAGTGAAAAGGCACACACCAGGCAGGCGGGAATCAGATGTTTGTTCATGTCCATGGGTGCGTCACTACAGCCCATTGCTTTTAAATGCTTAGGGTGGATTAAATGCAGAGGTCAAATGTCATGTACCTGTATGTACAGTATATGGTGATTGTAGTAAAGTTTAAGGAATGAGGATGGGTCAAAAAAAAAAAAAAAAAAAAACAGGACTATCACCCAGGTGACCTCTGTTCAGCACTGCCTTATTTTAATTTACATCAGTAACTTAAATAAGATAACAAACATACTTATTTTAAGACAAACCATGATGTTTTATTAAACCATATCAAGTAGTTCTGTTGCTGTTCAGTTTTAAATGCTAACTGTTAAACTGCAAGCGAAAATATGCTTCCCTTGAAATGTAATTGAGAGAACAGTTTATTTGCATGGGAACGTAATTTTAGAGGAGACATGGACGACAGTGAAACAGTGCACACTACAACTTTGATGAGCGTATGTGTGTGTGTGTGTGTGTGTGTGTGTGTGTGTGTGTGTTTGTGTGTATGTTAGAAGATGATACGTGTGCGCATTGCTTCAGAGTGTTAGGATGATATACTGAAGCTGGCATGAGGTGTGCTGTCACAACTCGTCTTTATTAGGGAAGAGAGTTATGAGGCTTCAGATCTGTTCTAATCATGTAACACAGTTTAGTGACACTCCGATGACTGCTCGCATATTTCAAACAAGAAAGTCAAAAGTGATGAAGGCAAAAACTCAGTCCCTTGGTCAACCCCTTTGCTTAAAAGCTTTGGTTAATTAAAAGGTTAAATAGCATCACTTTGTGACTGAAAAGAAGTTTCCATCTGTCGATAGAAAATGATCGCTTTCTGTTAAACAGCTGTTTTGAAGACTCATGTAACAGCCTGAATTCAAAGTGAAAGTGTCCATGAAATTAGAACCACAGTAGTTTTTGCTACCTGCATGCAATTTTCATAACTGAAAAGAAGCTCCTGTCCCCATGACCCTGAAAAGAAATAAACAGGCAAAATGAATAAATGAAAACCTTGTTTGTTTGACTCAGGTTGGTGGCATTATTTAGCAAGAAATTCAAAATTATATTAGTTTCTTGAAGGTTTTCTTTTTCCTGTCGGACCTGTTATGAGGATTTATTGACGGTATTTTTACCTCTAGCCACACAATGATGCAACAATAAAAAAACATGGAGAAGAATGGTGTGCACACCACATACCTGAAAACAACTACAAATATCAGAATAAAGTACTGCAGTACTGTCCTGAGCATATTTAGCATGAGACACAAAAATACACAAGAAGCACACACTGAGCACATGGTCTCTGGGAGGAACCCTTCTCATCTTATTCATTACACTGAACTGACTGACAAGAAGTAGCGTAGCGCACAACAAAAATAGTAGCACACAACATAAATACAAACAAGTAGAGCAAAGTGAGAGAAGGAGAGAGTCTGGGAAATAGCCCAAATTAATATTTCAAATTCGGGGAATTTGAAGCCGTACAAATAAAAAAAGACACTGAAAAGAACTGCCCATTACTAACTTTTCTCCCACCTACTGTTTTTAGGTGAGTGAAAAATGTAGAAATGGTCCACACTGGTGGATTTATATGTACGTCTAGAGATCTCTCAGAGCTGATTTACAGCTTCTTCACAAACATACTGTCTACTAAAGCATCATCCCCTAAGCCAATACATGATCATGGAAAATCTGTTGCAAGAGCCATTTGTGCAATATGTGTCCAGTGTGTGCATGTCAGCGTATAAAGTGTGCGTGTGTGCACATTTCAACATCTGTATACAACAGTTTGTGTCCTTTTCTGTTTGTATGTGTATGTTCATGCAGCATGCATCACAGTCACACAGCAATTTTCCATTCCCACCTATTTGTCCTCTGACCTCAATATAAAACCACTACTATGTCCGACAGCAAAATCAATAAGGATGAAAGATGTGATGACATATTTGCCCTTTGGTGACCATATTATTATTATTGTTATCATTATCTCTTCCCCTTGTATCTTTCCCCTTTCAATTTTCTTATTTATTCCATCTTTGTCTTGCACATCCCTATCTCCTCTCTCATTAAACCTCCTTCTTTCTTGTCTCTCTTAACCGTACTCTGTCCGGTCTCTTCTATCCCCTCATCTTCCTCCACTTCTCACTGAAACACAGTAATGGAAGTAATTGTGCTTAAGGCTATTGGGATGCTGTAAATATCTGTGATTTCCGTTTTCTTCCTCATCCTCCTCCAACTTACTCTCACAAATAGTCATCAGTTCTCATTGGCTGAATAAAACTGAAACTACAGCTCTAAACTATGATCTTGAACTATGATGGTTTTCTGTTTACTATTGCAGCAAATATTCATAATGCATCCTATTACTCTCAGCTAAGAACAATGAAATGGGCTGCAATAGGATTGTGATCACAGACTTGTTATTTATTAGCAGCAGGGTCATAGTATGGCAAAAAAAATTGCATTAATCCTGGTGTCAGTTGTACAGGCCAATGATGATGTAATCATGCAGGGTGCATTAGTATTAGTATTCATCCTTGTACATGGCTGTAAGCATTATTTGTCAAATAGGCGATTCCAGGAATGAGTCTTTAGCTTAGATGGTTTGCATCATCTCACATTAACGCTGGGTACATGAAAGATTAGCATATTTAAACCAGCTTTACTTAGACATTCAAATAGAAAGAAATGTAATAATTCAGCTCTCTTTAGCAATATTTGGAATAGACACTGCAGCTTGCTAGCTGTTTGTAACAAGCTAATGTTCCATCTATTTTCTGGGATTTTCCCAGGAAATGGTCTTCTTTCCAGCAATGATTTCCAGCTCCTCCTGGCTGCCCCCCAGATGTTTCCAAGCCAGATGAGATACTGTATAATCTCTCCACCATGTTCTGGATCTACTATGGATCTCCTATAAGTCGGAGGTGCTGGGAAATCCTCCAAAGGAAGGCACCCAGGAGGCATCCTGATCAGAAGCCCAAACCACCTCAACTGACTCCTTTCGATGCAAAGGAACAGCAGGTCTACTCCAACTTTCTACTCCAGCCTTCCTTCACATGTCTGAGCTCCTTAGCGTATCTCTGAGCGTGAGCCCGGTCACCCAAGAAAGGAAACTCACTTTCAGTCACTAGCAAAAGCTCGTGACCACAGGTGAGGGCCGGAACATGGAGCTGGTAAAACGAAACCTTTGCTTTCTGGCTTAGCTCCTTCTTCATCTCAAATGACGATGTAGCACCGTAAATGTGACCCTGCTGTATATCCTTCCAAAGTTTGATAGGAATAGGTTTATCATTTAGTAATGTAGATTCATCATTTGTATTTTTTGCATCTTGGCACTGTACACAAAAAGTACACAAACTTGGTTTTACTTGAAGCACGTAATGGAATGTAACTCTTGAACAATGTTTTAGAGAACCATTTGTCTACTCCCCCCTTAACAAAACATAGAAAAGCAAACTTCAGGTGTCTTATATGCAATATCCCCTGTGTGAGCACTGCAACTATCCCTTATAACATAGGAAACAAAATATACAGCTGTGCATATGTGTGTGTCTCGAGGGCTCCAGAAATGCATTGCATTTCCATTTCCCATAATCATCTTTTTTCCCTCCTTCATGAATAACATGGCTATGTGGTTTTATGTCCAACCCCATGGCCACAACATAGGCCTCTCCCTCCTCTTCAAAACACAGAAACTATATTACACAATCTCCCTCCGTCTTTGCCTCCACCTCATGAAGCACAACAGAGGCTCAGTATATAGTCTCATGTTAAGCCCTATAGGATTGCAATAACACAGTATACTGTATATATATATATATATATATATATATATATATATATATATATATATATATATATATATATATCCACTCCATCAACCTAATGTCATATTGTTATTGACCATATGAGAGATGATTGCTGCTGGATAATTATCTGCATGTATCACAAGCATGACTATTGCACAAGCCAGGGGACGGTTCATAAAACTAACCCACATAATGAACAACCAAATGATCTGCCAACAAAGGCATTTAATGATACCACAAATGTAAAGCCAATTCTGAGGCACAAAGGGGGACATTCAATACTATCACCACAGAGGGAATACAAAGGGAGGCGATGGTGGTTCAAAACAGCAGATGGATAGATCATGTGAATGAGACACACCGGCTTGGGACCTGAACATTGCATCCATTATTAGGGCGGGTAGTCAATGGCAAAGGCAAGGGAATTGCATTGCACGTCCAACAGGCATAAAGACTGAGGTACAAAATAACATGGGGACAAGCTGAAAGACAAACTGACTTCCAATAAGACGGATAGATGGGCAGACAGACGCGACGATCCAAGCAGACAACTAAACACGTCAGCCAGACAGGCAGAGAATCATCATAAAGATGGAGCAAGGTGGACAAACAGAGCGCATCATTGGCAGTAAAACAGCGTTCGGTGTCATGTCCATAACTCAGACTCCCCTGAGTTTTTACTCTGAAATGAAAATCGGATGTTGTAGTTCCTCCGTTGGGGTGTCAGAGGAGAAAAAATCCATCCCTCTTCCCGCTTCTCCTCAGATCCCTCTCTAAATCTCATCTGGTTTCATCATAAAAAACGACAGGCTGTCTTGGTAAAGCATGGGGCTTATATCAGCATGGGGTCTGGATGGGCCAAAGACAAAGGCAGGACAAACGGGGACAGTGTAGAGCTTTCCAATCTTGCATTTTGTTACTGCAGTATACGTAAATCGCTCACAAAGTCAAAACGAAAGCGAAAGAAAGCTGTGTTTGGATTTGAATTAAGAGCCAGGTGAGGTTAGCCACATGACAGTATAGCACATTTTATAAATGACTTGTGATAGGGGTGTGGTGGTGTAGGTGCACAGCATGGATGTTGACAGTGGATATAGCTATGCAGAGGCAAATTCCCCGGCAGTGGGATTGGCCCAGCGATTGTTTTATGTTTGCTGCCAGGAAATCTGTTTGTTCGTCTATCCAGTTTGAGTTATTTGAGTCCAGTTTTTGCGCATAAGAATTGTGGTGGTGTCAAGTTCATACCGAGTCATATACATCAAATCAAGAGTGAGACAGGAGGACGCTTTTGAGTTCTCTCACATTTAGGTAGTTCTTGTTTGTCGACATATCTGAAATTAACCATTGATCGGACAAGCATCTCCAGTGATCTCACTTTTTGTACATGTATGGTTGTTCTTGCATATAAGATAAGATAAGATAAGATGAACCTTTATTAATCCCCAGAGGGAAATTCGGGAAATGTTTAATAGGTGATGTCAGGTGTATTGCCACCTTATTTACCTCCATCTTCTGTTTTTGTGGCAGCTATGGAAGAACTTGAGTGACCATTATCTCTATGGCTCAAACACATCATGGGGTGGGTCACAGTTGGAAACTGCTTGGTTTTATGTATGTTTAAGTGGGGAATGGGCTCCCTGATCGAGTGGGTGTAGTCCCTGGGTGTATGGTGTAAATGATCAGTGTCCTGCCTGGTGGGCAGACTAGGCTGGAGTAGGCAGTGATTTGTCTGCATCTGTTATATTAATGGACATCTTATTGACATGGTGTTTCACATGTACAATTGAACTTGTCAGTTACTCTCAAGAAATGTGGTTGCATTTCCACTAAACCACCCACATACCTAATAAGCCATGAAGCTCATTGTGGCCATGGTGCACACATAGCAGCCATTTACCTGCCATTGAAATTTGCTCCAGACAGACTGCAATCAAACAAGTCCATGATTAAGGTTAAGGATTACAAGGGAAAGAAAGCTGTATTAGCAGATACCACATTCCCATTACACACTCCTCTGAGACATGTACTCCAAATGGGCATGTATTTGCTGCCACACATTTAATTTACTATCACACTCAGCATGATAATCTGGTTTTCTACTATTCTTTTTGGGAGACAACTCTGAATATGGTAATAATAAAAAAAAAACAATTCCTATAATACAGTGTGCCATACATTCACACAAAAATGGTGACACAGTATATACTGTACCTTTGACACCTCGTCACCGTCAAGAGTTATGTTTACTAGCCGCGTGTAAAAGTCACAATAAAAGCTCAAACCTAGAAGTCAGTAGAAGTACCAGACAAAGCTGTGTTCAAAAGTAGTATTTCATTACAGAGAGCCAAAATCTCACTGTCACTTCTGGGCTGATCACTGTTTCACTGTCTTCTGTAACTCAGGGTTTGTTTCACTGGTCTTCCTGGATAATGTTTTCAGCAGCAGTGCAGCAGAGGACATATTATATGGTATTGTAACTGTTTCTTTTCGACTTACCAGAAAAAAATCTGTCCTCCCTTGGGAGCGCACTGAGTCCCAGTCACACCCATCAGATTATTCAGTTGGCCAGTGCTGCGATCCGAAATGCCAATCTGACAGTGTGGGGCGGTGTGTTAAAACTGGGAAGTTAAACAGCCAACAGCTAGCTGTGCTCCCAGTTGAAGTATGTTGCTGATGCACCAGACAATGATGAGATACTGTCGTCTACAGTATGTCATCATAATCATCTGCAGACAAAGCCAGTGACTCAGCAGGTATGACCAGAGGTAGTAGCGGAGCGTTGATGGCTAGGGCGGGGACCTTGACACCATTGATCTTGAGCTCCAACTTGCTCTCATCACGGCAAAGCATCACATTAAAGATCCGTCCAAGCGATGAGGCCGGGACATGACGGTCACTGACAAGGTTCTTGACGTACCGTCTCCATTTATGTAGTTTCAGCAGTCAGTGGGCAAATCGCCATTAACTAAATATATATGTACCATGGAGTCCGCACATATTCAGGTAGGCAAATCTTCACTGACTTAATGTCTGCTCATGGTTGGAGGAGTATTACCCATAGAGTCCAGTAGAAGAGTGGAGTCTGTATGTTTGTGTGAGAACTTATACGTAGCTTATTTTAACCCAAACCGTTATGTGTTATGTGTGCTGTTATGTTTGAATTCATGGTGGTTAGGCAAACTCTGATACGTGTGTGTCTGTGTGTACAGCCGTGAACTGAAGCTAACCTCACCAAGATATTTATTACTTTATCTTTTATTAATGCCACATTTTTCAGTGACCTGTGGAGTATAGTAAATGCCTTTGTCATCCACACCATACCTTAAACAGACCCTTCTCAATGATTCATGATTCATGTAAGATTCTTGCAGTTAGAAAAAGGGATGAGAAGGGAAGTGATTTTATATGCAGTATGAGTCTGGTTAAAAAGTGATGTGTAAAAAAAAAAAAAAAAAAAAAAAAAACAATGCTGCTTGTTATCACTGTGTTTTCCCCTTCCAGGACAAAGGGAAAAGGTTGTAGAAAAACACTGAGCACCATAGAGAGTAAAATGGAATCAAAGCCACTATAAATAAGGGTGATAATGACATCAAGAGGAATGCTCTCACTCACACCCCTCCTCTGTTTAAGTTGGCTCAGCCATTCAAATCAAATTGAGAGGGTTTCACATTTCTAACTTCTGCTCTTTGATTGTGACCTTTAGAGTTTGTTTGTGTGTGTGTGTGTGTGTGTGTGTGTGTGTGTGTGTGTGTGTGTGTGTGTGTGTACTTTGAATGTGACTATTTGCATATTTGCCTTTCTATTTTTCTGCATAGGAGTTAGCTGTCCTTGTGGCTGGGTACCATATACAGTTTATCAAATCTGATTCTGATTGACGTCAAAAATGTTGCACTCCTTTACCAGTAAAGACTTAAAGACTTCTCTCTTTGCCTTCTTATACTGTCATTACATTTCACTGTATCACGCATTGAATGTTGGCTTCACGTCCCATTTGCTGTGGGTCCACGTTCCACTTCGATAAGTGATCTACGACAGCATGTTCAATAATCAAAATTTGGAACAGGCTCCAATTCAAAACCAGTTCTCGTTACCCAATTCAGCTTTTCCACTCCCATTTATCTCCTCAGAGATAAGAGGGTAGTGGGAGGGGAGATGGCGAAAGATGGCCCGAGATAGGGCATAAGTGGGTTCTACTTTGTTGAAGTTGTTGTGCAGTGACCTCACTACTTTCACTATTTCAGACCTGGTCTGCTATTTTCTGCTTTTTTTCTCTCTCTTTCTTTTCACCTTCTCTCCCTATGTCTGCCCATTGCCTTATCTCCCCAGCAACCTTTTTGACTTCAGACTGACTGCACAAAATGTGTTTTCAAGCAGTGGCGATGGCAGCCTGAGACTGACAGCCAGGATTGTGGCTTTTAATCTCCTGCTGCTTTGCATTTTAAACCAAGAGCAGAGGGGCAAGTGACAGAAAAAAAATGCTTTATGTCTGTAAGTCTGTGTGTGTGTGTGTGTGTGTGTGTGTGTGTGTGTGTGTGTGTGTGTGTGTGTCAGACAGAAGAGAGAATGACAGAGAGCTATCCTTGACCTCTAAGACCAGACATAGAGCACTTACTAATCTCCTTCACCAGTTGCCAAGGGAACATAGACAATCCAAATAAAATCTGAACAAATGACACTTCCCTCTGTGGTTATTTACTCTCAGCGGTTGCCATACAAATATAAGCAAACATACACTCACACGCACACAAGCACAACTGTACAAACACATGAACCAGCACATGCACACATGACAAATCTGTCTATGCTCTGCTTGGTTTATGACAATGTCTTCTTTTGTTGCAGGACACAAAACCACAGGCCAAATAACACAATGCTCAGATACATTCAGTGGTTGATCACAGTTGCTCCAAAAGAGCCTGACAGTCTACCAATCTGTCCCACAGTGGCAGTCTTCTCTGGCTCTCGGGGCACTCTGCTGTGAACCAAGCTGCCCCAGATGTAGATCCTTGTGCAGTTTGCCATGATGGCATTGCAGGTGGTTTCTTTCCTGCAGTCAGATTCACAGACAAGCTTTTGAAGTGATTCATGTAGAAATCCTGTTTATTTGGAGAGCTCTTAACAGTAAGAGCAAGTGTGGAGCATGGGCGAACTCGCCATTGGGAAGCTTGTGAATTTTCCCAGTGGGCTGGTATTGCTAAGGCAGGCCTTTTTTCATTTATTTATTTTTATGATGATGTTTATTGAGTTTCAACAAATTTAAATGTACTAAAATTTACTTAGTACTTCAATGGACTACAACCCCGTCATGGGCCAGACTGGCTCTTGTAGCCACAGAAAACAAAGTGTGTCAGAGTGGGCCAATCCGTCCCAATTCTGCTTATCCTAGATTTGTTGAAATCTGACACACACAGAGTCAGACACAAGTCTAAACAAACCAACCCACCGCTATCCATCTGCAGCCGTTCTGTATTTCAATTACTGGAAGTTGGCAACACTAGACACACATTTAGCAAGACAAAAAGTCAGTGTCGAATTTCTGAATTTCTGATTTTCTGATTATTTATGTATTCATTCATTCATTCATTCATTTATTTTTCAGATGCCTGCATAAAGAGCATTTCCATCTCAAAGTCCTGGGATGAATTTCAGTCCCACTCCGTCCCTGGTGTCGAGTTAGAAAGACCCATAATATAATAACATTGCTGCCACTGACCACTGTGACTGAGTGACTTGAATCAATTGGGTTTTTTTTTGTTTTTTATATATATATATATATATATAACAAAAAACAATTGTATATATATATATATATATATATATATATATATATATATATATATATATATATATATATATATATATATATATATATATATATATTCAGGAACGTGCAGCTCAATGTTTTTCTCTCCCTAAACTCAGCTGTTGAGGTTGACTACGTGACAGCTCTTTACATAGCAATGGCTTGCTATTGATTCCCAATTGCTGTGAGGCCACACTCAGTAGCTAACTCAGTGACTGTGAGAGTGCAGAGCTGGTGGACCACTCACTGAGTAGCAGTTCAAGTGTGCTGGTTTTTGACCTCATGCCGTCCATGTGTTGAGATTGGGAATCAAAAGTCATACCTACAGAACATTTCTAGAGTGGCTTTAAGCTGCTGTCCTCATTCATGTGACATGCATCCATAAATGTATAAATTGAAGGCCAGATGTTGCTTGTTTAATTTATTGGTAATGGCGAGATGATGGAATAATGTAAATATTTTAAAAACTAATTTAAAAAATATGAGTCGTAAAATGAAGATAACAGCAGCGCTGTTTATATGCAAAAGTTTGTGCCACAGAAACTTTTCATCCAGGGCCAAGAATAGTATGTGCATGGCGCAGTGAGTTGCACGCCCCTTGTGAAAAGGCAAATTGACATGAAAGTACAGTGGTTTGGACAAGTGTGCAGCTTTGGCCAGCCTGAGAGACTCAGAACACACACATACACACAGAGGCATGTGTTTGAGTATGCATGTGTGTCTACATGTTTGTCTGAATGACATCAATCCCTGTGGGTGTACACCTGTCTGTTTACTAACTCCTGCTCTGTTAAAAAGTGTCTTAGACAGAATCATAAAACACCCACGCGAAAGCGTATCTTGACTATTAAATATGAAACCAAGGCTTGGACTGTAGAGAGAGACACACACAGCAGGCCTCCGCTCATCATGGCAGCCTTGTCTATCTTTTCAGTATTTCTTATTATTTGGTCTGTGGGTCACGGACCCTGCAGATTTCACGGGTCTCTGCTCCTTATCAAGATCGATTCCATTCAACTTCATAGGCGCAAGGCCTCTTATTACATAATTGAATTTGGGCTGATAATGAGAGCTGAGTAGAGATCCAGCACCTGTGATCTGTTGAGACAAAAGGCCGGCCCACCTGCTGCAGCTGCTAACACGAGACATACCAGAGTAGAGAGGTACTCTTGCATGAACTTCAGGCCTGAAAGCCAATTCTGGAACACCCCGAGAAGAAATTTTGTCCCCATGAGCACAGCTTACCCACATCGCTGAAAACACACTAGCTAAAGTGTTGACAATTTAACTCTGAAGCTCCTCATGTTTACAGGTAGCCTATAGAGATTTTTCTCAGGCTACGATTTTGCCATTACTCATAACTCTATTTTCCTATTTTACTAAAGTAATGAAGTGAAAATGCTACCCACTGTGTTTCCCCCTTCTGGGAAACATATTTGAGTTGGCATCTTCAAAAGACACTAGCTGTGTGCAAGTGCATGTGCATGTGTGCATGAGGGGTAAATGAATTGAAAGAATTATGATATTGCGAACAGGGCTTGCTCCTGGGGCTGTCCTCAGAAGTAGAAAGAATATTCTATGTGAGATTTTAAATGCTTAATGTTTACAAGTAAAGCGTCATCAACAGGGGTTCAGAATGGAGCTTTCATTATGCCGGTTGATGTGCTGTCTTCTTTTGAAAAGTAACTTATCAAAGCGAGGGGACTTTATACATATGTTTTGTCTCCACCATGCTCTGGCCTCAGAAGACTCAGCTGTCATGCTGCTAATACAAATGAGGTGTCCTCTTATAATGTGCAGGAGAACTTAATGATTCCCACTTATGAACTAACCTGGCTCAGACAACTTAAAGCTCCTGGGTAGAACTGGAGAAAATGTGATTAAAAAAGTCATTTTTATAAAACTGTCATATGTCAGACAATAGTGCATGATATAGATAATCTAAAAAAAATAAATAATAATAATAATAATAATAATAATAATAATGTGCCTCTGTGTCCTCTGGTGCTTCTAATGGCATCAAAAGATTTCACAGACAGGAGGAAAACAACCAATCAGAGCTGATCTTGAACCCGCCATCTCTGAGCAGCTGTCAATCCCTCACAAACTCTGATCAAATGGTCAAACTAGTTAGCGCTGATCAAATATGAATCAATACTTTGTTACTCTAATGACTATTTTTTAAAAGAAACATCTTGTAACATATTGTTTAGCTGTAAAATGAGAAAGTTTGTGACCAGCAGCCATTTTGAGATCAGTTGAGGAAATACCAAGCACGGCCACCAGCCAGAGCAAACTTCCTAAGTTTTCAACTCAACAGTACACTACAAAAAGTTTCTGATAACATCTGAAGTGAGAAATATGAACTGTGATTGGCCAAAGTCTCCCGTCACGGGCTAGATTTTTTAAAGCTTGAAAACAGAACCATAAGGAGGTGTACAAGTCTAGTTTTGTCTCAGAACACTTGAATCACAATATGCTGAAAGGTTATGAAATCTTGCCCAGTGATGCCAAAAACATTGTGCCTACTACAGGTTTAAATGACTGAAAAAACTAGCAGATTTTCTCTATTGTCTATTGTGTAACTTTAACCATAAATCAAAGTGAACTTTAACTATTACAATGCAGATGAATGTTTAGATTTTAAATAAATGCCGATATTGTTGTATGTATCATGAAGCAGTCTTTACAGTTGACGGAAAGTAACGTTTTTCTCCACACTACTCAATGACTCAACCACAGGATAGTAGTGAAATCACCCCAGATATTCAAGTGGAACTTGATCTTAAACCTTAAAGGTGATGAAACCATCCATATGCAGCGTGAGACAAGTTACTGGCTAGTTGAACACCTCACAAGAAATCCTTTGAAATAATTTTGTTCATCTGATTTCTCATTCTGTCGTTTGCTGCTCGCACTCTCTCTTAATAGCCCTTGAATCATTTCATCTTTTTCATTTCTCACTTTGACCCCTCTAGAGTATTTACTGAACCTTGACTGAGCACCTCTTGTTTGACATTTTGGTGCTTTCACTGCAGTCGGCCTGGCTTTCTTCTCTACTTGAAGTGGGTCAGGATGTTGCTTTGGGCTCGTGTGCTTTCAAGATGAGTGTAACACATCGCAGGTGAGGAAAAGTTCATCCTGCCAATGACTCCTGTGTGGGAAGAAGAATATTTTACACATGAAAATGTGTTTCTCGCTTGTGCTCACTCCTCGTCTGTCTCCGCATCTATTCTCATATGAGCCATTCTCTATGCATGAGAATAGAGACATCAATCCATGTATATGAGACACCTTGAGGATATGAGCATTGACTCTAATCCATGTACTGTATGTGGAAAGAATGTTTGCATAATCAAGGACAAAAGCACACATGCATGTATTTAGTGTTAAGTGGAGAAGAATATATTGTCGATACGCAGCAGAATGAGTGATTCGTTGTTATCGGGAAAAGAGAACTAGAGAGAAGAGGCTGAACTTAGTCTTCAGATAAGCCAACTTCGCACTGTAAATAATTTTTACATTGTTTGTCACTGTTTTTTTATGGTTTGCAATTTACCTCAAGGAGCCACTTGGATGCTTAAAAATTACAAAAATTAATCAGTAGTCATGGACATCTGGAAAAATGTATGAACAACTGTTGTTTTGGAAATAGTGAAGAACCAGAGGACTGTTGCTATAATACATTTTGCAAGAGGGGGAGTTATTTTTACCAAACAAAAAAACAATCATAAGTGCTGTTTTCAGAAGTCGACATTACCAAACTTACAGCCAAACAAATGGCTACCTTATGATATCTGGGGTCTTCTCTTTCTGATTTTTTATTTGATTTTTCTTTTTCCAGAGTGAGCGGTCTGGCTGCACAAAATAACTGTGACCATGGCTCAAATCCTCAGACAGCATTTTTGCTCAGCCTTCCTTTGCTTTGCATAAAGCCAATTAAATCAAACTTAACGGCTTTAACACAGCCATTAAACAACGTTTCTCAATATTAATGTGATACTTCATTAATTCCAACCAGGAAATTGTCTTGTCACGTTCCTCCCTGCACAGGAAGGTCACAGAGGAGGGTCAGAGCAGAGCAGTGCACATAAAGATGGCAGGAATTTAGTGTCTTGCTCAAGGACTCTTCAGAAATGCAGCTACATTTCTGCATTGACCCCATCTTCTAGCTGAGTTTTCTATTTTTTTTATTTTATTTTATTTTTTTTATTAAAACAGGAAGTGTAATCATTTCAGCTGTATTTTTGAGTAAATAGACCAGTAATAGATGACAAGGTGGTAATAAAAGCAGTCAGCCAGGATCCAGGATGAAATTTTTGCAACTATACATCTTTATATCTACCATTTAACGATAGACCATAGACTGTATATAACAAGTGGACGTAGTCAGCATGGCATCATCCATTAGTTTTTGGACTGCCAACCTGAAGCCTCAAGTTCGGCATTTTGGCCATCGCTATCTTGGCTTTTGGCTGTTCCCACGAGAGGGTAGAGCTACAGGAAGTACAACTGAATGCTGAATAAGATATTTTTAGGGGACCGAAAGTGTTATAATTAACTTTCATGAACTGAAAACACACTGTGAGAGGGTTAAAGTTGTAATATGAAAACACAAACAACTCTACGTCACGCCTTAGTAAGTATACCCTGCTTTACATTCTATTTGACTCTAAATGGGACCATAATTTACTAAATGAACACCATACTGTATTGAAGGAGAGTTGAAACTAGAGATTGAGACCATAGACTCATGTTTACAATTTTTACTGTGGTAATAAATTGAGTGAGAAGTAGCCTCATTTTCTCAAAAAACTCAAAACTCAAAAACTCAAAAACTTCTGTGCAATCAGACTTCCTTTTGCAACCAGACGAGTCGCCCCCTGCTGGCTAGAATGCAAGCTTAAGGTGCATCTGCATTGGTTTCACTTCTCAGACCCTGGAGTTGCCCACTGAGATAGACTATATTATGATATAATTATATAGTGGAATGCCAATCACTTAGAATTATTATATACTGTATTCGTCACAGGCTGCATGGTGGTGCAGTGGTTAGCGCTGTTGCCTCACAGCAAGAGGGTCGCAGGTTCGATTCCGGCTTGGGGCTCTTCTGTGTGGAGTTTGCATGTTCTCCCCGTGTAAGCGTGGGTTCTCTCCGGCTTCCTCCCACCATCCAAAGACATGCTGTTTAGGTTAATTGATGACTCTAAATTGCCCGTAGGTGTGGATGTGAGCGTGAATGGTTGTCTGTCTCTATGTGCCCTGCGATGGACTGGCGACCTGTCCAGGGTGAACCCCGCCTTCACCCAATGCCAGCTGGGATCGGCTCCAGCCTCCCCGCAACCCCTAACGGGATAAGCGGTTGACGATGGATGGATGGATGTATTCCTCACTTATGGTCCAGGAAAAAAAAGCCAGAAGACCCTGGGCTGTTTGTCTCTGACATGATTAGCTTTGATTGCTCCTGTATTTATTTGTGTATGAATGTGTGTATTTATTTATGCTCTCATGCATGTTTGGCTGTGTGCAACAATAGCATGTAAAGCAAGGACAGAGAAATTAGAGCCGGTTGGATAGAAAACGGAGGATGACTTGAGAACAAATCCATCGTCAGAGAGATACAAAAGTGAAGAAAAGTCTAAAGAGGGAGTGCGTGTCTCAGTAATATCTACGACCTTGTAAGGAAGCCAAGACATGGTGTTTGGTATGGAAAAAGTAAGGATACATAATGCAAACTCTACATTTTCAATGCTACAACATTGTGGAAATGTGTGTGTGCTTGTACAAATGTGTGTGCGAGAGTGTCTCCGAGCAGAAGCTCTCCACGTCCTGGCGTATATGAGGCATTGGAAATCACAGCTTAAGTATGTATGGTTCCTCCTGTGGGAGCCCCTGTTTAATTTTGCATGCCTGCAGAGAGTGTCATAACACATTCACATCACACAGCTCAACAAGCTCACAGGGTCAGGCGAGAGAAGAGAGCTGCTTCTGTGTGTCTGCCTGCGTGGATTCATACAGTTGCTCCATACAATGTATGCTCATAATGGATTCCTGCTTTTATTCATGTACAAACACTTGTGCATCTTCCTGGATGTCGTTCTAACATCATTTGTATTGTAGCGCAAGGCTGAACAAACCACTTAACCTTAATTAACAGCTCATCTATACATAGTGTCTATGATCATAGAGCAACCAAATGAGACCCAACACATTTAAAGGTCCAATCCATCGTCTAAAGGCCAACCAAAGGCCAAACACACCAACAGGAGACAAAACATGGAACAGACAAGGCTTTTCTTTTTTTTTTTTTTTCACTTTCGATTTTACAGACCCATTGATATGAGAACTTATGTGAAGGTGAAGGTTTATCGATTTATGGCAAAACTGCTAAAAGTTTGTGTATATTGTAGTATGTGAGTAATTATTGGAGCAAATTAGATCTTTAGTTCGACCTTTGATGGAAGAAGAAAGTAACAGGATTTCAATGTCTCTTCACAATTAAAGGAACAGTATATTCAACAATAATATTCAGAACTAGTTTTTTATCAGTGTATAACCACCTGAAACTAAGAATGTTGTTGTTTTAGAAGTCCATAATTACATAGGGAGTGGGTCCTCTTCACAGTGTCCACCATGTTGCTCCACCATGTTTCCATAGTGGCCCAGAACGACCAAACCAAACACTGGCTACAGAGATAGCCTTTCACGTTTTTATGTTACCTGAAAGCCATCGTAGTTCTCCGACACGTTTGTGAAACTGCGGTAACGTGAGTCGCAGAGTGCAAAACCGTGGTGCCGCCAGCTGCCGTCTGACTTCCGTTGCTCCTAAAGTAGTGTTTGTATTGTATTGTATAGACGGCCTCTGAGTGAGGTTAGCAGCCACAGTCTTGGAGAGGAAGGAGTGAGCAGAGGGGTATTTAGTTGGTTGCAATATGCAACCACACCACTGGATACCACCAAATCCTACTCACTGTCACTTATAGGCATAATAGTAATAATTTATATAACTTTAATTACATGGACAGTCCTGTTTTTGGCCCTGAGGGAATAACACATATATTATAGTGATCTACTATACATTGTGGTTTTAACAAGTTTTTACATTTCTCAGTTTTCAAGTTAGAATATGAGTCAAAAGTAAATACTTTCATAGGGATTCAAGTATGTTTTGTCCATGTCAGTCAATCATCTTTTTAGTAGGACTGTCAACTGATTAAAGTATTTAATTGCAATTAATTGCATGACTGTCCATGATTTATCACGATTAATCTCAAATTGACCACATTTTTTTTTTATTCTGTTCAAAATGTACCTTAAACAGAGATTAGTCAAGTATTTAGTACTCATATCAAAATGGAATAAAGGACCTTGCTTTATGCAAATGTATGTATATGTTTATCATTGGTGACCAATTAACAACACAAAACATTGACACACAAATCCTCACACGTACTGCATTTTGCATAAAAAATATGTTCAAATCATAAAACTGCAGCCCAACAGGCAACAAGTTTTCAGTGTGCTGACTTGATTGTGACTTGCCCCAAACTGCATGTGATGATCATAAAGTTGGCATGTCTGTAAAGGGGAGACTCGAGGGTACCGATTTTCATTCATATATCTTGAGGTCAGAAGTCAAGGAACCCCTCTAAAAATGGCCACGGCAGTTTTTCTTCGTCAAAATTCAGCGTATGATTGGAGAATTATTTAACCTCCTTCTCGACAAGCAAGGATGAAATGGTGGGTATCAATGGATTCCTCAGGTTTTCTCATTTCAGATGATGCCACCTTTTACTCTACCTTTAAAACTGACCACGCTACCACCGCCAAAAGATTGATTGTGTTAATGCATTGGTGGCATTAAGAATTTGCATTAACACGTTATTATCGCATTAGCTTTGACAGCCCTAATTTTTAGCTTAGCGATAACTATTGTATACATCACAAACCATCTCCACCTAAATCTACTTGCTTGATTTGAATCATCTATATATTTTGAAGGAACCACTCTCTGCCCCTGCATGCTGCACTTTAATTTTAACTGCCTTTGTAGTGTATTTTAAATGTGAAGTAGTCTTAACAACCAGATGACAATGAATAGATTCAACCCAAGGCACGCAGATCATGACTGTGTCCACACCACTGTATCTCAAGCTGTTCAGCAAAGATAAGATTGTCTTTTCTTGTACATCTTCACACACATATATACTCACAAAGCATACACACTCCACGACAAAACACAAACCAGTAAAATGCATACTGTAAGCACTTAGCACCATCACTTAAACACTCCCACACAGGCTCTGTTTAATTCATTAGCTGTTCCCTGTGACATGACCATCTCTGCGCAAACACACACACACACACACACACAAGCACACATGTATAGCCTAACATGCATGTACACACATACACGCACAAGACAGAATGAGGCCAGTCGACTCGAAAGGACTGCCAGGAGATGATGAACATGTTTTGTTCGCCACTCCTCCCATTTTGCTCTTCCTATTTCTGACAGCCCTTTGCTCTTAGTGCCATCCAGAAACATTGATAATATACAAAAACAATGAACTATTATTTTCTCTTCCTTCCTGTCTTCCCCTGTTTGCCCCTCTGATTGTCTCGTGTTAGGAGTGGCGCGTGTTTGTGTCACATTTTGTCGTGCCGCAGGGCTGTTCTCTAGCTGGCTGTAAAAAAAAAAAAAAAAAAAAAAAAAAAAAGCCCACAGGGGCTTCTAGCAGGTCTTGTTCTGATTCTCTGTGTTTTCCAGCTCCATTGCCTCCCGCTATTCCCTACTCCCACACAATGACAGGGTCGAGACCTGTGTTCGCTCTGGCCTGAGAGCCGCAGCAACACGCACGTATGCCGGAGCACGCTCGGACACGCACAGATGAGTGCACGCGTTCACGGACAGCACACACTCACTTGTAAACACTTTTTCACTCTGGAGTTTTACCCCGAAGGAAAGAACTCATTTACTCTTGCGGAGGGTTCAGAGGTGTCACAGTGTTTATTTGTCTGTGTACGGCTCTGTGTGTGTGTGTGTGTGTGTGGGTGACAGAACACAAATAGTTGCACAAAGAGTAAACAAGGTGATGTGATTATTGACCTTGACATGTCACAGGTTGTTTGAGAAAGGGCAGTTCGACTCTAGGCACTCAATATTTTATTACCATCCCTCTCATCTCTTTCTTTGTCTTTATTTTCATCATCTCACTCTTTATTTCCTCCATTCTTCCTCCTTTCTTTCTTATTCTGCAGTCTGGTGTGACTAGAGTTTCAAAATACATTTCTATGTGTCAGTCAGCATAAGGAAAAACTGATTTGTTTGAGCATGGCTCTGGGCCCAAACACATACTGTTTACACAGGGCAGAACCAAGAATAAATGAAACAGAATTAAATAAACAGACTTTGTGGACCTCTTGGTTCCAGTTAGGGAAATACAGACAGGCTGAGGTGAGCATTCACCAGTAACACTCAGAGTGAGGGCAATCGGTCAGTGAGAGGCAGCCAATAGCAATGAGCATTACATTTAGGGGTTTAGTTAAGGTTGTATTGATTTCCTGTGTTGTAGAAGATGGCTGTAAAATGGCAAAATTCATTCTGAAGTATGGCACGCAGACACAGACAAAAGGACTCTTATCTCTGTGATAACATCTCGACCCTGAGATCTTGAATGCTTAATTCCAAGTGATTTTCATTTTGACACAAGGTCAATAGCCCCATCCTGTCACCTATAAGGCCATTTGGATTAGCGGCTAAAATTGATTATCCCCATCAAATCTTTTTCTTCATCCGCAAATCCCTCCCTCAAACTAAATATGTTCAGAATGAGGTGCTTGAGACATGTGATGAATGTCATCTGCCCCTCCCATTTCCCGGAGGACCACTGACCCTGAGACAGGGGATGGAGTGTTATTATTTTAATCGCGGCCATCATGTTGTATGAGGTTAGAGGCGACGTCACGGAAGACAAGGAGGCTCTTAGATGAAGAGTTTGTGCAGAGGAAGGGATTAAACGTGACACCAGCTGTGGCTGTGGCAGACATACGCCAATGTTGTGATTTTCTCTGGAGACGGACCCATTATAAGGAAGTTACATTTACACACCATTCATAAACTTGCAGATAAAAATGACATACTCAGACACTCACATGAATAGAATATGACCCCATTACTGTGATGTTTTGGGAAGGGGTGTCAATAAATTTCACACAAGTGCAGAGAGATGAAGAGAGAACTCATATTTTTATTTTTTGTGCCTGAACTGTAAATGAATGAAAATTAACAAAGGCATTTCAAATCCAATCAAACCAAATAAGGACGTGCCACACTTCAAGAGATTGTGGTTATTATTTTACAGTCTTATCTCAAACAAACACACATATAGCGACACAGACATCTGCACGCAAACACAACGTGTCTTCAAAGCGTTCCCCGCCATTTCACAGGTCAGAGTGGATTATTCAGAATCACTTTGTCTCTCTCTCTGTCATGGTATGAGATGCCAACAAATTTGCACACAAGTGTTGAGGTTTGTGCTTCAAACACACGCACAGCCAGGCACAACCAAAAAAAATAAAAATAAAAAAAAACGGTTTATGAATCTCATAGGCACAAAGGCGCGTTATTAAATTAGATGGGGAAACATGCGCCCAGTGCCTCCAAAACAAGAGCCTTTCTCGTTTCACCTAATCCCAACAAAAGGATGCTTACTCCTTTGTTCTACACTCCCTCTCGTCTCTGTTCGGACAAGGAACGAGGGATCCAGGGAAGGGAGGAGTGCTTGCCAAGTCCAGGCGGAGAGGAGAAATCTCTGCCTTTCTTTGTTTGTTTGGTTTTCCGTGGAGTTAATCTCAGCACTGCTGATTAGCGGGTGGTACAGTAACTCGGTCTTCTCCGAGAAGAAGGGAAGGATAGGGGAAAAAAAGGGGTAGAGGATAAAAACAAACAACTACTTCCATCTCCAGCCATCTCAGGAGAGACAGGCCTTCGCCACACACACCAACACACTCTTGCGTGCAAACACATACATTCAGTGCCAGAGAGAATAGATAAAAGAAAGAAAATTAACAAGAAGATGAACAAACAAAATCTGCCACCTTGGGGCTGTCCATCACCTCAAACAACAAAGGATTAATATTTCTAATCTGTTTACATGTTTAATCACCTTGATTAAGGCTTAGTCAGCAAAAACAACAGTTGAGGTGGAACACTGTCCCGAAAAAAAGCGACCCTGTCTCCTACAAAATTACATTTGGAGGGAAACATATTTTCTCCTGGATTATGTTTGCAGTTTTAAATATGTGATTAACATTGTATATTGGAACAAAACATAACAAAAACACCACAAAACTACTTGATTATGTTTAGGCAACAAAACAACTTGATAGGTTGAGCAAAAGTCATCATGGTTTGGCTTGAAATAAGTATGCTTGTGAAGTTATTTAAGTCATGGATATAAAACAAATCAATGTTGACTTTTGGTTTCACACAGGACCCAAACAGTGCTCTTCTGGGTGAAAGTCTTGTGTTGACAGCTCCCTAGAAGTGAAGTCAAATTATATCAATTGCCCCCTGGTGGCTGGCTGCAGTGTAGGTCATAAACCTCACCTCCTTCATGTTTGCAGATGATACATGAGCCAAAATAAAAGTCAAACAATAGGTCAAATACATTTTTCCCAAAGAAGTTTTTTTGTCATTTTAGGTTGTTTTTATCATGCTGATGTGCGATGAAGTGTTCATTTTTCTGTTAAGTTTGGTTTTAATTAGTTGTTTGATGCTATAAAAAGGGGGTGAGACATCATGACTGATAACTGAGAGTGTCTCTCACTAGAAAACTGCTTCACTTCTGTACAGCAGAAGGAAGTGAAGACGGTTTACATTAGAAAAGTGTATGTGATATGTCAAACAAGCAGACCAGGCTGGAAAATGGACAGCTGCAAACTTTGTAATGTACCACTGGTCTGTGAGAAAAGGGAAAAAAAAACACTTTAGTTGGATGGATGAGGTTATAATTCACCGTAATTAGCACAATGTTGACACTTAACAAAATAACAAAAAACAGCATAAGTATGAGCAGGACCAGCGGTAGAGGGGAAAGAAGAGATGAATTGGGGATTTTGAAGAACTGACGTGGGCTGGTAATAAACATTGTTAAGGACGTAAGGGAAAACAAACTTTTTTTTTATTCAGAATTGGAGAAAAATCCCCCCCAGTCCTTATCAATATTCATAAATCAGACTCAGAAATGAAGAATTTAACTGGGACGTGGTGGTGCCTGCATGTCCTGGCTGTGACCTTGTCATACAAAGTAATTAATCAACCAACGATTTGGATGACTATCCTGCCTAATTGTTCTAAGCATTGGTAGATGGACAAAGCAAGAATGAATAATACCCATGAGGAGCTTGGCCACTGATTTGGGGTCAGTGATGATTACTGATATTCATTAACCTCAGCCTTGTGATGGCAATGCATCATATTGTGCCTTATTGTTTGCTTACTTACAAAATGAGAGCTCAAAACGTTTTCAACAACACAAAATGATACCCATATTTGATTTGAATCCAAACCTGACAAAATCTGCCTTGATGTGATCATAAACATATAAATGCTGCAAAGTTGAAAGTGGGATATGCTCATTAGTAAACCTTAGCGTTACTGGTAGGCAAACTGTGTAACCTTTGGCTGGCCAATGTGCTAAGCTCAGATAAGCTAAGTTAACTAGCTTCAAGATTATGTTACGAGTGGTATCAGTCTTCTCATCTAACTCTCGGGAAGAAAGCAAATGAGCAAACTGTTGAACTACACTTTTAATGAATCCAATAACTCCACAAACACGCATGTTTTTTTGCATGACCAATGAAGTTTGGAGTTTTGCAGCTCTGCTCATTGTCTCATTTTTCTTTTGAGACCTGTGTTGATTACAAGACCTCTTTCATAGCTGACAAATGCTGCTAATTGTCATTCAACTAAAACTGACCCATGCCCTTTTGTGTATGTAACTGTGATTAACTCACTTTTCATTGAAGTATTTATACTACATTTTGTCTTTCCCCTTTGTATCGCCACCTAACACATGTTCTTGCCAACCTGCAGCCTCAAACAAGAGAAGATAAAGTCACTCAAGTGGGGAAGTACCCTCATTCTCTGTTACCTATTTCCTTGTGAAGAGCACCCTGTGTGTGTGCTTGTAGCCAATCACAGTACACACCAGAGTCCGCCGTTTCATGGTTCTCTTTACTAACTGATAGGATCAAACCTCTCGGGGAGCAGACATAGCGTTTTCTGATTGGATACTGGTTCTAGAGGGTTCTGCACAGGAGGAAGCCACTTTGGCCTGAGTCTCACACATCCTATGCCTGGTGTGAGTGGAATCTGGAGGATCAAGAGTGTTAAGAGAGTGCACACTTGTCCCTTCTTTGTCTGTCGAGCAGACATCTGGCCTGGGAGCTGACGTCATAGTGGTAAAATAAAAGCCTCTGAAGCTAAAAACCCGCAGAGTATTTCTCCACAGTGCAGCTCCAGGGCAAGTACAGCTTTAATGAAATATCCCTCCCAGGACTGCTTTGTGCATTTCCTTTCTATTAAAGTACAGTGATACAAGTATATATTTATTTACTGTGTATTTTATTTAAGCAAACATCAGGCAACATGAACAGCCTTCAAATCATTGTAGATTTTCAAAGTGGTGTCTGTTTGTGGAACAGGGGTGATGCCAGTTTTGAGTGGAATATGAATATGCCAGAAGAACAATACTGGGCTCCATAACTGTCAGCAGTCCCATATGCCAGCAAGAATTAGTATAATTATGGCAGTGAAATAACAGTGGCATACCAATAGCCCATTTTAGAAACCAGCACAGCTGTCATTTTGGGATTCCTCATGCTCTCCTAATATTTTAGCCATGGTAGAAAGAAACGTTAGAAGCATCTGTCAGGATAATGCAATGCAAAACAACAGCACAAACAAGAGCCTCTGACATGACCACAGAGGTACTGTGCAGTAAATCAACACCATCATTTTAACAACAAACATTGCAGGCTTTATGAAGGTAGGACTTAGTTTAAAAGATGCTGTGTGGTTGTGAAGATGCTCCTTTTTGTAGTTCAGTAGGGGTCAAAATGGAGGCATCTTTGGGAATGCTGTTTAAAGAGAATACAGCTGTAAACAGCTGTGGGTGGGCCTAGGTGGCCCCCAATCAGAAGTTTTTTTTTTTTTTTTTTTTTTTGCTGGATCATCCAATGAGATGGCTGTAGCTTAGTGGGTAGAGTAGCTGTCCACAGTTGGAGGTTTAATCCCTGGTTCCTGCTGTCTACATGTTGAAGTGTCCTTGACCGTGACAGTGAACCCCCAGTTGCTCCCTGGGTGCTTTACAGCAGCTCACTGCTCCTTATGATGGGTTAAATGCAGAGGTCAGTTCATGTATGTACCTGTATGTGATGAATCTAACAATGTTTAAGCTTTTGCTTCTTGTTTAGGCTACCTATAGATCACATGTTATTGAGTACATTTCATAAATACCAGATTGCAAGCAGCCCCTCCTCAGTGTTGCCAGATTGGGCTAGTTTCTGCCCATTTGGGCTACTTTAGATTAAGTTGGGCTGTGAAAAATAGCATTGTGCTGGATGAAATTTGGACTGCTTTTGTCATCACTCATATTATTGACTAATTTAATCTGAGAATTATTTGATTGACATGAGTTATATTCAGTCATTACTAGGGATAACAGAGGACCTACTTACTTTGACTCCATTGTCTACATTGACATGAGAATTTGTGTACTTGTGGGTTGCAATAGCCTAGTTATTTAACATTTTGTCTTTGATTATTGGATGCAGATATGAAGCTTCTGTCATGGTTCTGGACTTTTGTGTAAGTTAATATTTATTTATTTATTTATTTATTTATTTATTTCGTGTTAGTGTATTATTGGTTCTGTATTGTTATTTTGAGTTTCTGTTATATTTATTCGAGTGTTATTGTTTGTTTTTGTCACCACCCTCTGGCGCTGTGTCTTGTTTCACTCAGTGTCCTGGTCCTGGTGTCTTGTCTTTGGTTGTTTCCTGTTTTATTTTGAAAGTCTTGTATCTCAGTGTCATTTCTAGTTTTAAGATAAGATAAGATAAGATATTCCTTTATTAGTCCCACAGTGGGGAAATTTACCCATTACAGCAGCAAGTGGATAGTGCAATAGAAGATAAGCATAGATTTAAAAACAATATTCATACAAATAAAAAAGTAATAATTTAGTATATACATAATAGAAAAAGAAAGGAAAAATAAGAAAAATAAAAATAAAGCCAGAAGTATTTACTTCCTGCCCCTGTGTGTTTTCCCTCCTTTTTGCTGATTGACAGCCCTGACCTAGTTTCCCTGAATGTTTGCCCCGCCCCTGATTGTCTCTACCTGGTTGTCTTCTGTGTGTGTATTTAAGCCACCCCTTTCTCTCTGCTCTTGTTGGTTCATTTGCTCCGTTGTTTGGCCACCATGACTCTCCTGTGCTCCGTTGCTTTTCCTCGGTTCCCCGTTAGACACCCCTCTTCTCCGTGTAGCTTCGTGTTTCCTTTTGTTTCTGGTAGGTTTCTTTATCCTGTTTAGACGTCGTTCTTCCCACGCCTTACCCTGTATGTTTCCTCGCACTCCTTGCTGTCCTGTGTCTCACTTTTCTGTTTGTTCTATTGTGTATCCTCACTGTCTCTCGGTGTACCCTGTGTTTTAGTGTTAATTCGAGTTTCTGTGTATTTAGTTTTCTCCTAGTTACTTTGTGTTATTTTTTACTTTTTCAAGTTACAGTTTTGTATTACTTTAAGATACTTTTTACCAGCCAGAGATTAAAGGCTCGCTTTTTGTTGATTCAACCCCCTTTCTGTTTTCTGCGTTTGGGTTCCCCCTCTTCCCTGAGTCACCAGTTTACTGTAACAGATTCATATTCTTATGGTGTGTTTGCTATTGCTTATGTAATGCCCTCATTTTAAAAGAATGTCAACATGCAAAGCACAATGCTGCATCTTTAGCCACACGCTGTATTCCAGCCATGTGTATTGATCCATCCAGCTTTTGTTGAAACAGGGTATTTTTGAAGAACTGGCCCTCTTGGGCCCTCCCTCATCTGCAGGAATGTTAGCATCCTCTGTAGCAACTTTGGGCATGTCCCCTTCTCATGTCCATCCTCAGGATTTACTTGGTCCTGGACAGTGACCACAAATAGTGTGTCTGCTCCTTTACAGTCACTATCGTTTCTAGGTTCCACATATGGACATTTAAGGAGCAAAAAATTATCAATTTTGATCTTCACTTCGCTATTGCTGATTTGCTCAAATTTTGCGGTCTGGTTACCAGTTAGCTGACAAAAGGTCAGATGTTCAAAGGGCGCTGCACCCATTGGCCAAAGCAGATCACTTCTTTGGTTTTATGTCGTTAGTCAAAATTAAACTTTTTTAAAAAATGTATGCATTTACTAACTGTTCAAATTATAAATAAGACTTAACAAAAAAAAATATATATATATAAAATGTATATAAACCAGAGAAATTTCTTGGGGGTGCTGAAGGGGTGCTATGGTTATCCCAGGGGTAGCCCCTCCCTGGTGTCGCCCACGAACAGAGGCCTGAGGAGAAGACAAGTTCAGGAGTCATTCTGAGCCAAGACTCCTGCGCCAATTTATTCTCAACAAGAGCCACAGTATAATAACACGTAATGTTATGTGGCCCCTCGTCACCACATCCATGCAGGCTTGCTGGTGAAAGACTCTTTTCAACTTTCACCCGGATACAAACTGGCTTCACGGCATCATACAGACTGAACTCTTTGCCCCTGTTCTCCTGTGAAAGAGACTGTGAGGAAGTCATTTCAACACCAAGCCCCGTCGTCTGCTGCTGCAATCAGCAAAGGTAAGCCCATTTACTATTTTTTGACTAGTGGTTTATGTCAATATAATTGTTTATTGGGTATTTTGTTCTTATGCTGATGTTGCGCTTAGCTGTGTCTGAATATGTGGCTGCCGGGCCAGGCTATGTTAAAGTGTATTTCTTAACGTTGAAGCAGGTGTTCTATCCATAAGCTTGATTTAAAGTGGAGGGTCTGTCAGCTGTGTGTGAGAATATGTGGCCGCCGTGGCACGCTATGCCATGCTGTTAATGTCAGCTGTGTCTGTTTGAATGTGTCAGGCTGTTTCTGTGAACAATAATAAAGTTGTGGCAATTAATATAACATGTTGCCTCATTTACACAAAATAAGTGGCTACATACAGTATGATGAGATAGCCTGTATGTCATGTGCTTATGATATTACCTCTGATGATGATGTGATTAGGCTGTGGTGCATTCAGGCAGGTATAGTTGTAATGGCCTATTTTGGTTAACGTATGCGTTTCAGAACCGATTAGGTCGATGTTTGGTGTTGGATTTTCTGTTCTTGCTGATTTTCTCTGTGCACACCCACACTGTGAGTGCAGTTTACGCCACCTGTCTTTGTTGTGTGTGTTTTCTAGTAATCAAGGACACATTTATCATGGGGAGCTTAGCTGCTCTGTCAGGGGAACACACTCGGTCACCTGACTCTTCGTTTGATCCCTTCTGTCATGGGGAACAGATCAAATGGTCAACTGTTATCCTTTCCTTAATGCTGCTCCCTCGGGAAGAGCACACACACTCACAATCGGATGCATTTTCAGAAGCGAACACAATTTTGTACTGGTTCAGACACAAACTATTCACACACACACACACACACACACACACACACACAGAGAGAGAGAGAGAGAGAGAGCAGAGTGTGAAGGCCTGCAGTCAGTTACACTTCAAAGGCCCAATGCTTGATTGGGCCACCTGAGGTTTGGGGGTAAAGACAGGACGAGGCTGCTCCACAGAGGGGAAGATCTGCTCACTCTTCTGTCTCACTCATTATCGTCACCATGTTAGGCAGAGTTTGAGGCAATAACAAAAATAATACATGCATTTTAAAAAGTTATTCGTGTAAACATTATTGTTATTTATCTGCAAATTTCAGTACATGATCCAAGGCAACTTTTCAATTACACAGACATATTTTTCTTGTAGTATCTGAAAGGAAAAAAAAAAAAAAAAAAAAAAACGGATTTCAAAATGCTTTTCTGTGTCTTTTATCCTATGCATAAAAGGAAACGACACTCCAGAATCTCTCACAGCCATTTTTGGTCTTATTGACCTGGCAGATCTTGAGGTGAAAATTTGGTCAAAGAAATGTGAGTGAGCTCAACATTACTTGAATCATTTTGATGTTGGACCTCATTAAGACTGTGATTAATCTGTCACGGTCTCCTGGCCCATCACTGTCATCGGGACTTTGTGTCAGCTTCTCCAAATGTCAGCCAAGTTTAACGGAAGATAACATTTGTGGTTGTGTGTGTGCACATGCATGCATGTTTGCGGGAGTGTGTTTGTTTCTGCTGCTGAGTTTAGGTGATGTTTGCATTGTAGCTTTTGCATTTGCATTGTGGCTTTTGCATTGTGGCTAGTGCATTTGAGTTGTGGCTTCTGCATTTGTTTTGTGACTTTTGCATTTTCGTTGTGGCTTTTTTATTTGTGTTGTGGCTAGTGCATTTGCATTATGGTTAGAATATTTGCATTGTGGCTTTTGCATTTGTGTTGTGGCTAGTGCATTTGCATTGTGTTTTTGCTTTTGTGTTGTGGCTTTTGAGATTTATTTTATATTCACGCTGTGGCTTTTATTTGTGTCGTTGCTTTTGCATTCGTGTTGACAATATGTAACAATCTGTCCCCAACAACCCTCTTACCTCGCATATTATGTTCATACTGATTTCCATTCAGTGGCAGTTTTCAGTGAAGAAGAAAACAATCAAAGACATTGGTAGTAAATATTTTGAGGTACATTCAATATTGATGTTCTGTCAGAAACACTGCAGAAAAAAATGGAATCGTGGCAACAAAATGGTCTCTCTAAAACATACCTTTTCAATACAAAATACTTACGAAGGTAATTTCAGGGAGAAAAATGTGTCTCCACTGCTACAGTAACTTTGAACACTTGGTGACTGGTGGTTTGGAACAAGCCAGGAAAGTTTCTCCATTTTGGAGACGGGATGAAGTTCTAATATAAAGTTGGTGTGGAAAAGGGCCAGTGCTGCGTTACACTGATGACGTAGTTCTGTCCGCAAGGAAAAGTGATGAATTCAAGTCTCCTGAGGATGAGGATGCATTTTGTTGACCAGAGAACACACAGGAGGAAGGATTAGGGTACAGTACTCTGTTTTTGTTTCAATGTTTACTTGTAGCAAAAAAGAACAGATTAAAAGACGCATATTTTAAAAATAATAACATCATGAATGACAGAATGAGACAAAACTGAAAAAATGCAATCCCCTGTCCCACCCACTGGATCCCAAGGCTGTTCCAGAGTGATGCTTGTTGTTGTATGTGGTGTTGCCTTAGATGGAGCTTCAGTGGTGCCATATATGCAACGTCACAGACTTTTATCCCTAAAACCAATGATTGGCAGAAAAAGAAAGCAGATGCTTCAGTTGCTGTGCCAATATTTGTTGGCTTACTTTAATCCAATAATATAGTTTGCTAAAGTTTGCTACCTCACTGGTATAAAATGGCTTTACTTTATTTGTATAATTTAATGATGGAGTAATTGATCAACTAAATAGTTCATGTTGGGCCTGCTGGTATGATTTCCCCACACTATACTAATTGACGGTTTTATAACAGCGCTTAAAAGTTGGTGATATAATTTACAGACAAGATGAAATTTCCTTGTCCAAGACGCATAAATTTAGCTGATTGGGTGAGTGGCCAGTTCTTTGCAACAATGAACTCCAAAGGCATCAGGAGCAGAATTAAGTTGTAAATAAAAGAGACAGAGCCACCAGGAAGATTAAACTTGTATTTTAAGTGTCTCTGATAGAAAACATCAGCAAGGTGAGGAATGAGGCCGGTAGTTCTGATAACATAAAGAAAAGATTATGAATGGGCTGGGATTTGGGGGAAATTAGGGTTCAAACAGAGAACAGATGCAAGATGATCAAAACAAACTTTGAGCTTGCTTTCTCTGTAGTTTCCCTAAGAATGTTACCAGTACTCATGCTGATGCTGTTAATGGATAATACTGCCATTTTTTAATATTTTCATTATACTCCAAACCAACCATGAATCTAAGCTACACAAAGGTATTTCTGCAGCCACACCCGGTAAAACATTTGTACCATTAAACTCCATGATTGCTCAGCAAACTAAAAACTCAGAACCAAATGAAATTAAGAAAAAAGCTTTTGTTTATTTTTTGAATAGCTGCACACTTGCCAAGCTGATCACAATTAGGGAATACACTAAAATAAACTTTCAGAAGAAATTCATACATGAGAGCTATGTACTCAACATTATAAATCAGTGATATAAATTAAACATGGAAAAACAGCATCTAACTATGCTGTATCTAGCTGACATGATTTCCTGTATAATCAGTGGATGTTTTGCATTTTCTCCTTTTTCTTTTTTTGACTTGTCCTTGGAACAATAGCATCCTATGTACCATAAGATGCAGTTAACAGTGGCTCCCTTTAACAGAATGTTCTGATTTTCAAAAAAATCTGATTAAACTTGTAAGAAATCAATTGTCAAAACCTGTGGAAAACAAAAACAATTACCTCTACAGTAAAGATAGTGTGGCTGCACTTTAGAGGAGAATTTTAATGGTCTCTGCATGAATTTCTTGATTTCAAGAAGAACGTTTTATACTGACTAAGTCAAATGAGCTGCGGTGTGGTTTTATTGCAGTGCTGTATTGACTGTTATGGGTCACAGGTCACTACATGGCTCACCAGATGATGATGATCCCTGCAGCTGTACTGGGGATTAAATATAGATTAAAGCACTTTGTCTTTTTAATGGAACACTTTCATTTACCTGCCCCATCTGTTTACTCCTCCTCCCTGAAAACAAGAAATAGCTGTATTCTGCTGTGTATGTCTGTGTGTAAGTGAAGTGTTTAGGGTCTTCAGGGACACATTTCACTAAAGACCAGTTTACTGGGGATGGAAAAAGAGGCAAAGGTTAGGGTAGGTGTCCAGGAAATTAATGTGAGTCTTTGTAATGCGCCCAGAACTGACTCAAGTAAATGTGTGCACGTCGTACAGTAATGCTCAATTCCTTGAAGAAAACATGGAGCACAACCACACTGCTGCATTAAGGGAGCAAATGACTGAATGGCAAATTACAGAAAATTACAGGGGAATGTTCAAAAATCAATTTGTGTTTGAGTCCAACTGGGAAGAAACGTATACAGAAGCAACACAATATAAACAATAGCTGAGATGTAATAGGAAGCTGCTGGAGAAAACATGTTTTAGACAGACAACATAATTAGAGCTGCGAGACTATAATGGCTGGTGGAGTTTTCTTCAGCAAACATCGTGCACAAGAAGAGCTCCAAGTGTACACATTCTGAGCCACCACACAAAAACAGTCAGTGCTTTGACTGTTTTTTTGTGTGGTGGATTATTTATTGAGTAGGTGACTGATTCATTTATGTAGTTCCACATAAACAGGTACAGGTTCGACGTATAGCTGAATGTCTTTTATCTGATAATCATTGCAGAGCATCATTTAAGTGTGGATTTTGTTTGTGTGTACCATATACACTCTCCTTTCAACTTTTATGATTGAGTATCCACTTTCCCAACACTGCTGCTGATCTTCTTCCCCTTTATCTAAATTATACAATTTTCTATATACTGTGTCCCCTCCAGGGAGAGGTTTGTGCTCTGAGATGTATGACCTATATGACCTATGGAATCATTATAGTCATAGGTCAGCCAATGCATGTTCGTTTCTGTGGTGTTATTTGTTGATGTTATTAAAGCTGGACTGTGTGACATATAAATGAACAGCCGATCACCACCAAGGCAAGCGCTCTGTATTTCGCAGTACACTGGAGTTGTGGTGTCTGTGGCAACTTTGCCACGCTGTTGCATGGAGATGCAGATGAACCATTAGGCGATTTGTTAGTTTTTAACAGAGGTGATGGACCCTGTTCATTTTGTTCACCTGTGATCAGCAAACTGCTCAATGAAAGTCTCTTTTAGTTCTATATTTTTTTCATACCACCACCCACCCACCCCCAAGCCTGCAAGGCACAACCTGAAACTTATAGAAGAGTAGGAGTTGCAATTACAAATCCATCTGCTACTTCAGCACCATGGACAGCTCCATGGATTCATTGACACTTGGTTGGGCGACTGATATTTCAGAGCCATGGTCTGGGCCATAGATTCTAACTCGCAGAGGCCTCAGTCAGATAAAGGATCAATGAGTCAGGTAGACTAGACTAAGATATTCAACTGAGCAACCCCTCTGCCCCTGCACTGTCTGCTACTAGGGGATAGAGGAGGGGATGCATTTTGGTCAACTAGGAGTATGGTGGGAGCTATGATGGAAAATCCTAAGAAGCATCCAAGAAAAGTTTCTGGAATAGATGCTCCAGATAAAAAGAAGAAGAAGAAGAAACTTGCCCTTCAGAGGAAGTATTGAAGATAAAAATGGAAAGCGACTGACGGCAGCACTCCTGGGGTGGGGAAGATGTGGTGAGCTCACCTGAAGGCATACATTGAAGGTATTTGTGTTATTACTCTCACTGCCAGAGGGGGAGACAAAAGTTTTGCACTCCAGTTTTACTAATGTACCTGTACTGCAGTGTGTGCATTTAAGTCTCTGTACAACTGTATGCAAATTTGTGTGTGTGTGTGTGTGTGTGTGTGTGTGTGTGTGTGTGTGTGTGTGTGTGTGTGTGTGTGTGTGTGTGTGTGTGTGTGTGTGTGTGTTTCTGCCTCCCTGCCTACTTGGACTGTGAAGTTTTTAATAGGTCCAATATCTCCCTGCATGTTAATTGGCTAATTATGAAAAATGGCGAGACTATAATTCACCCAAAGCCACGCTGTCACAGTTTGGCTAAGTTATATTCACACATAAATACCCCAGTTCTATTTTCTAGTTTAAAAGTTAAGTTGAAAAAAAAAAAATGACTCCGACTATAGCAAACAATTTAAATTCAGCCCAAACTAGACCCCAAACTATTTGAGCTTCGTATTTTTGTTTCATTTTATAGTAGTTGCCTTCTCTTCTTTTCTTTCTCTCTCTTACAATCAGTCTGTTCAATTTACACTGCGACAGTCTGCAGGGTTGAAGCAGCCAAGCTGTCACAATGAATTTGTGTGGCCTAAACAAGATTAACTACTGCTATTTGTATCCCCATATCTCTGAAAGGGTAATCAACGCAGGTGGTTTGGCTTGCTAATTTTCGCCATGGTAACCACTTACAAAAGCCCACCAAAGCAAATAGCTTGGTTTCAGCAGTGTTTGTACTGTATGTGGGTCTTGTGCACATATGTGTGTTTCTCCTGTGCTGGGCACAGATTACAAAATATTCAGGATGATTTACCACCACAAGAGATTCAAAGGAGAATCGTCAGTCAGACTTATTGCTCGGCACAAAATATCTGGTAATACAAGCACTTTAGAAAAACTATTTTCACTTCCTAAACTCCAGACATGATATGGTCGTAGCCTTGGTTGATATTTGCAAGAACATGGACCAAATGTCACTGCATTATTTCTGGACCCGGTCTGGACAAACAAGACAGCTAGAAGAAGGAAAGGAGAAAACTTTTGAAAAGCATCTTTGAAGCTAGTGTCATGGAAAAGCTCAATGAAAAGCAGCCTTGAACATGTCTTCAACTGAACAGAGAAAAAACTTTGTGTGCATGTGTGAGATAAGATAGATAGAGATTATCATAATGCCATGTAGTTAGGTATTTTCTGATCTTGTACTTTGTGCAAGCAAAGCCAAGGTACATGACTGAGGAAATTCAGAGAGCCCTTACCACTAAAAAGTGCTAGAAATATTACAAGGTCTTTGAAACACCACTTGGGTTTGAGGACTGCCTTGATACCATACTGATGCTTTCTGATGTTAGCGCAAAACCTCCCATGTTTTACGAGAATAAGTGCATGTTAAAGGTGATCAATGTCCACCATTTTTCTCCAGTCTCATGGGAAGTGGCATCGTCTATTTTTTAATAGAAAAAGACACAGTTGTTTATTTCACAGTATCTTGAAGAGTATGGGCAGTTACTTTCAAAGAAATTAAATGTCTAAATTGTAAAGTATGAGCTTATTGTGAAATCATTAACTCGAGCTTAAACATCCTGCATTTTTATGTGTAAATTCCTTACGGTATACTCATTTGTGAGAATGGTTACCTATCAAACTTAATCATTATTTAGACTGGGATGAATAGGATAGAGTGGAGGGCTCTTGGTACGACCTGCAGTAAACTGTAACTGGTGTCACAGGAGAGAAGGATGACTCTGAGCATGAGTCCCATTGTTGTTTTGCCATGTAAAATCCAGAGATGGAGGTAACATACTTTTACGTGTACTTTTTGTTTTTTTGGAGTATTTAAAATTGTTATTTTACTTTACCTTTAGTACTATTTATCACAATCACAAGTATTACGCTATGCTTTTACATTTCAAGTCACATACCTTACAGAGTAAAAACAAGTCATATTAAAAAAGTCCTGATAAACTGTGTGAGAAATGAACAGATGAAAGAAGATAAGTCAGCAGCAGCAGCAGCGAGAAGAGTTGGGCTGCGACGTGTAGCACCTTGCGCTGTTCCCTCCTCACGCTAAGCCTATCCTGTCATCCTATCTTTATCCATAGCAAGTACTCTACCTTGTGCTGCCATTTTTACTTCTGTGGATATCTGGTATCATAGCAATCATAAAAATCAATCATAAAAAGTAATAATATACCTAATAATAGACTAGCAATAAAGTTAATTTCTGTTGCACTAAAATGCAGGATAAATTAAGTAATTTGCCAAAAAAAATTGAATAAATATTGCATATCATTCTGTTTAGCCATTATCATTAATATCAAAGGGGAAATTTCTTCACTGCTACATCCCTACTGTGAGGTGGATAATGTTTTCTTTTGCTTAAACATATTTTTTTTTTTTACACAGGTACTTTTACTTTTAGTTGACTAAAATGTATTTAAAGTACCAGTATGTTTACTTGAGGACAATATTCTAATAAACTTTCTGCATCGGCTGAAAACTCATGGGAACTGTTTAGTTGATCAACGTGCCACCCACACTGTTCACTCAAAGCCTATCTGAGAATATGAGAGTGATTTTCTGTGATGTGGCACGAGTGCAAAATTTCCTGGAAGGCTGTACACAGTTCTCTCTCAGCCTCTTGATTGGTCAAGATAAATGCAGCCATTCCAATATCATTTCCAGGAAAAAAAAAATTATATATATAGGTTGCTGGTGGGTGTATTAGACTGCTCAATTTGCTGAAAGTGAGTACTTTTTACCAAGGATCATTGAAAACTCAACTGTGATAATGTGTGGAGACTGAAAATTTGAGAGGTGGTAGGTATATGGTAAAACGCACACTGCGCGGCAGGGCACTCACTTCACAAAGCCACAGTTTATCGTTGCTCAGGTAGCATCTGAGGAGTTTGTGGATTTCATACAAGTGAATACTAATTAAAGATAACTGCCAGCTTTGAGAGTAATCTTTCAGTCTTCCATACCTCGACTGTGCTGAAGTAATGACATAGCAGATGTCAGTGGTGTTTCAGGAGGATTATTGCTTTCTGTTTGTCATTGCTCTGCAGGTGAACTCTACAGCTGGTTTGTAACTCTCTGAACAGGTAATCTACCACCTGATCCTTTCTGCACACACTCCACCATGAATGTCTGTGTACACACATGCATTCACACTCTTCAACACATGTCGTCCCGAAACACAGACAATAAAAGCAAACAAAATATTCATCTATGCGCACAAATCGACAGTGAGGACCATTACTGCGCCCACCGACACCACAGGGAAGATACTCAGAAAATAACCCACTAACAGTGAGAGGAAATGCACGAGATGGTATGAAAGGGGGGAATGCCAGATATACAGACAAGATATTACACTTTGTTGAAGGGAATATGGCCTGGTTTCAGCCCCAACTTCCCATATTTTTTTTTCTATAAAGTCTCCATAATTTTCCTCCATTTTTAATTTCCGGCTCCTTCCATAACCTCGTCTGCTTTCTGCCCCCCTCTTTTCCTGCATCTGCACATATGTTTTATGATTTCCATCTTACTCTCCTCATCTTCTCCAAATCTGTCCTCATTTAACTGTTCCCCCTGGTCTCTTTCCTCATAATTGTCCTTTTCTGCATATACTCTGCTCTCGTCTTGTGAGAGAGGCGAGACAAGGGAAGTTTCTAGCATAGCTGAGACAAGCCTACACACATAAACACATTTCCATCAGCGGGCCTACATTCATCCAGTATATAAGGGCACATATACACGTCATTGGCTAAAACGCAACATTTATTTCTAAACTGTGGTAAGCAATATTCCTACAAGAAAATGCTAATGGTACTGGCATGTTATGGGCAACATTAGACTTAGACACTGTATCCACTAGATTAAGAAGCTGCTTTAATATCGCTGCACAAGTCAAAGTAAAGAAAAAAGCCTCCTTCACTGAGTAATTCACTGCAGCTAACACATGAACAGTTCAGACGGTTCGGATGTTGGAGCAGCACTGTGGAGAAGATCAGGATAATTAATGGGTGTTTATTCTAATTTACATGGTCTTAAAAGGATTCGATATTGTGTCCCTAATTAGTTAAGGTGTAACATTTAAGTGACACAAAGTAATAGAAACACAAAATTAAGTTTGCAGCAAAGCAATGAGCAAAAGAAAGACGTTTGTGTTGAATGTAGACTATTCAGTTCGAACACAGAATTTTAAGAAAGAAAAAAAAAAAAATTTTTTTATTATTCCCAAAGGGGGGAAAATTTGTTTTACACTCTGTTGTTCACACAGTACAGTTCACACACATGTCAATGGAGAGATGTCAGAGTGATGGGGCTGCTCCTGACAAGCGCCCAGAGCATTTGTGTTTTTGGTGCCTTGCTCAGGGGCACCTCGGGAGGGGCCAAAGGGGAAAATGGCACCCCTCCAATTAGTTGGTCTTGGTCCATGGGGGATTTGAACCCGGGTCCTCCACATCCTAACCCAAGTCCTTACGGACTGAGCTACCGTGATGCCAAACCACATGTTTTGTGGAAAACGAATTTTGGACACCATGTTGTGATAGACATTTTAACCAGTAATAGTAAATAGCCAATAGTCTAAACAACATAAAAGCCATTAGACACCGGTGGCATAATTTCATGCTATTAATTCACGCATCGATATATTTTTTTCAAACTGCACATGTTGTTGTTTTGTTGTTTTTGTCATACTTTCACACAAAACACAAACATTATGTGGCAAATCAAGGGCATCAAACAGTCACATTGTGCGGAACCGGTTGAGTTGTGCCTATTTATATGAAACTTGGAGGCTCCAGACAGCAAAGGCAGCACAGGCCAGATCCACTCCTTCCATTATTACCTTTCACAATAAAAGCCCTAGACATATAACATTCACAGGAAAGTATTTTTCCTGTATTTGCCCTGCCCCCGGTGTGTAAAGGACATATTACATAAGCGTACACCACACCTTGGACTGACAGTATATACACTATACATCAGGTTAGTAGAAGTAACTATTTGGCATCAAGAACAAGCTGACTCAGCAAAGTTCAGTGAACACTATGGTTCATAACTTCTGAAAGAAAAAAGGCATCATCAAGATCCATCCCCCTCTTTTCCCTCATCTCTCTTATCTTCCCAGCTTTTTTTGTTTTCAGAAAGGCAATGCAGCGTTGCCTCTTTTGGACAGTCCCCTTCCTGGTACATCTGTGAACACATATCACCCTTACTGGATAATTTATACAAAAGTCTCAGCATAAAACACTTTAAAAAATATATCTGTTGTTACTTAATAGGCCACATTCTGTTGCAGCTAAAGTTGAGGCTACACTAATATTATTAGTATTATATTATTTGTAGAATCATATTCCAGTGATGGCTGTGTAGGATTGTTTACAACTTGTGTGATCCAAACATTTCCCATAACTCTAAAAAAATGAAAGTTCAAAAGACAAAATGTATTGAATAAAGTTAGATGTAAAATTCACAACATATTATCTGACAAAATAGTCTTCTTCAGTCATATTTGTTGGCATTTAGCCTTTCAAAGAAATATACTGCAGTCACAAATCCCTGTATTAATGTGATGGTGTAGCAGCAATCTAACAGCACCATAAATTACATTTATTTAACCATAATAATTACAATGTATTTTGGTTCTAACACAATTATTAAGTGATTACATTGAAGAAATATATACATAATTTGTATCTGCATTTGGTTGGATTCATTTAATTCACTGAATCATCTTATTCAAATTAAAGATTTAGTTCAAGGATTTGTTAAAAATATCTAATATAAAATCTAATAAAATTTTCTTATACAGCTATGCAGGACTTCAAGGGAAATAGGTTGGGTACCACTGCCTGGCAGCAGCTGCTTGTCTTTAGCTTCTCCCAAACCAGGATACAAGACCGCTGTTACCAGCTGATGTGAAGTCTGTTCTAGCATAGTCCCATCACTTTATTCTGATCATGGAATTAGGAAATGTACAATTAGTCCTTTCTGGTCCATTAAAGTTTACTTTGCTGCCATAGTGTTTTGATAACACACTTAAATGATAGTCAAAGATGGCATGACAAATTATGTTTTCCTTTTACAGCTGCCAAATCTGGGCTGAAGAAGGCCACTTTAAAGGAGTCAGTGAGCTGTCATCATAAGTCTTTAAGCATCATTTTTAGCGACGAGGAAAGAGAAGAAGTTTATTTGACTTGGCCATGCCGAAAGTCTCCGTATTTTTAGCTTTTTTTTTTTTTTTTTTTCTCCAACTGTGATTCTCCAATCTGCATCTCTTCCTCCATAGCTGGTTTTATTTTCATTCAGCGGGATGTTGGATATGTGACAGTGCAGAAAATAGAGCGAATCAAAAGCGGAGTAGAGAAAAAGAGATGGGAGCACACAGCATCGAAGGAAGAAAACAGACATCCTTCTCTCTGTCTTCCTCTTTGGGACTGTCACTCTGTTGAACCGCTCGCTATCGCAGCTTTGATAAGAGTGAGAGTTACAGAGGTAGACTGAGTGAGAGAGAAGAAAGAGGAGATGAGGCTTCCTTAAGCACTGCACTTTTTAAAGCTTGTTACGGAAATCAATCCATTGACATCCAGCATTTTTTTTTTTCTTCGTTTTGGAGACTGTCGACTGATTACCTGATGAGAGACAGAGAAGGAGGAAAGAGCGATCCAATTAAGGAGACTGAAGTGCCTCTAAAAACTCAACTCAGTGCCACAGCCGGTCGACTTTCAGAAGTCGAGTGACTTTCATGCCGGTGGCCTGTCGCTAATCAAATGTTCAAAGTAAAATAAGACTGCTGATTTTCTGTGTGATAAAAAATATCTTTTATAACAGGTGTGAGTTCAGCTAATTATACAGGAGCCAAAACACCTGTCCACTGCTAAAAGTGTTGCGTTGTCTCACTGTGCTATTGCTCTACAGAAAAGTACCGCAGATTTCAGTGTTGTCTCTCTTCTTTATGGCTTGGACACAAAGTATGATGACTCGATACCGTACCATTTCTACTCTGCCACCCAGGAAGAACAAAACAAACAATTACTTTTGTTTTTAGGTAGATTTTAGATATTTCTCCCCTTTATTTAACCAGGTAACAGACTGTTATGACGATAGATACAATACAAACAGTGTTAGTGTCAGTGAAACAGTAGTCAGAGCATATTTATCTTCTTTATTATCATGTGTTTGGTGACTTCTAATTACGAAAGGTCATCAAATGAATTCACTCCGATTTGATTGGACCTCTCAAAAATGGGTGTGGTTTAGCCAAAAGATATATGGAGCTGCAGTGGACTGTTGGTCTCCATCCACTCAGGAGAATGAGGGAGAAACAAATTAGGTCCGGCCACAGTCTTTTGGAAATGTTAAAATATTTTTGCAGACTGGTATTAAAACATACAGCAGCTACTGTATATGACCCACGAACGGTCTGGCTGTTCTATAACCTATGGAAAGTAACGCACTGTAATTGGTATATATCCCACAAAATAAATTTGTATGTAATCCACATAATTATGAACCGGGAAGTATAAATAGCAACAAACACTGCATTGGGAGGAGGTCATGGAGGATGACTGGGTCAAAAAATACCAGACTTTTGCCCAGGAGACCAGTGTTCATAGCCCATATTTGTTCTGTAACTTCTGCCATTTAAGTAGTTATTTAAGGTTTTTGAAACGTAACTTCTGTACTTAAGTTGTGCCACTTTCATGTTATTTTAACCCTTATTAGACTTATTAGAAAACACCAGACTTTTGCCCTGAAGACAGGTTTTTGTATCCCGTGTGGAACCTAAAATCAACATTGATTTATTTGTTATTTGTTTGTTATGTTATACTTTGGCCACTTATGTAGTTATTTTAACACCAAAGTTTTCATAACACATCTTATGAACCATTATTACCTTATTAGGATACTTTGGATGGGTTGACTCTTTAAGTTGCCTAAAATCACATCTGAGTGAATACATGTATATACTGTATATGCCCGAGTGCTGTTGTGATCTGCATCCTTTAAGATGCATGTACAGGCTGTTGAGATTTTTTCTTCTAGTAAATTAGTATTAGTATAGTATTAGTATTAGTAAAAACCTCATCCTTTTGAAATTGACATAGTAAAGTTTCAAGTCCTTGATATAGTTCCAGATGTAAGGGTCACCCTTTGCCATTTTGCTCTAACTTGGGGAACAGCACATCATTATAGCCATACTGGTTTTGGTTTCTGCACAAATACACACATGTAATTAGCTATGATGACTCCGGAGAATTCTTCAATCGGGGAATGAGATTAATTGAAAGGAGTGCCCTTATTACAACAGTAAAGTCCCCTCAAACCTCTGACCTTGACTAAATTCTTGCTCCCACTATCTATCTCTGTATTCTGGATGATTTGGCTCGTGATTCCCCACTCTGATTAAAGCTTGTCAGAACTGGCTACCACAAATGAACATGTACTCCTTCATTTACTCCTCCTTTCATCAGTTGCAGGGGGAGAGGAAGCCGAGGGCCTCGGGGAGGGTGGAGGGGGTGAGTGAAAGAGGCAAGTAAGAGCAGAGTGGGAGAGAGGGGCGGAAGAAGCAAACAGAGTAAAGCAGAGAGCTGCCCATGGCCTCAAGGGAAATGGTGGGAAGGGGCTGGGTTTGGAGGAGGTGTGAAAAGAAGATGCTGGCGTGAGGAACAGCAAAAGATGATAAGAGCCCCAGGGGCAAAGAGAATTGAGGCATAATAGAGCTTGGGGGCAGGGGGAGGGGGGTGAGGGACTTTTGTTTGAAGCAAACTTCATATCCACTTGATCAGCTTCTGAATTTTGATCAGAACTTGTTAGATGTCTGCAACTGCCCCCGTTGCCTTGCTCCCTGGTTGGCTCCACTCCCCTTTTCTCCTTGTCATTTCCTCTCCCGTGGTCCTTTGTTTCTCCTGTGACACAATGGGACTATGCTGAGAGACAGACAAAAGCGAAAGAATGGGACAGAGAGGGGTCAAAAAAGAAGAGGCTCACAATGAAAAAAATGTAATTTTACCTCTCTCTTAATGATTGAACATTAAAACCAAGGTGAATGGTGTCATTAACAAGTGAGTACACGAACTACAAGGCAAACTTTACTGTTCAAAAAGTAAAAATAACCCTCATTCTATATTTACAATTTATTAATGGCTTCTTAATAGCTCTTCTTGGAGCTCTCAGCTGTCTGAGTTTGCTCAGTTTTATGATTTGAGTTCCAAGGTTAAAACAATGAGTATCTACCTAATTGATTACTATACTTTCCATTTTCTCTTCAGCATTTGTTTGGAATGTTAATTAGTTATTATTCTATTCAAAATTAGTAAGGCAAAGTGAGCAGTCCACTCATCATACCTAGGGAGACGCACAGAGAGAGGTCCAGCAGGATTTAAGCCTGGGCCTCTGGGGTAACAACATCGTTATAATGATCCCTGGGTACAGACAGAGGTAGGAACCCAAATCACATGAGGTAAAGTTCAAATCCAAAGGATTATTCCAAAACAGGCAGGAGTCAAAAACAAGAGAGTAAGGCAATATAGCCAGGGAGGGAGTAGGTAGGAATCAGTCTAAAAAGTCCAACGGGTACGGTGACCGGGTCGGGATCAGGTAACCCATAACAACACTGAAAGGCGTAGCTTGTGCAAAAGACAATCTAGCAAAGAGTATGTGAAAGTTGGACAAACCTCACCAACCCCAACTTCAAAATCTAAGATGGCTGTTCCACACATCAACACTGAAAAAACAAGCTGTAGTAATATTATTTGTCAGCACTTCTGTTTTAATTGTGTCTCATTAAATCAGTGGTACACACAGTACTGTCCAACTTCTATCAGTGGACATGTTGCTAATGTGTTTATATGCTCAAAACACCAACGTAATGCCTTCCTATCAACTGGTATTGCTAACAATGACTAACCTCCATCCATTCATGTTCTTTTGCTTATCAGGGGCCAGGTCATGGGGGCAGTAGGCTTAGCAGGGAATTCCAGACATTCCTACCACCAGCAATGTTTTCCAGCTTTTCCTGGGAGACCCCAAGGCGTTCACATGCAAGACAAGATATATAATCTCTCCATGTTCTGGGTCTGCCCCGGGGCTTCTTACCAGTTTGCCTTGCCTGGAAAACCTCCACCTAGGAGGCATCCTTGTCAGATGCCTGAACCACCTTATTTGGCCCCCTCACAACAGCTGTACTCCTAGCTCCCTCTGGACGCCTGATCTTGAGCCCAGCCAACCTACAAAGGAAGCTCTTTTTGGCCGCTTGTATGCGCAATGTCATTCTTTCGGTCTCTACCTAAAGCTCATGACCACAGGTGAGGGTTGGAACGGTAAATCCAGAGCTTTGCCTTCCAGCTTAGCTTCTTCTTCACCGCAATAGTCCGGTACAGTGCCTGCATAACTACTGATGCCATATCAAACTGCTAATCTGGCCAGCGCAAACCCCATTCCGACTTCTTTTACTGGAAAGCAGTCAACTCTGCGTCAGGCGTGACATCTTTCCCAGCTCTGAATTCCAAGGTAAATGGAACACAGCATAAGAAGTGCCAGGGTAGTACGGGGAACAGGACGCAGATGAGTCAGTGGGCGGAGCAGCTGAGGTGGGAGAAAGGTGGAAACTGGAGGACAGCATTACTGAGCAGGCTGAGTGAATGAATACTGAGTGATCAGGGAGGAACTGTGACACATGTAGCTCCACAGAAGAGTGGCGCTCAACTCAGTGGGTTCCTTTGTGATAGACAGGATCAAAATAAGATGAATCACACAGAGGTAAAAGTACAGCGCTTCAAGTGATACGAGTCAGAAAATAAACCTCCAACAAACCTCAGGTGTCACCTGATAAGACATGTTGCCTCAAGACTGGAACTTATGGAAACTTTTAAAACACTGATTAACAGACTTCACAATATAATGAAAACAACAGTGATGTTTTTATCACAGCCTTCGAGACACAAGGACATCTTATGTCCAACTCTGACTCAGAGTCTCCAAGGACATCCTGGAGTCAAGAAGCAAGTGGTAAATAAAGCGGAGATAGTTATGCGATTAGTCTTCCATGCCAGAGAGAGTTTAACTTTGACTAAAGCCACTCTTCTTCCTTTCTCTTCTGGCTCCTTTGCTTCTGCGCTACGTCTTTTCTCCCCCATCTTTCCCAGCAACTTGGCTGTCCCCTGGCTGAACCACTTCTGTTTATTGTATAGAGAGAGAGAGAGAGAGAGAGAGAGAGAGAGAGAGAGACTGTGTGTGCGTACATGCTAAGCCATCAATCGATTCTCAGAGTGCAGCTGAGGCTACTTTTAACTCAGCAGCCTTACAAATCAGTCAGTGCGCTGACTGGGAAATACCAGTAGCTACATTTTTTTTATTTATTTAGTTTCTTTGGAAGGAGAGGAAGACCATGTTGTGATGCCAAAAAAAGCAAGTGTGTGGTAGTCTACATATTTCCTATCTTTCCTCTGGCCTCACCTGATGTCATGTTTTGAAGAGCTGTAATTATTTAGTAATTATTTTGAATGCAATCTGAGCTTTGTGACTAATAACAGAACAGATGATGAAAAAAATCAGTGGCATCAGTCCAGTCAAGTCAGTCGAGCAGGTGGGAGTGGTATCGACATATACATTTAGTATATACTGTAGATACTGTACTGTACAGTATACAGTGTGTATATTTTAATAATATAATAGTTACACAATAATAACATGTTACTGCAAATTTGTTTTAACGCCACCAATTTCTTTAACACAATAATGCAACTGATCTTCCAGAGATTGTAGGGACTCAGTTTTAAAACTAGAGCAAAGATACTGGCGTCATTTGCATCGTAATCCGTATCAACTATGTCATACTAGCAAAAGTAGCTAAATTACAAACCAAACTTAGGCTAAATTTTGGCAAGGAAAAGCTGGAATGGCTATTTCAAAGCGGTCCCTTGACCTCAGACCTCAAGATATGTGAATGAAAATGGATTCTCTGGGTATCCACAAGTCTCCTCTAAGAAGAAGAAGAAGATAGGCCTTTATTAGTCCCACGAGGGGAAATTCAATTTTTTCACTCTGTTGTTAACTTATACACGGTACATGCAGACCTGAACACACACATGCACAAACATGCAACAATGGAGAGATGTCAGAGTGATGGGGCTGCTCCTGACAAGCGCCCCGAGCAGTTGGGGGTTTGGTGCCTTGCTCAGGGGCACCTCGGCAGTGCCCAAGAGTTAAACTGGCACCTCTCCAGCTACCAGTTCACACTCAGTTCTTGGTCCATGGTGGGACTTGAACCGGTGACCCTCCGGTTCCCAAGCCAACTCCCTACAGACTGAGCTACTGCCCCCTATGCCAACTTTATGATAATCACATGCAGTTTGAGGCAAGTCAGCACACTGACACACTGACAGCTGTTGTTGCCTGCAGTTTGTCATGTTATGATTTGAGCATTTTTTTTATGCTAAATGCAGAACCTGTGAGGGTTTCTGGACAATATTTGTCATTGTTTTGTGTTGTCACTTGATTTCCAATTGTAAATATATAAATATATTTGCATAAAGTAAGCATACTTGTCCACTTCATGTAGATTAGAGTATTAAATACTCGAGAAATCTCCCTTTAAGGTATATTTTGAACAGATAAAAAAATTATGATTAATTTGCGATTAATCACAATTAATCATGGACAATCATGCGAATAATCACAATTAAACAGAAAGAATAAACTAAGTGGGCATTCCTGCAAACTGGACTGGATTGAAATTCAAAAAATCCATGATTTTGTGTTGCACTTACATAAAGTTGGCCTGCAAGAGACATTTCATTAAAAAAAAAGTAGACAATGTAATGCATCAACGACCAAAATATTCTGACATTTGGTCCATCTCAAGCTCCAAAAAATGTTCAGCCTGATTAGGATGACATAATCAGGATTACTGTTTCGGCGTCTTAGCCCAGAGCCAAGCAAAACCCTATAAAACTATTTCCACTACTTCCATTGACAAATAAAAGATGAATATGGCATTTCCAGTATACAGTACATAAAGGCACTGCATCTCCAATTATGGCCTTTATTATAAGTATTACCTACAAGCATGTGTTGTCTGGAGATTATAATGATGCCAAATAGTTCACAATAAGGACTGCATGTTTTCCTTTAGATGTAATTAAACTTCAATTAAAATATTCACAACTTTGTTTTGCAGTGGCCCAGTGCACTCTGTTGTAAATACTGTAGCCGTGTCCACTTATCTATAAATAAGAGCCAGTTTTTAATAAGAACTTTCGTTCAAGTAAGCCATGATTTAATTATTATTTAGTTTAATTGGAAGTGCTAATAACTCCTGTGGACTTCATAATTAATGTTTATCTCAGGCGTGCTCAATCTCAGAAGAAATAACTCAATTTAAACAAACACTCTCAATTCAAACTTAATACTAGTGAGTTTATTTTAAATGGAAACAGGGGCAGCTGAGATCAATGTGTTAGTAATTGGGGTGAATGTATTTTCCCTACACCCACCTATTTCACGCAGTTGTGCTCTTTTTTTGTAGCTCTCCCCTCTTGTTGTTGACCAACTGTAAACAGTGCTGTGATCTGAGACATCTGACACATAAATATGAAACAGAGAAATTACAGAATGATATATGTAAACATGCTGGCTACTGTATTCGCATTTTAATGTGATCTAAATCAATGCTTCCTCACACTGCGGAGCAAGTGAAATTTTGATTTATTTTTATTACAGATTAAAGAGTTCACACACATGCTCTCTAACTAGTGTGTGTGCTAAAACCCTTGAGCGTGATGTAGAAATGCAAGGTAAAAATCTTGTCGATATGCATTTACGCGTTGTTCGATTCCATTGGATATAATTTACTACATTATTAGAAACATGAAATATTGATAAGACCATGGCTAGCCCAGGGGACTTCTAGAAGTTTAGTGACCCACTTTGTCATTATTTGAGACGAAATTACTTTTTCATTGCAGTCATGTATCTTCTTTCATAGATTCAATATATTTTAATATTTCGGTAAATGATGCTTTACTTTTTATAACCCCTCTGGAGTTGGCCAGTAAAAGCTGTCATGGTTTTCATTATTTTGCATCCAATTTCAGATCATGTGATGCACCTTAGTTGTATTTCTGTGTCACAAAAACAAGAGTCTGCCTACATGCCGACACATGCCACCAATGAAACATGTTTCCAGATCCTGAATAATTGCTATTCCACAAATGAATTTTGTATGTCACACTGGAGGTTTATTGACCTGCTGTTTCTGCCATTATTATTGTATTAGTGCCTTTGTCTGCACACACATAGACACGGCAATGTATGTAAGCTAGGGCTGCATGATTATGGCCAAAATGATAATTTCAATTATTTTGATCAATATTGAGATCACAGATATTTACCCAGATTATTCATTGATTTTAAATAAAACACAACATATTTTATTGAACTTTCATATTTAAATAAACAGAGCTTTGTTTTTATTTCCATGCTGTGCTACTTCCTTGCTAAAGTACAATTTAGGACAGCATGATGCAGGAAAAACTGACATAAAAATCTACTCTTTTGTGTTATATGTATTTCAATATGAAAAAATACAGAAGTGTCCACCCTAAATTTTGTAGGCTACATTTTAAAGTTTAAATGCATCAATCTGGTACACTTTGAGGGCAAAATTAAGAGGCTGAACTGCAGCTGCAACATTCAGGAAAGGTTTTCACAGGCAGCTGCTGTGGGATGGACACAGTGGAATGAACATCTTGATTGTTGGCTGTTAGTTTAGGAAGCTCTTGATTTGATAGGCAGCAGAGTTTCCTCTAAACGGAGCATGCATTTTAAACATCAATATCTCAGCCGATCATGTTCATTTAATTGTGGGGAGCCAATATCGTGATCGTGATTATTATTTGATTAATTGTGCAGCCCTAATGTGAGATTAAATGTTAAGAGAGAAAATTGACATTTGCTGTATTTACTGATTAAGCATGAAAAATACATAATCCATCCCTAAATAGAGCACACAGCACGTACAACTAATTCTAGGAATGAAAGGAATGTGTAGACAATGAATGACAGTGATTATATGCAGCATTAAGTGTTTGTTTTTTGTCATAATGTATAAGTGGTGCTTCCAACATGTTCTTTACAATGATAAGACAAAGCAGGATCTCCAGCCTAAGCTACATCAGCATCAATAACATCACATTTTATGAGTTGTTCAACTGGATCTTGTGTGCCTTAGTGTGGTGCCTGAAATTTCATGGTGCAGGTCCCCCAATCCATCATGCATAACCTTTGGCTTGTTTTAAAGTGTCTCTTCAGAACATAATTATAACAGCTAAGATGAATAGCTTGCCTAAACTGTTTTCCTGTTTGGAGCCACTCATCAAAGTTGTTGTAACTTGAACTCATATAGGATGAAAATTCCCAACTTTTAAATCAAATTGTTAAGAGGTTACAGTATTCATTTAAGATTTGGGCTTTACACAATTGATTAAAAATGAAAAGGTCCCTGGGGTTTTATTAGAGCAGCTGGAGCTAACCCACAAAGACCTCTTTGCTTTTTTTTTTTTTTGCTCTTGGGCCTCTGAATTACCTATAGCCAGTTCTAAGGTTAGCAGAATTATGTCAGCTTATTTAAAGTTCTGCCTGTCTACTTTATCGTCTAACTTAAACATATGATGCGATAAAAAGTACTTTTGCATTCAGCTTGGCTCTCTGTGGGTGTATCAAACACCTCCAGTGACAGTGATGGATTGTGTTTGTTTCAGGATCTCACTTCCAGATTTACAAAGATGGCATCTTTTGTGTTTGTTTACAACAATCTTCCTCTAAAAGGCTCATGAAGGTCCATCAGCATCCCAACGTCCTTAGAGCCAAGTGGAAAAATTAAACCAACCCATTTTTGTTTTTTTCTAGGTTCCAATATTTGTGCATTTATTATGAGTTAGAAAATTTCTCAAACTCTACCTTGGAAACCTAATTTGGCACGTAGATGGATATTGAATTTAATTGATAAATTGACCTTTTATGGTATTTCTAATAAAGGCACAGCACTGCACCTACTTGCATGTAGGCTACACTGAATTTGCATTTATTTTTATAATTATATAATGTCCCTTTGTAATTGCAATGCATAGAAGTCTGTTTTTATGTGATGATTTGTTTATTCATCTACAATCCCAAGCTCTGTTTTGACTTGCATAAGTTGATATTTGTCCTTTAAAAGTTTACCAACTTGACTATTGCCCCATTGCGTTCCCATTTGTCATTGTATATTACAAAAACATGAATAAAAACGTCATTTGACAATACCTTCCCAGGTAAAATAGAATGTCATGGCATTTATCCGTGGATACTGAGGGGATTAAGAACAATGGTCCAGTCTCGAGGAATCTCAAGTGGAATGAAAAAAGATCACATCTGCAGGAATACAGCATTGTGTGTTGTGAATAAAGCCTTTGAAAGGAAGCGCACAGGAATTCATCAGACTGTAAACGACCTGATAATGTATCTACCTGCATGCAAATGGTCCAGGAAATGGATGCACGCACGCACACATAAACACCCACAGAAGCACACATACACACTGCGCACACGCACATGCATAAGAAATGTTTCCTCTCAAATCATCTCTGGTTAAATGCCTTTTATACACACATACACGCTGCCAGATGGGTTTTTAGGTCATTGCTGTGCCTGAAGCAGAGCGGAGGGAATGATGTCATCCCAACCTGTTGGGTTGTTGTCTCCCGGCATTCCTCAAAAACCTGTTGACTGACCTTTACCGTAAATGTCCACTGAACAGTGAAGTTCACAGGCGGGATGACTCTGCCTGTTCATTTGAAAGAGAGCTGATGATCACTGCTAAAAGAAATCAAGACTCTCATACACCGTTTTTATCTATACCTACAAAAAGTAATGCACTGTAATTTGTATATATCACACAACATCAATTTGTATTCAATCCATGTAACTGTCACACAGGAAGTATTAAGATCATAGAGGAGGTCAGGCTGGATGGTGGGTCTATAAATATTGGCATTTCGCCCAGGAGGCCGCTGTTCACTTCTCTACCTAAACCTAACCAAGTAGGTTTGTGCCTAGTCCTAACCAAGTTGATCTTTTCCTAAATCTAATAAAGATGTTTTATTGCCTAAACCTACGGAAGTTGTTTCCTGTGAAGACAGAATTTTATTTTGAAAAGACTGTATGCATGTAAGGAGCGAAAATTCATTTGCAGGACAAATATAGGGAAACAAACAAAAAAGGATAAATTACTTTTGCGTAAGATATCATATGAACCATTAAAAGAGATCACATTGAATATGTTGACATGTTTTGCCAATGTTGTTCATTTGGAGTAAAACACATAATAAAAGACACATATCTAAATTCCTACATATTTTTTCTGCAATTATTGTATATGTTCATAAAATTTTATAAACTGACCAGAGTTGTAATTTTGAAAGTGAGCTCTAATTGTCTTCCTGAGAGCAGAGGTAAAGGTAAAGAGTTCAACTACACCATACACCATGAAGACAAACACCTGGAACTTCTAACATGGAAACTCACATTTTCTCAGTTACTCATACATCACTGAATTAAAACACTGCATTTTGTTCTTTACAACCATGTTTTCAATATGATTTGACTGGTAGCCCTGAAGAAGTAAAAGGTGCTTTTCTCACCGAGACTGTTTCTTTGTAGGGTTTCACTGTTGTGAACTGAGGAAGTGCACTGTCTATGATGGGAACTCAGTGGTTCAAACAAAGAAGGTTGAAAACTTTCAAATGCTAGAAAGTTTGACAAGGTTGGTTCAGACCTTTTCAAAAACCATTACAAATTCAATACTATAAGTTGTAGGCCATAAAAAGGTTAAATGAAACATTCTTGAAGGATGGGACCGTATTTTTCTTATAAATCAATCTTATAGCAATATCAGTACAGTACTTTGTACTAAAACAGTGACCTTGAAGGATAATTACTTGATTTGGACAACTGAGAGTCCTGAAGTCACATTTCAGTGTGGGCTGAACTAGAATGCGTGTTTCTAGGGAACTGCCCAGACTATATCATTCCCATCGCTTATATCAAGGTTGCTTTAAAGCTGCTTTTACACAACTGTGCAGCAACCTCCCTTCCAAGAGTGCCCCCCCAAAAATCAGAGCATTTTTAAAATCAGCTGCTGCTGCTTTGGTAGACGGCTGAGATGACTGGCAGGTGTATTGGTGAATATCATATCATCAAGGTTTTCTGTAACGATTTTCCTTCCTCTGAATTCCCTTCATTGTAATGATGGGAGGTGACAAGTTACTAGTTCAGTGAACAACACAGGTCTTTCAACCAGGAGACTAGTGTTTGAGACCAGTTAATGACATTTGTAATGTGTTTTTTAGTGACATGTTTTCTGTACTCATGTTACATATTGTTAGTTTACATGCTTCGTATATTTAAAGCCCAACCATGATGTTTTTCCAATGATGTTTTTGCCCCCTGCTGGTACTGCACGTTAACATACATGTGAGAGACACTGACATGCTATCCTCTGGACAGAGGACAGGCAGGTCTATTACATACTTTGGCATGATACAGGTTTGACTTGTCACTATAAGTATAATAGTCATTTTAAGCATGAATTGTATTTACAAAGAGTCGTACAAGCATTTCATTATAGATTTATTAATTAGTAATAATTATGTTAAAAGCAATAAATGTTGTGGATGTTTTTGTTATTGTAGCTATTTTTTGATAATCTTTGAATCAAAAACATTACCACCGGAGTCCAAGGCAGTGCAGCTCCAGCATTATCTTCGCTGAGCATATGAAACTCTCAAAGGACATTTACTGTTTTTCGTCCTGACTGACCTGACCTGTTAACATACTATCTCATGTTGGCATAGGAACAGAACTGAGCCTCTTTCTGTGAGACATTACAGACTTTTTTCATTGTTCAGTCTTTAATTGGGTTTGATAAATAGTAATTAGTGGGAATGCAGTAAGGTGTAATTACGATAGATTTAGTACACATAAGATATTACAGTAATATAATAGAGTGGATGAAATGAGACCAACATATACGTAATTTTGGAGGGTGAAGTGGTCCTGATTTTCACAAAAAAATACAGGAAAAAGGAATTTAGGAAAAGCTTCTGTTCCTTCTTTGGTGCATTTGCGCTCTACACCTCTTTATCTTTTATGGTTTTAATGCCTTACATAAACTAAGCTTATTATCATGTGTCCCTCAGCTGATGAGCTACTATTACTTTAGTGCTGAGTTATCAGCCTGAGGAGATACAGGCTGATCTGGAGGTGAACTGACCTGATTCATCTGAGGGAGGGGGCTGCACCTACTGACCTTACAGTTTGAGACAATGCAAGAAGGCATCCAAGCAGCGACCTTTGACCTTTCATTGATTCCATCACATGTCTCTTGGAACAGAGAATTGATCGCTCACAAATTGCATTTCTGCTGCCAGCAGGATGGATAGAGATCAGAATGCAGTGTGGAAAAAAAAAAGAAAGCAATGAGGCTGCATGACAAAGGAGCTTACAAGATACAGGATAAGAAGAAGAAGAACAACCTTTATTAGTCCCACGAGGGGAAATTCAATTTTTACACTCTGTTGTTAATTTTTTCACACAGTACATGCAGACCCGAAATACATACATGCATAAACCTATATACATGCATTAATGGAGAGATGTCAGAGTGAGGGGGCTGCTCCTGACAAGCGCCCCGAGCAGTTGGGTGTTTAGTGCCTTGCTCAGGGGCACCTCGGCAGTGCCCAAGAGGTAAACTGGCTACCAGTTCACACGCAGTTCTTGGTCCATGTCGGGACTTGAACCAGTGACCCTCCGGGTCCCAAGCCAACTCCCAACAGAGTGAGCTACTGCCGCCCCCAACTGTGTAACTGTGTAGCTTGACTGAGTTGGCGGTAGACGCAGGGAGATAACTGAGAAAGAACACACTGTCAACAGTGTTTTACACTAGAAATCAAGGACAAGTGTTCGGTTTTTTTTTTGGATTTGAAAAAGGCCACAGATTCTGAAAGCAAATAAAGGCATGATATACAGTATTCAAACAGGGAAAACATTTTCAAAACAGTCACTGATTATGTCAAACCACGATATGATCCTTGTTACAACCATTTAAAACATGATTGATTCCAAACGAAATTCTGTAGTTGTTACATTTATTGTATTTTTCAGCACTTTAACAATTTATCCTCTAGCACAGAGCCTTACTGTAGACATGTGTGCGTGCTCACAAAGAGCTCCAAAGAGGCGCACACTATAAATCATGTGCTGAAATACTGAAATAGAAACATGAACAACCCCCAGACACCTACACATACACACACACACACACACACACACACTTCAAACACACTGACCTCCCACACGAGCGTCCCCTGAGTTTAATTTTGGTGGGAGTTTTTTTTTCTTTTTTTTGCAGACATTTGTGGAGGAATCTGTGTTGTAGGTGGCACTGAGGCGGGAGGGCTGAGGAGATGAATACGCAGAAAAGTGAGAATAGAGAGATCTGATAGAACGATTGAAGCACATAAAAGTAAAGGAGGTTGTTCAGAGAAAGAGCAAAAACGGGAGAGAAATGAAAACCGAGGGTGAATAGGATGGATGGAACGAGATGACAAAGTGTAATAAATGCAGAGCAACACAGGAGTGAGAGAGATATAAGAAGAGAGGGAGAGACGTGGTGGAGGAAGAGAGGTTGAGGAGAGTTTTGCAGCCTCTGCATTGCAGAGCCAATGTCAGAAATAAATAATGAAGTGAACAAAAGATGGAAATAAATGAATGGACTGATAAATGGAGGGATACAGGAAAGTGAAGCTTAACCTCAGAATTTGTATAACTTCCACAGGAAATCCCTCTTGCAAATACAAATGAAGAGTGCTGCTGATTTTTTTTTTTTTCTCAAACAAGCAGCTCTGTATTTCACACCTGTAGCTGAGCTATATGCGATAAATCTATCATAATCCGATTAAGCAGTCGATTCAAGATGGCTTAATAATTCACTCTTGGAAGATGAATGTAAAGCTCATAATTATCAATATACATCATTTACATCCCAGTAATTTGTAACAGATTTTTTTATGGAAAAAAAAAATCACTTCAGCGTCTGTAAATGTTTTGCAGCCCTTTATCTAAAGTATATAAAGTCTATTCAGCATTTACTAATGGTTAGTACTGTTAAACAGCTGTGTCCATCATAATGAAAGAAATTAAAGGGCTGCTGATTTATATTTTTCCCCAAGAGCAGCAACCATGCGACCTTGAATCAGCAGTGATAGTTCTGGGCTGTATTACTCAATAACAGTCTGTTAGAGGTTAACGTTGCCAGTGCAGGTCCTCAGCTATTAACGGTCGCTGTCCATGGTGCTGAAGTGGATGAATTTTACTTGCATACATGCTTGTAAGCGATGTGATAGTAGATTTGAATGGAAACAAAAACAACAGAAGTATTTCTATCAGACTGAATACACTTGAAATGTAGCCTTGGTGGTGGACTATAAGCAGCTCCGCTTTTCATATTGACTTTCATTCATTTAGTGAGATGTATTTTACAATCATCTTAGCCTTAACATACTACTTGGGATGCAGCCCAGAAGCATGTGACAGATAGGGATGAGACTGAGGCCAGTTGGGTTTCTTTTAACAGTACAACTACAACTCTCACTAGTTGCGTAAGTTCATTCTGGAGCTGTCAAACTTAATGCGTTGATACAAATTCATTTTAATGCCAGTTTTAAAGCTAGAGTGAAGATACTGGCATCATATGTAACTAGAAAACCTAACCATTGGTACCAACCAGCTTGTCGTGAAGGAGGCTAAATAACACTCCAAACTTAAGCTAAATTTTGGAAAAGCTGGTATGGCCATTTTCAAAGGGGTCCGTTGAGCTTTGACCTCAAGATATGCGAATGAAAATGGGTTCTGTGGGTACCCACGAGTCTCCCTTTTTACAGACATGACCACTTTATGATAATCACATGCAGTTTGGGTCAAGTCATAGTCAGGTCAGCACACTGACACACTGACAGCTGTTGTTGCCTGTAGGGCTGCAGTTTGCCATATTATGATTTGAGCATGTTTTTTTATGCTAAATGCAGAACCTGTGAGGGTTTCTGGACAATACTGTATATAGTATTGTTTTGTGTTAATTGACTTCCAATAATAAATATGTACATACATTTGCATGAAGCAGCATATTTGCCCACTTCCATGTTTTGAATACTTGACAAATCTCCCTTTAAGGTACACTTTGAACAGATAAATTTGCAATTGATTTGTGATAAAGCACAGTTAAGTATGGACAACCCTGTGATTAATCATGATTAAATATTTTTATCAAATAACAGCTCAAGTTCAAACCAAATTTAGTTCAGTGGTTAAGACTGTTACCTCAAAATGAGAGCATAGAAACCTGGTAGCAGTTCTCCAGAGTCAACAGAGGAAGGTTTGCTTCTCCCTGTTCTTTATAGAAGTTTGTTTTGTTGTTACTTTAAGGAATACAGGAGAAAAGCAGCATATTCAAGAATGCAAAGTGGCTTCAAACTCAGTTCTTCTCTGATACCAAACCCACTCCTTAACAGCAGGTGGCTGTTTCAGCTACAGCAGCTCTCACTCGCACACATAAAATAATTGGAGTTAAGATGAGGGCATCAATATTTTGTCATTTTCTCAGTGGTGACATGTTTCAGATTCTTGTTGACTGTGTGATTCATGGTTGTTTTTGTTTTTTTCAACTCATTTATGGTACTTGTAATTCTTCCAGTTTCTTCTGGAGTAAACTGAGCTGAGAAGCTTGAAGCAGTTACTTGGACAGCCATGATTTTAGTTTGTTTAAAAGGCTTTAAAAGAGACAATCGCATGCATCTTACACAGTGAATCACCAGGGTAAACAGGAACAAGCTACATTTTGGATGAAACATATCAAAATAATGAGGGGAATGTGATGTGAGTGCTAAAATGTCTACAAAGGTGAATTTTCTTCTTCTTGCTTGTCTTTCTTTCTCTGGTTTCTTGTATTTTTCAGCAATGAAGATACGGTAGTCAGCTGAAGAACTCACATGAGGAAATAGATAAAATCCTACAATCAGATAAATATCTCCAAAACTATAACATAAACAGTAAAAAAAAACGTTGTTTAAAAAAAAAAAAAAAAAACTTCAAACACCAATTTCAAATACCTTTAAAAAGACCCTCCATGAAAAGGAGGAACCAACTACACAAAGAGATCTGTCAATTCAGACCTAGGTTTTAAAAGACAACGAATGATGGACAGCCCAACCACCATATGACATTGTTCTTCCTCTAATAAGTAAGTGTCATGCATGCTCTTTGTAATATGCACCACAAGAAAACAGAAACAATACCTAGATATGTATCACTGGCAGCCATTTTATGCAGTCTAGTTGATCATGTTGGCATCTCTATGGCTATGTAAGGTGAATGACAGAGCTACTGCTTCACAAGATAGTACCAATGTGGACAGAGTCAGCCAAAAATAAAACACCAAAAATATTAAGAATTTAAACTAAAGCAGGGCTGTTGAATGGGAGAAACCAAAAGCACTTTCGAAAGCATTCGACAGACACCACTTCAGAATACATGTATGAATGCAGTAAATCAGGAGCTTGGCAAAGCCTTTAGAGTTTAGTTCATTCTCAGAAACAAAGAACCATATTTGGTCTTTCCTCAATTTCTGAATCTGCAGATCCAAACTAGAGACCACCTTGTGATGGGATCACAACAGCTGCAACTCCAAAACAGGCCAAGGGGTGTAAAGTGTACGGGGGCAACATCCCCTCCCCCACTTTCCAACCCCCTACTTCTGGCATTCTTACCCGGACACCACCTATCTTTGACTTCAGGCTTCATTATGATCTCAACTACACACCTGCAAAGTTTTGTAAACTGCATCATGCAATTGGAACACTATCACGGTGACGGGATCTGTCCACAGACAGGCAGAGACACGTGGCATAGTACTCAAAACCTCTTCTGTGGTAGTGCCCGCTGCAGTAGGTGTCTCCACACACAGAGACTCAAAAGGTGAAAACAATACCAACCACTTGCTGTCACGGCTGGTAAACTGCTCTGCAGGAGATATTAATTGAGCCTTTTGTAATTTCACTTTGCATTACCTTGCAAATGCACAATCGGTTTGTGTATTACTCTTTATTAAAAATTAGCAAAGCTGGGCCGCTTTTTTTTAACTGAAATTCATTCCTTCTCCAAGTTTAGTGATTTCTCAAGAAATCTAACATACAAAATGAAAGTAGAATATTAATAGTATTAAAAGTAGAAATTGGCTGCCATTAAAACCTTTAAATGTGCAAGTGCTTGCCGCTTTGACAGCTGGCAATTTTTTTTTTTTTTTTTTTTTTGGGGGGGGGGGACCTTCTTCCTGACTCTGCTTCCTACATACTTCACTTCACCTTTCTATTACCATAGCACCAGTGCCACCTTCTGTTTGTGTCCTACTTTCCTTTATTGGCATCAGTTTCTTCCATCCTCATCTGGTCTGACAGCCTAAGGAAGGATCGCTTCATGCACACACATGCAGATACACATTCTTCACCCATTATCTTTAATTTATCTCCTTCCTTCTTTCTGTCAGTTTCATTCTTTCACAAACTCTAATCCTCTGCATGGCATCCATTTCTCCAGATGTGAGTGTAATGAGTTTGAACATGCCTTCAGCAGGAAACCTTTGTTTAATGACCCCTTTTTTAGAGCAACTGGCACAATATGGTATTATATTATGTATAGGTCATAATTTTTGTCTTGTAAAGCCTTACACAGATGGCAACCTCGGGGTCTGAAAGGTGAAGCTAATGCTGAAGCGTCTTAAACTTGCATTCGCTCTAATAGCCAGCAGGAGTCGACTCCTCTGGTTGCAAAAAGAAGTCTGATTGTATAGAAGACTTTGAGAATATGACCCTACTTCTCACATCTCATGGACAATGTTTACCTCAGTAAACAGTTTCAAGTTCTCTTCAATACAGCATGATGTTCATAGTAAATTATGGTCCTATTCAGAGTCAAATAGACCATAAAGCAGGGTATGCGTTAGGGCATGGCTTCCTTGTAATTGACAGGTTTGGGGGTTGTCCTTGTATTTGCCTTACAATCCTAACCCTTTCACAGTGTGATTTCAGTCGATGATAGTTAATTGTAACATTTTGGTCACTTCATTCAGTTTTACTTAGCCCTCTTGTGTTACTCCTGTTACTCCCAAAAACAAGATGGCGATGTTGAAAATGTCAAATCCAAGGCTTCAAAACAGCAGTGCTAAAACCACTGACAGATGTTGCAGTGACTACGTCCACTTCTTATTAACAGTCTATGGTCCTGCAGCTGCATTTCAAAAAGGTGACAACAATAATGAATAAAATGAGACCTATATAAAAAAGTAACACTGACACAAAGAAGAAGCACACTCATAGTGTGTACTGTATGCCCACATCCCTGTTCCCAATTATACACAACTGCTACGTTTTAAAAACTGTAAAGCAGACACATATTTCATCATATTGAGCATCATGACTTGGACGAGAGAGAGAGGACTGAGTTGAGAGAAGAAGAGCACACATAAATACGAATAATGTGAGAGCAAACACACACACACACACACACACACACACAAGGACCTGCTTGCAGAAAACTCAATTAAAAGGCTTTATTTTACCATCAAAAGTCCAATCCTTCTTACAATCATCTGCCACTTAATGGAGTAAATTAATTCATCATATTTAAATAAAGAGAGAGAAAGGAGTGGTCACTGAGATGGTTGTATCTGTCTTCAGATAGGTGGATGTGTGAAGGTGTAGCTAACTAGGAATAGAGGGGATAAGGGAGAGAAAGAAAGAGAGGAAGAGAAAGAATTGGATTTTTAGAGAGATGGCAGCTAAATGAAGCTGTAGAGTGCAGTACAGATGGAGAATGGCTTCAGCCACAAGGTAATTATTTCCTGGCTGGTGGACTGGAAGGAGCAAGAGCTCCTTCATTAACTGGCTGTTCATTACTGATGAATAGAAGGACGGACACATCTACACATAGGCGCATGCATGCACAGTCATAAGTGCACACACGCATGGTCACTACAAATGAACACACACCCTGATGCATATGTATATATATTCACAACTATTTAATTAATCTCACCAAATTGTCTAAAAAAGGTCTGGAATTCTGATGAGGTGTTGTAGATATGAAAAAGGTGTCATTCTCTTCCTCCACTGATGAAGATGAATATATTTTAAGGTCAGGGTTAAGGTTGTATAATTAAAACAAAACTGAGTAAGGTAGGGATTCATGTCAGGAGCCATTGAGGCAGCTTTTTTCTTTACAAATTTGCCAAGAGTTAGGTGAAAAAGAAATATGAAGCCACAGCTGGCTAAGCACAGAGACTGGAAACAGGGGAAACTACCCCCTGACTCTACCACGACTCTATTTTAAGGGTGACAAAATCTGCCTACCAGCACCTCTAAAACAGACATTGTAAAATTTCCAAACTTTGTGCTAAGCTAAGTTAGCCAACTGCTGTGGTAGCATCATCTTTAGGGTACAGACATGAGAATGGTGACAATCTTCTTCTCTATCTGTCAGTAAGAAAGTGAATATGGCAAACTTTCCCTCCTTTTCCTCCTTTTCCTATTATGCTCAGTTTTGACCTTGTGCGTGGCCAGAGTACTCACAAGCCCAGTCAACTGTAACTTTTATCCCTGACTACCCACAGTTGTGTAATACACTGGCATTCAAGATTAATGAGTACTAAACTGCTACATTTTACAACCCTGTTTCAAACAAAATTACACTCCCATACAGCTAAACTGCATTCCCAATTACATTTGGAGAGATAAGTATTTTGTTGCAGATTACAATAGCAGTCTTAAACAGTTTTTAACACCTGGTTAATGTTGTAAATAACACAAAAAAATGCAACACTACTTGGCTAGGTTTAGGCAACAAAGACACTGGGTTAGGTTTAGTAAAAACAAACATCATGATTTAGCTTGAGATGCCTATGTAAATGAACGTTGACATTTACTTTCACAAGGGACACAAACAGTGGTCATCTGGGGGAAAGCCCTATGCTTGTTTGACCCACCCACACTAGTGGACTTTCTTGCTTGATATAGTTTGGGTCTAGAACGTATAAAAACGTACAAAAAACTCAACCCAACTCAAAACTGCAAGACTTGCTGTCTGTAGATTGACTTCATCCCCATGCAAGACTCTCTATTACTCTCTTGGACTGATCTCCCATTGCTGACCTTGTTTGTTCCTGACCCTCCTGTCTCGTCGTTATCATGGTAATTACCTTAGCCTTCTGTCCCCGACCACGAATCCTGTCTCAGCATTCCTATTATTCCAAAGACGTTTTTGCAGTGTGAGTTTTCCTGTTTTGTATCCCGTGGATCACTGTTGACTTTAGACATTGTTTGTACTTCCGCATTCGCCACTGTGTGTGAACTCTCACCAGCACTTGTTAAATTGTTTGGTGGAAACTCGCGGCACTCCTCAGGGCAGAACCAACGGTACTCTGGTTGGACCCAACCAGGCTGAACCTCCGAAAACTTTAGAAGTTTCCTGTTTTTCTCCAAATCGGGATTGTGAGTAGTTTATCCTGGTTTCTGAAGTCCACCGTGAATAAAAGACATATATATACTTTGCCAGCGTTTCTGCTGTATTTGGATCCCAAACACACCTGTTACACTTCTAGCCATGACCCCTGTTATTTTCTCGTTTGTTATACTCATTATTATACATGTAACTTTCAGTTAATGTAATTAGTTAACATAACTTTCTTTAACGGTTGCTCAATAAACTATGTTTCCTGCTCTACATGTCGCTCATTTTACCACGTCACAATACAAATTTGTGATATAAACGTAATATGCGTCAAAATATGATCCCCTCCAAATATAACTGAGAATGCAGTTTAGTTGTATGGGAATGTAATTTTTAGGAGACAGGCCCACAAATAAGGTGATGGTGTAATGTGAGTGATTTGAAGTACGAGTCTCAGAGATAAGTGGGCACTCAGAAAAGAGTAGCATTAAGTTCATCAGTTTAAAAGGAGATTTGAGGCTTTAAGTTGAAAGGATTGAGGGAGAGTTAGGAGGGGTGGGGGGGGCAAAGCAGCCTTGTTTATGCCTCTCATAAAGGGCTTGTCAACTCTGTCAGCCCAGAGGAGAGAAACCAATTTGCAAGCTGACACCTTGTGATGTGCTTGTGTGTGTGCATGTCAATGCATAACCATGCCCACTTCTCACCTGTTAGCACTTCCCCAACAATATACTGCAGCTATACATATACTCACATATACGCATACGCTGATCCAAGCGATCACTTGGATGTCACACATACTGTATATATGTAGATAATATAGAATACAGTATGTACGAGGCCTGCAGATACACTGGCTACACATTCGTTCACACACATACAAGCACACTTAGACAAACAAGTTCTGAATTTGAATGCAGATGAGCATCTGGATGAGGGTTGCTGCAGGCTGTCCATTTAGGAGAGTCATCACCCCGTTTCCATCCATGACACCTGGAGACACCACAGTCACTTCTCATCTATCTCAGACACCTGAAGACAGAGAACGAGACAGGGAGAGAGACATTCAGAGAAAATGAGAATGGGAGAAGGGAAAGAAAAATAAAGTCTGAAGTGCATAAGTAGACATGCACACGTTTGCACGTGTGTTTCAGTCCCTCTTGGTGTGTGTTTGTGCTTCTGCTTTAGCACTGTGCTGTCAGGTTTATCATATATAAATGCCAAGGGTGAAAGATCATCTCACCATCATACCTACCAGCAGCAGGCTATTCGATGTTACAGCTGGAAACTGTATTTATGTACTGCATGTGTGAGAGAGAAAGAAATATAAGATAAGATAAGATGAACCTTTATTAATCCCCGGAGGTAAATTCGGGGGTTCACTTTTTGCATCTGTTCTATATCAAGCTTGACATATACATATATTTTCTTAAAGTATTACTATCTCTCATTTCTTTGAAGTTATACATTACATACAAACAGACTCTATGAATTATGCTAGTGTTTTACAGCAGTAAGTGAATTTGCATAGTCAGAATGCTTTCATACATTATTCGTAGCTATACCTACAAACTGTAATTACTGTAGTATTTATCCCACAAAATTGATTTGTATGTAATCCTCATAATTGTGAACCAGGACATTCACAGAATGAAAAACTCAGGGTGAAAGGGTGGGTCAAAAAATGCCAGTGTTTTGCCCAGTGCTTGTACCTCATGGGAACCAAGACGTCAATGCTGATTTATTTGTCTCGTAACTTCCTGAATTAAATTGCACCACATCCAGAATATTTGTAACCCAAACCATGATCTTTTCCTAAGCCTAACTAGATGGTTTTGTTGCCTAAACCTAACTAAGTTGTTTCCTGTGAAGATGAAAGTTTATTTTGAAAAGACTGTATGCATGTAACAAATGGAAATTGACACATGCGTCATGTGTTGCTGGACATTTGAAGGAAAATGTACAAAAATGGGAAATAACTTTTTCTCAGATAAGACAAGATAGATAAGATGAGACAAACCATTGTATGAGGATACGTTGGAACAGTTGCTTTTTGGCAATTTTACGTGTGGCTATATTCAATTACCGTAAATTAGAATTTGTATATGGCATCAATCATAGCACGACGACACGCTTTTCATAAAGCATAAATAAAGTAGGTCTAGACCATACTCTACAAATACAGACATCCAACAGCTAGGGCTTTGCTCCTCCCAGAGGACTTCTTCAAGTATCAGTAAACCCCAACTTGAGATAAAACATCTCTACAATAACTACCTCACACTTACATAAGTGCAACAACTGATGAAGTGGCTAACAACGTCTTTAGAGTCATAGCCAAACTTCAAATTGAGTAAGATGCAGCGCTTCATTTTTCTGACTGATGATGTCTCGCATCCTGATGTCTCTAATTGGAACTGTTACGGCATAACATCTCTCTGTACCCTTGAAGAATGATCACACCTAAAATATAAAACCGACACATTCGCAGTGACTCACATAAGTACAACAGCAAACTATGTGAACATTCCTCAAGCATCTAAGTGATAAGTCAACAAATGATTCAAAGTGCTGTAAGTGTTGATTCATTCAATGAGAAATGTTGAACAAGATCAGATAAAGGATCAGGACTTGATCGGGGGGAGCTGGAGATCATGGGATGTGTAGGAAACAAAAGACATACTTGCAAAGTGTGACAGAAAAAAAATAAAGATGTGACAACTCGGACTCTAGACTAAAGCTCACTCCATCAATGGAGGCGCAGGAAGGAGTCAAGGCGTAAGGTATGGGATTGAGTGTAGGTTGAGAATGACGGTACAATGGAGCTGCACCCTTATCACTTTGTAGGTCTTTAGAAATGTTTTGATCCAGATGGCAGCAGCCTTTGGGACCCAGATGAATGCAGACAGAAAGAGATTGTGGCTAAGAATCTGGAGGGGTTAAAGATAAACTGTCAGTCTTAATGAGCTGTGAGTTTCTGGGAGCAGACGTGGGATAGCCCAGCCAGCGGGAAGTCTTAGTACTCAGGTCAAAAAATGATGAGATCCTTGAACAGGAACTGTGTAGACTCTCTGGTGAGCCAGAGTTTGATTTGATGGATGTTAGAAGCAATTCTGCACAGTCAATCAGTGACTGCTGTGAGAGCATCAAAGGATGACGCGGTTGTCAGGGTTTACAACCAGGCTTTTGGCAGATTGGGTAGATGTTACAATGGTTTGCTCAGTGGTGATGCAAAGAAATCAAACTGTCCAGAAGCAGCTGCGTCTTGTCCTGACTGAAGTTCAGGCAGGAAAGATGGCCACATGGAGGCGTCTTCCTGGTATGCTGAGATCAATTCTGCTTGAACCTGTGTGGGTCAAAGAGGACAATGGTGAGGTACATGGACTTTCTGTGAGATGCGAACATGAAGGGGCTAAAATCTGAGCCCTGAGGGGGTCACTTAAGTAGAATTGCCATGAAACCTGCTAGATACATCCAGCTATAATTGTATTTAACTCCGCTCATCCATGTGTGTCATCACATGAAGCAGGGTGAGAGGGTCACAGGACCAAAATATGATACTGTGACCTCTGATACTGATTGCAGCTGACTGTAATGTCCTGGTCATGCTAAATGGTGTATGTATGAAACAGAAAGTCATTTTGGGTGCAATAAGAAAGACATTCTTGCATTTCTACACCATGTAGTCTGTATTGACTGCATTCTAAACGCATCCGCATAAATACACTACACCCAGAGTGAGTGATGTAGAATAAAAGGTGAGAAAGACCACTTCTGGTGGGCAGTAGGGGAGGTGAAGGGTCCAACACAGGACTTTCAACCAGGCAGTTCGTGTTCCAATGTGTTGAGTTATTTTGAGGCTACGTTAGTGATGTCTGTGACTTGTTTCCATACTTGTGTAATGTCGTGTTACATACATATTTGACTTGGTGTACACTGTTATTTTAAGACCAGCTGTTGCAGTGTTCAAGACCAGTGTTTGTCTCCCAGTGTTTTTAAAGTGACATTAGTGATATTTTTTATATTTTACATACTTCTGTTACATTGTTCACGTATGTATTTTACTTAGTTTATGTACTTCTTTTAAGCTCAACCATGATGTTTTTTCATATCCAAGTGGTTTTGTTGCATGGCATACAGATGAAACACGAAAAGGCTAAAATGCATTCTCAGGACATGTGGAATGACTTTGTAATGATATGCTATTTATATACCATCCCATGAGATCAGGCTGTGTAATGCCACCTGCTATAAAAATCTGTGATGGCTGACAAGTAATAAGCAGCACTGTGAGACTGAACACAGGTTAGGAGCATTTCTGGCTGCAGTAATGCTGGATTTGTACCAGACTGAGATGGCAAAGAGCGAGCCGCGATATTAGGCAGAGCTCTTAATTTCCTGTTCAATTTTCATTCAATCACATATGGTCACAAGCTTTGAGTAAAAAATTAAAGAGTGAAACTGCAGTTAAAAGACCAAGACGAGGTTTTGCTGTGGAGTGGCTGGTGAGCGATGATACCACCGAACCTTTCTTCACACTGAGAAGAACATGTTTAAGTTTTGACACCTGGTGAGTGTGCAATCTGGTGGCTGCTCTTTGAAGGGTTTCTGGGCAAGACTGACTTGGAGGATCCCCCCAGAGAGATGGAGGGAATTTCTTAGGAAAATGACCAAGACAAGTGACTCAAATTGATAAAAAGCCTTCTTCGTCTAATATGATATTCCCACTTATCCTCCATTTAGTTCCCATCTGCGCTGACGGCAGCGGCTCATCTTTATTGCCTCAACTTATTTGTGTTATAGTGTCCTTTGTCAAGTCTCAATAAAGCCAATACACTGCATATAAAAAGGGAACTTTGGAAACAGATGCCCGCAGTCATAGAAAGGGCACGTTCAGATCAAAGTCCTCTATGGTCTGTTATTGTCTCTGTGGATCATGTAGACTGACAGATAATGCATATCTGCAAAGAGCCCTCAAGGCATAGACACACTTATCGTTTTCTTCCTTTCTGCCTCCGTTCTCTGTATGTCCCTAAGACAAATACACACACACTTGCATTTGGTTTCCCCTTCAAGTTTCAAAGAGGGACCTGGAGTGACGAGGAGGACAGAGATTAATCTGAAAAAGCATCAGAAAGCTGCATTATCCACCCAGATTACCACTCTTGCTTCTCCATGGGCAAAGGGACGTCTGTGTGTTTATGTGCACCCAAGTGCTCATTCAGGGACACATGTACTGTACAGTATGTCTGCAAGTGTTTGGATGTGCAGACTCTTGTGATGAAAACTAAAAAGCAAACACAACCTAATGTTCTAGGACGAAGCTGGAACAGAAGTTGAAGATAAACAAGACAACACAGACGGTAAAAAAATCCTAATAAACTTTTTGGAAAATTATTTTTTGCCAGGAAAGTTTGTCGGTGTCGAGCTCATTTTTGAAAAGCTCATATGGCAAACTTTTGAATCAAAGCGGAGGAAGCAGGGAGTTGCAGTGGCAGAGTGTCTGTTTCCAGTTTGAGAGATAGAGCGAGGCCTGTTCTTTAAAAGTGAGATTCTGAATGTCAAAGGGGGAAAAACATGGCACTTATGGAGTATACACCGATGGAAACTTGATATCACCAGTGAGTAGTCTCTTTAGAGATAAAGAACACATGCAAAGAAAATTGTGTAACAGAAATATTAAGAAAGAGCAATTATTTTTGGTCACAGCCACTGGGTTTAAGATATTAATATTTGTACTTTGTTTTGTCTTTTACAATACACGGTCACATTATAATGCTCTAGTCATTTACACACAAGTCCTCTCTTACAATGCTGTCTTTTCTGTCATGTGGGGATGTGTAATGAGCAGTAAATGCACTGCATGTGTATTCATTTAATACACATAATTGATGAAGACAATTAAACATCCTTGACTGGAACAGAGAGAGATCAATGATAGACATGTGAATGATGATGAGAACAATGACACAGAACCTAATTAATATGATGGATGATAGGGTGGATGATTTTGACAAATAACGGCAGATAAAGAATGAGGTGAGGAGAAATTGAGGGGTAAAAAACAGGGTTATGAAAGCATAGGTGCTGTAGGATGGATGGATGGATGGAGGTTTATTGAGGTCAAAGATGGATAGAGCGATGACTGGGTTGACGGCGGTGGAAATGTTAAGGTTAAAGCTGGAGGTAAGGATGGAAAGAAAACATGGAGTAATGCTTGAACCTTATTTACAAAGCTCTATTTAAAGTATTTGTTATTCACATTTACTCATATTCTCATGATCATAAAAATGTGTACATAAAAAAACAGTTTTCTTTTTCATTCGTCTTTCACAGTTATTCTGTATTTACAGTTTGCACGTCATGGTCAAACTCACATTTAAAATGAGACAAACTTTTGATGAGCAGCGGCAACAATGGCCACTGTTGCCACAGATGTTAATTACAGGATACTGGTGGATTAAATTTGATATGAGTGATGACGGGCAGCACACTGTTCTTACAAAACTATTCGAAGGGAAACCAGGCGACAACCTCAGAGTCTGAAAATTTAAGCCAGTGTGGAGGTACCTTAAACTTCCATTTTTTCAAGTGGCCAGCAGGGGGCGACTCCTCTGATTGCATATAGAAGTCTGATTGTATAGAAGTCTATGAGAAAATGAACCCTCACTTGATTTATTACCTCAGTAAACATTGTAAACATGAGTTTATGGTCTCAATAACTAGTTTCAAGTCTTCTTCAATACAGCATGGTGTTCATTTAGTAAATATTGGTCCCATTTAGAGTCAAATGGCTGATAAAGCAGGGTATGCTTTAAGGATTGAGTACCTTGTGATTGACAGTTTGTCCCATCTGGGAGTTGTATATGTTTTCGTCTTACAACTTTAACCCTTTCACAGTGTGTTTTCAGTTCATGAAAGTTAATTAGAACCTTTTTGGTCACCTAAAAATGTCTTATTCAGCGCACGGTTATACTTATACTTAGTACTTATACTGTGTATAGCAGTATGATTATATTCAGTATGTTGCTACTTCTGTGGTTGAATGAACTCCAAGTTGTCCCTGTAACCACCAGGCCACTCTGCCACTTCTAATGATTCAACTCCCCTGTTACGCTGTTTTGTGTATAGTGACTCACTTCAAGAATCTGGCACCACTGCAGTGGAAGCAAAAGCTGGGAGTTACAGTGAAGCCAGCAAGGAGTTGTCTCATATCTCAGCTTCCTGTCCCAAGATGCCCTCTTCGTCTATTTTTTAGAGGCGCTCATCCTCTTCATGCTCTTTTCTCTTTAACTAATTTGGTGATGAACACCGGAGCCCTTCAGTGTGACAAACCATGAGCCTGTACTGTACTGTACTGTATGTAGATGCATTCTGAGCAAACACGCTCCACGCTCTCTCGCCGGGGCATGAACAGTTCTTCATATTACTGCGGTGTGCACAAAAGCTCCTGCATCTGTGAGCAATCGCGGGTGCAAAGCAATCAGTCAGAATAAAGCAGACTCAGTGACTGCTCCCCTCAATAACTTGTCATCTTTATTTTATCCACTTCTTGCTTTAATATTCACAACAGAAACATTACATCCACGTCTCCTTGTCGGGTGAATAAGATTTGTCTGCGTCTAGTGAGTGCATGGCTCAGTGATCCATTCATTCATCATGTGCCATAACGTTATGGATCTTTGTGTTTTTTTGTTTTTTTTTTTTTTTTTATCTCCTTCAATCCTGCCTGTGTTTCACCAAGTTCACACAAGGCAATATGAAGTGTGAGTATCTAGGGAAGTGTAATGTAATGATAAGCAGAGAGGAGGTTTTGACACCAAAGAATAACACAAACGGATTAATGTGCCAACTTCGACGATGGCTCTTACTTGAGGTTCATCCTGGTGTGAGTCGGCATAAGTAAACACTCTTTTCCTTCCTCTGCGGATCCTTTCTTCTGCTATTCTGCTAGTTTCACCCTGTCTTCTATCATCGTTCTCTCGCTATCTCCCTCTCCGGCCCAAAATTGTGTCTCTTCCCCTCTGGATAGTGTTCATTAGTGTGATAAATCTCCCGGGCCTTCCTAAATATTCCACTCAGTTTCTAATGAGGCACACACACACCAAAACAAATCTTGGGGCGATGGTGTAAGGATCAAAACTAGTTTAGATAATGCCTCCTTTACCACAAGGCAAGGCCCTGCAGATTTTGTATACCATATCAGCTCATATTCTGTAAAACAACTGTACAAAAACTAGAACAGCATAAATCATCTTCACTCAAAAGAATGTGGTTTCCAGTGGATGTGAGTTATTTATTGTACTGCAACCCGTTCTCACTCCCATCTCATGAAATATCGCCATTTGGACGGCGCGCCTCAGCGTCTGAAACCGAGAGGTACCCTTTAGCAACAGTACATGATGAACCAGGCTTTCAACTAACTCCAAAACCACCCACACAGTTTTTTGATGGTTGGAGCAAGTGATGTAGTATTAATACCGTGAGAGACCATGAAGGGTTGTGGGTGGGATGGTGTATAGGTCAAACAAACAATGGACTTTGAACCAGGAGACCACTCTTCATGTTCTGTGTGAAACTAAAACGACTTATTTAGTCACATCGTTCACTAGTATCGCTTGGTATCGTCAGTCCTATGAAAAAGGACATTTATTTTGAAAGGACACTACACAATGAGTGTATACTGACACACCATCCCTGGTCTGTCCAAAAGTAATGCAAGAGGGGTACATCGTGCATCAGGATTCGATGCCAAGGGGCACTGACCAAGTGTGGTATTTGACAAGCTTGGAGTGAGAATGTGTTTTATATTGAAGACCAAAAGCAACTTCATGGACTTGCAACATATCTGTAAGTACTCTTTCTCCCACCACACTCAACACTGATTGCCGGCTCTCCTTCGTGGTGCTGGGATGCTTTTCACACAGGCCACAGTTAACATCTCCCCTGTGTGTCCCTTTAACAGATTAGCCGATGTCAGACCATATGTCTCCACACAAATTCTCCCACGGCACCCACACTGCTAAAAGCTCAAGCCAGGAAGTCATGTAGGCTTTGTCAACCTGTCATTACCAACTCCCTTTTGTGCTGTGCAATACATGCTACGCTCCCATTACATTAAAGTGAATTCAGCTCTCATACAATCTGTGTGGCAGCACACGGCTGGGGTTGTGGTAGCATGAACTGTGGAGAAGCACTCTGCAGACTAACCCATCTCTTTCTTTATATATCATTATCTTTCTTTCATTTCTCCATATGAATGTCCATACACTAAAAAAGTGCTGAAAACAAACTGTCAAACTGTTAGATAAACTTGTGAGGACAAGTGAGCTCTTCAAAAAAGGGCAGGTTTTATTTTTCGAAGGGCACCTGATCTCATGTGGTGTGATACGGGTCTTCTGAGTGACCGTGAGCATTGCCTGTTATCTGAGAATATCTTAGCTAAGTGTCGGTAATGCTTGTTGGTGTGTGTGCGTCTCCTCTTCAGTGCCTCCCACAGTCTGTGGAGAGACGCTTCTTCAGGGTCACCTCCTAATAAATGACTGAGACAGAATATCCGTTTCTGTCTCTACTCCCTCGCCTCCTCCCTCTTTGCCATCACCCAATACTGGGACTGCACAAGGAGGATGACCCTTACCTGCCACACGCATTTGCACAAAATCTTATCTGTACTCACTCTGTCGCACGCACACACACACACCGTTTCTCCCGACTTACCCAGAGCTGTCCAGGGACAGATTAGCTGTGACACAGTGTTGCCCTGCCACCTCTGACCTTCCACGAAGTTCTAAGAGAGCAGACCCCTGGCTTACCACTGAAATCCAATTACCCAACCAAGCAGGGAGGCAAGAGAGGGGAAAAGGAGGACGACAGAAGCAAGGAAGGAAAAATTAATCTGAAAGTTTGCCATGCTGTGGCTCTCCATCAGGCTTGCTCCATTTTGATCCCTTCATCAAATCCTTTGCTCCCATTTGTTGTGTTTCCTTTACCATCATTTACATCCCCTACCACACCATTATGTTAGTTTTTTAGACTGTATTTTGTTACTTAATGCCTGCAATAAAGGACAAGACACAGGTGAAAAAGATGTCACAGTAGTGCAGTAAGCTCAGCAGAGCAAGCTTATCAGCTTTATGCTATTAGATACAAACTGAAAGTTTCAAGGTAATCCGAGTAACGGTAATGGTTTGCACCGAGCAAGAAGAGAGTGGGAAAGAAAAAACACCATCCAAGTTTGCATAAGCTTTAAAAACTTCCTTTTAATGTTGCATATTCATGAGTATCCTGATTGCTTCTGCTATCTCTTAAATCAGTCATCTGAAGGTTATAAAAAATCTTTTATTTATCTTTATCTTTGCTCACGTGTATCGATCAGTGAATCAGAGTTCAGGTAGCTTTTATCAAAGGTGTGCAGCGAGACTTTGATATTTGCATTGATGTCAGGGCCCACATGTTCCTCCCAAAGGCTCCAGAGAAGCCTGATAACCAGCATTATCAGCAGTAAGATCAGCTCGCCTGGGACATAATATCACCTCCAATCCTGTTTATGCTGAAGCAGGAACTACTTGCTCTACTTTTAAATCCATATGCAGCAGCTTAGCAGGTTCAGATTATGGTGCAAATGAATGGGCCACAGGGTGTGCGCCCCTCTACCTGTCTACCTACCAACCTGCAGTCATAGCTGCTGGAAGTTTTTGGCCCCATCCCACTTTCTTTTAAGGTTGATAATCACCATATATCCCCACAAATGACCCTATATTGCAACACAGTAAAAAAAGACATTTCAGTCATTCATGTCCACCCCATGCATATCAAGACTGGAGGGTGTGAGTAGTGTTTTTTACTCAACAGATTCGCTCTCATTTTTACCTGTGCAGCAGTCGTCGGCACAGCTCCATCTCAGGTGTGTCTCAACTAACCGCAACCTGAACTGAAGCGTTTAGGCTCTTTACTCTTCAGGATTATTTCATTTTTTTCGGCAATAGGTGTGTAAACATGAAGTTGATGTCGAATTAAAAAGCACTGAATAATAATTCCACATTTTGCAATTGGCGGAGCAGAGTGTGCTGAAGGTCTTTATCCAATCATGGCATCTCTGTCAGTCACAGCGTTCAACAGTCTGTTATTTCTTTACAGCAGACTTTCTGTGTTTCACAGACCGTTGCTATGGGCATAGTTCTGATGTCGGACTCTGGTTAAGTTATTGATTTCTTAAGTAAGAAGCCGTGTAATAAGCGGGATAATGTCTAGTTAGCAGGTCATTGTTGTGAAAGAAACCCCTTCAGGACGATGATCACTTTGCGTCTGCGTCCACGCCTCCGCTCGGCATCGGGGTATAGCATCGCCCTGTTGGGGTTTCTTTCACAACAATGACCGGCTCGCTGTGCATAGTCCCTCACATAATCAACCCTCGTGTAGCCCTTCACAGGGTGCATCATCTGGGGTCTGCTTAGAAAAGCCTGACAGTGAGTTTTACAGCAGCCCATGCCTGGACATCGCCGCTGCCCGGGGCCATGGAGTTCTTGCTGCACAGTGCGCCCTCTCTCCCTGTCAGGAGGGAAGGGATCTTCGGTGCAACTGTCAACCAGTGGACTGCCCTCACTGTGATGGGTCTGCGGCAATGCCGGCACCCCGTCTTGTTTACCATGCTTTAGCTGTGAGTTTATGCCACCAGTGTTCATAACCATACAACTTTCATGATTAAATTGTTTACTAGAGCTAGCTTCCTAATTTTGCTCTCAAAGTGCACCAGATTGATGCATTTAACTTTACATTGTTAAAAATTTTCTTGTGGGGGAGCATGATCCCGGACCCCCTAGAGCATGGGTGTCAAACTCTGGCCCGCGGGCCAAATTTGGCCCGCAGTGTAATTATATTTGGCCTGCGAGGCAATATAAAATTACCATTACAGCTGGCCCGCCGGTACAGAACAACACATTCACCGCTAATACCACAAATCCCATAATGCTCTGCTGTTGTTTTGGCATGTCAATCAGGACAGGACCCAGACACGCCCTCTACTCTGTGTCAGTAGGGATCTGTGCTTCGGCAGGAAAGCCCCCGGCTCACCCTGCCTCCCCGGGCCTCTCCCAGACCACGCCGCGACCTCATACTACCGCTGTCTCCGTGGTACCCCTTCCCAAAAATGGTGAAAAGAAAGGCAGAAAACAGAAGCTTTCTGTACAGGTGGGAGGCAGAATATCTGTTTACTTAAGTAAAAACAGACCTGTTTGTCTTGTTTGTGGAGCCAACGTGTCTGTAACTAAGCAGTACAGCACTAGACGACACTAGGAAACACCAGGACAAGTACAAGGACCTGGACACGACTCCAAGGAGCCAGAAAGTGGAGGAGATGAAAAGAAGTTTGGTTTCACAACAGATTATGTTCAAATCACAAAGTGAGGCTGCTGGAAAGGCTAGTTATACTGTGGCAAAAGAAATCACAAAATCAGGCTTGGGCACATCAGGTTAGATCAGTGTGGTGCAAACTGAGCAAGAATTAACGTTTTCCTTATGCACTTTTTCTTGCTCCTCCAAGGCTTGAATGGTTGATTCATTCATTATTGTTATTTTATTTTCAGATTTATTAGCCTGTGGAAAAAGCTTATTTTGATATTTGCCTCAGTAGGCTGCAAATAGAAAAGAGGCATACCATTTTTATTTAAATTTTATTTAATATACCATTCGTATGTTTTTTTTATTTGAAATTCGATTTTGCATGTCTGCACTATTAGTTATTAAGTGCTGCTTGTTCCATATTCAGTGTTAAAGCAAAATTTGTTTGGGTCCATATTAAAGGTTCATTTGGCCCGCGGCTTTTTTTCATTTTAAATTTTGGCCCACTGTGTATTTGAGTTTGACACCCCTGCCCTACAGGGTCTGAGCTCACCCACCACAGTCTCTCAAAACCCTGGGGGAAACACTGTATTAGCCTACATCATCTAATGCTAGCCCCCCCCAATTAATTATTGTGTAAGTGGTGAATAAAGACAGTTTAAGTCGTTCACCACCATCTGAGAAAAACATGTATCAACACAATAACAGAACATAGATCAACATCATATTTTTTGACATACTACTATATTGTACGGCAAACTGTAAGTGTTAATTGCTAAATAACCTCGACGTTGCCAATATTTAACATCAGTCACACATTCTGTGAATGAAACCACGTAACAGAGTTACATAAACATGTAAGACAAAACTCTCCAGCCTTTCTCACATTTATTTGGTCCTCTAAAGATGTATAATTTCCTCTTTACTTGAACATTAACATAAATATGTGAGTTTTAGGTATGTTCAAGACTCCTCTGATTCTATACCACAATTAAGCAAAATTAAATCACAGTAAATAGTCAAATGCTTTACTGTGACATTTTTCACCAACATCTTTTTCTCCTTGTCAACTAAATACTTCTTGTAAACTAATCCATCATTCTGTCAAGGCTGTTAGTGTCTGTATGCATGCGCGTGCACACGAGCAGACACAGATCAGGGAATCTGGACAGGTTTTGTATCCTGAGGACTTAATCTGACTTTAATTTCAATCACTCGCATGACCAGCTACATCAATGTGATTCCCTTCAGGACACACACACACACACACACACACACACACACAAACACATCCTTAAGATCAGTTAATACCATTTTTTGATTTTATTTTCAGATTTTGAGTGTCTTTATTTTATTTTCGTTTGTATGTTTTTATTCACTTTAACTCGCCCCTTTGAATTCAATCCATTGTTAGTTATTTTTTCTTTTTGTTGTTGTTGTTTTTTGTCCTCAGCTTTGTGCCGACCGCTGCAGATATTAAAGCTTAAATGTGTCCTAACTGCTTTTGATGGCCAGCAGAGATGTAATGAACAGATAAAGTGGGAATTAAATCAGAGGATTAAAGGACAGTGACAGTTTTAAGTAACAAAAGTTATGCTACAGGAGACTAAGATTATGAATATCACTAATCAAAAGCACCAAAGTCAAGCAAACAGATGCATTTTTAAAATCTTTTATTTTGGCTGTTCTCAGAGACAGTGGCAGGGATTAAAGCAGATCAAAAGTGAAAATGAAAAAAAGTGTCAACGTGATATTTAAATGCTGATAATAAACTCAACACAGACCAGAACTACAAAGAAGATGAAACATGTACATGTAGCACCATCTTGTTTGAAACACACTTTGTTATACAACCTGTCATTTTCAAAATCAATTCAAATAAATTGTCAACATATGTCATGAATACAAAATCATAAAAACAAACCCCTCTGAACTGGCTGGCACCCAGGACTGTGTTTTTGACTTTAGATAATGAGATAACCATCTAAATTATATAGTAAACAAGGAACAAAGCCAGTCCCATTAGCTGGTGAGTATAATTAGAGACCTGGGACAGACCATCTCCTCTTTTTCCCTGCTGAGATTGAGTGATGAGATTGAGATGTGAGGTATGGGATTGCTTGTGACACCTCCTCGAAACAACACCTGCTACCTCGCATGCGTTTAGCATAAAGTAATCAAACTTTTCTCATTACCTCAGCAATGCAAGCCAATTAGACATGATACATCAACAACTCTGCAATTATCTACAATTACAACTCATTAAGCTCTGATTTACTTATGTTTTAATTAGCTGGCGCCGCAGTTTGCGTCGCCGACAATGTCCTCGCACTGACGTTGGTGGTTGTTGCCGACGCTGATGCAGCTGATGTTGTTTGTTGGATTGTTGCACTTGGCTGAGCATGGTGTACTCAAGAGGCCATCAATCTCCTCTTCATTGCCTCATTGTTGACTCTCAAAACCTCCTATATACTCACTCATACACAATGACACTTTTGAATGGCTGGGCAAGTCAAGTATGTGTTGGTTTTATTGGCAATACTTTGTCTGGAACACAGTCTTGAATTGTATAGAAACTGGTGCCCACAACAGAGGTGACTGATTTGTATGTAAATGAATGTACTGGAAGAACCTATTTTATTATGTTTATCCCAATCAGACTCACTGACATTTATTTCTGAAAATGTAATATAAACCCACAAAGGGAAATACAGCTTATTTTAGTATATGCAGTGTGTCTAATGCGGTAAATAGAGCACAGCATATCCCTACATCAGTGGTCAGCGTGTCTTGGCAACAAACCCATTATGTGGTGGCTTTCAGTTTTCTGGGCCTTTATCATCTTTGCATGAATAAGGAAGTGACAGAAAGAGTTGAGGGTGGAGAGGAGTGGCGAGGGATGGATTTAAAAAAGCTCTGCAATTGTTGGGAGGGAATGGACTGAAGGAAGAGGTGAGAAAAGAGAATGGGATTGACGCCACAGATTACCCATTCAGCGTTACCTCATCGTGGTCTGCGAACGAGTAATTTAGTTATTTCACTTTAAGCCCCTTTCATTTCTCCCCAGCAACATTTTAACCATTTTTAGTATCAATTGTCTCTTGCCTTCATGACAGAAACAAACCAAACCAATTTTCTCCCTCTTGTTTTTGAAGAGGCAATCAGCAAAGTGTCCTTGGTTTGATTAGATTCCAAGCTTCTGTCGTCCTTTCCTCCATTTACACCCTTTCTTTCTTCTCTTGTCTTTTTCTCCTCTTAAAGAAAGTCCAATAAGGCTTCTTCTTAAACTCTGTGGAGAGTACATGAAGTTGAGTCCTCCATAAATGCTTGACCCACATAGTCTATCTTTCACCACACGTGTCCTTTTTCATTCCACTCATGTCTACTTTCCATCCGGAGTCTCTTTCAGAAATGAAATTACCATCAAGTGAGCGTCTCTGCTTATGCCGCCATTTGCAAGTGACTGCAGAAAAAGAAAAGAAAAGCTGCACACTGGTATTACGCTGACACCCACATGACTATGACTTTGGCTTAAATATTGCTCCTCCTTTCATCCAAGATGCAATTTAAAAACCCTTCCTCACTGCCATCTCTCCGCTATATTCTGTAATTTTGTCTATGCTCCGAGTCTTTTATTATGTCACCTTGAGCAGGATATACCAATCATAATTCAGTTTTAATCACCTTTCAGGCTATTCAGTACAAACACCCAATACAAGAGAAAATGGTAGTAGAAAGTCATTTCAGGTACTTTAGCCAAGTACACATTTTTGAAATTGTTCTCTCTAATTGCCATCTTAAAGCAACATGTTTGATTATTGCGTTCATGTCTAAGAATACCAATTTTGACAACTTCAGGTGATGCAATTTCATACTGAAAACATATAATTTCTCTAACTTTTCTTAAAAATGTCATATTGCTGTATTGAAAGATTATTTTGTTGTTGCATTTAGTTTGCAGGTTATTGTGGAACACATACAACACGTACAGTCAGTGATATGGTCCGACAGACCTCTGGCCGTTATGCCACAATCTCAGCAAGGGTGATGATGTAACATGAACACACTGTATATCCACGCACATACACACATAGTGAAGCCACTATCTATAGGCATTTTAAACCCTTATCTCTTGACAGGAAAAACACCCACTAGACCATTTCACAGTTCAACTTTCCAAATGTGTCCCAGTTTATTTCCTGTTACAGTGTATGTGGATGACATAGGCTGACAGGAAGTGAGCATGGACCCAAGCTGTTGTCAGTGCAATTCTGTTTAAAAAATGTATAAGGCTTTATCCACTTTAACATCTGGTGGTCACTGTGTAATGAACTAAGCTGAATAAGCTCTGCACCAGACCTGGGCATTATACGGCCGGAAGTGGCCCTCGTGATGGTTCTTCCTGGCCCGGGAGGTCTTAAGACAAACCACACAATTCTATTTACGAGGCTAAAAAAAAAAATGCTTGTGTATTATTAGTGTGCTTCTTCCTGTCACACTTGACATTGATATAAATTGACGTGAGTGATGTTTGAAGTAGCGTCACCTGCTGAGGCAGCACGTCTATAACAAGTCATGGACTGCTAGGATGGCGGTAAAGCTGTGTGCTTAGTTTGCAATAAACATGTGGCTGCATTTAACAACTTAAACTGTCACTTTGAGACAAAACATGTGGAATAATACAGAAACCTATCTGAAGATGAAAAGTAGAGGACAACCGAGGGGATGCTAGCTAAGATACAAAAGTAGCAAGGACTTTTTACAAAACTGCATGCAACAAAATTTTGTCATTAGTTAAACCAAAATTTTTAAAATGATATGCTGTTTGGATGGATTTTCAGTATAATAAATACTGAAAATAAGAATAACGGTATGTTATATACTAGTTATAAAACATAGATTACATCTGACAGTATTTGTTTGGCCCCCGGCAACAATATGGGTTTGTCATGTGGCCCCCATTGAAAAATAACTGCCCTCCCCTGTTCTATGGGGTAGTCTCTGCCTATATTTGAGCATCAGTAACATAATAACACAATTATTAAAAAAGTAAAAAGAAATGTGAAATTAAGTTTTCTGGGTCATTACAACCAAAGGGTAAGTTCTACTGCATGAGCCCAGGGGATATCGCTGTCTCTAACTGTTTTTATAAAAAAAAAAAAAAAGGTCTATGTATGTAATAAAGTTTTTTGTGCATGTCCTCCAAAATGAAACACCATTTTATTTATTTATTTATTTATTTTAATCTGACACTACTATCATCATGACAGCATAATTTGTTTGCGCCTTCTTAACCTGTGTGTGACTTGCATGTAACTGTATGACTTGACAGTGCTATAAAGGTTTGGTTAGGTTTAAGGCCTTTATACACCTGAGACGTGATAAAAAACACAAAAATGCAAAACAATGTGAATGCTATATGTTAAGGGCTTTTATTGTGAAAGTTAAGAACAGAAGGAGTAGATCTGGTCTGCATTGCCTTTGTCAAGGTTGAGAGGGGTAGTTCACCGTCCTGGTTCGGACTATGGCGCCTCTGTGTTGCTGTTTCATAAATATATGTTCTGCACAACATGATTGGTTGATGCCTTTATCCAAGGTGCAAAAAGCTCTAAAAATCAGCCACGTCCCAGGGGTTAAAAGAAGCACTGGACAACTGATGCTGTGATTCTTGTTGGGAGGACAGTCTTACACATGACCAGAGCCACGCAGGTATCGGACGGACGTAGTCAGTCTTGACACCAAAATTGCAATGCACCATTGAACTGTGGCCCCACAACACTCCTTCAGTGGTTGCACACCGCGAGTGACCACAATATCTAACAGGCAGGGAAAACACTGAATTAATTTCCTCATATGTACGGTATTTTCACCAGTGTATGAGCTACTCGTGATGATTTGATCCTTTTGCTCATTCTTTGTGTGGTTATGTCTGCATGTGTGTAAAGATCCCTGTGTCTATGTGTGTGTTAGAGAGAAAAGGAGAGTTTTGTGCAGTCTGCTTCATCTCTGGGCGTCTCAAGGTTAATCTCATTAACTGTCGTTGGATCAGAGCATAGATTGCAGAGAATCATTAAGCAAAATTATGAAGAGTCTGATTGGAGAGAGAGAGAGAGAGAAACATGAACTGCTTAATTACTGCATCCTCATTATTGTATTATTGTCCCACTCTTTTCTGCCTCACCTTGGCCCTTTCTTCTTTCCTCCTTCTCGACCTTTTTATTGTATCTCCCTTCCTTTCCTCCTACAAATGAGACAGAGCAGTTACAATGATGAGAGGGACAGAGAGAAGGGGATGAACCAAGGATAAATGTAAACTACAAAGCTAGAGTTGACAGACAACAATTTCCAGTAAAGGAGACAAACACATTGAGAATAGTTAAGTAGCCCGCGTTAGGTAATAAGACACAAGACAGAAACTTGGAGGAGGAAGAGCGTTGATGATCTAAATTAATTGGCAGCAGTAACCCTGTGGATATTCTAAAAGATTATTCTCAGTTTATTCTCACAGAGGCTGAAAAAAATGTCAAATATCTCACCTGTGTGCTCAGTGGGGAAGTGGTGAACAGCACGATGGAGAAATGACTTTTTAACAGGAATCAATATAACAACTGAAGATGGCAGCGAGTGACCCCGGACACCCTGGATTTAAATAATTAGTGAGACACTGTACTCACACTAGAGGGGTGTACTCAGATATTCACTTTGTGTGAGCTCGAGTTTGTGTGTTTCAGTTGAACCGTTTGCCTGTCTGTACATGGATGAGGTAGAAAGAGGTTGTGTGAGTCTGTCAATATGGGGTATGTTTGGTATATTTGCAATCCAAGTTTATCCATGTGTTTAATGTGCTCTGTTTGTTCATTGTGTGTGTGTGTGTGTGTGTGTGTGTGTGTGTCGTGCACGCGACTAACACAAATCTGAAATTGGCAGCAGAGTATGGCGTACGAAGTAATTAGGCGTGGAGGCGCGAGCGTCCTAAAGTGAATAATCAGTGGGGAGGATGAATGGAGGAGACAAACAGGCCTGACGAGTGAGTACAGCCAGCGATCCACATCAGAGGAAGTGAAGACGAAGCTTCGTCAGACCTACGTTTGATGGGCGTAATTCCTACTGATGTACTCTACAGAAAATGACTCAATTCAAAAATCAGCGTAATGAAGTCAAGCTGCCTATGACAGTTTTTTTTTTTTTTTTTTTTTTTTTTTTTCAGTCAGCAGAAGACTCACTGTGTCTGTGTTTAAAAGTTCATTATTTTCTGCAGGGAGACTTTTTGCTCCAATGTCAAACTTCTTAGCTTCTTATGAATAAGTCATTGTTTTGCTTCTTCAGATGGAGTGTTTGCACCATAAAAGCAAGGGTTTCACAGGTGTGTGTGAGTAACTGCAAAGTGCTGCACTTTCAGGAGGCCTGAATGTGAGGAATAAAATGCGGATTTATTTTGTTCTTTAATGGCCACACTGTATATATGGCCACGTTTACAGCTCTTGTGGAGAAAGCGAATCCCTGACAGCGGTGCAGAATTAAGGGCTGTGACTAATGATGAATGTCCTGTCGGGGTGAATTAGAGCCATAGACAGCAACACATACAATATGCCTGGAAGACTGCCCAGTGTGAGAGAGAGGGAGGTGGACAGAAGAAGAAAGGAGAGAAGTGTGGAAGACTGGATGATGGAAATAAAGACAGTTTAAAAGGATATTATGTGAGATTTGGGTGAATTTAAAAGGTGAGGAAAACATAACAAGAGAGAAAAAGGCTGATTCAGTAATTCACTGTTGTAATAGATTAAACAAAGTAGATAAAAAAAAATAATGTAAATGAAAAAAAATCAATAAAATAACTTTAATTAGCAAGCAAAAGTTACAGATCATCATGACAAAACGGAGCCACAGCCAATTATCTCTACATTACTGTGACTAAACTGAACTAAAATCATCTCATCTCAAAACACAGAATAATTCATCAACCTGAAATCAGAGAGCTGTAAACAGACATAGAAATCATCAGTGCTCTCTGAACCACATTAATGAGATGAACTTTTTAATATCCACCACCCAAAATGTGCAGCTATAGGAAAATATTACTGGAAAAGTTTAAAGACATAAAAATAAGTTTACTTCATTACCCAATTTGATAACACTTTAACACATTATGTGTAATTGTAAGCAGATGTGTTTATTAATATACAGTATTTGTTATATTAATAAACACTTGCTTACAATTACATTACTATAATAAAGTTTGAATGGATAGTTTAAAATGGAAATAAGTATAGAAGAGTGAAATAGAAATGTGAACAAATAAGTAGGAAGAAAAACAAAGAGAGATGAGGGAGAAAATAACACACACACAGCGATCTTTGTAGAATCTCCTGATCACCACCTTTAGTGCCACTCAAAACCATTACCGTGGCAACCGGTCGACGGGTTTTCCACTTTGTGACACGTTTTGTGGAGTGTGACCAATTTGTCATCCCATCTGTGACTGCACTTCCGTCAACATCTCAGCAGATCAATACGCAACATGCGCACACACACATACACACACACACACACACACACACACACACACACACACACACACACACACACAGTATATGACACACACACAGTATACACACAGCATTTCATTAGTTTAGTAGTTATGTGTGTGTGTGTGTGTGTGTGTGTGTGTGTGTGTGTGTGTGTGTGTGTGTGTGTGTGTGTGTGTGTGTGTATGGTTAGAAATTTACCACTAAGAACCAGTCATATAAACTTGCTGGCTGTTGGGAAACCACTGAGTTACAAAGGCTATAAATGCTCTTCCTTTCAGTTTTTACGGTTCTGCTTGGTAACAAAACACCAGAACAGATATATGACAGAAACAAGGCATTGAAACAGTGTTTCATCAATAGAACATAAAACACACAAAGACCACCTTTTCCTTGTGTGTGTGTGTGTGTGTGTGTGTGTGTGTGTGTGTGTGTGTGTGTGTGTGTGTGTGTGTGTGTGTGTGTGTGTGTGTGTGTTTGTACTTTTACATTTATCTTTGTGAGAACCAATTTGAGTTTTAGACCCTTGAGACAGGATATTTTTTGGGGTTTTTTCAATGTTCATATTAGAGAGAAAACAGTAGGTTTAAGTTAGGGTGAATGTCGTTTAGTTGCGATTGTTAAGGTTAGTTATCTTGCACAGTTGCTGGATTCTCACAATGTCATAAGATCTCGCAAGAAATATTATCAGGCTTCAAGTAATGCGTCCGGCAAGCATCCCGTGAGGAGCTACTGGCATCAGTTAAGTCAGAACTGGAGAGTTACATCCTGTAATATTTGTTTGAATTGGTTTTTGATTTAACATATAATTAGAGTTATATTCATTTAGTTAAGTCCTAGAAATGTATTTCATTTATAATAGAATAAAACTGTTGTACCTTTTTTACACATGCTCAAATTTATGTTTGACATGTTGGTGTTGTCTTGAGTCAACAAGTAAGTGCTTTATGCCAGCAGTACAGTTTCTTAATTTGGGGTGTCAAACTGCTGATATGTCAATTCAGTTCAAATTGATGTGGTGTCAAATCATAACAGAAGCTAAGATGCTTTTTATATTGAGCGGGTCTGGACTGTACTCTATAATTTAAATAAATAACAAATAATAAATAAATGTCAGTGAGCACACCTGCAGTTCCCGATCTGTTTTATGGTGCTCAGAGAGGATCAAGAAACTTTCAAGTTATGGAAGCATGCACAACTTGCCAAGAAAAAACATACACTAAACGTGCAGCCCAAAAGAAAATTACTGTTACGGATCCCACAGTTGGTAATGAAGCAACAATGATGATTTCGCCGAATAAAAATCATCCAGATTGCATTAAAACATGCCTCTGGTTGAGCTTTTCAGGCTGTGAATTTTACCTTTGTGAAGGCGTTACTACATTTAAGCCCATTAGCCTAATGATCTTGCAGCGAAGCATCAGTACTGAGTCATTACGTCTTTCAGTTTTACTCTTTGAAACAGTTACTAGGATGTGTTACTTAGGAGAATTATATAGTACATAATATATGTGTTTAACAGCAGGTCCAAATTAAGATAGCAGGCCCTTTTTTTTTTTACTCTTCAAGCACACGATCCATTAACTGCATTCAAAGCTGAATGATCTTATACAGAACATTCTTATACATTAATTTTGACTGCTATTTTATCCACACCTTGACCTACAGCACCATTTAAAATCTTTCCAGGTTTGGTTTAACTGATGACATTAAGGTTGAATAAATCTGTGCTCGGATGTAAACACTCAAGCAGTCAACGGATATTAGATTGATGGATACAACAGATCCAGGGCCAAATGTTTCTTTCACATCCTCTTCAGTGTCATTTGAGTTGCTTAATGTGGAAAAACTGCTCTGTAAAAATGTTAAATCGTTATATTAGCCATTCTACATACAAAAACTGAGGTTACTGGCGATAAAAAAAACTGCCAACCTGTTATAAGACAGCCATTATTCAAGGCATGTGGGGTTCTTCCAAATGCCAGTGTGAAGAGAAACATGGACAGAAACGGCATCAGCTCATGTGTGTGCTGTATATGCACAGAAATGCATGAATGCACACAGAATGGACCTAATGCACCTCTTCAGCACTTCTCTCAAAAACTTAAAAAGCTCTTTTCATAAGCTGTGTTTGGCATTGACAGGCCTCCTGGATTTAGGGATCAAGACGTGGAAGATATCTACAATGTTTTACCGTGTGTGTGTGTGAGAGAGAGAGAGAGAGAGAGATGAGCTCAGCAGTTGTTGATTCAGCTAAATGTTTGATCTGAGGAACTCTCTCTTCAGACTCAATCATTAATGAGCACACACACACACACACACACACACACACAGGCCCACGTGATGTACGAGCTGCTGCTGTGGAATCAGATGCTCAGTTGCACCCTGCTTCCCTGCCTGCCAATCATACCGGTAGAAACGGTAACGCCATCTTTTATAGCACAACTGATGAGATGCCTTCATGCTGTAGTGCAGTGCACACTCACGCCTCTCACCACTCTCATGAAAAGCCTCTTACATTATAAAGTAAAAGGTCAGGGCTATCAGAGTTCAGCAGACAGCCCTCTTGTTTTTAACAGGACCTTGTTAGCCTCCTGCCACTTGACTCACCTCAGCCTCTGCTTCACTGTAAGCAGTCCACTGCCGCTCACTTTCTATAGCTTTCTAAGTCAGCAGGATACAAAACAGCAGACACGGTAGGCGGAGGAACGTTGAAGCTGGCCTTGATGCTGAGTAACTTATTGCATAATAATTCTCTCTTGTAAGTAGCACCACTTCCTGGGCAATATTTCATTACAAACATACCTTTTCCCCTTTGATTGCATCATTTTTTTTGCATTGAAAATGTGGGACGGTCCACGTTCTTGCAGTATATTGAAATGCATAATAAAGGCATGTAGAACCCTTTCAGCATTGAGTTAAAGTTAAACACCTATTTTCAAAATTCATACATGTTATTCCTATCATGAAGACATGGGTCTCAAACTTGTGGCAATATTTTGTGGCCCCCACGTTGATATGAAAGTTTAAAATTAGCACGGGCCATGAGTTTTATATGAATGGCACATGGCCGCATTGTGTGCGGAAGGTCCTTTTGTTGGGCGAGCCCGAGCTGAACGAACCTACCAATCACAGTGAGGTATTTGGCTCCCGGGGGTGGGCAATTGGCCGGGCTTGATGCAAGCAAAGAAACATTTCACAACAACTATGGCAGCGCCCGCGTAATATCACATAAGCTTGATTAAGGCTTGATTTATACTTCCGCATTGAATCAATGCCGTGGCCTGAATTGTAACTACACATCACGGTGACGCAGACCGCATTCGCAGGGAACAACCACAGAAAGTTCAATTTCTCTCTGCCTCGATCTTTTAAATGTTTGTTCACACAAATCGACTCATATCAATTTTCGGCATTCCAGTAATGTCAGTAAAAGTTCTGCGGTTCAACACTTATTAGCTCCATCTCCGCTCAGTTTCTGTTTTGTATTAGAAGAAGAAAGAGAAGGTAACTCATAGACACCGCCGCAAACTAATGGTTCGGTGGTGTAGTGGAAGTGGAATAAATATATATCTTGTCACACAGCCCCAGTCATGTCTTTTTCAAAGCCTGCAGTGAAGAGAAAGGTTGGTGACACGCACAGACAATTTCAAGCCATACTGAGGGTCTCAACTGCTTCCTCCTTCAAGCCAAATGTGGCTCGGCTATGTGAGAGGAAGCGCTGCCAGGTGTCTGGCAGCAAGGAGTGGGCAAAAGAAGCCATGTTCAGAAGAACCGTTAATATTCTTCAGTGTTCCATTCATGTTCAAGGACAGTTCATGTTCAGAAGAACCCACTCATGTTAAAGAACTGTTAATAATGACGTTTGAGAAGATTGTTTTTTCTTTTAACAAAGCTTTTTTTGTGGAATACCTGATGCGGCCCAGCTTCAGGCAGACTCTGCCTCCAGCGGCCCCCAGGTGAACTGAGTTTGAGACATCTTGCTAACTAGAGTGCTAAAACTCAAATTTGTGATGTTGTAGGTTATGAAGTCTGCAACTATTCCATAGACAATGAATTGGGAGATGTCTCTAATGACACTGAGAGCACCCAGGTGAATGTTTTTATTATAAGGGTACATTTTTAGTTTGACAACCAGACACTATGGTGAATTAAAGCTTATTTGGGTATGAATAAATAAAGCCTTTTGTGGGTCACAAACTCAGCCACCATTCATTGTCTAATGAGCAGCTCCAGACATTATACCCAATGACATCACAAATTTGAGTTTTGGCACCCTAGTTTTTGGATTTGGGAGAGATATTTACTCTTTTTTTACTGTCTTAGACTATATGAATGACATGTATACATTTGAAAATGGGCGTAGTTCCCCTTTAAAAATGGCAACCGCAAGTTTCGTAAGATGAAAAATTATTTAAAACAGAGATATACAATTGTGTATCATCTGCATAACAGTAATATTTGACATCACACTGACTAATAATGTTTCCCAGAGGGAACATGTATAAAGAAAAAAATAAAAGCCCATAAGGCTTCATTAAGGGACACCTTCATCAGGGGAGGGCTTTGTCATTATGACAAGCAATAATCAAAAAATAATAATAAAATGAAATAAGATTCTTATCTTCTAAATTGCTATTATTTTTATCAACACTCTCTCTATTTCACTCTTTTGGCACAGAGATACACGTAAAACCCCAATGACACTAACTTACATTCAGTATTTATCAGCAATAGTGGTTCCTGGAGCAAACACCAGTGGACATAGTTCTGATCTCCAGAAACAAGCCACAGTTTCCCTATCACTACTGCAGCATTGGTGGGGACACGTTGAGGTTTTGTTCAAAATCTTATAGATGTCAAGATTATTACAAAAGTATGAGTCAAAGCCAGCTCATTGTCGGAAACCAATTTCCAAAGTTTCACATAGTTGTGCTACCGACGGGTGGGATCAATTACATTTTCAATTTAATTCATTTAAAACAGCAGTACATTAGGTAGTAATATATTCATATGCATGACATTGTTCATTTCATTAAAACCCCATTTCTAACAATGGTTTAAAATGTCTTTAGAAAGTAGAAAGAGAAAGTAATTTGTGAGTTAATAAAAAAGATAGAAGGAACTGAAGCAATTAGAAGTGTACAATAAAGTGTGTCAGCTTGAAGTACTGTCTAATTGAAGACTTTCATACCACTGGAGATAACCACCATTTTATGAATGTGACACCTGTTCTGATAATGTGATTGCTAAACATGAAACCCCAAACAAATCACCCATTAATTATCCATAACTATTGAATAGCATAAAGGGGCATTAGCTCTGTGGACACTCTTTTTTTCACTGAAGAAATGAAGTACTGAGGAGATGCAGTCAGTGTTTGATTTGTCGGCTATCACAGGAGTTTTCATTTATACTGTATATTCTAAGATTTAATTGCAAATTCTTCTGTGTGGAGTTTGCATGTTCTCCCAGTGTAGGTGTGGGTTTTCTCTGGGTTCTCCGACTTCCTCCCACAGTTCAAAGACATGCTGTTTAGGTGAATTGATGGCTGCAATGGCTTGAAGTTGTTTAATTTGCCTCTACGTCTGTGCTGGTGTACCTTGCTTGTCTACATACAATAGGCTCTTAAAGACGTCTTAAAGTAGATGTCAGATGCATGTTGATGGTTGGTTGGAGTGGATCTGATTGGGCTCCAGATCGAAATGTTTTCTCCTCTTTCATCACTTCCTTAAAAGTGTGTAACTTCATAGTAATTGGTACCACTTTAGGGGAATCTGAAGCAATTTTGGCAGCCCAGTCGCTAGGTAAAAATGTTGGCATTGTACGTTTCAATACTATAGTGGTTTTGCTGCATTGTAATGGTTGTTACGTCGTTTTATTATTTGAACGCCATGATCTTTTTTCTAACCTTAACCAAGTAGTTTTATTGCCTGACCCAATCATTTCACGTTAACCACGTGCCATTGTTTCTGCGAGTGTGATGTGAGACTCATATAAAACATTTATCAGAAATGTCTCCATTTAACAGATCCATGGATTGCAGAAACATCCAATTGCCAACTGCCGACTGTGTCGATTTATTATCTTTACAACATTTGACGTGCCTGCAAGCCTCCAACTCAAAATAAAATATCCTCTTTTTCTTCCTGTAACCTGACAGGTGAATTTTGCTCTTTGTACGTGCACTGACATCGGGGATCCATTATAACATGTCTGTCCTGTACATCTGATCCATCCATTTATTTTACTCGCTAGCAAAAATATGTGCGTGGGAATTCTTTGTTTCTCAGCTCAAAGGTCCACTAACTAGCTTGCAGAGCTTTCAAATGCATCTCCCAGTTTTAACCAAATCCAGTGTGGACTTGGATTGCAAGAATAGGTAGAAAAAATATTTAGAAATGTAAGCAAGATATAAATATATTCATAAGTTAGTGGGGTTGAACTGAAATTAGTTGGAGGCTTTCATGAAATGTTGACTGCACAGTAACCTCCAAATGTGTACTCTATTTACCACCAAGCATCTAGAAAGCACCCGCACCTCATACATAAGCACACACATACAATATACAGCATTCATTATTTGTCAAAGGAATAATTTCATGCCTTACCCACCTCACCTTTGATCTCATTTTACTAACAAATGTTTGATCTTCTGTCCCTACGCAGATTAAGTGTGCACTTGCATGCTTGTGCATGTCTGCACTTGAACGCATATTCAAATGTAGAGACATAGCGAGAACATGCAAACTCCATACATAAGCAGCCTGGATCAGGTTCAAACACAGTTCCTTCCTGCCGTGATGCAATCCACCACGCCATCCAGATCAAAATAAAAAAACCTATGCATCATCAAACATGCTCATGTGCATGAGTTATACTAACTTTTCCTACTTTTCTGCCTCAAATGCTTCTAGAGAGACCTTTTATTGCAGCAGTGTGTCCTCTGATATGAATATCAGCTCATAACATTCTGTCAAAGTTATCTCTCTACACACAATCCTGTTCATTTTCACTCTATAGTCTATATCAAAGAACTAATGGAATTACATAAGGATAGTGGAAGGCCAACACTCCACTTTAGAGAGATAGAAAACCCATTCTCCACTCAAAGATTATTCATTATTTCTTGTGTGCCATTCAGCCGCTAGTCTGCCAGAAAAGAATATTTTCCCCATGAAAAGAGAGTCCTGGGTCGGAGAACACACAAGGAAATGAGAGAAACAAAGGGGTGTTTTTTGTGCCAAAAGTTTCAACAATGCAATTTAATTGTTACTCTGATGGCACTCAAGGGGGACATAAATGTTATTGTCATTTGTGACAATATGATTTTAAAGTAGGTTTCATCTTTTTTTTTTTTTTTACTTCACTCTGCACAACACCTTTTGTCAGCTGAAATGCTTTCTCACGCTACACAAAAACACAAGGATACCTTCACATCTTAATCTCGCATTTTTTTTTTCTTTTTCTCCGCATCCAGTGCTTCTCTGACTGCATTCATACAGATTGGCACAGACTTGTTTTGATGTGGCATGAGTCAAGATCAGTTTATATAATATTCATAATATTGTAAATTGTCAATAAATTTTAAGCTGACAGTATTGAAACCTGACCCCCTTAAAGCAAGAGTAGGTAGAAATGGAGCAAATATGATTACAAAAAGTTATTTTTATAAAACAGTCACTACATTATGATAATAGTGTATCAGACAGGTAATCTGAAAAAAAAAAAAATTGTGCCTTAATGGCTCCTAATGGCATCTGCAAGATTTCAGACTGGAGGAAAAGATTTTGAAAACAGTCGGGAGCAATCGTGGAAATAAATTCCCAATGCATAAGCTTATTTTGCGACCGTCATGATTTGTGTGTATGGGTGGTCAACTGCCCTAGTGGGGCAGCTGTGGCTCGGAGGGTAGAGCGGGCCATCCACCAATCGGTGGTTTGATCCCCGGCTCCTCCGGTCACATGTCGACGTGTCCCTGAGCAAGACACTTAACCCCAAATTGCTTCAGAATGCTTTGCCATTGGTGTGTGAATGAGTATTCAGCCCATGCCCCTGATGGGCAAAGTTGACACCTTGCATGGCAGCCACTGCCATGAGTGTATGAATGTGTGTGAATGGGTGAGTGCTGACATGTAGTGTAAAAGTGTTTTGAGTGGTCGGAAGACTAGAAAGGTGCCATATAAATGCAAGCCCATTTTCCATTTGCCATGTCCCTGTAGCTGTTCTGTCTTGTTGTGTCACTAAGCATCTACCATGTTGAAGCACACTTGAATACTGGTAATTGCTATCGATGGGGGAACTGAAGGAGCTAAGCAAAAAGGCAGGGATCAATAAGTATATACTACATAGTACATATACAGTAATTATATTTGAACATTAGGGAGGGCATCATCATCACAGTGTCATTGGCATTCCCATGCTTTCCAAGTTTAACCTCTGTGAATCTTCTCATTCATCCAGGTCATATTCATTCTGGCAACAATTGAATTGAAGGCAACTGGACTTAGATTTGTCTCTGAAGACATTTCGCCCCTTATCCTATCCTATCCTAGTGGCTTCAGACAGACTAGTCGTCAGACTAGTGGGGACTAGTCAGACTGTAGCGTTACAAACTGATGAAGCCACTTGATAAGGGGCGACATCTTCAGAGACAAATCAGTTGTCTTTGATTCAGTTGTTGCCAGCATGTTTAACCTCATCTTTATCCTCACCAGCATAATTAGCTGATGTCATCATTTTTACTGTTGCCAACTCGGTCACTATGGCAACAACTAGTTGCCAAAATGAAGAGACACAGTGTCAGACATCGTGAGCAGTTTTCTCTTCCTAACCTCACATCTTTATAGCCCATAAACAATGTAACAGCTGTGTTTGCCATTTGTGGCAAATCCAATGTGATTTTCTACAATGATCCCGAATATAGGCTACCATGTACCAAGTAATACTCCAGGCTAGATGCATGCTGGAATCGTTGGGTTTTAAAATCCTAAATAAGCCCTTAAAACCCAGGATAAGTCTGCCATGTAGGTGCTACTATGACTGAATATTCATAGCTGTAGGTCAGTAAAACAAAAAACATGATATTCCATGTAATGATGATCCACACACTTAAATGAAACTGAAGTGTGACTCTGGCAATGCCTAGGATAAATGTTCTTGCTTGTCACTCTCATTTTCCATTATCAGTGGTAATGTGAGGTGGGTGAGACAATTTAAGCAGATTGGCACATGCACAAATGTTCAGGCAGCCACAAACCAAAGCTGGTTCAACTTCTCTGGTAACTCAGTTGGCATAGAAATGACAAATATAAGAGTGAGTCGCTGCATTTACACGGACACAAATAATCGGAATAAAGGCCCAATCAGATTTAAAATGCTTCCTTTAAACACATCAATCGGAAGATTCTGATCTGATACGGCCCAATCAGAAAGAAATTTCATTCCAAATGAGAGAGGTGGTTTATGCCGATTGTTGTTCCAATCCACGTCCATGTACACACCCATTCGGATCATGTTTTCCTGGCTGGGGTAAAATTATCTCCACTGCACATGTGCACATGTGACGCAAAACAGACAACGCAGCATTTCCTTACAACAAAGGCAGAAGTACAGCTTCTTCTTCTTCTACTATTTCTGGAAAATTAGACAACTCTGCACATGCCCAAGGGATTTATTTTGATTAAATGCTTGGTGTATGTATACGTCATGATCAGATCATTTTATTGTGTCCATGTAAACAGTGGATTTGGAATTTCCGATCAACCAAGGTTCAGATCAGATTGGAAAAATTTTGGTATTTATTTATATTTATGCATGTAAACGTGGCTATTGTAGCAGCCAGTGCTTTCATCACCACCATTGTTGTACCATAGATTGGCTCCATTGTCACCGACATCCAATCCAGCCATTTGAATGAGTTGCCCAATATTGGATCTGGTATTGGTATCGGTGCATCCCTAGAAATAATGTTAAATAAACAGTTAAATTACGAAAACAACACAAACACAAGCTAAGTTTGTGTTTAGTTGATGTTGGGTTAATGAACTGGCAGTAAGAAGTCTATAACTGCAGTTAGTGTGTCCATATATATGTGTGTGTGTGTGTGTGTGTGTGTGTGTGTGTGTGTGTGTTTGTGTGCGTGTGCGTGTGTGTGCGTGTGTTTGGAGATGTGTGTGTTCACCTTTGCCCGGAGAAACAAAAGCTAAACAGCTTTTTGACCTGTCAGGGGTGGAAGCAATGTTCAGACCCATGACAAACTCCTAACAGGAATTTCAAAAGTGCAGCAATCAATAAGGCTGGTTCAAACAGAGAGAGCACAAATATGACAGTTATATGTTTGTGTGTGTGTGTGTGTGTGTGTGTGTGTGTGTGTGTGTGTGTGTGTGTGTGTGTGTGTGCGCACACTGTTAGACACAACTGGACTCTGGATTTATCATAGTTATTGACTCAGTTCACTGCAAGAGCAGCAAGAAACTGAGTAGTGGAATCGTTATTTTGACAGTTACAAACACACACACACACACACACAGACAAACACGCACACTCAGTGCAATACACATAAGTGCAGAATATACACAGATAAAATAGCATAAAACACTACATGTCTCATGCATTTCTCACAGTCAAGTTGACATTAGATTAATTCCTTCTTGTGGAGTGTACTATATGTAAACACACACAAATAAGTATACACCCACACAATCAAAAGTTGAGTTCATCACATGCACACACACACACCACCAGAGGCCAGAGTTCCGAACCTCGTCACAGTCTGCTAGAGCAGCACATCGATCAATGTCCCCCATGAAGTCAACGAGGATGGGAAGGAGAGAGCAGAAAAACAAAGGGAGGACAGGAGAGGTTTACAAACTACTATAGAAGCATACTGTATGTTTGACCCCCTGTGTGATCAGAAGCCAATTTTACAGGACATTGAATTTCAATATAACCTCCGGCTGTCCTGGAGTTGTGCTACATGCCTCACTATCACCAAAAAACTAATAATGGAGACATTAGCCCCAGCAGTTTAAAAAGGATTGTTTTGAACATGTTATTTCTAGCTGTAAAATGAAGTACTGTAAGATAGATTACTTCTCCGATTAGGTAATGCATACTGTTGCACAGACCTACTGTACATTTCACAATAATCCTCTGCCTTTAGGTCATCATGGCGTGATTGAGTAGTGGGGGTAAATCCAAGAGTGTGGGTGGGGTGGCAGGCACAGAAACTACATTTTAGAGAGACCTCATTAAGTGACAAAAGGAAGAAGGATGAATAGTAGAGAAAACTTAACAGTGTTAGTGTGAGGCAGTGAGGGAGGAAAACAGCAAAACGCAGAAAAAGGACAAACTTGAGTGAAAATAGAACTGAGGGGGAAAAAAAGTCAGTTGGTTTCATTAGATTTATGTCTGGAAGTGGAGTATTTAAGCTCAGGGCAAAAGGGAAAATGAACACAGGCTACAGGGGAGAAAACATGGCCCTTCAAAAAGTAGGTGCTCTCAAACCTAAAGTTTGAGGACAACTGAGCTGCCACCTGAGTAAATGGTGTTAAAACACGTCCTAGTTTCAGGTGGTTGCTAGTTTCCAGACACAGGCTACACTAAAAAGCCTATTTGTTAAAGTTTTTGACACAGAAATTGGACTTGAAGTGGTCAGCGGCTGTTGAAAAAATGGGAGAGAGCGGCGAGACTTTGTGAAGAAGGGAGGGTTAAAGAAGCAGAGTGAAACTAGAGGAAGAGGGAGTGGTGGAAAAGAAATCAAGTGAGTTCACAGGGTTCATTTGCCAATAGTCGGAGATAGGTACGAGGGCACACGGGGACGGGTAGAATGAATCAAGTGGTGAAGGGGAACAGATTGGTCGTAAATGCAGAAGAGTAAACTTGATTAAGAAAAGTCAAGTTGGGTGCTTTAAAGGAGGATAACTTATGAGAGGAAACAAGACGGAGAATAGATGCAAATGTCAGGGAACAGCAGTTGAAAGTGCTGCAACATGTCAAGGGAAAGAGGAGCCAAGGAGAGGAGAAAGGAAGGGAGCATGTCCCTGCCGTCACAAATGAATGTGTTGTCAAATTAGATTATCATTATCACACTCATTAAACTGTCATTACTAGCATCACAAACACAGATGCCGCTTTATTTGTCTCACTCATGTTCCCTTGTTCTGATCATGTTATTTCTGTAAAGTACCCTATCGGATGACCTCCCAGAAGTTAAAGCACTCGGAGCTTTGCAACTATTCATGGCAAATTGTCATGGCAAATTAATTTGTAGACTTCTCATCAATAGATATTACAATGACTTGTGACATTGTGACAACAGCTTGCAGAAGATGGGCCCAAAAGCTCACTGATCCCAAATTAGGTAAAAGTTGTCCATTTGTTTGAAGTCTAAGGTAACAATGTCATATGTCATGTATCAATGTGTTCTGACCAGTGAGCAACTTCTGGGTCTGAAAAGTGAAGCCTCTGGTTGCATAAAGAAGATTGTGTAGAAGTCTATGAGAAAATTACCCTACTTCTCACTTGATTTAATACCTCATTGTAAACATGAGTTTATGGTCTCAATCATTAGTTTCAGGTCTTCTTCGATACAGCATGGTGTTTCCTTCATCAATTTTGGTCCCATTTAGAGTCAAATAGACAACAAAGCAGGGCATGCTCTAGGGAATGGTTCCCTTCTGATTGTCCACATTTTCATCTTAGAGCTTTAACATTTCTGAAAGTCACCTAAAATGTCTTATTCAGCCGTCAGTTGTGCTTAGCTCCACCCTTTTGTATGACTTCTGCTTGCAAAAGCCAAGATGGTGATGGCCAAAAACCAAGATGGAAAAGGCCAAAATGCCAAACTCAAGGTTTCAAAACAGCAGTCCACAAACCGGTGGGTAATGTCATGGTGACTACATCCACTTCTAAACGTCTGAGTATGACCATTGTGGGGGAAATAAACAGGACCACAGAGGAACCAAATGCCACAGCCCCTGGATGTTGCAGGAGTTCAGGGGAAGAATTACAGGAGCTCGGGGCAAAAAATAGTAGAAAACAAGTCATGGAAAGCAGCTCTAGGCCAGAGAGTTGTTTGCCCGAGCACTGAACTGACTGTAACAGGCTTGGGTGAAGATCTGAGACTAATAGGCTTCAAGCAGACAAGTGGGAAAAATACACGGTGGAGAACTCAGCAACACAGTCTTGGTTAGAGGCTCAGGAGAGAGACAAAGAGGGCAGGGATAGGAGAAACACCCAGCACAGAGTCATATGATGCAGGCTCAGAAAAGCAAACCCAGGGAACTCATGAACAGGGACCACAAGCAAAGCTTAAATAAAGGTTTGACACAGTGTTAGCTGACTGACAAGAACCCAAGAACATTGATTTCAAATGTAATGTGACAGATATCACTAGATTATTGGGCAAATTTCAGAAATTCACAGTAAGATTTGTTATCAAGGGATCTCTGCCCTGAGCTACAGGAAGATAAATCCTCCCATGGTGTCCAGACACTGGTGGTGGCTGATGATTCTGTTGAGACTGGTAGGCTGAGGAGGCTGATGAATCTGCAAAGAATGGGCGGTGATGGGGAGGTGAAAGGGTGCATGTAACAGCAGCATGAATGTACTAAAAGCAGAGAGAGAATCTTATTTAAAAGGAGACAGCAGCAAGATGATAGGATGATTTAGGTGTGGCACTGTGCTATTGGATGGATGCGACCGGCTGATATCATGATTGACAGCCAGGAAATTATGAGTGAACATGTGTTAGAGGAGAGAACGACAGGATGTATGAGGACAATGCATTCTCAGACAACAGTTCATGTCTCTTAAGAAAAGTTATTGCCCATTTTTTGTGTGTTATCGTACAGTCTCAGGAAACAACTCGGGTAAGGTAACAAAACTTAGGTTTAAGAAAAGTTTGTGGTGAAGTTCTGCCACACTGGAAGAGTTTACATTGTCACAGAAGTGGTATAACCAAAGTACAATGTGAGAGTGACAAAAACTACATGGCTTGGTTTAGGAAAAGATCGTGGTAACTTAAGCACAGAAGTTATGTGACAAAACAAAACAAACATCGGTTTCCTGGGTGAAAGTCTGGTGTTTTTGGGCCCATCCATCCACCTCCATCCTATGCAATGGTCGCCGCGCTTCGTACTTCCTTGTTCACAATTACATTGATTACATACAAGTTGATTTTTTGGGATATATACGCATTACAGTGCATCTAGTTTTGGTAGGTATAGCTAGCCTGATGAAGACTAAACTACAGGCCAAAGTATGCAAAAGTCTTCATGACTAAACTTCCGCTAGAGCTTCATAATAAAAATCAACACTTATTGGATTTACAAGGTATTCTAGAAGATGTCTGTCTATCCAATATGTTATGTGAACAGGGAGGACAGAGCAAAACAATCAGGGACTCCATCTGTCAGAACAAGCATCTTCTACACCACCTCCTCTCCGCCTCCACTTACTGTCCTAGAACCGTAGCAAACATACTAAGTGATCGTGACAGCACTTATGCCCAGCAGGGATGTGCTTCCTCGCTCCACTGCTTTGGCTATATTGTAGATGAGGAGTTTAAGTCACTTCAGATTTTTAGGAAGGAGTCCACGGGGAGCGGCAGCATAAAATGATCCCTCTCTCCCCAGCGGCAGTGGAAGATTAGTTCCTACCCCCTGCATGGGCAGTGGGCGCAGGTTTAGCTCACTGTGCTATTCTAAATCAATTATACTACCTGCTAAATAAGGCTCCAACAACGTACAGGTTGCTTTGCCTCTCTCTCAGTCCTTCCTTGTGGTGTGTTCCATGTGTCAGTTTCGCCATCATTTTGCATCTCCCCTTTCCTCTCCTCTGTTTCCCCCACTTCCCCCCTGGCTGTAGAATAAAAGGGCCAGGTGTAGAGGTGTGGTGCTAGTGCCATCTTTTGACTAAACAGAGGTTGTGATGGTGCCAGAGTTAGACAAGAGCTTTCTCCACGGCTCCAGAGAGGACATAAGGGGGTCCTCATCCAAGAGGCTGACTAAAACAGTGTCGTTTTTTACACCTTTGTTTCTTCTTCCTAATGTAAAGGAGGACCAGTTTGAGGAAATGTTTCACCTTGGTTCACCCCAACTAGAAGATTAAATGGCTCAAGAGGATGGGTGATCGTCCTCTTTGTGTTTTGTCTTTTCTCTTCTTCGTTTTTCTCATTTCTTCTGGGTTCTTGTTTGCTCTGACGTAAAAATCATGTAGTGTTTTGTTTTGTTGTGACATTGAATTTCTCCTCAGAAGGTTCAGTGGTCTGCTCAGCTGCACATCAAGGGAGACAAAATATGTTACCAAACGCTTTCCCCCCTCGCAGCCAATCTCATTGTTATTCAACCCTGATGTGAGAAAAGAAGAATTTTCCACAAACTTTTAACTTCATCCACACATGGAGACACACACGCACACACTCCTACTGTTTCAACAGAGGAGGTGGTGATAGTAATGGTAACAGTGCATTAAAAATGTTTGCATAAATTCTCCATTCATATTATGCCCACTAGTGCGGGTAATTGAGATTGTGTCGCGACATCTGAGGTGGAATACCACCAATGTTGCTCTGTTTAGCTCGGTGATCTATATTCAGAGAAAATGCTGAGATAACACTCATTTGCTTTAGCGATTGCTCACAAACACATAAACAAACACTTTTTTTTAAACTTTTCTATCCATTTATACTCATCCCCAGACTCCCGAACCAAAGCTACAGTGCCATATTACACATGTACAGACAGATCTAGATACAATATAATGTAGTTGTAATACAAGTTAGTAGCAGTATCATGCATGGCGGTTTGTCAGATTGACTTCCTGCGTCTTTAGGCAGCTGTTGTAATGAAATATTGCTGTTAAACCCATGTCCACTTTTGCTCATTGTGATGGAACAAACCTGGAAGAAGTGGCTGATACAGCATTGTTTAACTTTTTTAAAATTTTCATATGTCCTTCATAGTGTAGCCAGCGTGTTGGGAAGATATCTGAAATAGATGATAGCAGCTTATTACAATCCCGAGCGCGCTGGAATTCAAGGATAGTTTCAAGGATGATAAATGAGTATTAGTGCCTGTGATAGTCCACTATTTAACACACATACACAAGTGGTTGCACCCATGTGCTCTTGTACACACATACTTTGTACTGTTTTGTAGTGTTTTATGTTTTTTAAGAATTCAGACAAAAATTACAAAAATTGGGTCAGGGGAGTAAAGTGAAGGGGCAATGGCCTCTTCCCTGCTTCTACCCACCTACTTGTGGTGCCTTTCCTCGGACCACCCCCATCTTTGAACTCAGCCTTCATTTTGATCTCAACTACACACCTGTAAAGTTTTGTGACTGCATTTTGGGTGTGATGTTATAGCAATGACTAAATCTGTCCACAGACTGAAATATACAAATCTGGCAAAGTACTCAAAACTGCTTCTGTAGTAGTTCCTGCTACAGTAGGTGTCTCAAGTAACACATTTTGCAAAAGTGAAAACAATATCAAGCACACACTGTTGTGGCCGGTAAATAGACAAAGTATCTTCATACAACGGTTCGAATGACATCTCACAAAAACATATTCCTCATTATTTGACCGTTTTCCTACAAATATCCAGCAACATGTAACAATTTCTGTTTGTTACGTGCATACAGTCTTTTCAAAATAAACTTCTGTCTTCACAGAAAACAGTTTGGTAAGGTTTAGGCTACAAACCTACCTAGGTTTAGGAAAAGATTGTGGTAACTACGGAGGTGGCATTACTTAATAATGGAAGTTATGTGACAAATAAATCAGTGTTGACTTCTAGTTTTACAGAGTAAAAGAGTGTACAATACGAACACTGGTCTCTTGAGCAAATGTCTGGTGTTCTTTGACCCATCTATCCACCCCAACCTCCTCCCTACACGGCATGTGTCATTCTTTGTACTTCCTGATTCACAATTATGTGGATAACATACGAACGGTGTATGAGAACAGCCTGAAATATGTTAACATACTCATAATGACAATGCTAACATGTGGGATGCTATGTAGGTATACTGTTTAGTGTTCACCATTTAGTGTGTTAGCATCCTAACCTCTCCCAATTAGCACAAAACACAAAGGTAAGCTGAGGCTGAATCACCAAAGCTATTACAATTAATCCTGCAGGGAACAAGAATGTCTATTCCGTGACAATCCATCCAATCATTCTTGAGATATTTCTCTCAGAGCCACAAATATTAATCTCATGGTGGCACCAGAGGAAAGGTCAAAGGATTACCAAAACCATTAGGATGCCATGTCTGAGAACCCATGAATGTCAGACTTTTGTACCAATCTCTGGTAGGTGTTGAGATATTTGTTTGAATAGCTGGAAATCTTGACCTGCCAGTGGCACCACTCTGGAGACCATCAATGTTTATGCAAGATTTTACAGCAGCCAATCCAATAGTTGTTGATATATTTTAGGCTAGACCAAAGATTGATTGACTGACAAGCACTGCCATTCCAAGAGTCATGTCTCAGCTTCTGTTACGCTCCATCAATTAAAACAAAAAGGAAAAATAAATATCTGCTTTATTCTTGTATGTGTTGTTCCCATTTTAATCACAGCAGTAGGACAAAAGACGTACTAAATTAAGCACCTGTTTCAAAATGTATTGCACGTATCTCCAAATCTAATCTGAAAGAATGCATGGTTACTTTCAAGTAAGCACACCAGTATTATTTATTTATGATGTATTTAGATTCCTCGCCAAGGACTACCTTTGTTATTGGAGAATCAATCACATATGATCAAGTGAGATAGATTTTTATCTCACAGCCACCAAGCGCATATGGTTGTCAGATGTTGTACATCTCCAGAGCAAATGAAACCCTTGTTAAGTCGCAGAGAACTTATTTCTTAGATTCAGAATAACACATGGAGGCAGACACATACTGTACTTGCACTAATGACACACACTCATTCACACGAAGGTTCCTAATTCACATTTCATGTTGTAGAGTATCATTAAAAGTTAATGGAAAGGAGTGTAAGACTATAGTCAAATTATTAAGTATACAGTGTATGCATATAGGCTAGTCAGAGTTAGTTTATCTGTTTGTGTGCAGTAGGACTTACATTGTAGAGAAGTTGCCATTATAGTATGGTTCAAAGGACAGACCACCATCAGAGGAGATAAGGGGGAATCATAGGCCAGGCTTTAGCCTTTAGACAAGCTCTTAAAAGCATTGCACAAAAAAAACAACTACTAAAAAGCAGATAATCACAGGTTCCTGTTAATTTCATTTTTGTATTTGCATTTGTGTTGTGATATTTAAACAAACCATCCGTCAACAAGGAGATAAAAGCCTCTTGTCTACGAGAGTGCTGTCTTGAGGGGCTGAGAGTGACTGGCTGGCTGGCGAGGTAGCAACCCTGGCAAGCGATGGCTAGCTGTCATGGCAGTTTGTGGAGCTTCTAAAGTCCGATAATGTTGGAACAAATGTTTGATTCACCATCTAATATTGTTAACTGGACTGTTCCAGCACCTTGCATTGTGGGATACAGTAACTGAGCAAGACTGGTCGGATGCATACTGGAGAGGTTTTCCAAATCAGTACGACATCTGGGTATTTTCAGCATACTGTAGATTTTGCTTGTGTTTGCATACTGCATACTACATGCTACATTTTAACCAAATCAGTACGTACTAGTATGCGGTTCTGAATACAGCCATAGTATCATCCCTTTCTCTCTCTCTCCCTCCACCTTCCTACATTTTAATATATTATATCCATGGCATATTTGGTGCTGGCATACCAACAGTTTTGGGAAACATCTTGCCAAGTCAGCCTGCTCGGATGCTTCCTTTACTGCCTCTTCGCATCAATCTCTCAAGTTTGATAGCCAAGGTACTTTGTTGTGATTAGTACCTGTAGCGGTAAGGTCTGTGCAAAACACATTTTTTTCTTTAGATTTTGCTCCAGTTAGCAAGATATTGTTGATTGATGCGTTTCTTTGAGCTCTGAGCCATGGATGTGTCCTCCAAGATATTTGAAGAAGGAATCGTTAAATGCCAGCCCTATATCATAACACTGTCCAGTGTATCCTTGAACAATAAACCAACAAATGAACAAATGGGTGCAAACCACACCTCTTTGAGCCAGTCCCGATGCCATATCAATCCAAGAGCTGCATATGCCATTGCCCTTTGTCTCCTCAGCATGATAAAGCTAGCTGTTGACTTAGGGCACAGTGCACTGTCCAGGATATGTCGGACACGTCAGCCTCAATAAAAAGCACCACCGGTGTCCAGTGGGCTTCGATTCACTTTCACAAAGCCAGGTATGGATTGCCGTTACCAGCACTACTGATGTGCTGTCCTGAGGTAAATAGGCAAACAGATATTTACAATGAGTGAGGACGCTGACCATGAGCCTTGTCCCCAGAAATCTCTCCTGAACTTTTTTCTTTTCATAACATTTTCGTGTAACCATGATTCAGGAAGCAAGCATTTAAAAAAAAAAAAAAAAAAAGTTTAAACCCAGTTATTAAATATTTCAACACTGAAATTTATGTCTAAAAGCAGACGAATGAGAAATGACCTGTCATGCTTCTTTGTTTCATAGGTCACTAAATGACATGCTTCTTTTCACTTTTAGTTCCCACTAAGGTACTATTTGGATTTAAAAGCAGGCACTTAGACACTGGAGCCACAAGGGGATGAGGTGGTGGGTCTGAATAGAGGTCTCAGATATTATCCAGGATCATGTCCATCATGGCCTCTCCACCAGTCTTATATCAAGGTGTCTATGGCAGATGATAAAGAGCCCTCACTGTCAACGTGGAAACTAGAAGGGGTCTGCGGGTGTCTGGAGCCACACACACTCAATATATCCATTCTCTAGATCTTTATGTACATTTACATCCACACTCCCACTGTTCCTCTAGTACAATAATAACCAATCTTAATGCAAACATTGATAGTTTTGCACTGGTGGCTCATCTGGGATGTTTGAAAGAAGATATTACAGCTAATTATAGTAACTAAATGAACAAAACAGCAGGAAACAGCTAATCTTGTATAGCCAGATCTATCTCCGTTGTGTCCAGTGGCGGACTCAGGCTATTTAAGTAGCAGGGGTGAAAAATGAAAGGGCACCAGGGGCACACGGTGGGGCATTAGTGCCAAGAAAGTTTTCTAGCATGTACGCCAGCTTAAATGTCACTTTAAAATGTTTTCTCAATTTTAAGGCCACCCTCGAGGACACTTCATTGCACTTTCTCCACTGGAAGGGCTCTCAGGGCACTTGATCATATTTTCTCTACTGAAATTGCGTCCTAGAGTGCACTTGATCATGTTTTGTTCATTTAAGGGCATCCCAAGAGGGTACTTTATAATGTTTTATCTACTGTAGGGGAACCGTAGAGGGCACTTTATCAAGTCTTATACCATAGGGGCATCCAATAGGGCACTTTTGCTGCAGTTTGTTCAAACATGGATGCAGCGATGGTGCCCTTGTAAAATAGTGCAGATAGCAGAAGGGGAGGAGAATGAAGCATGAAATACATAGGAAATGGCAGACTTATATCCACAGTCTACATCCGGTTAGTCAGCGTAGGAAGCAGAGACACTAATACTACCATTTTTCTTATGCTCCACCTTTGTTTTGTTTTTGATTTTTTTTGATGGTGATGTACTGTATTTCCTCAAAGTGTTTAATGGGATACCTTACCTGCTTGTTTTTGACTGAAGTTGTCTTTCAGCCTTATTTCTGTGTTTGTGTTGTCATATTTTTCATATGTTTGGTTCTGATATTGAATCACAAAGCACCACTTTCAATATCTGAATGCCCTTTTAATCAAAATACACACAAATAGACATGAATCCAAATACCAGCATGCATTAATAACCACATAATGGTATGTTTTAACTAGCTTTGTATATAACCACTGACATAAATAAATATCATATTAAAGCAGCCCTGAATGTGGTGATGAATTACAAGGACCACAGTGCCACTCATGAACAAACCTAATGGGTTATATTTCCAGTGTCTGACAATAAACTACCTCGCCATTGACAAATGGATATTTGAACAACTATCAATAAAATGCATGTTACCAAGGCCATATCTGACCAGTCAATAGCCTTAATATTCCACAGGTGTCTCTGTGTGTCATTTAAAAAAAAAGAAAAGTGCAAGTGAAATGATGATTGCAGTTTCTAGTTTGTTAAAGAAAAAGTTCTGCAACCCTACAACCCTGTTTCTGTCAAACTGTCGAAATAAGTTACATACATCATATCTTTCTGCAATGGGGAAGATTTGTAACGCAGGTTTATTGTGCCATCCTGAGTGATTGACTTGGTTTTCTTAATGGTCGGTCTGACCCTGAACACACACACACACACACACACACACACAAAAGCTGAGATTAACCCTGTGTGTCAAGAGTGGAGCGATCGATCTGTCAGCTCAGTAGCACTTCCCCATTTAGATCCACTTCGCCCTCAGGGTCAACGGAGACAACAAACACTTTCATGGGCAAACAGGCTCCTGACACACATTGTCAGACACATAAGTAAATAGCCTATGCACACCCTAATGAGCAAACTCACAAACAAGCAAATATGGACATCCATTGACGTCGTAGTCAGACATGTTGTACATGACTGGGCCATTGCAGGTTTCCTGGTGACACCTGGATTGTTGGGAAGGCCGTGGGTGCACAAATCAATCAACGAGATGTCACAGTTGAGGTGACTGATTGCACTGTATTCACTTTAGTTGATTGAATAAGATCAGAAAAAAATTACATTGTGGTACACATGTGCCTGTGTAAGTTAGAGCTATTGTTTATTAGTTCTCCTTTGCACCCATTCTACTGCTGTATGTCTGTTACTACGGTTTAATGCATTCATGGACATTAGCTATGGCTATGAGCTCTGTAAAATCGGAGCTTCCAGCCAGGTGGTAGCTTACCTGTCAAAAATAAAGAGCAGCAAGCGACACTGAGCTAACTGGAGCATTTTAAACCACAATACTGTAGCTCTCAAGAGCTAACTAGGTGCTTGTCATTTTTCTGGCAGTTGCTGCTCATTCAGTCCCCAGCTGATGACAGCCCTGACCGGCTGGAGAGAAATGGGCAGCAGGCATCAGCATTAGCTTAAATCCTGTTTCAGCTCATTTGGCAGCAAAATATATGAATGTAAGTCGTGATGTGATGTCTGTTAGCTTGGCCCTGAACGTCCAGAGTCTGCTAAAGAGATTTTAGATCTTATTATACCCTTGTGACAATGTAGTCGGGGTTTAAAGCGCTCCACGTGTCTGTCCGTCCTTACAGTCGCTGTCGTTTCCAGAGCAGAACTCGACCACTATTTGACTTAGGAGCTTCAAATTCGGTGTGATGGTTGACAGTGTGTTCTAGTTGTGCCTTTTTAGGGGTTAGCAGTCCAGAGTGGCCAAAGCTTTTTAAAATTTCAGCCAAAAATATGATTTAATTTTCTCTCAAAAAAGTGCTTATTTTCAACTTCTATTCCATTTCCGGAGCAGAACTAAATTATATTACTGAGGAACTTCAAAGTTGGTATGCTGGTTGACAGTGTTGCGGGAATGGGGTGAGTGGGGGAATGTGAGCCATGCTTACTATTGCCTTGTTACAGGACCAGTTTCCATAATGTCCATGTACAATACTATTAAAACATGGTAGCAAGTCATGACTTTTGGGAAACTCACCTTCAGTATTGATAGCTGTGTCAATGCATGAGGGTGAATTGGAGTTCCAAAAAAAATGGATTCTAGTGGCTTTCGTAATAATGAACATTATCACAATTCTAACATCATGTTGTCATCAATGTCACTGTGTTCACACATTATCATTGTCATTATTGCTGTCAATGTGACCTTTATGATACTGAATACACCGTATCATATTCACATCATATTCACAGTTGCATCAGTCATAGTCATCAATACTTCATGTCCTTCATTGTCTTCACATTGTTAACTTTTGTTGTTGTTGTTGTTGTTGTTGTTGATGTTGTTGTTGTTGTTGTGGTCATTATATAATATTTGTTATTTTCTTTACATAACTGTGATGACTAAGTTTGTGGGTGTGTGCATGTGTGTTTGTATCTTCAGACTTGTCTCTTTTTAAAACTATCACCTCCTTCTCCCGACGTTTTGCACGGGAACAAGACGTAATATACACATGTTCATGACACCAGACACAATCCAGACTAAGGCAAAATGAAGATTGTTCTTAGATTTCTTTTTTTTTTAACTCTTTATTTTTATTATGTTACCAAAGAACTCCTTTGAAACCATTACAGTAAAAAAAAAATCTACAAGGATTTCTGTTTCCTGCATCAAACAGCAACTAGCCAGTTTATGTTATTACATGCAAAAAAGGCCCCAGGTTGACCCATATCGGAAGATGCTTTTGGGAAGCCAGGCCCTGATTTATGTGTGCAAGAGTGCATCTGGAAAATAGCACTAACGATGTGGTGTGTTATCCTCCCACTGATCAAATAGAAGATAAAATGCTGTACACTCAAACACAGGCAGTGGAATACAGAATATCCAGATCCATAATGTGATACACAAGCTTTTGGCGCAACACACGCTCCCATGGGTGTAACCCTACTAACAGGAGGTTAATGTATTTTGTATTTATGCACATTTATGTGTCTTGTGTAAATATGAGTGATACGGCAAGTGAGTGAGTAAAAAAGATACAGGGACAAATATCTAGCATGAAAAAACTGAGTTGTATTCACATAATGACCATCATGTTTAAATCTTTTGATTTGGGAATCAGTGTGAGTACTCTGTCACTCCCACACTCCCAAGAAAACGTGTTACCTGAAGTTTCATCCCAACCCTAGTTGGTTAACATGCCGCTTTGGCATATTGGGCGTCTGCTCTACCAACTGAGCTAAACAGCATCCCCAATAACTTGTTTAAATGGCATTTGATCCACCACAATGTTTTGTTTATGTGAAACAAATGCAACATTGCACCGTCTAGTCCTGTCAATTTCTGTGGTTCAATGCCACAAGAACTGCTTGAAATTCATGCTGTCTCCTTATTTCGGTAGTGATATAGCTAAAGCTAAAGCAATCAATTCATGTTCACTTTTTATTTTATTTTTTATTAGTTTTTTTTAACAAACTTTTGTTCTTCTTAAAAGATATCATTTATATTTAGTTTCAGTTTTAGTTTAAGATAATACAACACATTCTCACTCCCAGCTCATCAAATACCTCCGCTTCAGCATCGCACTGCAACGCTTTAGGTGCCCCGATAGCATTTCAGGGGCAACGTGTCAATTTATGCTTGTTATATGCATTGTTTCTTTATAAAATAAACTTCCTGTGAAAATAAAGGTTTTCATAGGAAGGTTTAGGCAACACAACCACTTACTTAAGTGGTTGATGTTAATGTCACCGACAAGTGACTCACTATTAATGCTTTGAGTCACGTGACAAAATAAGTAAACTTTCAGTTTCGCACGTGTCACCAACAGCAGTCTCCTGGTTGACAGTCTTGTCTTTGTTTGACCTATGCATCCATCCATTCGTTCACGCCTCCTGCCCACCCTAAGCAGATTGTCTGACTCTTAATAATGCTTTACTCCGATGCTGAAGGGAACTGTCCAAGTAGCTGTATTTGACGAGTTGGGAGTGAGACCAGGTTGGATAACCCTGCTGTCTGCTGTCTGGAGACCACCTTGGCCTCATATTAACCCACAGATTCCAATCTGTGTTAATTTACTGGCTGCTGAGAAGGATTTATAAACTTGCTTTGAAGATTTGTTGTTGTTGTTTCTCTGTTTTCCCTCTCCAAACACTCTCTGTTTTCATCTGTCCATTTTGAAATGTACAGTATATCCCTCAAACACATTAATAAGTACACACAAAGACACACACACACTGATAAGCAAACTGGGAACATGGGATTGGAACAGTACCGGAGGGGGCAAAGTTCCCTATCTCTATGTTTCGACAAAACAAAAACAACACAGACCCCAAGAAAACAGAACAAGAAGGGCTGACATGAATATAGCACTTCAACAACAAATAGGATCGGTTTCATCTGTTTCACACAGCCGTCGGGACAAGTTGGTAAAAAAACATCCCCAATAGACCGAGAGCTTGAGGATCTAGGCAGCGAGACGGAGCCATAGATAAAGTATGGCACTTAATTGAGAGGAAGAAGAATGCATCCTCTTTTGGCCTCTTTCTGTTTCTCTTTCTGCATCTCTGTCTTTCGTTATCGCTCCCACTTGTGGAGGCGTATGTGCAGACACAGATGCTCTGTCGTGCTCATCCTCCGCCTCTTGTCTCTCTGCGTTTGCCCCTATTTGTCTGCTTTTGGTCTCTGTCTCTCTCTGTCTCTGCCTCTGTTGTATTTTCTTTCTCTCTCCCAGTCCTGAACTCCAAGATGGAGGCAAAGCTCTCACAACCAGTATTTCCCCAAAACACATCTTACTTTTGCCTGTGCTTTCCTGTCTTAGTGTCATGGAGCTTTGGAAGTTTGTTTTTTTTTTTTTTTTTTTTTTTTGAGGGAGGAAGTGTTTGGGAAAATGTGTGTTATATTTCAACCTGGGCTGGATGTTGTCACCGTTTGCCTTTTAGCATAGGTGTGACTGAAGCACATCAGGCTTGGCTCCACGTCTGCACATGAAGGTGAACAGTGGAGGTGGCTGAGAGAGAGCAAGAGAGAGGGAGCATTTGAGTCAGAATCACAAAGAGAAAGAGATGGCAAGACAACAAAAACAGTGTATATATATATCTGTTTGAGTGTCTTGTTTATTGACTTGAATTTTCCAGCCTCTTCCTCATTCAGACTCAGTCCTGGGGCTCAACAATGAGTGATGTCCCCCTTTCCCACTACTCTCTCTCCCTCGCACACACATGCTATAGTGAGTGCGCCTGATTCCATTAGTGCTCTTGGACCCCAGTCATTGTCCCTCCGCTGTCCTCTGAGGCAGCAGTCAAAACCACTGGAGGAGAGCAGCTGCCGCACAACACGTTTCAGACAGATTGTTAATCAGGCGGCACTGCATGATATTCTGTAGCCGGTTACATCTCGCTCCTTCTGCAAGTAATCACCTAACAGTGTTACGCTGATGTCGCACGAGGTCGAATGGAAAGAGAGCTGTTTGTCTATGTAAAAGAGACAAGAGAGACGGAGAGTGCAAAGTAAAGGATAGGAAAGGAAATGAGAGTAGAATGATATGTTTTTCACAAGCTTTGACCGCATGCATCACTCCTTGTTAAGTGCCATTATACCACTGAATCATACTGCCTTTACTTAAAAGACTCCGTTACTCATCTCTGTCTCTTGCACACCCACAGACAGGCACATACAGTACAGTAAATATGCACACACATCACATATTGACATGCTGCGGTGCTTTTAGTGCATCAGGGCTTGAGAGACGAGGCGGCAGCAATTAACACCTCACTGACATTTGCTTCTCCAGCTGTGGTGGAGGGAATCAGGGAAATGAGAGGAAAAGAAATGAACGCAGTGCATCCATGATCCCCACACCAAACTTACTTCTGTGTATTTATCTCCCTTTCTGAGTGTGTGTGTCTTAATTTCTCTCTAAGCTCTAAATGACTTTTCATGTTTTATATGTTACAAAAACACTTAGCACCAGTGATTTAAAGTTCACCTTTTCAAAGCAGAAAGTAACAGCATTATAATATATGCATTTTCTTTCTCTGTCTAACACACACACACAAGCAGTCTGTGCAAATGATGATGTGCAGTCTATGATCAATTATCAATCTTTATGAGTATTGTTGTGCTGAATTTAGACAGTCAACATGGTGCCCGTTTGTGGGCGAACGGAGAGGCCAGGCCGGGCTTCCCAGGCATCTGCTGCTCTGTCTGTGCTGGAGGCTTCTCCATCCTGTAAATAACACTTGAGATTCACATTCAACAGATACACAAACAAACATTTTCACTCATTAAGTCCACTGAAGGCGGTTCAGGACTGTGGCAGCTCTCATCCAGCCACTTCAGCTGTGGTGACCACTGCTTATCTTTAGCATATCAGCCAGATTTTTTAAATGGTTTTCTTTAGTTTTTTTTTTTTTTTTCATTGAGGAGAAATCAGTGTGTATTATTGCTGTGTCAGTCAAAAATAAGTTTATGATTCTGTTTCATTAAAATAATGTTGGCTGCAAATCTAGCTGTGAAAGAAACAATTCCTCCTTTAATACTATACGTTTATGGATGTATTCAATCAGCAATGAGACAGACAAACAGAATCACTGCTGCACATAACTCTGATAGAACACGTCTTGCTTTTTATTTCTTTATGGTTTTGGTTTCTTTTGAATTATTTTGAGAGGCATGTTTATAGAAAAATAACTAATTTCAAATTAAAATTGGTGCGTTCTATGTTTTGCTTTTATAGAAATCAATAATGTATAGACCCACTGGAGAATTGGTGACATGCATTATTGTCTGCCATAGTGCCCTTTTTTGATACTACCAGTGGATAGACCAGTTTGAAATGTTGTAGTTTTCCAGTAGTAACTGCTATGTAATGCCATCAATATAATTACAGAGAAAACTGCATTCTTACACATCTTTCTTAATTGTGCAGAAATTTGCATTTATATAATAGTCACAAGTCAAATCAGCATATTACATGCTTCACTGATGCGATCAGGTCCAACAACGAATTAGTGTGACGATATTGAGGTAGAAGTAAAATAAAGCACACATACAGTATCTGACAGTATTTGGTGGAGTTACATACATACTGTATATGTCTGTATTAAAGGTTGTATTAAACCAGCCACAAAAGGCCTGTGAATGACATGACAATGTGCAAGACAAATGCCATTCTTGCTTTTGGCGTGTCATCCTTTACACCATGTCTGGACTGACTGCATAAATGTGTTATGCTTAGAGCTAGTGAAACAGAATAAAAGACCCATTACTGAGGCAGGAATGGAGGTGGACGGGTCCAACAAACACAGACTTTCAACCAGGAGACCGGTGTTTTGTTTCGTAAGTTATGTTAGTGACATTTGTGACTAGTTTTCCATGCTTATGTTATGTTGTTTCTATATATATTGTACTTTGTTTCTGTACATATTTTAAGTCCAATCATGATGTTTTTCCTAAACCTAAGTGGTTTTGTTGTTTGAACTAAAGTGACTGGTTCTGTTGCACCCTGCTGGTACTGCATTTTCATACATGGGTGTAGTAGAGAGAGATAGAAACAAAACGTATGGTTGATAGATACAGAGGAAAAAAAGAGAGATAGAGATGAAATGAGGGGTCGCAGAGAGTGGACCAGTGACAGACCATATGAGAAAGATAGAGGGAAAACAAGACAGGAGAGGAGCTGATGGTGGTTTACTTGGCCACTACACATCTTATAGTGTCATCCCCACTCAGTATCATGACCTTCTTCCCCCCTGACGATATGCTAATGCACATGTCACCAGATAGACATTTCCACCTTAACCATCCCGAGTACCCACTCTCAGCGCTCCTCTCTGTCATTCCCATCTCTCTGTCACCATATCACCAATCTCTCTCTTCCCTTCCTCAGCTGCTTCTAACACATTCACTCTAATCTAACGCCATCTCTCTGCCACTCACTGTCCCTCCTGTGTCTGTCTTTCTTCTCTCTCTTTGTCTTTCGAGTTGGTGAAGTTGAACTGGGACTCAGGTCGGCACCGGTTGTACATTTCTTCGGTATCTGGTCTCGCACACACACACAAGTCACCAGTAGACTGAGGAAAATCCACCAGCAGAGTGGAAGCAGCAGAGGAGCTGTTTTATTATAATTTATTTATTCTTTAAAACCTCATGTTAAAGTGAATGCATCACAGGGCCACACACTGTCACTGTTAGCACACGCACAAATGAATTTCATAATCTGACTCCCTCAGTACCGTCAGTCATGTACTTTTAACCCAGTCTGCAACTCTGGGGTCTGAGAAGTGAAGCCTGAACCTTGAACTTACATTGTTTCTAACAGCCAGCAGGGGGCGAACTCATCTGGTTGCAAAAAGAAGTCTGATTGTACAGAAGTCTATGAGAAAATCACCTTACTTCTCACTTGATTTATTACCAGTAAACATTTTATACATGAGTTTATGGTCTTAATCTCTGGTTTCAAGTCATAAAGCATGATGTTCAGTCAGTAAATTATGTTCCCATTTAGAGTGAAATAGACCATAAAGCAGAGTATGCTTCAGGGTGGGACTACGTTGTGATTGACATGACATGGAGTTGTCTGTGTTTTCTTCTTCGGTTGTACTTTCTCCACCCTCTCGTGCCAAAAGACCAACACGGTGACGGCCAAAAACCAAGATGGCAATAAAATGGCCATAAAAGCCAAACTTGAGGCTTCAAAATGCAGTCTGCAGACCAATGTGCGATATCATGGTGACTATGTCCACATATACAGTCTATGTTTTAACATCATGCAATGGGATGCCTTCCATCCCCTTTTACTATAAAGTCAAACATGTATCATAGACTAGTAACACAAGGAGTTGTGTTCATATTGGATAATCCCACAGTACACAATGGCAAATGTTATATCAATGTAGGAAGTAATTTGGGGAAGTGAACAAGAATGGCGGTGGTCTACAGTGGTACAGTGGATGCTGCTACTGTTGCTGTTCATATAGTATTTCAGAACTCAACGCCAGCATACACCTGTTCCCGAGGGGGAATGTTATCATTAAGACTCCCTACTCCCTGCTGTGCTGAGCTTGGTGCTTCATTGTGGTCAGTGATGAGGTCTGAGCTTAGACACCCAACCTGAAAGCTGTGTATATACTATTTTGACGGAAGAATTCATTCCATGTGAGCCGGCTGACTGAATTAATGTTTCGTTTAACCATGACCATGTCCTTAACCTCGGCTTAAGTTGCTGAGCACATATTGCCAAAATTGTCTAATATCTACGTGTTGTCTGGTGCTAATAGATTCTCATTCCACACACACACACACACACACACACACACACACACACAATCAACTTGCATACCAAACTTATATTTGCAGTCACCTAAAGTTCATCTCCCAGCAAACAAAAGCTCACACTTGAACACTTTCTGTCTGCTCCCTTCCTGTTTATATATCGTATATGCAGCTTTAAAATATTGTAAGAGCTGCCTCACTATATGCACAAGATTTACATTCCTAACATTTCAGCAGAATGTGACCTTTAGCCAGAAAAACTAGAAGTCAGACTCGCACAGTGACTGTCACAGCAGCCCTGACCACTGCACCCACCCACTGCCTCACATATCTGACCACTGTCATAGTGCGATGGGGACCTCTACAGGCCATATGTGGAACAGATCCTCTCACCCAACACTGACATTAGATTGAAAGCTGAATGCTTAAAGGCATTCCACTCAGTCACTGTCACAGCCTCTCTCTGTCTGTCAGGCAGCCTCTCACGCTGGTGGCCTCCTGCAAACACCGAACCAGGGTGCCAACTACAGGGGAGCCAGGGGGAGCTTGGCTCCTTTTAATAAGACATGAGCTCCCCCGAAAGCCATGGTAGGGCTGGCACACTGCACCCAACCGCACATATGCACTGGCACACCTCTCATTCATTAACACAAACATAAAGTGCAACACAATACAAATACAACTCAAAGGCCCAACTTTGCAGAGAAGAGAAATCAATCAAGGATTGTTGTGTTTAGACATGTTGAGTTTTGTTTGTTGCATCCAAGATCAATGAATATCCCATTAATCTAAAAGAGACCAGACATACTTCTACACAAAAGTCAAAGTACTTGAAAAGTAGCCCCGCTGGGCTACATGTTGATCAATAGTACTTATGTCAATATCAGGGAACTTGTTTTTTTCCTCAGAGCAATGGATTAAGTGGGAATAAAGCAGGCCATTTTCATCTGTCAGTGTTGACACCTGCATGTGCTTTCAGTTCTATAAAGCAGTTGTTTCCAACCTGCAGGTTAGGATGCTCCCAGAGGTTGCAAGATAAATTTGAGTGATGGTAAAATGACTAATGGAATATGAAGTGGAAAAACAGATTTCCAGGATATTCTGTTTATTTTTCAGGCTTTTTTTGCACAGCAATTTGTCTCTTTAGGTCTGTAAATATTATTCAAATGAAACAATCTTATAGAAGGAAAATTACTCTTCAGCAGCTCACAGCCAGCCTGTGACATGGTGATGCAAGTTGAAGTGGAAAACCACTTCCATTATTGATGCAGTTAGCAGGCACTTAAACTGCTTTGATAAATTCTGGTTGATGATAAAGAAACTGCATTTATAGCTCAGAGAAAGAGCCTGGAAGATGGTGCAGGGTCACCACACTTCCAGCTGAAAACTAATATTCATATTTCTGTGTCATCATTGTGACAAGTGTTTAGTTGCAGAAGTAGATAGGAAGGAAACCTATAGCAAAAAAAAAAAAAAAAAAAAAAAAAGACTAGCTTAGTGCTTGCTCTATCCCAGTGATTATCACAGTGGGGTCCAAGGACCCCCTGGGGTCCATGGCACTCTGCCAGGGAATCTGCAGAATCATTTGTTGTAAATTATAAATTGTGGTGTATCATTAAAACATGTATATCTACAGACGGGGACCATCTGCACCAATAAAACAAGCATAATCTCTCCATTACTAAAACTACATTAATTTTGGGCCAGTAGAAACTGATATGATTGTGACACAACAGGTCAATCTGTCATTAATCAATCACTTCATTCACTCTGATGTGATTATTCCAATAAAAAGTTTCGGAGTTAATAGGCTTACTTACATGATGTGTTCTGTAACACTTTATGATAACTTCTGATATGATTTGTTCAAAGCTTTCTCTGAATTAAATAAGAGGCAATATGTTCATTATTTTAAAGTTATTGTTACTGAAAGTCAGACTGGTCATTTTAAATGTCAGGTTTTGTTAGGACTATGTCCTTATGACTAAGTCTAATGCTCAAGATTTTAAGATCTTTTATTCAGTCACTAAGATCAGTAGTTTCTGTTTATCACTATCAAATAGGTCTTAAGTATTTAGATCACTTTTTCCAATACAAACAGTGGCAATGTCTAAGAGTACAAATGGTAATCAGCATAACTACGATTGTCAATTACAATTACTTGTTACGGTTAAGAAGAGGTCCTTTGAAAATTTTCTCCCCTGTAAGGTGCCAGAAAGCTTGAGAACCCCTGCTCTATGCAAAAACTATTGTTGGGTGTAATGAATGTCTTCGCCTATGGTCTACAAGCAGAGTTCTTACCCTTGTTTTATGCACAAATGGTCTTTAACAACACACATGAACACAAGTAAAGTTTCCACGCTTGCCCCAACTTTTCAGAGGAGTAATGTATTCATAGCAGGTCTTTGATTAGTCTATGCTTGAATAAGAGACAGGAAAAAGGGCACGATTTTGCTTCTTTTTTTAATGAAAAGCTCACTTTGATGTTAGAGGCATACGTTGATAACATAATTAGCGCATGGTATTTGGATATCTTTGTGGAGTTTATTACACCACATCTCTAGCTTGAGCAGATTTTTCTGCGTGACATTTGCCTTCATGGTTCCTTCTCCTCCGTTTTGATCGTTTCACCTCATAAAGAGGTATCTTAATTGGAGCTTTTAGTAAACAGACAACACCCACAGTCTGGCTTTTTCTCCCTAGTTTTTGTGTTGTGCTTCAGAACTTTGAAACACAGTATATCAGGTATTCTATACACACTAAATGACTTGCACAACCTTTTCTTTCATGTGCATACAGGAAACCTATTTATGACTTTCAAGGTAAAAAAAAAAAAAAAAAAAAGATGTGTTGTTGGCTTGGACTGCAGTATTCACTATTTCTCAGTGCAGCCTTTTGAATTCTCAATCTTTTATGGGACGTTTTATTGGAAGCGAATGTACATGGTTTAAAAGGTCTTATGAGCCAAGTTGAATGCAGGCAAGTTTCCAAAAATCTCCTCCTGAAAAATGCGAGCAACATTAAGTGTCATTACGCTTTTTGGGGGAAGGTTTTAGAAATCTCACTTTTCAGACTAAAGTATTGCCAAAGAACATATATTGCCAAGAAGTGAAAGTCAGTTGTTTGTTCCATCAGCGACCAGCAGTAAAGACACTTTTCTACCATTTTGGAACTGAAACTGAAACAGGATGTCAGCAAAACCTTGCATAAGTTTTTAAAAAAAGATATTTCTATTCCATTGTCATATTCTACCAAAATGCCCTGTGCTGAACAATACAGTATTATAAATATGATGAAAAAATGACGTTCCCATAAAGAGAAACTGCATTGTCAGTTGCCATTTGTATTTGTAGTCCATTCTCACCCCCAACTCATCAAATACAGCAGCTTGGTCAGTGGCCCTATGCATAAAACTATGGCACTCTGTTTGGCATTGTTATGGCGGGAGTAATATAGGAAGCCGAGCGATAAAGAGTGATAAAGTCCACGTAAAACCAAATATCATGACTCATTTTAAGTTCTGTAATGTTACTACCTCACCTACATAACATAGTCTCCTTAGCTACAGAAACAGCACTATGATGTTACATAGTACATAGTAATGTTATGTTACAGGACAATGTTCAGTATGTAAATTAGCCTACTTAATTATGGAACAAACATACTTATTTTAAACTAAACCCAACAATGATTTATTCCTAAACCTAACCAAGTAGTTTTGTTGACTAAAACTAAACGGGATTGACAAAGCACCAGCAATTAAAACACTAATGCTGATATGAAACATATTTTTAGTTCAGAAACAATGAGGTTCAATGCAGCCGTGGTTTGCATAAATGTACAGTGCATACATTTTAATTCACAGTAGATAAAGAGGAAAGAACCAAGTGTTGGGTCATGAAACACGTTTGGCAGTGATTCCAACCATATTCCCCACAAAACAACAGACAGGACGAGTCTGCTGACACAAAGACCTGAGAACCTAGCAGCACGCTGTTTGTCTTCAGTTCTTATCGGCGTTGGTGTAGAATGGGGAAAGGATTGATTGTTGAACTCCTGAGGTGGAGTATGGTGTGTTGATGCATTGAACTGGTATCAACACAGGCGCCATTGGCCCACGTAAAGCTGCAGCAGTTTTGTAGACATTTCCTTCTGTGATCTTTAAGCTTGATGTTTTGCTGAAGATATGGACATAAATAAATAATTTTAGTGTGTTTTTTCTTGTAGGTTTGCGTCCGTGTGTATATATGTGTGTGCCCACGTTACAAGGCCTTGCATCAGTTTTTGCCTTTCCAGCACTACAAAACAGACCGCTTGAATTTGAATCTCACTCCTATATTTTCCTGCCTTAAAAAATATCTGTCTTTTAGCTTGTGTAGCCCCTACTGCTCTCTGTCTAAAGCACTTTCTTCTACTCTTTTTTCTCTACATCTCCCCCAGTCCCACACGTCTCTGCTTCAGTCCTTTCAAAACTTGCTTGCTCCACTGTTCTTGCATTACTAGTTTGATAAACCAACTCAAAACATCAATAATGCCTGAGCTCAGCTATGTGATTCTGTTGAAATGGCAAAAATGTTAGACGCTATTCATGGTAGCCACAAATGTGGCTCGCTCTGACATCAAATGTGGGACATCTTGAACATTCGCAAAGATGGGTACAGCAAATTGCTATCCACATAACTCCAGAAGACCCAAAACAAAATTTCGACAGACTTTCTGCTATGCAGAGCAAATGGGGGACACCCTCTCAGGCACAGATGGAGGAGCCTGAGTGTAAGAGAAGGATACCACCATATTGCATCAGGATTGCGATTTAAGATCCAAACAACCCCTCTGAGGAAAGAGCGCAACCTCTTTCTTTTGCAACAGTCCAAACATGTCTAGTCATGTGACCTAAATCATGAAACATCCACTCTTGGTGAGGTCAACTGTGTCTCCATACATGCAAGGGGGAATTCTGAAGTGTTGACTAAGCGCTGAACTGTTTCAGCCTGTTGTCATTCCCAGGTCATCAAATACCACTAACACTTCATCGCGGCCATCGGTGTGTGATACCAAGGCGCAACACACCCTTTATCGCCAGTATGAAACGCACTTGCCTTTCAATTAACTACAATGTAAAACCATCTGCGGCAACAGTAATTGCTCATAAAAAGTGACGTGGTGACGTAGTTTAAAGAGAAAAAGACACACACACAGGGCAGGCAGGAGGGTCCAACAAACACAAGGCTTTCATCCACGAGATGTGTCCCATACATTAAATTTCATTTTTAAATTCCAATCAGCTCAATATTTGTGTCCTGTGTTCAAGTCACATTTTCACTGCAGCCCAACCATGTTGTTTTTTTCCCTAATCTTGAGTGGTTTTGTTGCCTAAACCTAAGCATTTTAGTTTAATTCAAATTCATTTGTTTACCGCCACCGAAGAGTGACGCTGAGGGGCCTGAAAATGCATCAGTGGGCCACGTGACGAGTTAGGATGAGACGCTGGTATAAAACACATTACGGTGGTTCACAGCAATTCACCTTTCTTATTTAACACAGATCACCAGAGATGGCAAGGTTAGCAACAGCTTTTCGTTGCCAAAACCTAATCCAGAACCGAAGCTCTTTTTCCCATTTCTTTGTTGGCGGTGACTGTGCATTGGAGCTCTCTTCTGAATAAAGTCTTCAGAGCAGAAAATTAGGTTTGACTGGAATGCATTTATACTATCTGAATGTACCAAAGTTTAGAGTCTTTGATTCTTCCTCAGCACTAACCTTGATTCATGTAATAAACAAAACAAATAGTGGAATGACATGATACCATGAGACAGCACAATGTTAAAAGTCTGTGTAAAAAGAATAAAACCTTTTTACATAGACACTTGCATTTTCAAGTGTGTGTGAACACCTGTGCAGGCAAACAAGAATGGGAGTTGTATGTACCAGTCAGGCTATAACCTCATTTCCCCTCTTTTGGTGGTCCCACTACAGCAGCAGTGCTCTTATTACCTATCAATATTTCAAGGAATCAATTTAAGCCATCTCTGCTCCATTATGCAGTCCTGTCAGAGTGCTCCGATTTAACTCAATTTAGCGTGATCAGGTACTGTATGTTCTCAATCAGCGATTGAGGTCGCGTATGCTAAACAGGAAGATCAGGAAGCTCTGGGGTTGCCAATTCTATCATCATCCCTCTTTCAGGGGAATCCAATCCTGCTCTCTCTCCCTGCCAGCAGCATGCATTATAGATCAATATGCTATACAGCCTAGCCCACAAGTACTGTGCTGTTATCTGTCAGCCGAGTTGCTGCCTGTTGAGACTGTAACCAACAGGTTTCCATGGTGACAAAATAGTAAGATTCATATTTGTTCTAATTAGTGCACAGCTGGTAAAAAGATGGCATAGTTTACTGACCTTAAGAAATATTTACTGTGCATCTATTTCAGAATAATTAAACAAAAAGATTAACTTCTCTCTTCAGCTTAATATATGCAGAAAAAACATGCCCAGTAAGCTCCTGGGTTAATTAAAAAGTCAGCAATGTCCATATTTTTTGGAAGTGTTGTTGCCGTTTTCTGGCTCAAGCCCATGTGGGGCCTTACACTGAATTTAAATCTGAAACTTAAAGTATTGTAAAATGACAACAAAATGACTTTCACAAAATTAAGGCTAAATAGACTGCTTTCATTTTTCTCTTGTTGAACTTGCACATGCACGTCTTGGGAATGCAGGAGGAGACTCGCCATGACCTTCTTTATCAATGAACCAGCTACAGTTATCCCTCTTCCACCTTTTTTGTTTTTTCCTCCTCACCTCCTTCTTAACAGCTTGCTTGTCATACTTAAGCACCATGTTTCCATCTTCCTCTGGAGATGTGCTTTCATGCTGAAGAGGTTAGTCTTTCTCCTAGCGCACCTTCTTCTGCCATTTAAACTCCATCTCCTTCAGATTTGTGACTTTGGCCTCCTCTCATATGATCCGCCAGCTCTTGCAGTCTTCCTCGATCTCTTCCTATCGGGTTGTTTTCAGATACAGCTCTGATCTTGTCGCTGTCCTCTTTCCAGGCAGCTTCAAGCAGCGTCGTTTATCTCCTATTGAGTGACTTTCCCAAAGGGAGATCTCCTTTCATTTGTCGTGATTTATCTCCTCCTTCTACCTGTGTTTGATATTGAATTAGTCTTGTTTGCGTTCTTTGTTCTCCAAACGCTAGCCACCGTTCACTTGAGGATTGTCATTTTCACATCCCAGTTTCTGCCATTCATATTCCTGATTGAACTCTTTGGTGGTTGCCAATCTGTTCCCTCAGGGCTTCATTTGTGGAGACCAACTTTTTGTTTTTGGCTATCGAGCTTGTTTAAGTCCTTGCATGACTGAGCGAGAAGCCTGCTGATCAGTGTGGTGTTGATCTCTAGTTATTTTAGTGTCCAGTGGTACTAAAATAGGACTACTAATAGGACTACTGTCTGTCACTTGTTGTTTTGCCTTATTCTCATAATTATTTTTGTAGCAGAGAAACATTTCGGTGTATAAAACCCATTATATTACAAACTTTTTGGAGGCCAGTGATGCAAAGAGGGAGGGGGGGGGATCAATACTTAACCTGGAGGCTGAACAGAAGGCTTGCCTGTTTCTCTTCTAAGTGAACAGCACAGCTCATGATGTTACACACACATCAAACCGTCAAGGAGAGTTTTGAGCTAGGGTGTGTGTGTGTGTGTGTGTGTGTGTGTGTGTGTGTGTGTGTGTGTGTGTGTGTGTGTGTGTGTGTGTGTAATGCTCCTGGTGGATGGAGCAGGTGGCCATCCAGGTGTGTGGGAGGAAGTAAGCCTTGGCAGACGGATACGTTGGGCACCGTTTTCAAAGAGGACACACGGATACACAAACACATGCACATATCGCAGTGTATTGCAGATGATCTCTAACCGCTGTCAGTTTATCAGTGGTGTCTTTAAAAGGACCATCTGAACTTCAGAACAGTCATGGTCTTATTTGTTTGGCAAAAGATTTTGAGGATGAAAAAGAGGGAGCATGGTCACGAAGAGTCAAATCCCAGTAGACCTATAGCAGCTGTGTGAAAAGAGCAACTCTCAGAAACATACTACGAATGTCCTTGTTGATATGTATTTTGCTCTCATGCTGTTTATCTTGTGAGAAAAGCATTTTTGATAGGCTGACAATGTAGGTTGGCTTCTACAATTTTGTTTTTGTTTGAGTTTCATCTGCATTTAGGTTTATGCAACACCTTCAGTTAGATTTAGGAAAGACATCGTGGTTAGGTTTAAAATAACTCTGTTAATAATATGCTAATTTTGGTTCGAATCAGAGAAGAATTAATGCTTTTGGTTCGTTTTCTATTTAGTCTAGTTCGGATTGCTAAGGGGCATGTATGAAGCAGCGAATTTATCTTTTTCATTTTGACAGCTGACACTTGTGGACTTTGATATATTGCTGTCAAAGTTTTTTCAACTTTGACTCAGCACTCATCTGCTGTGCCCACGAATGTCACTATTTTTGTGGGCTTTAGTAATCATATTCTGTTTGGGCTCTTTGGCCCAGATGTCAACAAATATCAGACTTCTGCAGAAGTCCGTAGGCCTGTATTACGAATCAGGATTTCCATCCTACAAAAGTGGTTCACTTCTTACTGGGGTAGATCGCCATGGTAAATTATGCTGGAAAGCTAACCTGCTTCGAAGCAGGTCATGTTCAATATAAGAGATCAACGTGTATAAAAGCACACACGACTGACCGATCAGAGCTTGGTGCGTGGATTAAATGATAATATCACACAAATACAAAGAAGTTATAGTGATAATCCAGGCTGACAAACGCAGGACGGACATATCCAGATGGAGAAACTCTGGGTTGATTTACCGAGATGTTAACCAGTGTCGTAGGACTGCTTAGCAGTATCTTATTTGTTAGGGTTAGTTAATGAGAAGATACGCTGGGTTTGTTGAACTCGCTTCGAAGTACAAGCCTCTGGTCAGTCCACTCCCACTCTTTAACCTGTCACTCATCTGTGTCCATCTCAACAAATGCCCAAACAGGCAGCCTGCATTTTGGTTCACCTGGAAACGGTCAGAGACCACCTTTCACAAGCGGTCTCGGAACAGTTGTTTTGGAGTACAATTACTGCATTCACATCCACCCAAACAAGCTGCTCCAGGGGTTGAAACACATCAGAGTTTGATTAAAACTGACAAATGCTGGCTTGTGAAAGCGCCCTAAAATAATAATTCAATTAAATTGTCTTATGTAATGTATTACACTTGACATCATTTGGACTATTTTGTATAGGATTTATAATAAACAATATTACATTTCATTTCAGTGTTCAAACTGTGTAAAAAGAGTTAGGAAAACGATCGGTCCTAACAGATTGCCAGAACGACTTTTAAAATCAACTTACCGTCTTTTTCAAACATGATACCAACATCACTGTACAGCATGTTTAATTGTTCATTTACAAAGTGGCATAAGTGAGAGGGACTTAACATAAAATAAACTCAGGGAAACAAATAATGGAAAGAAATTTCACATAATCAGACAGTGCTGTATCTTACTAAATTTGCAACAAATCACATCACTAAATATGCAGAAAAATTGTTTGCTTCCTGTCAGAAATTAATGTGGCTATTGTTCACTGAGCTACACATGATGATCTGATGATTTGGTAAATAAACATAATTGGAAAAGTCACATTTAAGATTTGGTGACTGTGACTTTAACACTTACAGACAAAGGTAAATGTAATTAATACACATTCATATTTACAGTACAATTATTTTTAAAGCAGATGTAAACACATACACATGCCGAGCTGAAGGATCATACAACTTGCTCAGAGCAAAGTACACAAAACACTTTCCCTCTGTTTGTCTCCCTCTCATGTGCTCAACTGAAAATATCTGCAGGGGCTTCCTCTTCCACTATCAAACAATTGTTTGTTCTCATTATCATAACTCATTAATCCTGATCAGACTCAATCCCCCTATCTTTTCACTGTCTGTTTTCCTCTCCTCTTTCTCTATCTCTCTCTCACTAACACACACACAGTTACACATACATTTGTTTGTTCCTCCATTCATAATTCATAGGTTTTGATCAGACAGAATGTTTGATAAGGTTTACAGTCTGGGGTTGCCCAAGCAGAGAGGGAGACAACAAAAATAAACAGTCATAAATATATACATAGTAATACCCAGTGGATGATGTAGGAGGCAAAGATAATGTAATGATACAGTGGAAGAGTGAGAGAGAGGCAAGTGGATTATGGATTGTACATTTGAAGACTTTTTTAAGAGAAGAAAAAAGTTACTTTAGACCTTTAGATTAATACAAGGGTTGTCAATGTTACCATGATAAGAAGAAGAAGAAGATCAACCTTTATTAGTCCCACTAGGGGAAATTCAATTTACACTCTGTTGTTAACACACACATGCACATATACACCCATATACATGCAACAATGGAGAGATGTCAGAGTGAGGGGGTTGCTCCTGACAAGTGACCCGAGCAGTTGGGGGTTTGGTGCCTTGCTCAGGGGCACCTCAGCAGTGCCCAAGAGGTAAACTGGCACCTCTCCAGCTACCAGTTCACACTCAGTTCTTGGTCCATGTCGGGACTTGAACCGGCGACCCTCCGGTTCCCAAGCCAACTCCCTACAGACTGAGCTACTGCCGCCCCCACGAGTTAATGCAAATTGATTTTAACGCCACTAATTACCTTACTGCATTAATGAAACTTGCGATTTCTAGGCTGTCGCAGGCTTAGTTTTAAAGCTAGAGTGAAGATATTGTCACAGCCATCGGGTCTTAGGTCATGTTATTTTGTCTTTTCATTTTTTCTTGGGCACTTCTTGTTTTATTTTGGTATTCTAACATTCCCTCTCATTTCAGAGCATTTCACTTCCTGCCCCCGTGTTTCCCGCTCCCTGGCTGAGTGACAGTTCACTGACCTACTTTTCATCAGTGTTCACCTGAGTCTGACTGTCAACCCCGCCCCTGATTGTGTCCACCTGTCTCTCGTTAGTCACTCCTCTCACTAGTATATAATGTGTGTCTCCCCTTCCTTCTGTGCCAGTTCGTCTTTGTCCCTAGTGTAGAGCGTTCCAGCATTCTTTCCTCCTGTGTGATTCCTTGTGTCTTTTCGAACCTCTGACTGTTTTTTGACCTCGCTCTGTTTTACGTTTTCGGATTTGTTTGCTCGCCTTATGACTGGTGTCATCTGAACTAGAAAGCTTAATGAGTCCATTGGTATCAGCCAATACCAGCTTTTAGTAATACCAGCATGTCCAGAAGGAGGCTAACACTCAAACCTACACAACATTTTGATGAGGAAAAAGTGACATGGCCTTTTTCAAAGGGGTCCCTTGACCTCTGACCTCAAAATATGTGAATGAAATTGGGTTCTATTGGTACCCACCAGTCTCCCCTTTACAGACATGCCCACTTTATGATAATCACATGTAGATTGGTGCAAGTCATAGTCAAGTCAGCACACTGACACACTGAAAACTGTTGTTGCCTATTAGACTGCAGTTTACCATATTATGATTTGAGCATATTTTTTACGCTAAATGCAGTACCTGTGAGGGTTTCTGAACAGTATGTGTCATTGTTTTGTGTTATTATTGATTATCAATAATAACTATATACCTACATTTGCATAAAGCACACATATTTGCACACTCCCATGTTGATAAGTATTAGTATTAGATACTTGACAAATATCCCTTTAAAGCATATTTTGAACAGAAAAAAAAAGTAATTAATTTGCAATTAGTCATGATAAGCTATGGACAATCATGCGATTAATTGCGATTAAATATTTTAATCGATTGACAGCCCTAAAAAATACCTTTATATAAATGAGTAAAACTAGTGTCTTGAATAACACAAAGTCTGTCTAACAATTATTAGAAATAAATATTCTCACTTTCAAACCATACCTTTTGAATTTTTGCTTGGCCCATTGAATTTTAATCTACACTCGTAGAGTACACAGCACAGAAATGCTTAACGAGTGACTTGGCCACAGGATGCAAGTTAATGTGGAAAGGCTGAATGCACTATTAAACCACTGAGAAAGAAAGACAGAGCAATAAAAAAAGTCCCTCTCTCACTCACTGACATACGTGTAAATGTTTTGACAAAATTGTTTGCTAATATTCTTCCTAATAAGATGATTAACACTGAACACTCAGACAGAGAGAAAGAGAGAGAGAGATGTGCGTTAGTATGAGACCGAGGGAGCGAGACAGAGATTGATGGGAAAAGTAAATCCATCCCAAAAATAAAGACTAATCCAAACTGAGTCTGATGGATAAGTTGGTAAATTGAGTAAACAAACTCATCCCTCTCTTCATTATGAGGTGCCGGGAAATATCTTGTCATACAAATGGAACTCAAAAGAAGTCAGTTTGGTTCAGATGGGGCTAATGCTGGATAAATATGAGCTGCAGAGAGAAGGAGCAAGGAAAGGCGAAAAAATGTGAGAAATCTACCCAGTAAATGAAGATCCCGACTCAATTTGACAGATTTGTAGACATGGTGGCAACAAAAACAAACCTGAAGTGTTTTGTTCACACCGGGTGATGTACTAGAGAGAGACGGATAGAGATGTGTTGAAAAGAGGAATGAAAGAAAAAAGAGGCAAAAAAGGGAGGACTGGGAGACTGTGTTATGACAAGTCTATCTTTAGCAGCAGAGATTTGCAGGTCAACACTGATGTCACACACCTGGGTCTGACTATTTCACCACTGATGCAAGACACCTAGGAGTGTCAGAGGCCTTACACACTGGAGACATGTTGACTGGTCATAGTAGCAAAAGCATAGGTGTTACTGGTGACATTAACCCTGACTTAGTTCTATTCAAGAGTCCCAGTAAGTTGTGACAGTGAGCCAGCATGCACAATACCAGGACCCTGAAACTGAAGCAGCTACTAACAGTAACTTCATCGGTGCTTCCAGTAGATAGAGTATCAATCATAACAACATACCTGATATTATTAGTAGAGAATGTTGGCAGTCTGCGCACAACGGTGTGGAAATACAATTGTGATTGCCTCGGACATTTCATTTTGTAGTTCCCTTATCAGGCACTTTGTGGGACACGACGATATATAGATTTTTCTGATTCACATATTTAGAAGAAGAAATAAGGCAAAGTTATCAACAGTTATATCGCAGCCAGGCAGCGGTTCAGTGATGTAATGGCGTTTTCATACTAGGAAATGATGGATTTGTACCATGCCATAGGTTACGATATTGTAACCCTAGTTCTATAAGCACAGGCTCCGCCCACTGCTGGACTCTATAGAGAGGTAAAGTCCCTCTCTATCCAGTGGACCCCATAGGACCTCATTTCAGAAAAAAATATCATATGGTACGATATGGTAGTCAATGGCGAGAGTCAAATCATTTTTTGATTCTGTGTAATGAATCACACATATGATGTATGTCAATTTAGAAGATAATTTAGCAAATTGAGAAAGTCTCAGTTTGTCGTAGATTTGTTGAAGTATCATTTGGTTTTGTGTGAAACTGCTCAGTGAACTTCATCTCTCGTCTCGCACAGTATATTATGTGTCACCAACATTCGCTAGCTAGCTAACCTAGCTATGTTCGAGGCGCAAATCAGACATCATCTTACCTGATGTGTTTTTTTCCAGAGACTCCTGGTCTTTTTATCAGCAGGAGGTGAAAGAACACAGACACATTGCTTGTGTGAGTACATCCCAGTAAAAACACAGTGTGTGAAGTCTTTCTAATCTAACATCATTTCACAGTCTTGTACTTCAAAAGTTTTAAAACAAACTGATTTTTTATGACCTGCAAAATTATCTTTTAAATTAATAAACACCATATGTGTGATTCATCCAATTCAAACTGTATGAAAAAATGATGACTCTCTCCGTTGACTAACATACATATTTTTTTGAAATCCCGTGGTGGTCCACTGGATGGGGAGAGTGAATGAGTGCTCGTGATTGGAGGAGATGCGTACTATTGTTTATATTTTGGACACAATGTCAAGAAAAACCTTCTTGCCTGGCATCTTATCGTCCACGACCGTGCAGTTCAGAGGATGAGATTGGCGTGTGCTACGTGCATATGAGGATTTCAGAGAAAACAGGCAGCATTGAGAAATGCCTTCGCAATTCTACTTGCCGAATTCAACTCTACTAAAAACCAGTCCACCTCCGTGTTTTGAGTTTGTTTTCACACCTGATGCGAAACATACCCGAGTACACATGAAGCGCACCCAAAACCACCTCACAGTGTTCATACTAAGCAAACAAACGGGACTTAGGGGTAATCAAGAACTGAAAGTCAGTTTGAGACTCTAGACCGGGCCACACAACCAGTTGCTTGCTCTCCAACGAACAGGGGCAAACGCTACATCATCCGCCGACAAGGCTAGTGCTGTCTCTGACAGACCTGCTGTCAAGCCTGTGGCTGATGCTATCTGGGGATGAGACAAACATTCAGTCATTCCCTGCAGACAACAAACATCTGTGGGATCACAAAAGTAGTGGATTACACTTTGAAGGTGCAATCCACTCTTAGATAACAGGAACTATTTTTTGGTAGCTCCCCTAAGGTTTGTGTAGGGAATGTGATGTGACCAAACCACACAATAATGAGATCAGCAGTATAATAAATGTCCTTTCTGGTCATTTGTCATACGTTCATGGGTGCAAGCGTGCACATTTTTTTTTCTCTGCTCTGAATGCAGAGCATGGAAACAGACACAAGCTCACTATCTGTCACTGATAGTTTGATGCAAGTTGATGATATGTGATGAAGTTTGCCTTAAAAACAAAAAGCAGCTGCAGTCTGTAGCTTTCCTGTTGAAAAACTAAATTCACTTCATTTGTTGCACTCACACGCATAAGTTCACTTCCAAAGAAATACAGACAAAAGCGAGGGAAGACAAGTGAATGAGGATGATAGACATTGATTTGATCTGTGCATTTTTTTCAGTTTCAAAACAAACTAAAAAATGTAAAAATTACTTATTTTGAGATTTGATTTGCCTCCATCTTATATCGTCTCTTTCTATTTTACTCACTTTTATACACTTGTGCTCTTTTAGAAAAGAAAAAGTTCCATCCCTTCAGTATGAGTAAGGATCGCAATATATGCAAAAGATCATCTGCCGGATCCACTCCTTGAGAAAACTAGAAAGCTAGTATAAAAGTAAAAACAGGGTCTTTTACTGTGAAGGGAAAAAAGAATGGTGATGTTTCTTATTATTTATTTATTTCTGTCAAGACTGTTCTTTTCCCAACTGTGCTGGCTTTTGAACACAGAAACACATTAGCAAGAGAAAGCTGAATAAAAATCTGTTGGTTTTTTTTTCCCTCATTTACACTTGGTCCCTTTAAGGCGATGCTGAAAGGGAAGGGGACATGTGGCTGTGGCAGAAAGGAACATATGGCATCTGCTCTAGTGGAAAACCTTAATACGGGGTAGAGTATTGGCACCCGTCGCCTCACTAGTATTAACATGCTGTCAGAGTTGTTCTGGCAGAACACTAAGTGGAGCACACTTGCCCAGCACTGTTCCCAAGAGTGTTGCAGTGCATCCCTTCCCACTTGCCATCCATCCTGGACCATGTTATCAGTGCTATTATAGAAAGGCGAGAACACAAACATGCTGGGGATTTATCAGATCTCCAGCCAAAGATCCAGTCATAAGCACTGGTCTTGTTAACTTGGTGAGAAGATAAAGAAAATACAAAAAATAGAAATCGAAAATGAGAGGTCCAACTGTAATGTACAAAAAAAGGTAACAGTAACAGAAGCTGTAGCAATATTATGGACATTTTCACAGTGAAAGAGTATATTTAATGTCAAAACATTACAACAAAACATAAAAAAATCTGTATAAAAATAAAGAAATACAGTACTTTCTTTTTTTAATCACATTAAAAGTTCTACTTATTGTTATCTGCTTATTATTTTCATGTCACAGTAGGAGGGCTACACAATGATTTACACCGTCACCTCACAGCAAGAGAGTCATAGGTTCGAATCCAGCTTGGGGCTCTTCTGTGTGGAGCTTCATTGTACTCAGTGTCTGGGTTCTCTGGCTTCCTCCCACAGTCCAAAGACATGCAGGTTAATAGATGGCTCTAAATTGTGTGAATGTTAATGTGAATGGTTTTCTTTCTCTGTGTGCCCTGCGATGGACTGGTGAACTGTCCAGGTTGTCGCCTAATGCCAGCTGTGATCGGCTGCAGCCACCGCCCCCACAATTCAGTTTTAAAGTTCTGGTATTGTGCATGTGGTTCACTGGGCTTGCTGAGACACCTAAATACCATCATGGTCTTTAATAACACCTGTGATTTTCTTATGGCAAGAAAAATGTCTGATGTGAAAAAGGCTGCAGCAAAAGTTTCAAGGTCAGGTAGCAATGCAGACAAAGACTTAAAGCCAGTTTGAGGCACCTTGCTTTTGGTTTTGTTTGTGGACACATACAAGACAAGTAATATGAGCTTATCTGGAACAGATCACGTTATAACAAAGGCACTCAATACAGAATACACCAATACAGAAAATATAGAAAAAAGTAAGGTAGGCTATAACAAAAACATGTGCAATATTAATAAGATAAATGCAAAAGATCAGAAAAGGAAAAACACAAAAGTAGTATTAATGCAATTCTGTGTCTCCTCCAGCTAAGCATCCCCTACGGTGTGGACATTTGGTCACACTTAAAATTCTGGTCCACAGAGATGATTATTCCCCGACCATCAGAGGTGGAGAGCACAACCTGTTCTGTTTAAAGCCAAAGCTAAATAGATTTTTGATCTGGGTACTCTGGCTCCAGAGGGACTTAAAGAGGAATGTGATCTGTGTTGGCCTTTTAATGCAAACTATTACTGGTGTTTCTGGAATAGTTTTGTTCTGCTCCTGTGGTCTCTTATCATTGTTGTCAGGATATTCATTATTACGAGTCCTAATGTAATTTCTTAACACTGTGGATATTAAAGAAATATTAAGAATGGTTCTCTTGGTGAGAAAAAGGTGAAAAAAAAAAAAAAAAAAAAATGAATGAGTACCAGTAAAAGGCATGAGGAAGTATGAAGGACAATGAGTTGTTTTTTAGAATGTTAAAATAAAGAAGACAAGTGAAGGTTAGGCTGCTGCTCTTTGACTATCTTTGCTTCTCATTATGCATTTTTCAGGGTTGCCGACGACTGCAACCTTGTAACTCCAAGAACACTTTTTTAATTACTTCCTGACCTGTGCTGGCAGGTTGTGTGTGCATGCACGTGTCCATTCTTTTCTGAGTGTGTGTGGTTATGACTATAGCACAACCCTTAGCATCTCATCCTGTGCAGTGGTCTTCTGCACTGTCTTTAAGTATACTGACAGCTAATGACAACTCAGAGTCAAATTGTTAGTATGTGTCAACGTACTTGGCCGATAAAGCTGATTCTGGATCTGATATATAAACTGGATTTTTGTCACGTTTGCTTGTATGTTCGTACATATAAAATGGGTTTTTGTTAAAGTGAATATATCTTGAATTTTTCCACAAATTTGACTTTAAGTAGACCTTAGATAACTGCTAGTTACCAAAAAGGATATCTAGCTAATTAAACCAAAAATCATCATTATGCAGATGATTAAGCTTTCTACTTTCATGGTACAAATAAACAATAAAAGAAACTTGGCAGGAAAAAGCTTATTGCAAAAACTACATTGTTACTAATATAGCTTATTTCACGGCTGCATTCACACCCATATTTATTGAAGGTTTGGAATGCACTGTATATTCCTTTAGTTTGGTTTGTTTGGAGCTTATGCTACACATACACTGGAAATTATCGCTCTCCCTCCTCTTCCAGTCAAATAAGTGGCATTGCCATCTTAAGCGCCTTGCTGTCATCATAGCTTCTCCACGAGATAGCCAAACATTACATTTTTTGTGTCACACAAGTAGCATATTTAACCATTCATTTGAGAAGCAGTGATAGTTTGGGAAATGAAAGACAAATGATTTATGCTGCTGGAGTTTTTATGTACACTTAAATATATTTTAGCTGTAGCTGCTGTGAATCCAAACTGACTGTTTCTATCCACTGCAAAATAGCAATCTATTTTCAGAGCCCCCTTTCGGGCCTACAGGCATTGAGCATTTGATACTCAAATGATCGATTGGTGGAGTAGTCCTTTTAGGAAAGCCAGATTTTAACAATCAATAACAGTATGACTGATGGACAAGCCTAAATGGAGGAGTAAATGGGGAGGCTGATATCTGTGGCAGAGATATAGCTTGAGTCTAAAATCCATGGTAATGTCAGTGTGATTGGCTGAAAAATATAAAATCCTTAACAGTTTGCTGATGTTGCTTTGCTGCCGACCTTTTAACCCCCTACAACGGCTGAATGACGCAGCTCCCTTGGAAACAAATTGCATCTCTGCTTGTCATTATCACATTAACTCTGCATCAGCTGTCAACAAAGGGCCACAGTATACACATAGTTGTTCACACACACATACACACACGTTCATCATCTTTCTTCTCCTTGACTAATCTCCAAACAAAGCTGTGAATGTTAGCCTCTAAAATCCTTTCACTTTGAATTTTGTCGGGGAAAAAAAAAAAATCCCTGGAGAAGAATAAAGAAGGACGATGCCGGCAAAGAAAGAGATGAAGAGACGAGCGCTTGCCAACTCCTGCTGAGACCTCTTTGATAGATGCTGAGTTTTTCGAAAAGGGAGTTTGGTTCATTTGCAAATCTCTCCGCACGGGCTGTGGGCATTTTGTGTGTCTATTTGTATGTGACTGTATGAAACTATTTTTCCAATCATTGTGCTTATACTGTATACATATGGTATGTGCACACATCAGGCAAGTGCAGAGCTTTCTTTGTACCCTGCATGCATCTTTGTAAGAGATAACAGTTTTGTTCTTTCTTTCTTTTGCTTATTTTTGGAAGTCCTCATTATCTGAATGCTGGAGTCATTGTATAATCTGTCTTGTATCCTTTAAAGAGCCATTAGATTACCTTGATGTTTTACAATTCTGCAAATTAGGCTTACTGTGGAATCAAACCACTAACAAGATTAAGACTTCCTTTTTCACTGTTTGAAAAGTACAGAAAATGTGAGATTGTACAGTACTCCTGCTAAACTGACAAAGCTGGGGAGTCCTGGTTTTACCCTTTCTGCATGAGAGAGAAGTAATTAGATCCTTCTACTTTGGGGGCAGATTTAAAAGAATGGAGGACAAACAGGGTGAGCTGCATTTTTGATTACAGCCTCTATCCACTGCTCTGCCCAGCATCACAGAGAAGAGAGAAGCACTGTTAATTAGAGAAAGAAATACACCCATAAAGAAATGACAATGAGGTTGGAAGGGTTGAGGCTGGAAGTAGCTACTGGGCTTTTACATGAGATTTTAGATGCTTTTGCTGTCATGTTAAGGCTCAGCCTATGTTTTGGTGCAAGGATGTATGCATGGTTTCATATTGTGTATGGTATGGGCAGCTATTAGCAGCTTTGTTTCCACACCTGTGTAAGTGTAAGCAAAAATGCTCGCCTTTCCTCTGACTTAATAAAAATAATTTAAAAAAAAGCTCTTGATGCTGGCAGGGCAAACCCAAAAACTACCAATACTCACAATGTGGATTATCTGTGAACATTTTTCACATGCCGTGGACTGTACCGTTTAGCTGTGTATTGAGCCGAGGAGAAAACTGAAAGTAATGTGAACACCTTATAAAGGTAAAAATGATGGATAAAAATGTTTAGACTCAAACTCCCCCTAGAAATCCCCACTGGAAATGCATGGCGACGTCTGCATCTGCAGAGACCCTGCCCTCTGCCTGTATCTTCTTATTTTGCATGGTTCATGGACGTCAACCTCTATAAAAACATAGTGACTATGTGCGAGATTATAAGAAAGCATCCATAGGAATCTACAAAAATGGCATACACAGAGCAGAAATAATGCAAATGGAGAAACGAAACGTCAAGCAGACAAAGCTTGCTCCAAAATGAGAGTGAATCTGGTGTTGGCTTTCACCTGCTGCTGAAACAACTACTCGTATGGTTATTTTAGTAAGTCTGGCTTTTCTTCCAATTGACCCTGTTGCCACAGCAAATCCCGCTTGTTCAGTTCTATAAATCTGTCACAGACGAAAAAAAAAGTCACAAGTTTTTAAGCTACATAACGCAGACCTAATATGAATAAACAGACAGGATTAGCTAGCTTTACTGGAAAGACGAAGGCAACAGAAATGACCAGTGTGGTGACAGACAGTGGTCCAGGTCTGATCACAAGAATATAAAGCATTAAACAATACTAACAACACAAAGACTCAATGGTGTACCGGCCATAAAATAAGCGCAAATAAGAAAGATCTGAAGTTGATTCAATAGATCTGATTCTAGTTGTTAGCTAGATCTAAATTGTTGCTATATCTAAACTGCTAAACATCTTCTTCTGGTGTCTTTTGGCAGTTACCAAACAGCTTCAGGTGCACTGCTGCTACCTGGTGGACTGGAATAGGGCTTACCCAGACTTGCAACTGTATGCAGCAAATTCAAGACAGAACCAATCAGACTTGTGATCTGGTTAATAGAGTGTGTTAAATCACACTTTATTAATCATGTTAAAGTGTATTAAATCACATTCGGATATAACAATTGAAGTGTAAATGTACAATGTAGCAAATTAGCAATGGCATTCAAGTGGAAATATTGTTGCTGTGCTTTTGCAACACTATTTAGCCAACAACAATTTAGGGTGGAAGATCTCAAGTTTATTAAGATAAACTAGCATTACAGCAATAAGTACAATAGAAAATTCTGATAATTCACCACTTCATGCTATGTTATGTTATAGTCATGCCTATGGAGTTACTATGTCATTGCAAGCCGCCTACACAGAACTAGCACCGTAAAATGGTCCGGCAGGGGCTTTGGATAAATGTGGAACTAGTAGCAGCATTGATAGCCTCTCACCCATGTAGGATGGCACTCCAAGCCCACCAGTTAACCGTAATTTGAACTTAGGAAGACAACAAATCAGCAGTGGCATCTTCTGTTAAGGAGACTGACAGCTGTACTTCTTGTCACCTTGACAGATGAATGACACGTCTTGTTATCCCATTGAGCATCCATACTTTTATCATATTTCTATGTCTGTCTTATCCTCCTTACCTCTGTTCTCATTTGTCTTTATCTCCGTCTTTTGCTCCGTATCTCACTTGCACTTTTTGTCTGGCTTTAATGGATTCTTTCTTCTTGTACTTTTTGAAACTTTTTTTTCCCTGACTGCCTTTTCTTCCTTTCACTTCCTTCCCCTCTATTTCTTTCTCTCTTGCTTTTCTTCTCAGTTTTTGTCCTCTCATGCTTTGGATATTTGAGGACGTGGTATAGCGTCGTGTCTCAGGCCACTGGAGGACTTTTAGAAGTCAACAAGAGAGAGATTGTCATGGTCTCCCGAGTTCGTGCACACATACGCACACACAAATTCATTCACACACACCAGTGTTAAGCTCTCAAATTCCCCACAAAGAGCTTCACTCCCACAAGGCAAGATGCCACAGAGAGAAAAACAAAGAGATGGAATGTTTTCTCTCTATCCTCTCCTTTCCTTCTCTTTCTCTCCTCCTCTCACTGTAGTCCTCAGTAGTTCTCTGCAGTGCAGCACAAACATGCAGAGTGATCAAAGAGTCCGGGGTGTCAGAAGCGAGGGACAAGACGGACGTGTGTGGAAGACGAGATGAGAAAAGGAGGCTGGAGAAAAGAGCTGTCAATCAAAATTCTATCAAATTCAGGGGAGCTTGTATCCCAGTGGCATGCCAGTGGACTTCTGAGCTTACCTGAAGGACCATCAGTGTGCGATCATACCTCCTGCTTTGTCGTCACTCCCACTGGGCTTCTTTATGTCTAAATTCAGGGGATTTGTCTGGTGAAGAATGTGGAAAAATAATCATGAAGAGTGCAAGATGTCTGCCTTGCGTGTTTTAGTCTGTAAAACTACACTTCCCAAATTAATAGAAAATGTAAAAAAAATAATGGAAATGAAGGCTGATGATAGTGGTATTAACATATAATTGCAGGGAACATCAGTGGCAAGTTGAGAAGAATATTTTCATTTTCTCCTTCCTCGCTGAATAATAGCACGGACAGGTGCATTAATATTAAATAACTATGACATACCGTAGGTCTACCGAAGTAGCCTAATGCCAGCAAGTTGCCATTACAATAAAATATCTTTAAGTCAATTCTAATGTGACAAATTTGAAGTGAAGTGTTGGTTAATAAAATATGAGAGCGTGCTGAAATCTGAAGAAAAAACCTTCATTAGGAAAACTTCCCCAGACCAAATGTAGTACCACCATTAACTTACCCTGTAAAACTTTTTTTCCCCTTTTTAAAAGAGATTTTTTTTTAATCTTTGCCTTGAACACTGTTACTGATGCTTAATCAGCTCAAGAAAATGTGTAGAGTAAATTTGTCCAGAAAAGAAGTCACATTAATAATGTTTAAATGATGACAGTTTTATTGCAAAGCCTTTCCATGTGTATGGTGGAGTCACAGCATCCTCTCCTGGATCCAGAGAGAAGTACATTTACATGTGTATGTTTATGTGTTTTCTGCATGTGTGGCTACTCACCTTTATATAGTATGTACGAAGTAAACAGAGAATCATCTGGTAAGTGTATTTTTATCTTTTCTACTCCCCCTTTTCATATTTTCATCTTTTTTTAGGCTTGTTCAGGGGGTCTTTAGGGGTAGATAGCAGGTCAACGGTGGATGCCACATTGAAGTGGTGTACATCATCTGAAAGCTGGAAACCTGAAGATTAATTTAAGATGAGAAGCTCAGGTCTGAGTGCCAAGTTGGTCTAGTCATAAATCAGAAATAAACATACATGAATGAATGAATTCATTCACTCATTCATAGGAAATAAATTGTGAAAGTGTATAAGAGCTTAGAGCATTATGATAGAAGTACTGTATGATTGTCGTTCCCATGTTCAATTGTGTCTCATAAGTTGTTGCAGCAGTTTTTGGGTTGATAGCATTTGTTACACAGATTTGATGCTGAATTTAACCACTACTCAGGAAATAATTAAAAAAAAAAAGATCAGAAATCCCTCCAAAGTACCACATTAAGCCATGCTGTGATTTGGGATCAAAAACTTTTGACATTTGGAGATCTCTGCAGCAATTGCATTTTTTTTTTATTTCTTTTTGGCAGGATGGATGGATGGATGGATTGATTGGGTGAACTTCTGCTCTGGAAACAGCTCAGAAACCCCCTTATTGTCAGCCCAGCTAGGAAAGCTATACATCCTCTGAATGGGTCTCTATTTTGTGGTTGTAAATTTTCATGAGACTGTGATTATCCTAGAGGTCACCAAAGGTCATTTTATTCAGTGAGGTCAAGTTTCAAGAAATGGTCTCACAGCAATGAATTGGCTTTTATGGGCTAACATCATAGTACATGAATAAAATTGGGCTCATTGGATCCACAAGAGTCTCTGCTTTACACTGATACCCAATTTATGAAATTTCAAGACTCCTTAGGGACCCCAGTATGTAGAAATATATACCATTTTAAAATAAGCAAAAATAAGACATTTGTACCGCATGCACAAAATACATGTTATGATCATAAAGTGGGCATGTCTGTAAAGGGGGGACTCATGGGTACCAATATAATCCATTTTATTCACATATCTTGAGGTCAGCTGTCAAGGGACCCCTTTGAAATGTTCCACGCCAGTTTTTCCTCTCCAAAATTTAGTATAACTTCATAGCGTTACATAGCGGTCTTTCCAACATGCTAACATGACACGATTGATATCAGTGGGTTCCTTGGGTTTTCTGTACCGTGATACCTGTACCTTCACTCTAGCTCTAAAACTGAATCTGCTTCAGCCTCTGAATAAAGTAAAGATGACCAAGGGCGCCAGCACCCTCAGAAGTGGAGGAGGTTATTCCTTATGTTGGACCTTTGAGTAATCTAGCCAGACTTAATCTTAGTAACAACATCAGTTAATTCCACTTGTCCAGTCTTACTTTCTTTCTTGCTCTTCAGTGTTGCTCTTCTTTCTTCTTTCTCAGCCTTTTAGCTCCTCAGGCTGCAGAGAGGAAGATCTCTGAGTGACCATTCCCACCATTTACCTGCCCCCTTGATTTGGGTTATAAGTGAACAGGAATCCCTTCAGCATGACGAGAGCACTTGACTATGTATTCTCCCACCAACACTGATTTCTATAGAAAATCTGTATTTAAATTCAATGTTTTGTTTGGCCATATTTGTAAAATGTATGCATTAACATACTAGAAAAGCACTCGGAGAGCGCAGACCTCCGCCAAGCACCATAGTTTCCCCCCATATGGTAATTCACTCCAAAATAAAAATCCTACATGTTTTTTAAAAATAATTTTATATCAGTGGCAAACATAGAACATATATACAAGACACAACATAAAACTTACAATACATTAGGCCAAAATGTAAGAGTACCCCCATTTTTCATATAAATTGTTATAAAATCTGCCATCTGGATCAGATCTGGATCAGCCTTTGGGATTTGATAGAAGTACACAGTGTAAATCCCTGAGTCAAATTTCATGAGCTTTGGGCAATAATTACCAGAGATATTGAGAAACAATTTTTTGGGTCCCATTTACCCCAATGTTAACGAAAATTTCAAAGTGAATCCAGGATTTCTTCCAGATCACCCCCGAAATTAAATCAGTTCTTCCTTTTTACATTTTCGACACACCCTGAAAATTTCATCAAAATCCGTCCATAAGTTTTTGAGTTATCTTGAACACAGACAAACAGACAGATAAACGCCGGCAAAAACATAACCTCCTTGACGGAGGTAAAAATGATCACTATCACATGTGATAGCCTGTTAATACTGAGGGACTGATCACTCAACAATCAGTCTGAAAAACATGAGTAATGAGCAAATATGGTGGTGATGATTAATAATGTACAATTTCAGCAAAGACTCATTTAAAATTGAAATATACTGGTACAAAAAGTAGTTTCACTCTCCCTTTGCTGTTATAGATGTTTTTGGTGTTGTAGATACCTTGGCAGAGAGGTGGACTTTAGGCTCAAAGACTATACACTGTATCATGGCTCACATCATATACTTACTGTGTCCCAAATCAGACACTGGATTGACTGAAGAATGCCATCATCCTTCAGTAGAGATGAAGGCCAAAGCGAGTCTGCTCATCCTCCCCAAACCAGACAGTCTAGCCTTACTGTGACCAAAACTAATGGCAAATTTGGCTGCTTCTCTGTAAACTTGTGAAGCTCAACGTTTCTGAGTTTCAGTCAAATAGCCGACATACTGCAAATAATACCAGTGATAAACTAGGGAGAGTTTTGTGTAGTGCTTGATAATACAGTTCAAGTTGTGACATTTCAAAGGACACGATGAGGTACTGGCAATTGTTTATGAGGTTACATATACGGCTGCAAAGAATACAATACTGTGTTATTTACAGTCCGATGAAATCAAAAGAAGGTTGCATTTTGGGCCTATTAGATTAATAATTGATTCATGTCTATCATAAAGGCTAAGTGTGAGAATTAGTGGACTTACCTGATTGTCATTAGTTGATTGGCTTGAATGGAATGATGAATATTTTTGGCACATACAGCAGTTTAGCGTGTGTTAATTGGTAAGATGCCTCTTTAACATCCTGTTCTTCATGAAGTTCACTAACTGAAGTTCTCTAATGTCATTATCAGAGTCTCTGAGGTTATCATACTGGTTCACAGTTGCTGTCTGACATAATTGAGATAGTCACTTCACCCACATGACAGTTTCGTATTGTGGAAACGAGCACGATCTGCTGACAATCTCTGGAGCCTAAAAAGGAGACAAATCTATTAATAGACGAATGAAAACAATTAACAAAATAAAACAACATCAATATGTATAACTGATCAACCTTTCAAGAAATTTTTTTTTTTCTTTCTTTTATTTGTTGTTGTATTTTGCACAGCTAGAGACCCTTTATCCCGTAAGTATATCTGAGACCTTTTGAGTCTATTACCTGTTTGAGAGACCTCTTACCACTGATTGTCTGTATTAAATCAGCAACAGTGAGTACAGCAGTGATTCACTCTTATACAATATCCTTGCTGCCTAGCAACAAAGGAGCAACGTTTCTTCTCTCTGCAGAAAGAAAGGGGAGAGAGAGAGACACAAAGAGAAAGACAACAGTTGTTGTGATAGTCTATTAATTTGCTTGACTCTAATAAGTCTTAGTTGGAGTTTGTTTGATTAAATAAATATATTTACTGATGACATTTTAGCTCTGCAAACAAATGTAATCAGTCAATACCGAATACTTGTATGCAAGAGTATTCAGTAGAACAGTATTCTGAAGTTAGGACTTCCTCAGTGGTTCAGCACCATGGAGAGTGGCAAACTCTGGACAGACATTCAGCACCATGGAGAGCGACAGTTTTACAATCCAATGCAATGCAACACCATTAACTGCAGCCTTCAAAATTGCCTCAAGTTAGATTTTTATGAGGTTAATGTCTAAAATATAGATGGGTTTAATTAAATCATAATACACATATTAATAATATTTTGCTGTTTTGTGCACAAAACACAAAGGTGAACTTTGTGATATATAGTTAAGTGGCACAATTTATTAGATAGCATGCAAAATCAGTTTTAACATGAAGTCAGTGAGGTAATGACTATCGCTCCACTGTACCAGACAGCAACAACAACTCAAAAAGAGGGGTTTTTTTATTTTCCTAAGTAATTGTACAACACGACTAGTACTGTTGTGATACCATAGCTAATAGAGATCTAAACAAACATACAAATGTTTTAATGTTTTTTTCCCTCATATCATTCCTGCATATAATATCTAATCCTGTATAAGCCCCTTCAAACATCTATTTCTCTATAGCACTAACTGTTCATGACCAGATGTGATTGACAGTATTGGCAAAATGAGCACATTATTTTGACTCATATGTTGTCAAACTGTCATTGGTGCACAGACATATGTGACATCATCTTTTTTCAAACTGAGCCCTGTCCACTTCAAACCAAGGAGAAGAGAACAGATAAAACATGAAAGAAATGTAGAGGTTTCTCATACTAAACTTTGGCAGAAATGTGTTTGTGTAGGAGCCCACTGCAGACTAAGAAACTGACAGAGAAAATAGGTTGTCAGGGCCTTTTAGAGAAAGTAAGAGTAAGTCAAAAAGCTGCTGAGTAAACAAGCACAGAAATAACCGTGGCTAATGTGTAGACATGTCAGCCTCCAGCAGGCGTCAGCCTCTCAGGACTCACTAAAGGCAAAGACAGGTGAAAAAGGCTCAAAATGCACACACACACACACACACACACACACACACACACATACACACACACACACACACACAAGATAGCTTCACAAGTTTGACATACAGCAGCAGAATGAGTAGGGGAGTTGGTGCTAACCCAATAAACAAGGTGATAATGATTTAATACACCTAATGGATACCACACAACACTGTGTGTGGGTGACAACCTCTTAACTAAGTATCCAGTAGCATCTGGTGAATTTACAGCGACTACAAACATATTTTTGTTTGTTTTATGTGCCACATAAGTGAATATTTTAAAAAAATTGCCTCTATCATATTATTATTATTGTGTCACTACAGAATTACTATAAAACAAACACATTCAGCTTCTGTTGTACTTTGTATGGGGGAGTTGCCCTGTATGTCGATACAACTTATACACAAGTACAGAATATCAGTTACTATAAACAGTGTTACAGAAGGCATCGCTTCTGACACTGAGGTTGCCAAATTTAAAAATATAATTAAAAGCCAACATTCAGTAAAGTATACACTATATTTAGAATATTACTAGCACTTGCCATGAAACAGGCCTTTCCTTCTCTTTTCTGACAGGGAACTGAACTGAAAGTGAAACTGATCGATGCTCTCTCCAAAGCCATCAGTATCAATTGACAAAAACAATATAGATATGTTTCCCTTACCGTTCAGTTCGCCATCTGAAAATAGTCTAAATATACTGCACACTTAAATGGATATCAGTTTTTTAGGTGAGCCTTTCTTTTAGGAGGCTGAAATACGTTTTTCTTCCATACCCCTCTACAGCACTGTATTGTTTTGCACCCGGGTCGGTGCTCCTGTCTTTCGGTGCTGGAGGCACGCCAACTGACATCGTCAGTAATATTATGGATAAATACCTCATATAACCCCTCTTCAAACCACCTAAACTATACCTTTAAGCATGCAAATGTACCAAATGCATGTTTAAGCTACTCTATGACCAAGTCTATCGGCTTAGTGGACCATGTTCATGGTTCAATATGAAAAGCATCTACTGCTTTGGGAGTGGATTTGGAAGTTCTTCCTCATCATAGTCAGTAGTGTTGTTATGCAAACCACAGACTGGCAATGAGCCCACCTTGTTCTTCTGCCTCCTAATGGTGTAATGCTTTCAAACCACGTCTAAGTGCCTCTTACTTTCCCTCTCTTCCTGTCTCAACATAGCATCCTCCTTCCATCACTCCTCATTTCCTCTAATTCTCCTCTCCTCTTTCCTCTACCATGACATCACCATTTTTTTCTGAAAAATTGGATTATCAGTCTGTTCTGAGGAATGTTTGAGTCTTTTCCTCTGGGGGCATCATATGTCTCCTCACCTGCTTCTTTTCACCAAATGTACATCATACCCTCTCTTCGCCTCCAGTAAATAAGTGTAAATGAAAAGACGGATGGTAAAGTGAAACCTGCGACTACCAGTTAGTGCTTGCTTCTGTTATTTCCCAGTATCCTCTCCTCCTTCCTCCCACCCAGGAAGGACTGATGCAGGAATGGATTAAAGGAGGGAGGTTGTGATGATCTCTGCTTAATTTTTTGTTTGTCTGCACGGCAGCCTGGTTCCTCTAACTGGGGCCTCCTCATCCTTATGTAATAATTTCCCAGATACCTGTGTGCACATACAGTAACATACAGATGTAGGATTTTGGGAGTGTTACTTAATAAAAGTCCAGCATAGAATAGCTGATATTGCTCCCACCTAAAATGCGAGTGGCTGTCGTCTTGATTTACATGTACAGTGCATACATGAATGACAAATTAAGGAGAAATCAACATATACTGTGTTGCTGAAAAGCTGTGGATGATGGAAGACCATTTGTACCTGTATACCAGATTTTCATCTGGTTGCATTTAGCAGTATGCAAGCCAGCAGGCTTGTCCGGCTACTCTGACCCGCAATACCCTGCACAGCAAATATAGGCTATGCACAAGAGGGTCAAAGTTCAAAGCGCAATGTTTTTGACTTTTTTTTTAATCCCGTGTGTATTTCTTAATATGCACCGTCCCTTCTCAAATAAAGCAAACTAAACTTGATGCATGTCACGTGCAACAGTATGGACTTTGTCAGGGCAGCTACAGCAAAGAGCACAGAAGCAAAGAGACGAAACGGGTGTTCTTTTTTTTAATAATAGCCACTGCCGCCATTTTGGACTGAAATGTTTACTATATCTATAATATTTTATTGTTCAACACAGGCCAAATAGAAATAATTTTGTTTTGTACGGCACTTTATAGGTGGACATTTTACTGGTGTCCCATAGTCGCTTTCAATCCAAAATGGCAGAAGTGTAGTTTCGCTGCTGGGCGCTGATGTTGCAAAGGAACGAACAATTGACTTGGCAATATACCTTCGTTGGCTACAGTGGTTAGCGCTGTCGCCTCACAGCAAGAGGGTCGCAGGTTCGATTCTGGCTTGGGACTCTTCTGTGGGGAGTTTGCATGTTCTCCCCGTGTAAGCGTGGGTTTTCTCCGGGTACTCCGGCTTCCTCCCTTCCTCCTTAAGGTTAATTGATTACCCTAAATTGCCCGTCGGTGTGGATGTGAGAGTGAATGGTTGTGTCTATATGTTTTCTGTCTCTATGTGCCCTGCGATGGACTGGCGACCTGTCCAGGGTGTACACCGCCTTCACCCAATGCCAGCTGGGATCGGCTAACGGGATAAGCGGTTGACGATGGATGGATGGATGGATGGATGGATGGCTACAGTATGCAGTAAAAGTAAACAGAAAAAGTTGGAGATTTGTAGCATAGCCCTGGTCACAATGACATATTCCTCTATTGATCTTTATCGTTTTTATTACCGACTACAAGTCAAGTTTACAGGCTAAATGTGAGGCGGTAATCCTCCATTTTATTTCTGTGCGCTTCAGATCCTGCCCTCCCTCCCTCCTCCTCCTCCGCCAGCGAACAGACAACCACGAGATCAACCGTCATAAGGCTACAGACACTGCCAGCCATGTCCTGCCTCTAAAACCAAAAAGATACTGTTTTTAGCATTTAAACGCACACGCTGAGAGCATAATTGCTTGCTTTTTTTTTAAACGAATTATTATTTTTTTCTAGAGATAAAAGCGACTTTTGTATATAATAAGGAGGAGAGAAAATGTCTTCCCTCGCGCAGGAGAGGAGCTCTGGCGTTCAGCTGGTGAGCGCGGCGCTGCTGCTGCTGCTGCTCTCGCTCTCCGGTAAGAAAGAAAACCAGCTAAACCGATCGATGCTCTGATACATTGATACGCGGATCAACAGTTCGATGGGATGATGACAGCGCCCGCAAACCGCTCCATCTGTAGGCCTTTCCCTTCATATCTGACCGTGTGTGTGCGCAGGGAGAGAGAGGGAGGGAGATAATGGGCGTAATGTGAGATAATGTCGGTTAATTGTCATTTACCCAGTTTGACAAAAGCCATCCATTAAAACCGGGTTGTTGTGGCTTTTAGCTAAACTGATTTCGGATCAGTTGTGGTGGTTTTATAATGAATAATTTCCCCCAAACCTCTCTGTTTATCCACTGATGGCAGCTAAATGAGTGCCCTGGTGCCACCACAGCCTTTAAACAGGCTTATGATGCACTATATATAAATAAATATTGGCTCAGTGTGCACACAGAATGGTGGTGTAGGCTACAGTAGTGGCTACAGATGGACAGAAATAGGCCAATAGTAAGGTGCTAACAATGTGCTGTTTGTATTTATAGACCCTGTTTTGGGTAACAGACATATAATAACCCTGCCCATGGTGTCATCAAAATAATATGGATTTATATGAACACATGTGGGAGCAGATGTGAACAGTAGGATATCCAACCCAAACCGGTTCATTATAATGTACAGATCAAAACAGGCTTCCACATGGTGTGGTCACACCCACAGCATCATCACTCCAAGTGGGGATGATCAGATAAATGCAAACAGAAACCAACTTCATCTTGTATTCTACAAGCCAGTGTTGTGGTTGAGCTTGTGTAACATACTCCCCCTTATTTCTGCTTACTTGAGATATTGAATGTTACAGTAAAGGTGCTCCTTGTCAGTGATACATGTACAACGTGCATGGATAGCACACCAGTAAAACTCAACAAATCCAAGCCGAGGCCAGGGTTATGAACCCTTGTGGGACACAGGATGTGAGGTCATTGGTCATGAAGGGAGACGTCATTCAGTGGTTATATATCAGTTAAGGAAAGGAAGTAGGGCTATACTGTCCAAGAGATATAAAAAATTTCTATATTGTGTTTATTTTGATATAGACTATAGGCATATATTTAGTCCCCTTTTTCCTGTAATTTCATTTAAAAACTGTTTTTGCACTTAAGTTCTTAAGATGAGAAAAATTCAGTAATCATTTGTCAAGTATTTCATTCACACAGTATAAACTATAGGCTTTATGTGGTTATTACATATAGACTATAATCATTGTCAAGATATTAAATGACCTATATTGTGATAGTAGATTTTAGCCATATTGCCCAGCCCTGTGAGGAAGATTATATTATTAGATATTATTAGGTTAAGTTAAAGTAATGGGGCGAGTGGCATTCCTGTTATTTGTACAGTTTCATGTAAAATCTTGTTTTCATCCACTTTCATCATTTCATTGTCATTTCAGTACCATTCTGAAATGTTTGAGAGAGAGAGGAAATCCAGAGGGCCAAGAGGACAACAGTTCAATTTTGTTTTCAAGTTGTCCTTTTGTCTTTTTGTCTCATCTAATGTTGTACTTCAATGGTTTGGAAATTACATAGGGGGAACTCACCCCAGTGTATTTTTGGATGGTGTCAGCACCCTTTGCTTTTTCAGCAATGCCAACTGAAAGTAGATACACAAAAGTTTACTGTTGCTGGGGAGCATGTTGCATCGAGATGGATGTTAAAGGAAAAATGAAAGATTACTTTATTCATCTTAATTCTTATTCACTTTGCTTTTTACTTGTCCAAATGCGAAAAAAAAAAAAACGTACATAGGATTATGACTTTAAGATACCCCACAAATCCCAAACTAAATTGTATTATATTGTCAGATACCTGAACCATGTACAGTATAGCAACAGTTAGAGACACAGAAACTTGCTTCATGTGCCGAGTACCAGATGTGGTACCAGATGTGGTACCGCACACTAAGCTTTCCCATGAATGCCACTGTTAGTAAAGAACTTAAACATTTTACCCACTGATCAAGCAATATTAAGTTGACCCCTTTCCCATAAACACACACGTTTATCACTCACTAATGCTATTTTATAGTTTTACAGCTGAAATTTTGACATGCGTTGTGTGCTGCTTTTCACCACCAAGCTAATAACAAGTTTGTCAGTATTCCTGCAGATGTCTCAGGTTGCTGCAGCTCTCACCAACATTCTTTCTGCCAATCAGTGTTTTAACTTCACCCAGTTACAGTCCCTGCAGAGAGGCACTAGAGGGCAGCAGAACACTAAAAAGAAAAGGCATTTACTGTTAATGCATTGGCATGGACTTCACTGCAGAAGCATCAAATTACCACAATTCACTGAAAACTTTAATGCAAAAACAGCATTTGTTTTTCTAAGAGAAAAAAAAGAATAAATGATACAAAGAGTAGCCTTTTAAATGTAAAGTGCCTGTCTAATAAACACGAAATCCCCAAGCAGAGCCTTTAAAAATCAAATAGAAATAAAGGAAATTTAAAAACAAATGCTGTCACAAAATATAGTTTTACATTTAGGAAGCCTAATTTTCCATTAAACTGCCTTCTTTTACCAATGATATGTTAATGAACATTAGCTTTGTTTTGGTTCTGTACATTATTTTTGCCTGAAACATTTTACATTTTTGTCACAGTCATCATGACAGTTTATTTGAATTGCAATGTCAGAGTAAACAAATTGTAATTTTATCCTTGAAACATTGTTTGTTATCCAAGTGGCATAGATCTTACAATTATATTATACCCTACAATTAATTATTAAGAAATATTCTTAATATACCCTCCCCAACAGTGGAGCAACTGACATTGTAAGATTTTAAGGAAATGTCCTGATTTTGCATCGTGACATTTGACAAGAAGTGTTGCCAAAGACCTGGCAATGTAACAAGTCCTTGGTTGTTGATAAAAGGAAAGAAAGTGACATAAAATTTCATGTCCTTTTGTACTATTTCTATTTCAATAAACTTTAAATTTACCTTTACTTTCATATTTTTCCTGCATTTAATCAGTTTGTTTTTTAATGCAGTCCTGCTGTATAAGAATGCAGGCTATCCCATGGCATCAACCATATGAGTTAAAGAAATCAATTTAGAAACAATATTTGAAAGTGTAGGAAAGCTGCTGATGTTTATGTACAAGATGTTGAAATTGAGCCAGTGTTTCTCTTCAGATTCCTGCCCAGATGCTATAAATTTGTTGAAACAGTGAAATTTAACTGATCTAAAACATGACACTAACACTACCACTATCTAAAATGTTGTCAGTATGTGTACTTGCATGTTTCTGTGTTTTTGTGTACCCAGTAAGTGTATCTCGCTGTAGACTCCATTCAAACCCTGTAAAGTTTCGGTGTACTGTATCTTAAAGCAGCCAGACTTTACGACTCAATTATAAGTGGATGTGACTGTCAATAATGCATAAGAGTGAAAGAGTGGAGGGGAGAGGAGGACGAGGAATAGAAAGTACTTTCAACTCTTAACGCCATCCGGTCAATATTTTCCATGCGTGGGATTTACTGGTAGAGTATGGGCTTGTGCACTTGGTATGCCTGCAACGTTGCAGTAAGATAAGGTCAGTAGACTGGATAATGCGTTCCTGTCTGTGCTAATATTATCACACAAAGATGCTGCAGGCTTTTTGTTTATTACTTTATAGGGTTCTGATTGCTATCCCTGTCTACTCATGACATAATGAGAGAACAGGTTCTCCGTTCCACAGGACTCTCCGGGACTTGCTGTTATGTGTTTGTTTTGAGCTGCATTGACTGCTTGCAGCTGAGCAAATAGTGCTGCAGTGTGCAGGATGCAATGTGACTTTCTCCAACGCAGGGGGCACTAGAGCTAAGTCCTGCAGTGCAAAACACAAATTAATCAAAACTTAAAGGACCAGTGTGTATATAAATGACACTTCTCTCACAACAACTGGCTCATGTTAGGGCCATTCGCATTTTGTGTTGGTTCCTCTACACGCTTAGCGCACGAGATCTCACATCCTCACTGCTAGATGTCACTAAATCCCATACATAATCCTTCAAGTAGTGGTAAAGTTGCAAATTTGTGACTTTTATGCCAGTGTCCCTCTGGTGTTGGGAGGCAAAAGCATAAAAAATGTTAATATTTGACCCAAAAACTGCTCCGTGCTTGCTGAGCGACACTGTCCCATCACCTACTTCCGTCTTCAAAATACCAAATGGTCAACTGTAACACTTATCTGACATAAGCAAGTGTGCAGATGTCAAGCAGTAGCTGAAGTGGAAAAAAAGCGAGTAAAAAATAATGCCTGGCCCACTGACAGCAGCTTGGAATCGAATAATTGTTTATACTAACAACTAATCTATGAGGGATCAGATCGGATGTTATGGTCTTACTCTTTGTGATGCCACCACCTTTAAGCCAATATTGCCCTGGGGACATGCAAGGAATTTATAAGTGCTCCCATTTAAAGTGCTTTGTAGAGGCTTTAGGGTGAACTGTAAGGAGGTGAGGTTCAGAGGCCAGACCCCCCCAAATAAGCATCAGAGCCCTCACTGAAGCTGCCAAAAGACTTTGACATATTGCTGTTTTTTCACTTTGACTCAGCACTTCTACACTGCGCACATATCCTTTCTCCTTCAGTTTATTTTGAATTAATTTATGAACATTGCTTTTTTATGGCCTTTATCATATTCTGTATACTCTCTTTGGCCCAGATGTCCAGCAAATATCGTCAGTCCTCTCCCACTCATTTTAACCTGTCGTTTACCTGTGTTCATCTCAAAAAATGACCACACAAGACCATTGTTTTGGTTTGCTTGGAAACAGTCTGAGACCACCTCTAGCAAACGGTCTCACGCCAGTTGTTTTGGTCGGCACTAGAGAGCGATTACTGTGTTCACAAATGCCCAGACGAGCCTCACCAGACACCAGAGTTTGTTGAAAACGGACTGAATGTTGTCTTGTGAAAGTGCCCTAAATACTTAACCGCAGCCCTTTGTGCCCTTTAAGCAGCTTTAAATCACTTTTGGAAGAGACCTTCAAAGGATGTATGTGGTTTTCTCAAGTTGGTCCTCAGTGGATTTCAACTCTGAAAAGCTTCATCTATGCCATCCCACAGATGCCTAATTGGATTGAAATCTGGAAACAGGAGAATTTAGGCTAAAAAAAAAAAATTACTTTTTCCTGTCTAACTCAAGGATTGTACTTTTAGGCACCCATCCTTCCTGTTGAAGTGATAAAAGTGCGTAATGATTTACAGTGTTGCTTGGAGTTGTGGTGCCTCTCTGATTCTCAGCTAGCCCTGGTGTTGATCTTTTTTTTTTCTTTTTAAATACAAATTAGAAGACTGCATTGTCGTCATTGCTACACTTGTTAAAATATAAGATGTACATTCTTTAAGGGTTTTTATACCATAAACATGTAACAACATCTTTTGGTCTGTAAATTTACTCATCAATGGGTCAGGCAGACAGTAGGGATGAACCGATACCGATACCGGACCGGATATCAGGCAGATCCCAACTCAACTAGCTGATTATAGGTGACAATGGAGCCAATCTATTAAATTAAGTTCTATGCTTACAAAGTATATACATTATAGATCGGCATTTATTTATTTTGGTAATATTATTTACACTTTAATGGTAATTTCTGTTAATTATGAAGATGTTTTTTCACCAAGTTGAAGTGTATGATATATTATTTTAAGAAATAAGAACAATTCAGTAAAATGTAAAACTTTATATCGATGTATGTATGTATGTGCTAGGAAAGTGAAGTCAGGCCTGATGTTGCCTTACACATAATAGGATGATCCCAGACACAGCGAGGCACACAGCTTATTACTTAACCACTGGTATCAGATCGGTACTCAATGTCAGCCGATACCCAAAGCCCAGGTATCGGTAGAGAGGAGTACACAGGGAAGATGATGTAACACACCTAGCTACGTTTAACCTTTTTCCTGCATTGACCTTGTGAGAGTGGGGAACAATGGAGGGGGATAGATGGCAGGGAATCTAGGGAGGGAGAACTGGAAAGTGAAGATGGAGAGTAACAGAAAAGCTGAAAAGCCGAGGGTGTAGTTGTAGGTCGGACAGATGAGGAAGCAAGAAAGAGGTGGACAAAGATGGGAGAGGAAAGAAGGAGGGGCGGAGGGAGGGAGGAGTCGTATGAGGAGTCGCTGCTCCACTGCAGTATTTCATCTGGTAGCTAGTCTCTCTGTCTCTGCATCTGCTTCTTTCTCACTAGCCACGGGACTGCTGAGTCAGCAGGAGCCTGTATCAAACTGTATTTCTCACACTGTGTATCTGTGTACTGGCTGTGGTGGCAGGCACATACATGTAAGCAGTGCTTATGTGTGTGTGTGTGTGTGTGTGTGTGTGTGTGTCTGTGCGCATGTGTCAGTGAATGTGTTAGCTGTGTGTACACATAGGTCAGTACACAGGGATGACATTGATATAGCACAGCTAGCATGCTTAGCTCACTGCTGACAATGCACACTTTGTAGGAGGTGTGTGTGTCTGTGTGTGCGTGACGTGTGTATTAGGAAGCAAGAGAGAGAGAGCAAAAAGCAGGTGCTGCGTTACACCTGACTATAGTGAAGCGTGTGTGTGCATGTGTGTGTGTAAATTATACATACCGACGATGGGTGGGAAATGTAGAAAGTGCGTGTGCGAGCGTGTGGTGCAGAGAGGCAGGCCTGTGGAGTGGTGCAGCAGCAGTGGGAAGGGTGCCAGAAACACCCGACTGCAGAGGAAAGAATGGTGCAGAGTCCCATCACACAAACACACACACACACACACACACACACACACACATTGAGAGAGAGGCACAGATTCTGTCTGGGGAGTGGAAGCCCATGCTGAGACGTTATGTTTGAAGGGTGGAGGAAACTTGAGGAAACTAAACGATACTTTAATTTTATTTCAGGTTACATTTATATGCAGTTACAGTATATGCTTTTGACTTTCATTTTATAATATTAAATTCAAGATACTTGTTAAAGCAGTCAGCACTGTCGTCTCACAGCAAGAGGGTCACAGGTACGAATCCGACTTGGGGCCCCTCTGTGTAGAGTTTGCATTTTCTCCGGTTCTCCGGCTTCCCCCCACAGTCCACAGACATGCAGGTTAATTGATGACTCTAACTAGGTGTGAATGTGAGCGTGAACGGTTGTCTGTCTCTGTGTCAGCCCTGCAATGGACTGTCCAGGGTTTACCCCGCCTTCGCCCAATGTCAGCTGGGATCGGCTCCAGCCCCCCCCCCCCCCCATGAACCCGAATGGGAAAATCAGTTGCAGATGGACGGATACCTCCTAAAGCGGCTTAGTGGAGCAGTCTGTGCATGTATATTACATAGCTTCTAGATAACTACTGTACTATTTCATGATCACAATGACAAAAAAAAAGGCTTTTGTTGTCTAAGTGTTCCATATATTATGGTATCCTGCCATTCGTCCTGATTAATCAACTGCAATGACTGTAATACCTCTGAATGCACTTCACATTAACCATACTCTGCCAATCAAGAAAATAAACAGATGCCTACATTGGTGACATTGACTACTTCCTCTTTTCATTCGGCCAAATCTGTCTATGCCAGATCATAGTGCCAAAAATCATCAGTTTCATAAAAATCCTATTGGTGATAGCTAAAAAAATATTACATTTGACTACCATCAGTCTGTTATGTTTGACTGTTAATTTAACAGTAAGACACAGTTAAGATCCACCACCCTGATTTGATTTGCATGAGTGATACCAGCCCGTTCAAAGGAGAAGGCGTATACACAATGGTGCATGGCATTTAGCTTGTATCTTGGACGCCTTTCTTACATTTGTGTGTGATTTGTATCCAAAGACCGCTTGTGGTGGGTGGGAGGGAAGATGGATGAACAAACACAGGACTTTGAACCAGGAAATCTGTGTCCAAGACCAATGTTTTGTTTTGTAAGTTACGTTAGTGATGTTTGTCACATGTTTTCTGTACTTACGTAATGTTGTTTCCATACGTATTTTACGTACTGTTTGAATCCCAACCATGACGTTTTTCCTAAGTGGTTTTGTTGCCCAAACCTAACTGCATTATTACATTACCATAGCTTTGTTGCATGACATACAAATGGCATTTGCAAAGTCTAAAATGCATTGTCATGACATACAGAATGTTCAAGTAATGTTGTGCTATTTATATGCCTTCATGTGAGACCGACTTGGTGATACGTAAATGAGAGTGCTACAGGAATGAGTCCTAAATCCCAGGAATGAGTTAGAATGTTTTTAGTTATATGCCTAAAATAAGGTCTGTGGTTAACACAAGCTTTAGAGATTTCAATGTTTTGTTCTACAATATAAAATACATCAATAAATACCCCACTCCTGATTTTTGAAGCCTTTATGCGTCTTTAAAAAGGCGGTTGCTAACAAGTGGCTAAATGAGACTATTACACATCATTTTGTTTATAGCGCTTTAGTTTTTAAACTTCTGGCGACTGCACTTTACACCAAAAATCATAAAAGTGGTGTTCATTTGTGGATTAGCTTGCTAAACAAAACATGTAAATATCAAACATTTGTATGCCACAGAGCTTATTTTCTGCAATAATCTGAAAACCCAAAGGAAAAATACCATTGGCTTTTTGCCGTGGACACCGGGGCAATGGTAACTTCCTGGTTGCCGGACAAAAACACGTCATCCCTGGAGCAATCTATAAGAGGAAGTAAATACAAATAACTTTAAAGCTGAGATTCCTGCTTCCACATGGATGTCACCTGCTGCAACATCATGAGATGACTGAAATAATGCCTTAGCAAAAATAGTAGAGTTATTGTAGAAACTTGCGTGGAAGCCAGTTTTGCTGTTTGCAGTATGTATAGTAAATGCATCTATGAAATACTGTAGAGACGTATGCTGTAGATTTAAATGGATCAAACAAACATGCTGTGAGACACCACTTTCTGTGCGCTGTCTATGCTGTTCAACAGACTTCACTGGAATTGTTAATATAGCAGGCATGTTGCTTGATCTGCAATCACTTTGCGGGACACATTTCTCCATATTTGAATCTGTTCTGTGAGTTGAGGAATTCACATCAAATGGCTGTCAGCCTGAAAGACAGCGCTCTCTAGATGGGAGCGCAGAGAAAGAGTCAGCAGTTGCATCGAACAAACACTCCTCACTACATGCTGGCAAGCTGAAACTGCTGAGGAGTTGCACTTTTTTGTTGTTCAGTGTTCTATGAAAAACCTCTGTTTATTTTCTGGTTAAACGCGGTACAGTGTACAACAAATCATCCATATGGGCTTATTTTACTGAACATAATGCTGACTTTAACACCTGTGACTAGTAACAAGCATCCTCACTGACCTCAGTTCAGCTGTTTATACCAGATTTACTTTCAGCATATGGATATTACCAGAAAAAGAAAAAATATCTTCCTATACCTAATTTTGGCATTGAATGTCCTTTTCATTTTGTATATTTACCTTCTTTATGTAAATTGAGTCAAGTCTGTTTTAATCTTTAAAGCTCAGATGTTTTATCATTGTTGGGAGGGATGTACTGATCTTTTCGGTCCTGATAGTGATACCTGGGCCTTGGGTATCAGCCTATACTGACTGACTATCGATCCGGTACCAGTGTTTATTAATAAGCTGTACTCCTTGCTATGTGGAAGTGACTGGGATCATTCTGTTATGTGTAAAGCAACATCAGGCTGCAGGTTTCTTAACTTTGTTAAACAAAATGTAACAAATAAATATAGAGATATAAACTGACAGAATTGTTATTTATCAAAATGATAAATTGTACACAAGAAACTTGGTAATAAATCTTTAAGATTATCAGGACCTTTTGAATGCAACAAACTGGTCAAAACTTGAACAGGAATTCAAACTCCAGTGTTTCATGTGTATAGCATATAAACATATAATTGAATTGAATAGATTGGCCCCATTGTCACTGATATCCGATCCAGCTCAGTATCGGCCCAATGTCCGATTCAGTATCGGAGCATCCCTAGTTGTTGGGGCTGGCATTATTTACACCGGTGTTGTTTTCATTCTCAGGTTGTTCGAGCATGGATGTGGTCATGCCCAGTAGCATTAATGCACTGAATGGAACAACTGTCAAAATCCCCTGCACATTTACTTCCTGCTACAAGATGGACCCTACCCAGTTTGTCATGAACTGGACCTACCAAGAAACACGTAATGACACAGAAGAGATGGTAAAATGGCTCATCTTTATGCTTTACATTGACAACTACAGGTGCCTACATCTTAAAAGCCTGTTATGAACTCTCTCTGTCTTTCTTTCTCTATAGTTTATGTTATACCATAAGAAAAAAGGAATGGTGCCTCTTCGTTCGGGCCGGTTTGGAGAGAGGGTCATGTTTGGCGGGAACCTGGATAAGAACGATCTGTCAGTCACCCTGTCAGATGTTCAAATCGAAGATGAGGGGATTTACAACTGCTATGTGATAAACCCCCCAGACCGCATCCACGGACATGGTGTCATAAAGCTCAATGTTGTTACTGAACGTAAGATACTAACCCAACAGCCTTTGAACATAACAGCACGGTGTTATGTATAAATACTAAACCTTACCTCAAAGATACACCACCTGGTTTTGTTTTCGCTCACAACTTCATCCCTCAAACCTCTAAATTCACCGGCAGCCTCCAAGCTTACATACACTATTCAGCACTAAACCAAAATCAGGAAGTGTATGTTCAAGGGAGAGTGCTACTGTAGAATGACATTCAGTCAAGTGTTGGCTCAATTTTGGAAAAATGTCAGATCAAGTATTACATATTTAGGCATATTACATATTTTAGGCAAGTATGTCAACAGTGCAACTTCAATTTTTAGAGCACATAAAAATCACTTTTATTAATAGTCAAAGTCAGGATTTTTAAAATTATGAAATGTTTTCCATATGACTTTTTTCACACTGCATATGTGTGTCAACTTGTTATGAGTTCATATATACCAAATACTTCTGAATACTGTTTTTTGGCATCATTTTGGCCCAGGAAAAAAGCAAGCAGTTGCATGCACAAATGGGGGAATATTAGTCATTATTTCATAAATGAAAAGGCACACTTTTGACTTTGACTTATGTGTAATTTGAAACAAAAACATCCAGTTATTTCCATTATTCGTCTACAGTTGACATGTATACCACGTCAGATTGAGCAGACAGTGTTTTTCTGTCAAAAGTTTGGCAGAGCCAGCTCCATTTCAAGCTGAAATTTGTGTCTCATGAATATGTTTTACAGTAGCTAGAAATATAGTTTAAAAACACTCAATTTGTAGGTTTGCACAGTAAGCTGTTTACAGTGTTGAGAGCTACAAATGGTCAAAATGCATTACCATATTCTGACAAAAAAAAAAAATGCTTGAAATACTTTAACAAACAGAGCCCAGAATCTCGACTTATTAATGACCTGTCTTCTAAATGGGATATACTTGTGTGTGTGTGTGTGTGTGTGTGTGTGTGTGTGTGTGTGTGTGTGTGTGTGTGTGTGTGTGTCTTCTGGAGCGTGAGGACCTACTGGTGATGAGTCAGCTTTTTACTTATTAATGACCAACAAGAGGTTGAACTTCCCTCAGCATCTCTTTCATACATACACACACCACACACACACACATATATATGCAGTATATGACCCAGGCTAACTCAGCGGCACTTTCTTTCTTTCCACTCTGTTTAATCAGCCCAGTAAAGCTTTTAGCCAGCATTGCACTTGTCTCCATCCTTTGTCTACAAACTATTTAACTCTCTCCTCTCCTCCACCCAGTTCCCCCTCCAAGGGATTCTACTATCGCAGTGGCGATTGGGGCGTCAGTGGGTGGAGCATTAGCTCTGCTGATCCTTTCCATGGTAGTTTTGAAATGTCTTCGCCGACACCGGAAACAGGAACTGATTTCAGAGGAGAAGATGGAGGAGGAGGGGAAACTGGATGCTGAAGGTGTTGCAGAGGAGGGAACCAAGTAAGAAATCTCACCAGTTATCTCAGTAAGCTTATAGTAAGCTACTCTTGTTTTAGTGGAGCACCTAGTAGTTTGTTCTACTTGCATATGCCACTTATAAAGAACATATTTCAGGCAGATGCCTCTCCCCTCCAGCATATAGCTACATGTTTACAGGCATGGTCCACTTCTGATTGGCATGCCATCACTGTGTGCTACTTATAAACACATGAATCTTACTAATATGTGCCACTGCTGTATTTATCTCTAACTGACATATATGACGTCACTGGCATCCCACTGACAGATAACATTTCTTACATTAAACATTTTTTTTAAACAAGAAAAAAAGCACTTGATATAATCTAACAAGCACTAATTGTCATGTTTGTACACCAAGAACTCTCTCATAAATTGCCATTTTTATCCAGTTTTATACCACAATTTTAAGCCACACTTTTAGATTCAGGTTGTTTGCCTATATGTGTTAACTAGGTAAAAGTTTTTATCCATCACCTGCTTAAATTGTAAGTTGTAAGTCTCTTGATCGGGGCAGGATGGGATTTTCTTCTAGCATCGGTTTATTTTAAGTATTAGGTTGTGTTTCTCATGCTATTAACATGCCCTGTGAGAACTGTCTGCTGTTCACACAGTAGCAGAAAAGTTAATAACCTCTAGAAAGATATTCATAGGCTCTCTTTACGGAGCTGCAGGACGACTACTTGCTGTCAGTTACATCGACACTGCATAATAATATTTGCAATAAATTCCTATCTGGTTTCCACACTTCTCATAGTAGAAAAACTGCTCTTTTAAAAGTCTTTAATGACATGAGGATAAATAGTGACAATAAAAAACTCAGTCCTAATACTGCTGTGACCTAAGCTTTGCATTCGGCACTGTGGATCATCAGCTCCTGCTTGAAAGGCTGGCGTGGTTCTCAGGTGGTTTGAATCGTGCCTGCATAATCTTTCGTAAGTAAATAATGTAAGTTTTATTGTCATCCTTGGAAGCTTGCTCTCCAGCAGGTACAAATTAGAGTGTGGGGTGCTGCAGGGTTCCATCCTGGGTCCTCTTTCACTTAACTTGTATATGCTTCCCCTTGGCTATATTATCAGCAAAGATAACATCAGCTGCCATAACTATGCTGATGACACGCAGCTTCTCATATCTTCACGATTTCCGACTCATAAACTCCCTAGTCAACTCTTAGGAAGAAATCAACCACTGGATCGCAGCAAACTTCCCTCAGCTAAACAGGGAGAAAAATAAGATTGGGTCTAGTGGGTACCAGATCACTAAAAACATGACCAGATTAAACACCTCGGAGTAACCTTTGATGGTCTACCCAGTGTCAAGGACCATATTAGCAGCATCACCAAGGTTGCCATTTTCCTGCTCAGAAATATTTCCTTTCTTTCCCAAACTGACTGAACTGAAAGAAACTGGTGCATGCATTTGTTATGAGCTGGCTAGATTGTGCAGTTCTCTGTTTATGGGTCTTCCAAACAAAATCTATAGATTACAATTTATCCAGGACTAAGCTGCATGAGTTCTAACCAGAACAGAAAGATCAGACTATATAACTCCAGTCCTCCAAATCCTGCATTGGTTACCTTTTGCTTTCAGAATACAATACAAAATGTCCTTGTAGTTTACAAAGCGCTGGCTGGTCTAGCGCCACAGTACATCTCAGGCATGCTGTCAGTTTGTAAACCCAGCAGATCTCTCCAGTCACAAGGTAGAAATGTCCTCCATGTGCCCAGAGCACTTTCTAAGTCTGGTGAGATGGCTTTCAATATGCATGTACCTAAGAATAGAAGAGTTTGTTCATCTTAGACATTGTGTTCTTTTAAACCCAAAGTAAAGACCTTTTCACTCAAATGTTTTCTTAAATGAACACACCGTATTTGTACAGTAAGCTTCTTTGTGTCTGTATTTTCATGCCTCCGCGCTGGTGTTAGCGTTAGCGCGGTTGAGGCATTATGCCTTCGACTGTCTGTCGTACATACGTACGTATACATACATACATCAGGTGTTTTCTCGTGAGTGCATTATCAGACATGGATGTAAACTGCAACTTGACTGGTTGGCGGAGGCATATAACCACAAGGCAGTAATTCTAGCTATGAGTATTGCATTTATGTATGTATGGATATTTCTGTTTATTTGCACATTTTTGCAGCTTATTTGTTGTTTTGTTTTTATATAAAGCACTCTGAACTGCTTTTGTATGATGTGGTACTATACAAATACATTTGAATTGAATGGAATTAACACAGTAGTTACGGTAATGTGCTGACTACAGACTTGGTAATAGAAGTCAATTGTATGGCTTGCTTTTCAAACTATGTCACATTTCCACATGTTATGCTCATTACCGTGCTAGCTTAACCACCACAAAATTATGAGTGTAAAAATCACAATTGCTTCCAGTATGTTATGGCATACTGTAAGCTATAAATGGCATTTTCATGTACATACAGCAGCAGCAAACCAATAGTCAGCAGTGGCATACTGTATGGCAAGATGAAATGTTGCTGTAAATGGTTTCTACCAATGTTTTTAAGTTTTTGAGTAACATGTGCCAGTAGAACAGCAACGATTTACCAACAGTCATCAGCGACTAGAAGAGTTGTACGTATACCAGTAAGCACTTTGTGTTCCTTTATTCAATACAAGTATGTTTTTCTCCCATATTCTTGTGTCCTTAAAGTCTAAATTCTACTACCCAGACCAAGTCGTGGGACTTAATTTCATATGTTTCTTCAGTATGGACTAGTCAATAGTTCATATCTCAAAATCAAAACACACAAACCTACTGTAAATCACGTTATGCTGGGTTGCAGTGTAATGAAATCACACAGGTTTTTAGCCTATTTTGAAATGTGTTATAGTGTAGGTTTACAACATACTGTATGTTGTATCTACTTAAGTCCTGGTATGTACAACGTTTGTCTGTCCAAACATCATTTGTACAAAGATAAAAAACACACAACTCAGACATAACCATGTCTATGGCTTAAGCCAGTGGCTCCCAGCCTGCGGTCCAGTTCTCTCTTAGGGGAACACCATGGGGTTCACCGGGATTTTTCTTTACTGAAATCATAATGACACACTTACTGGATAATGTATACAAATATGTGTATATAAAACTATCTAAAAAGATAAATTTAACAAAATATTCTGCTTGACTCCCCATTTGTTGGAGTTTAGCCTTTAAAAAACTACATTTTCACTGTGGGAGTTATATATATATATATATATATATATATATATATATATATATATATATATATATATATATATATATATATATATATATATATATATATATATATATATACCATTTCATTTTAGCTCTAACACTATTACTTCACTGTCGTTCTAAAAAAGTGTTATATTTTGTTTCTGCATTCACCTGGCGAATCCATCAAGTCATCAGCAAACTAACGAGTTCTGTTCATTAAAGAAAGTTGAACTCATTTAATACACTGAATCAGTTTATTCAAATTGAGGTTTTTGTTTGAGGATTCATAATTTATTTTGGGGTGATGACATCAAGGGGGCTCAGCTTTTCTTTGATACAAGTAAGGGGGGCTTCAAGGATAATTGTTTGGGAGCCACTGGCTTAAGCACTTAAACTCCTTCTCACCAATAATTGGATCAGAAACCTCAAACCTTCTCCCTCTATTGACTGAAAGCTAACCTGTTATCGGGGATCTCTTCACTATATCTACAGACAACCATAGCTGGGTCATCTGATTGAACCAGCGGCCTGTGGATCTCTCGACACCCAACACCTCCTCTGGTAAATGCCTGCTTGCTTGTGTCAACCAATTTGGACTGTTTTCTGTCATGAACACCATGTCTGCTGTTGTATTTGACTTGGACAGTGTGGTACCCGCCAAAGTCAAACCACAGTATGACGATGCTCTATAGCAAACAGAACTAGAACATATACCTGTTCTTAATAAATTAAGTTGGAGGTCCTGTCTGTGAAAACTTGTGGATGTGCAGTGTCCTCAAAAATGTTAAAAATAAGTATGTATGCAACATGTCTGTAAGCTTGCATGTTTCTTTGTGTGTGTCTTGCCCCAGATCTCACTTCCTGCTGGCTTTTATCTCTAGAGAATCTTATTTATTGGAGCATCTACCAAGACTATTACTAGCTTAGGTTAAATTATTGATCATTCTCTCTTCCTCTCTTTTCTTTCAGACATGTGCACCCCCTTCCTGAAGATCTATAGTAACCACTGCTTGAATCATCTTCAACTGATACTTCCATCCCTTCTGCGTGTGTGCGAGTGCGTGTGCAAGTGTGTATGTACTGAATGTGTCTGTGTGTGTGTGCGTATTTCTATATGTCTGTGTGAGATGTCTTTTTTCCTTGAAATAAACCAGGGAACACTTTTCTGCAACTTAACTGCTAAACACATATTACTTTATTCATAGCTACAAGTCAACATCAGTGGCATTAGAAGTCTATTTCATAATATGAATTGGCATTTTCATGACACACTATAGGACAGGGTAGGGCTGGGCGGTATGAACTAAAATTTATACCATAGTGTAGATTGAGGATGGAACAGTAACAATATCACAGCATCAAAATATCTAATTTTGTTATGAAGTTAAATCTCTTATTAATGAACTATTAATAACATTAAGTGGCTGTGGAGGCAGTTTTGGTTTAACTTATTATAAATCCAGTGTCTTTCATCATTGCCTTAAAGCCACGTCTGTCAGCTGCCTGTATATTGGGCACCATGTCTTAACAAGCATGCACTGTTAGTGCATGTGTACTCTGGAGAGCATTCTGAAACATTCCTCATACCTTTGGACATTTTTCTTTTTAAAACTATTGCCCACTTTACTCTGTGCAATCAACCCAATCTCACGCATATCAATAGCACGACATTACAAGGACATTCTGCATGTCATGAGGATGCATTTTATGCTTTTCGGATGTCTTTTGTATGTCACTTTTCGCGTGTCATTTGTACACGAGGCAGCAAAAATATGGTAACATCCACAGTTTTAGGCCACAAAACCACTTAGTTTTTGGGAAAACATGGTTTTGCTTATGATAAGTAAGTTTGTAAGTAAAATACATATAGAAACAGCTAATATAAGTGCAAAAAACACATGACAAATGTCACTTAGAGACACGTGGCAAACATAACTTACAAAAGACCGGTCTTGAACACCAGTCTCCTGAGTTTGTTAGACCCATCCACCTCCCCTCTTGCCCGCCATAAGCAGTCGTTCTTGCTTTTTATTCAATGTCACTAGCTCTAAGCATAGCATTTTAACACTGGTGCATTTAGATTGCACTTAATACAAGTACAGACTTCATACAAATGACACGCCAAAAGTAAGAAAGGCATTTTCATTGCACGCTAAATGCCTTGCACGTGTTTACCGTGTTTACGAGTTGGGCGCATATGAACACCCACCTCATGTCATATTCACCACCTCGTGTGGAAAGTTGCAGAAAGCTCATAGTTCGCAACTTGTGACATGTTTGTTGATGTTGTCAGAAATGGCAGAGCCCATGGAAGTTCAGTGCATAATAAGTAATATATTGTAAATTTGGTTGTATGTTGTTTTTTTTGGTAATTTTATATGTCTGAAGAAAATGTTGATATTCTCATTGTCCTCATATTTCACCTCTGCCATTATGCTTTTGGATTTCCTGTATTATGTTACCCACTTGCTAGCTTGCTAAATTGTTTGCCTCTGTGGCGTCGAGACTCGGACAGTAACGTTATTGCCGTTGCATAGCAGTGGTGTTCTCCACGACTTAACCACTTGAAAGCAAGTGTATCAAGCATATCGTGTACATGACTACCCATCTCGTAAACACAGTAAACACGACCCCATTTGATGGCACCAAGTAGGCTAGCCGTGTTTTGTGCAATTTGAAGATATAACACAAAATGATGACGATGTATAAGTGTCTGAAGTTTCCATTTACTCTCACGCACCACTCACTATAGAATAAACAATTGAATGGCTATTGTACAGGGAGTAGTGAATGAGCGAGGCGGCGATTTCGGTGAGCCAGCATGAACAATACCAGATTCCCTGCAACTGAGCACATAAATGTAATTCAGCCGTTATTCACTTCTGTGAAACAGGCAGGTGAAGCAAACTGTTTTCCAATCTCTTAATCGTTTGGTCGTGCCTCTGTCTTCGCTCTCTTTATTTATCCATCCACTTTTTGTTAGTGTACAAAAAGTGTTGTTAGTGTAAAAGGGGAGCAATAGGCTCATGTCTTTATTGGTCTGTTGGTGGCATTGTCTAAATGAACAACTGCACTGATTAACAGGCAGTGAGTTAAAGCAATGCTTTTGGAGTAAATACCGTGACTTAAAATCATTTTGTACTAATACAAACAGCGTATCCAATTTAATATAATATTTCTACTGAATGTCATGACTGGTTATACCGTCCAGCCCTATGACAGAAACGTCTGCATCCATCTAGAGGAATGATGTGTTAGTGTACCTGAATACAGGGGATCTAGTAGCAGGCAGTCTGTTATATGGTTAAAATAGTATTAGACCATAGACATAGAATACCTGTGACTGCAATAGCTGGTGCAATTATTTGCACTGCATAAGGAAAATTGTCAGCAACAGTGCTGAGCTCTCCTCTCAGACTTCTTCCCTACAATACGAATAAAGCTAGCACTGGATGACAAGTTTGTCGTTAGAGATATAAAGTGAAGTGAATTATTCTTGATTACGTGATAGCATTTTTGTCAACATCAAAAACAGTTTAAAGTGAAAAACATTTTGCACCCACAATCACATCACACAATTCATGGTGGTGTCAACCGTTATTAATAAATGTTGCACAAACAGAAGATTACTCACAGACACAGCTGTACAGTAATCCTTACCACGACCTATATCACACACAGATAAGAGCTGAGTGCCAGTTATCGTCAGTAACACAGGAAATAACACCAAATGATCCAAATTAAAATATGATATGCTTGTGTTCATGACTGAAAGAGAAACACTTACTGACAAAAACAAGTAGAATTTGTTATTTCTGGCAACTGAAGCATGTACAGTCTACTATACTGCCAAGAGTGCATGTCAAACAGTGCTTATCCAGAGGAAAATACTGAATTAATAAAGTTAGTAACTTAATTCTGTTCTGCTCAGTTTCACAGAAAACCACAGATGTGAGTCACTCTATGTAGCAATCAGGTGGCGCCATTTATCAAATATAATACCTGGATTATTATTATTATTATTATTATATATATATATATATATATATATATATATATATATATATATATACATATACATATATATACATATACTTATACATACAGTTACTTTTTATTCTATTTCTTTTTATTTGCACAAACATAAAACTTCATATCCAGATAATGAAAAAAAAATGCATGCAAATTTGATTTATAAAGTCTCAGCAGTATTTAGTTGCACATAGATGAGTTTCATCTGCCTCCTCTAAAATATCACAAAACAATTCAGCTTTCAATATTTCATATTATGAAAAGAAAAAAAAAGCTTCCATACACATAATGTGTTTTATTGTAACTTCAAGTGGATTATGTCAAACTGATGCCCTGTTTTATAGAGATTTAGAAAAAAGCTTTAAACTGAGCCATTGCACCTCAATCCAAACAAATTTTAGTGTGTATTTATTTTAAAGCAGATTAATATATAATAAAGTTATTTATTTTAATTATTAATAAGTTTTATTAGTCTCCAAAGTGATTCCTTTACCTCAACAGTGATGGTTATATATATATATATATATATATATATATAATATATATATATATATATATATATATATATATATATATATATATATATATATATATATATATAATTAGTATTATGTTGCACATCACCATCACATTTATGCCATTTATGCTAATATAATCAGTTTAGTGGAGAGCATGCAGATAGAATGGACATGAAGAAAACATATAAAGCTCACTTTAATAAAATGGTATCGTGGAATGTGGAGCTGTTGTAATGGAAACATGGCATGATGATTGTATGGTTAAAAGTGTATTTATTTGATCATGTCTTTGGTTGGAGCACCTTACATATTAAAAACATGTATTCTCTTTCTAAAACCACTGTTTAATGTCCACTTTTACATGTTGCATCATGTGAGCTTTGTTAATCTCTGAATGTTTTAACTACATGTTGTGGAATTAGGCCTGTAATGTCTCCAGCTGGTTAGCTGTGTCTTCCAGATGTTCAATTGGTGCCTCCAAATCTGGTGGCTTGACCAGTCTTTGATTCTGACATTGTTAACAAGAAAATGTATACAGGTCTGTATTTAGGCCTGTTACTTAATTATGGTTTTTATTTTTCATGATTTTATAATTATAGGTGATGTATTGCTTGATCAGTGTGGTCATTTAGCACAATCATACTGCGAAGAACAACAATAAAAAGGTAATTTATTGATATTTTTCAAATATTTAGGTAAAATGCATATAACTGCAGAGTTCTTTGGTTGGGAGAGCCCTATCTGTCACATTCCTTGGGATGCCACTGTCTGTGCGTAGTCATGCATGTTTACATTGCAGGGTTTGAGTGGTTGACCCGTAAGGTGATCACACATTAACATTTGGGGCAAATTTAGAGCCGTTTTTAACCAGGAAGGTTTTGTTGGCAATATGAAGTCATATACATTACTGTATATTGTATATACTGTATTTCTCAATCAGAAACCAACACAAATATTAATACTGTATCATGTACCATTAGACACATTTATCATTGTGCATCACTGTTTAGCATCTCCGGCCATGGGTTTGCCCTGAATAGTTGCTCTTGTACCACTTTAAATGTTAGTGAACACCAAACTAATGCTTGCACTGTGCTGCCAACAAGCAGCTGTCATTACATTAAATATTTTAAATAAAGATGAGAAAAATGTCACAGTTTTTTGTACTTTCTTGCCCATTATCTATACATCCTTCTTATCCTGTTCAAGCTGGTCAAGAAGCAAGGAGCACCACTGTGTACCACCGGCCTATCACAGGACTGACACCTATAGACGGACAACCATTTACAACTACAGGCAATTTACTGTCGTCCTCACCGCAGGTTTTTGCACTGTGGGAGAAAACCTACAAAGACATGGGGATACATGCAAATCCACACAGAAAGGCGCCAGTAAGTCCTTAGCAGGGGCCCTGCTGGCCGGTGGATCCAAACCCTTATATCAGATTTTTGACTGCTCCACAGTCATATACTTTATCTTTGACACTACAACAGCTCAGGTATTGTATGTACATGAGCAGCCTGTTCACACAAAAAGGCGTATGAATGACACAATGAAGTGCAAGGCGTTTGGTGTTGAATAAGAATGCCTTTCTTGCTTTTGGTGTGTCATTTGTACCTTGCAGTCTGTGCTGACTGTAATGCGTAAATATGCTCCACTCAGTCAGTGATGAAGAGCAAAAAGCGAGGAAGACTGCTTATGGCAGGCAATAATGCAGTGGATGGGTCCAACAAACACAAGACTTTCATCCAGGAGAGCAGTGTTTTGTATTGTAAGTAACGTTATTGAAGTTTGTGACGTGTTTTCCATACTTATGTTACTTGGTTTCCATATGTATTTTACTTCATTTACATACTTATTTTAAGCCCAACCGTGACATTTTTCCTAAAACTGAGGACATTAGTGCAGTTTTGGTGTTTGGCATACAAATGAGTAGCGAAAAGCCTAAAATGCATCCTCATGTCGTGTCGCATGTCCTTGTAATGTCATGCTATTTATACGCTTTCCCATGAGACCGGGTTGCAGTAACCAGGCTCAAACCAAGGGAAGCCAAGCAGTACTCTGATCTCATCAGGCAGGACAACCTGGAGCTGCTCCGCTGAGAATCAGTTAGAGGTGACTTTGTGAATGTAGACTATGTATTTTCAGCTTTTGCAGACAAACTATAGCCCAGACCAAAACCAGCCCTGCATGCATTTGAGTAATTGATCCATGAGTTTGAAGGATGACACCAACCCAGTGCAAGGCCATTTATAATACTATTAAACAAGATATTGTAAATCTGGAAAAGTTATCAAAGCCGTAATTGCTTTATCTTTCATTGCGACAATCGTGAGGTACTTCACCTAACAAAGCGATCTACTAGCTCTGCATTTGCATGTATTAGATTAGTGGGTGTGTTGCATTGTGGCAACAGTTGTGGTTCAACTTCTTTTCCACATGACCCTGCATTTTTTGGGGGGTCTTTTGCTGGAGCTCCTTTGCTCCTCCACTGCATCAGCCCAGTGGCCTCATTCCAATGAATGAAGGGGTCTGCGTTTTTTCACGCAGTGCTGTCGTTCGAATACGGCATAAGAAACATTTCACTGGTAATCATCTTAGTTTACAATGTGTCACTTAAAAAGCATTTACGTGCTATAGTAAACTAGGCCACTGTACAGACAATTTGAGGCACAGAGTGAGAAAATACATGTAATGCATCTTTTTTTAAGCAGTTGAATTATATGAATAGCTGAAATTAAGAATTTAAAAAAAATCGATATACTACTTTCATAGTTTGTATAGTTTTCATCCTATTAATAATCATATTCAAGAAACAACCATGGAAGTAATTATTACATTTAAAAAGTCAATAAATAATTGCAGTGCAGCCAATATTGGCCACAATATGACTAGGACACATTACATGCACTTAAATTTAGAAAATTGAATCAGATTAGAAGATTATATGAAACTTTCTTGTGGGTGTATGAAGCCAGTGAAGTAATAAGATAGTAGAAGTAGTAGAAGACATGTATGATGTGTATTTAAGTGGTCTAGTTCCAGTTCCACTGCACACACACATACACACACCAGCCCACAGACCTTGCAATCATTTTTTGAACATTTTTGTAGTTAAACCTTTTCTACACCAAGCCAGTGTCATGCCAACATCAAGCAAATCACAGCAGTTTCAAACTAACTCAGACCATGAGAGCATATACGGCTGCAAGCCTCCAACACAAAATCTCCACCTCCAAAAGGCCGGCTGCATGTTCTGCTCAGGTATGAACTGCAGACAGGCTCTTAACTTTAGACGGGACTCACCTTTTGATGGTCCCTGCTCCCCACCGACAAACAGACTGATTGACGGACAGACATAAAAATTAAAAAAAAAAAAAAAAAAATCAGTATCACAAACCGCAAGGACAAAACAGACAGGAAAAACAGAGGGAAAGGACGCCAAGAAAACAAGAGTTATAACCATGCAGCAACATTTAAAAAAGCAACAAAAGGATGAAGAAAAGGTGAAGGCAAAGAGGAAGGACAGATGAAAAGGAGAGGTAGAAAGAGGCCCGCCTCCACTCAGGATTGCTTGCTGAAATCTGCTCACTCACCGGCTGGTGCAAAGAGAGAAAGAGATAGGGAGCGGAAGGGGGAGGGGGGATAGAGCAGGTCGAAGTGAGGGGTGAGAGGAAGGTTAATCAGAGTGGGAAGTGAAAGTGGTGGGAAGATGAAGGTATGGAGAGAGAGGAGGAAGGAAGGGGTTGAGAGCTCAGTGTCTCTCAGTAGCTGTTCGGACCGGCTCAGCTGTGTGGCTTCACTGCAGTATTTCGCTGCCTTGGCCGTCCCAGAAACAGATTCTCCACTCCCTCCCCTCCTCCTCCTCCTCTCATCTCACCTCCCTCCTTTGCATCCTGTCATTTCTCCTCCCCTCGCTCCTGTTGCCCCCACACCTTCCCTCTTTTCCCCCCCCTTGAACTTCTCTTTCCTCTCACCCCTCCTGATCCCCAACACTCTCCCCTCCTCTCATCAGTGTAATGTCCTCTTCTGCTCCGCCTTCCTTTAATACACCGCATCCAAGGTCACCCTGTCCAGAGGCAGGTGTGTGTGCATGTGCTCGCATGTGACTATGTGTTGGTGCACATATGCAAAGATGTATGTGTGCATATATCACTGCATGCTTGCTTTTCACTCTCCCTGTCATATACATGTATATTTATGTATAAACCTCTGGTATCCATCGTCAGATTTTTCAAATTTCTACATGTAGCTTGTCGCATTTAGGTGTGTGTCACACTCATCTATCACTGCCCAAACACACACACACAAACCTGGAACCTGGAAATGACATCAAATACCAAGAGACAGATCACCTGACAATGTGCGCGCATGCACGTGTGCATGTGTGAGAGTTAAGGTCAAGCATCCAGGCTAAAATGCAGGAAATAAGAACTAAAGCAGTAACAAAATTCAGAAAGAAGACGGTATACATATTTGTCATTACCATTTTTATTATGTTTTCCTTTGTACTATTTTAAAGATATGTCACACATCAAATGTGAAATGCACAATAAAATTCAAATGATCATTACATTGCGAGAAGTCAAGTGCTCTGCCTATTGGATAATCACAGAACGCGCTACAACCCACGATGTGCTTTGACTCCAGGGAGCAGGAAGCGATGCCAAAACATCACACACGTACGGTGCCAACTCATCACAGAAATCAGAAAAACGTCTTGTGCAATGCCAACTCATCACAGAAATCAGTAAAATGTGTTGTGTAATGCCAAGTCATCACAGGACTGTGTTGTCTCAATTTAGAAAGGCAATTAGCTGTTCTAGTAGAAAGAAACGGTGTTGTATTTCCTGAGAGGTAATATAAGTTCTCACTGGCAGTACAGATACAGATGTGGTCACTTCATCATTGTATCCAGCTAGACATTTGTGTGAAATTGTCATTGTTGGCGTATGAACTCTTGAGTTATGGCCAAAAATGTGATTTGTGAGGTCACAGTAATCTTGACCTTTGACCACCAAAACCTAATCAGTTCTTCCTTCTGTCGATTTGTGCCAAATTTGAAGAAATTTGCTCTCCTGAGATATTATGTTCACAAGAATAGGACATGTACAGATGGACAGCCCAAAAACATAATGCAGCCATGGCTGTCGCTGCCACCATAGTTCAGCGGTATGCACAGATGTTTAGTGGCTAGCTAGGAGAGGACTGTGGGGGTTTCTTTATCAGCACTAAGTAAATACAATGTTTTTAAATGTCTGAGCATGTCATTGGTCTGTGCCTGCAGCCAGACAAGCAGCACAAAGTGGCTGTGTAGTGGATGTGCTGAGTCTCAGCTGGTTGTAGTGATTTTGTGTATGATTAGTCAGATGTATGGAGAATTCTGGTAACACACATTTTACAGGTCCGCAAATTTCACGGTAATTAGGTGATAATTAGCAAGTAACCTATTTGAAATTTCTTTGGAATTACTGCCAAATTACCCCAATATTTACCTCAAAATATGTTGAAAATTACTTTATTATAAATTTAATTATTATATGCTAAAATTGCATATAATGGCTAAAGTAGGGCCCTTAGGCCTGAGGAACGGCTGCACGCTGTTCTTCATCGGAGGTAAAAAAACAAAACTCATAGAAGACACCTCTTATCAGGGACAAATCTCACCATTGTGACTTACTGTGTACAGAAATGTAACTTGGTAGCTAATGTCATGATTCAGGGAGTTTTTTAAAGAAATTACAAATAAGTTATTTGTTATTATATTGGTTATTATTATCCATTTACCATCAGACATGGAAATAAAATATATCAATTAACTTTGTATTCTTTACCTGGAAATGTATTGAATAAATTACCAGCTATTGGGTTATAGTGGAATATAATTAATAAATAATGTTTATAATTCTGAGGTAAATATTGGGGTTATTTGGCAATAATTCCACAGAAATTTCAAATAGGTTACTTGCAAATTATGACCTAATTACTATGAAGTTCGCAGACCTGTAAAATGGTGTTAACAGAATTTTCTGTGATATTTATGGATAGACCAAGGGGTCACTTATATTCCATAGTACAGTAGGTGGTGGTGGGGTTGTACAGTTTACAGATGATGAACAGTCTCCTTTGGTGCACCTGTGCAAGTCTTGTGTATTTAAAAGCCAGTTCATCCACTGAGGTCAAACAAGATGTTTGAACTCCTCCATCATTTTAGCAGTTGCAGCAGTAAAAGTATTAAAGTGTAACACTGAAGGCTGATAGATGCAAAACATCTTGCTTGCAAATGTTAAGTCTTACTTGCACTTACACCCTTGAGTGAAACGTGAATTTGTACAGGGTCAGGCAGAAATGGGCCTTGAGTGTTGGTGATGACACTGTTGATGTGTCGCTCGATGGGCAAGGAAGTCATGAATCCTGCGAATGAGGTCAGATTGCACATTAAAGTTGTGGACTTTGGCGATCCTTCACTGCCACTATGTTGTGTGAAGGCTGAGCTGTGATTGATGAAAAAGTAGGCTGGGATTGTGTAATGTCCTGCTGGTTCCATGATTTGTAACACGGTGTATACACCTTGCAGGTAAATTAGGCATGTAAACTAGGACCGGTTTCTGAAGGTAGTTTGTGACAATTTGATTGAAAGCCACAGAGCACACGCCGAGGCCAGGTCCTATACAGTACGGTCACATTGCTGATTGTACAGGTTTTATGAACAGACGATGGAGGACAGGCTAAGCTCTGGTCCATAGACCTCAAAGGATGTTGTCTAAGCTTTTGTGCCATCGTGGCTTGCATCGGCACTATTTTGGGCAGTTGCTGGTTTGTGGTCAAATGTACCTATTCCTATAGAAGTCTGAGAAAATGAGCTAACTTCTCAATTGACTTCAGTCAGACCTCAGTGAACATTATAAACATGAGTTTATGGTCTCAATCACTAGTTTCAAATCTTCTTCAATACAGCATGATGTTCATTTCGTAAGTTATGGTCCCTTTTAGAGTCAAATAGACCATAAATCAGGGTATGCTTTAGGGCATGGCTACCTTGTGATTGACAGGTCACTACCACAGAGTTGTTTGCGTTCTTGTCCCAGGAACCTTTTCACAGTTTCACTTCATGAAAGTTAATTAAACATTTTGTTCACCTAAAAATGTCTTATTAAATGTTCAGTTGAGCTTAGCTCCACCCTCCACTTCTGGTTGCACAAAAACAAGATGGCGATGGCCAAAATGCCGAAATCAAGGCTTCAAAATGGCAGTCCACAAACCAGAGGATGACGTCACATTGACTACGTGCACTTCATATACAGTATAGCCACCAGTCTATGTGCAATACCAAAAGATTTCAATTCAATGGCGTAAACACACCTTTATAAAACAGTTTTTTTAATTCAAAAAGCCCATCCAATGTAGTGTAGAACTGAAGAGGGAAAAGGAGATAAAACATGAGTCATTTGGTAGAAAACTTACCAGAGGACAAGATCAAATCTTGCCAATACTGCTGAATCAGATGTGTAGTAGGAATATGAAATGTGAGATGCATGAAAGTGGAGACAGGAGCAAAGGATGCAGTGAAGACAGGGGAATGTGGTGTGGGTGAAGCACCCAGCCCGTGTCCGACTCTAAGTCTCTCTTGAGTAAGGCTGACTCAGCCGTACTGCGCTGGGTGCATATGTGGATGTGTGTGCATGTGGCAGCAGTTATCACCCCCTGCCTCCCCCTCGCCATCTCGCTCTACCCCCCCTCTCTCTCTCTCTCTCTCTTTTCGCCTCTGCCTCTGCAGTACCTCTCTTTGCTCATTCCTCCTTGCGCTGGCCGGGGAGACACGCGCTTGCTGCTTATCTGCTGGCTGCTGGCTCTGCTCCAGCATCCCTCCGTGCCTCTCTCGTGTGCTCTCCCCCACCCCCCCGCTCCCCTCCAGCCTATGTCTCCCCCTGAGGGGTTTGCCAGCCAGCCTGCTTCCCCGGCTGCTGCTGCTGGAGCAGTGGAGCTGTCTGACACCACGCTGCTACGCCGCTACCGCTCTGCCTCGCTTCTCCTCTCTGCCTTTCGCCTCGCACCCTCCCTCGCTGGATAATCACTACTGAGTCTGAACGAGACAGCGACAGAGGACAGGAAAGGGAGGGAGAGAGAGAGAGACAAGACAGCCCTTACTCTTCATTCAACTGCTGCATTCTTCAGATTGTCTTTACCTCTGCTTTTTCTGGCCTGCTTGGAGCGCAGCGCCGGGAACAACTGCTGGTCGAGAACTCCCTGAAGGAATTTATCCTCCTCTCTTTTTGCGCTTCCTCCCTCTGCTAATTCCTGGGACAGAGTGCAGAGGAGGAGAGAAGAGGGAGGGTCTGAGAGCAGGACTTGGGCTGCACAGCTCAGTGTCCCACCTTGCTCCAGAGGCACAAACACAAACACATTTGCATAGATTGGACACAGTTCAGGCTGACCAGACTGGCAGACAGGGACAGATTGACAGCATTCAGCACATACACATAGACAGACAAGAACACAGACAGACAGACAGGTTGTGTCATGGCGTCAGTGGACAGCACCGGTTCGAGTGTCTCTGGTCGGCTGAGATCAGGGGATCTACTTCACACCGGTCTGGCAGTTGCGCTGCTGCTCGGTGAGTTATACTTCTCTGTATGCCTTCAGCTGCCCTCTCATTCCTCACTCTACCACTGTTTCTTTACATTACACCACAACATTGCACTTCTCTACCCTCGCTTTCATGCCAGCTTGTGATTGGGTAAACCCCTCTAATTGTCAATATATTTTAACTTGTTTCTATGCCCTGTTCACCCTCCTCTTTTGCTCCTTCAGTTTCAGTGTTTTCTGAGCCGTTCTAAATGGTGGTTTACAGCTGTCACAGTCAGTCTACCGTCTTATTTTATTATCTGCTGTTCTATCGCCTCTACTTTAGCCCCCTTGTCTCATCATTCCTCTTTCCACACCTGAAGGCTAAAACGCATGGTGATGTCACAGGTGATGTTTACTTGTTGCCTTGCTGAGGGCATCAAGGTCAATAACATCCAACCCTCGGCCGATCTGAACTTGGATATTGGTGGTTGCTGCGCTGGATGAGTGACTCTTCATGCATGTACTTAATATGGTGCCTCTTTCTGGGAAAGTTAATAAAGGGGAAAGAAGAAAATATATAACTTGTGCTTCTCGGAGTACATAAAAATATTTGTTAAGGTTACAGTTCACAGCCGTGTGTGTGTGTGTGTGTGTGTTGTTGTATTACTGGTAGTGACGTAGTGGTGCAGTGGTGAGCTGTGCTTTCGCTCATACACTCCCTGTAGCCCAATAGTGCCCCCACATCCCAACATTTCCTCCTAGCTCGCAATTGTTTTGAAACTCAGCACAGTTGACCCATAAGGCACAAAAACAAGACCAGTGGGCACATGTGAGGAACTTTATTTGAGTGCTCTCCTTATCAAATTTTGATATTTCATATCATGCTGATATTTAAGTTCATTCTACAAACGAAAATCCTATGCAGAAATATTTTCTAGAAGCTATACATAACCTCAAATGAAGCTGTTTCTATTCTTTTAACTGATTATTTTCACATTATTTTCTTTATTTGGGGAATTTTTCAAGTAAATGTTAATATTCACAGTTTATGTTGTTTGATCAAGACATTATGGGAAAAAATGTTGCATTTTGGTCAAGATAAGTCGAAACAAACGACTGATCCTCTTCACAAGCATGATTTGTCAAATGGCTCCAGTAAGACCAATCCAGCGTCAGCTTATCACGCACAAAATACTTCTACATACAACAGTCACTAGATGAGGTTACTTTTTAAAGCTTAAACAGTAGTAATTAACAAAATACAATATGAGAAAAGCTTATAACGAAATGTTCCTTTTAGAAAGAGGATTGAAAATACAGGTTATGGTCATCTGGTCATACGCAGAGAAAATTATTGAACGCCATCTTGTCATTTAGGTGGAATTTTACCTGTAACATTTGACATAATGCTTTATTAAGGATAAGAGTAAGACTGTTGTGCTGAAACGTCAGTTAATGCGTTATACACACAAGAGAAAATGCAGCATGTTTTGATTTTTATTTGGATAGAATTTTGTAATCTATGAGACAAATACAAAGTTGATTATGGTATGGGATTGATTGAGCAGCACACCTCACCTCCTGTTATGTAAGGATAATGTAGAGTGAGCGAGCTGTACATGATCCCACTTACTACATGGATACTTACTTAAGACATCAATAACTTCTCAAAATTAGTCCTCCCATGTACAAGATCATGTCTGTCTGTCTAAACATAGCAGCGCTCTGCTATCAAGTCAAAACAGACCGTAGAACGCTGTACCTGACCAATCAGAATAGAGGATTCAATAAAGCCGTGTAATAACAACAGTTAGAAATGTCTATAACTTAGAAGCATTAAAGGTGAAGTGCTTGTAATTATATACCCTAATCTGTTTTCCTGTCAGACTTTCCCAAAGCATGTAACTCAATAGAATCCATATATGATCTAATAGCGTATCTGTGCAGTGTTATTAATGTGAATACCTTTTATGAAGTAGTTATCTTGGTACTATCTGGCAAACTAAGTCAAATTTGACCCTGATTAAGCTGAACAATTGAGCATTTTGTGATAAAAGCAACAAATTTGGCACAGATGTAAGTGTATGTGTTGTGAGCAGATATAGATATCAGGGTGCTGCAAATTTGGTTCTTGAGGGGCAGCCATTATGAAATTTCAAATAATAATAATATAATGCAGAAAACTGATTTTATTATTCTTCACAATTTCCAGTTTGTTCAAGCTGATTAGATCAGGTGTCACATGATCACTGACATGTTTTTTTCCCTGTTTAATTCTTTAAGGGTGCTTTTTAAAAGCTAATAACCTGAGAAAAATGTGAAAACCAGGTAAAGGGAACATGGCCACCTCAGGGTCAAACTTCACCCACTTGCCCATTATTGCTAACAGCAGGTGACCCCTTTGGACTTCAAAACAATGAAACATGACTTCGAAGTCCTCTTTGGTGCTGTGACTCATACCGAGGGCCAGATTCAGGAAGCAAGTAATCTGTATTACTTTGCTGATTATATGTAAGCCCATATTCCAGATTTTAAAATTTCTTGGGGGCATTATTTGGCAAAATTGTCCAAAAAAACCCAGTAATCATTAAACAGGCAACAAGATTTAGTTTTGAACGCTCTGTTGTTTTTGGTTGTATGGGTTAATATGGTATGGAGTTTGATGCCAGTCTGTATCTTTAGTTATTGCCCAGCTTTGTCGAATACTCAGTTCTGATTGGTCAGTCATGATGTTCTATGGTCTGTTATTTCTTTAGAGCCGACCATTGTTATGGCCACAGTTCTGATGTCCAACTCTGACCGACAGTTTTTGTGTCAAATTACTGACTTCTTAAGTAAGTGGCCATGTAATAAGTGAGATAATGTACAGCTAGTCGATCGTTGTTGGTTAAATGTCAGGGTTTATTTCACAATGACCCACTAGCAGTATACTATCCCTTACTTGTGTTGCTTCACCCTTGGGGTGTTTGCTGTTGTAATTAGTCGGTGACCTTCTTTTATTCTGTTCTTAATTGTTACGAAGTCTGTTAAATCTGATGCAGTTGTGGCAAGAATCTCATTTCAAGGGGACAGAACTAGTAGAATTGCCAGCAGACTGTTAAATGGTGTCCTAGCTGTGTATAATCATGGAATTTAACATTTCGCAAGCCAAGTAAAGGCTTGAAAAAAAAAAATCACGGGTGGATCACAGGAGCGCACTCGTATGTAGAGCTCTAAATCTGAACAATCTTTTAATCTAAAACCAATTTATGTCCCAGTGGTAGTGACTGTGGTCCCTTCCCTCCTGTCAATCATCATCCTTCCATCATTTTTTTTTCTTTTTTTTTGGTTGCCTTTCTAAAGACCTTGGACCAAACTAATTTGGTGGCAGCCATCTCGGGGTATCAATCAAATAACAATTCACAATTTGTTTTTGTTTTTGTTTTTTAGATGCTGCCATTCCAGTGACTTTTAATTCTTCCACTTTAATTAGTTAGTTAGTTAGTTAATCAATTAGTCCGCTATGTAGTGACATCATAATAAATTCCCATCCCTATTCAAGACATCAAATTTATCCCCGCTCTTGATCCCCACCTCATTTGTGGCAGCGTTGTCCACCTCTATTCTCCAATACAACAATACTTATTATCGTCTATTATTCATCTGTATTCTGCAACTCTATTTTATACAGTTATTCTTTGACATATGCACATTACACATCTGTTGAAATATCATGCCTGCATAGAGACACACTGTTAATCTTATGTAATTCTCTTATCTAATTATTTTCTAGATCCCTATAATCTTTGCCAAAAAATCACAAAGAAAAGTAACCTCTCTTAACAGATTGGCAGCAGAAAATGAAGCCAGGGAAAATAAAATGAGTAAAACCCCAGTTAAACCCAGATAGGGAATATTAGATGAAAATATGAGGATATTTAATTACTTCCAACTACTTACCTAATGTAATAATGTACACATTTGGTACAATAATCAGAGATATATGTGAAACATGACAGTAACTTGGTGTCAGGTCTGTCCCATTCAAAGCCATTGGAACTATATTATTCATTTTCAAAGTATCACTCATTGTTCACATATGCAAATGACATTACAAGGCCTCAATATAACAGACAAGACTACTTCACACACCAAATATTCTCTTCAAAAAACAAGAAAAAAAAAAATCAATCCAAAAATCAATCCAAAAATTTCAAAAATACAACTATCCCTTCAACCCTGGGCGTTAAACCACTTTCACCAGCTTCAGTCTATGATGCCATATGTTAACATAATGGATTATGCAACACATTTTGCTGTTGAAAATAAACAACAAACAGCAGGAAGAGTTGTGGTAAAACAAGCAACGAGGCAAAATAGATGCAGAGCAGCCGAGGTTCTAACCACACAGCAGTCAGTATCAGTATTGGCGTGTAAACGTGATGATTGCACCATATGTTGTTGCTAGTTTGCGTGGCTATCGTGTAACATAAGTGTGTATCTGTACATGTAAACGTGACCCTGCCTTGGCCACTGATGATTTAGTTACTTAGCTGCTGTTGTAATTCTCTGCCCTGCTGTCAGTCACTCACCTTGGAGAGGACGTCTCACTACACCTCTTCCTATCCATGCCAGTGACCCCTTCCATCACTTCCTACACTCTGCACCTCCTTCATTACCCATGCTCCCTCGTTCCTCTCCCCCTCCCCGTTCACTCCCTCCCTTCTCTTTCACCTTTACCATCTTTCCCTCTCTTCCTTGGAGAGGTAATAGTGTCCTCAATCGGTTCTCTATGGGTTCACACGGAAATACATTAACCCTTCAATCTGTGGCCTACTTAAAAAAAAAAAAAAAAAAAAACTCACCTTGACAGTCAGCCAAGGACACACACACTCACAGTCAGTTGATTTTCATCCCATCAGTGATTCAGATATTGATGTTTCCCAACTGGGATAAAAGAGATATTTGATAGTGGTGCTAAAAATATCACGCATTCCATTACTCATGTACACAAACACACACATAAGAGGTCACATACACAACATTGTACATTAATACAGTATGTGAGTGTATGGGTGTTGTCAGGACAAACTGATTTAAGAGGAAGAAGAAGGGAGCGAAGAGGAAGAGGATAGTAGAGAGAGGAGGTGTGAAATCTATTTCTAGTCACGAGGGAGGACACTCCTCTCAGATATGTAAAAGATCATCATGTTTCCAGTGCGTGTGAGCCATTTAGGAGGGAGATTCTCCCTTGTTTTCTCACTTGTTTTCCTTTGCAACATTATCCCCTCTGGAGCACTTGGTTGCAAACGGTGCTGAATGGCATTATGCCAGTACTTGCTGATAAATGACGAAAGATTATTCATGAATCCACTTAACAGAGGCAGGCCAAGGATTCAGACAAGAAGCCAGCTACTGGAAACTTTTCAAAACTTTAAGCTGCCATTGATTCCACCACCGTCCCACACGCAAAAAGAAACACAAACACATCTCTATTTATTTAGTTACAGCGTCCCTGAGGAAAACGCTCTGAGAGCAAGTAAGATAGAAATATTTTTGAAAAAAAGAGCGAGAGAGAAAGTGCCCAGTACTGCAAGGAAAAAACGAATAGTAAGAGCCCATTAAAAGAGAGCAAAACCAGAAACAGAAAAGAACAAGGAGAACCCAAATGGCCTGAGTTGAGTAGAGGAGACGAGTCGACTACAGAGACGAAGTAAAAATATCGGATGTTATAAGACAAGAGAGAAGAGGTGAGACTGAGAAGACAAAAGAGCAGATTCAGAAAAGTGAACAAAGAAAAAGTACAACCAAACCTACACCTTTAGTGTATAATCATATACTTTCTTAATTTAATGCAACATTCAGAGATTTAAAACTGGATTGCCACATGAACCTGACAGGCAACAGAAAACTGTCCCAATAAATTATTTTTAAGTCTGTTTGCACAAATATACCCAGCTTGTTTTTCTCTTGAACTATTTATGACATTGATAGACCATTTAAATCAAATCCATGCACAGCTCTGTAAATTGCTGAAATCTGGGGTTTGTTCACCACTCGTGATCATTTTTTCGCTGTTGATTACTAAATCGTCATGTACTGAATTAGCAGTGAATTTGGGGACCAAGTGGGGGATGGCTGCATTCAATACTTGCATTTACAGATTTGTGTGTGTGTATTTGACACACTGTTTCCTATATCTTTGTCATGTGGGTTTCGCCACTACGCCACTGCTTTTGGAGACCAGCGGTAGGTCCTGAGTCTATTAACCCCAATGGGAGAGGTGAACTTGAACAAAGATTATGACTCATCATTTCTCCCCATTGTCACCAAAGTAAATATTGCATCCATTTTTCACAAGCCACATATCTTCCAAATATTCTAACACTAAAATGGCATTCTTCAGATGGTGTGTACAGGTGTGTAGTTGAGATCAAAATGAAGGCTGAGTTTGGATGTGGCTCGAGCAAGGGCGCCAGGAGTAGGGAAGTGTGTGATCCCATCCCAAGATGGTTGTTAGTTTAACTATGTGTGTTGATTATTGCTCTGTTCTCTGGTTTATGCTGTATGCTGAATCTATATATTTGACAAAGAGAATAATCATAGGTTAACAAAAAGATTAAGTGCACTGTGATGCTAGCTCCACTAGTATAATATATTTCTAGATTTTTATTTATTCTTATATAGTTCTAATATCCACTGTTGCACTTGCACACCAAAATAACAGCAAAAAATGGCAAGTCATCTTCATTCAAAAGAGCAGCCTAACTGATTACAGTGTGTCCAGAGAATGCAACACCCAGAGTCCTAAAATAAACAGTGATTTCATCCAAAATGTCCAGAGGGATTCCTGTGTTTTAATGTTTTCTTTACCTTGATGTCTTCACAGAGCTGCAAAACATACAGTGCGAAATTCTTTATGTAAATGTAAAGCCTTCACAAACACATAAGCATGCATGTACTTTAACACTGTTTGCACCATGTCCAAGTGCAATGTGATCCTGAGCAGGTCAGTGTGTAGAGGAGCGTTTATAAATAGCCCCCAAGTGTGTGAGAGACACCACAGCAACAATCTGAGAATTACACCAGCTGTCATGCAAAAGCAACATACCCGGCCCGGCAGGACCCAAATATCAATACCAGATTAAAGCTGTCCCTTTTGGAAATGAAAGAGCTTGTGTGTGTTTTCTGCTTGGCAGAATGTCACATGACAGCTATCATATTTTGTATAAATTTGTTTTGATTTGGGAGAATTTCTTTCTCGCTGTTTCTTTTGGCTTGTTTGTATGTTAGTTACCCACTAAGTCTTACACACAGTTTGGTCACCTTTCTTGGTGTGCAAACAGGAGCAGTGAATGCACCGATAACACTGAATAAATGAGCAAGAATAGAGCCTTTGACAGAAGTCACAAGAATTTTTTCCAGTTTTATATCTGATAACTTAACGGACTTTACTGCAGAACAATTGAAATCTTTTGGTTGACCCATTATGTCCTGATTGAATCAGTACCTCTGTTCACCAGTAGAGGGCAGAGGGCTCTAGTGTTTGTAGGTGGTGTCGTTTGAGCTGTGGAATTTGAAAATATTTACAATATATTATAAGATATATTATAATATTATATACTCCTTTACTTCTATTTTCTTACATTTCTTTATGTTTATGTAATGTCCGAATTTTCCCCCGTGGATGAAGAAAGTATTTCTGACTTTGATTCTGATGTAGTAGATACTACAGCAGTATATATTTAAAAGCAGTCTATATGTTCAAAAAACTTCATGAATGTTTAACACTTTTTAAACTGTGATCACATTAACCATCATTCAGGTCCTGGGATTATTAGTCTTCAGATGGCCCCAAAATCCATTCTGTCCTTGGGAACATGTTTTCCACATTTCCCCCTGCTTGACCTCTGCTTCGTCCTTACTTGAACCACTGTATTACAATGGGGCTGTACCAAAAGCCATAGAGGGGGAAGGGGGAACAGGAGAACAGGGGAACAGGGGAAAGTTAACTGCTCTGAAAGGGCTGTTGTCTGACTTTGAATGAGAGGCTTTACTGGAAACAGGATAACAGATTAGGTCACAAATTCTTGCATTAGGACTTTATGACTATAGAAAGACTTGACATTCTCCTCAAGGCAAAAGTGGAAAAAAAAAAACTTGGCGGAGTCAGAGGAAGTAAACAACCCATTTAGTTGCATCAAATGGAGGTTTTAAAAGCAACGACTGCCAGCTGTCATCATCAGCTATAAACTGAGTTTGAGTTTCGACTCAAGAAATTCGTACACACTAACAATGTAGTGAACACTGTTTAAAGAGGATAAAAAACTGTCATCTCATTAGCTGTACTTACAGTAAGTAATCTACTTAACTTTGTAACACTGTGACTCATCTTTTACAGTGATCCTAGCCCAGCCCAGCGAGCCAGCATATAAACATTACTTCATAGCTTGTCATTTTTGCTCTAAAAAATGGTTTGAAAGCAAAGTAACCTGAACAAACTTCTAACCAGAGTGTGTTATTTTTTATGTGATTTTATTTTAAATCTTTGGGGTTTTTTTTATGTTCATTTCCTTTTTTTTCTTAACTTTTTCCTTTCCCCCTCGGTTCAGGTGTATGGAGTGTTGGTGGACTGGAGGTCTCAACAGGTAAAGTGTCTCAAATTGAGGCAATGAATGGCTCCACAGTCTTGCTGCCCTGCACCTACTCCTCCTGTATTGGCATCAGAAATCTCTACTTCAGCTGGCACTATAATGGCAATGGAACCATGGTCAAGGTCACACACACACACACACACACACACACACACACACACCTTTTCGGTGTTGCATGCCTTGGATACATTTTAAGTTAGAGCATGCTAATGCAGATCTTTGCACATATGGAAATACGTCTGACTGTGTATCAAAGTATATACCTGTGTGTGTGTCTAGTTATGTGATGCAGTGATTTCCATGGAAGGTGTGGAGCCCAGGGTCAGTGTGTACCATGAGCGTGTGGAGTTTGTCGGCTCCTCGAAGAGCAACAATATCTCCATCCTGCTGTGGAACATCACCTTTGAAGACGAGGGAGAGTACATCTGTTTCGCCAGGAACCCAAAAGAGAAGAACCGTAACCACAGTGCCATCTACACTCTTATAGTGGTGGACCAAAGTATGTGACATATGTGCAGCTGCATACACCTGGCACACAAAAACACCTAACTTTATATTCTAGCACCCAATTCAACTGTTTTCAGGCCATTTAATAAGCGTTATTGGTCACTATAAGCACCACAGATGTGTGTTATTAGGGGCCTACTACACCTACGGCATTGTAAAAGTGAAAGTGAATCTTAAATGCAACACCTTCTAACACATTGTAAAACTGAATGAACTTTTTTACATGAAGGTAAGAGACTTAGGTTTATGCAACGAAATTACAGCTTGTTTCTCTGCTCCATATGGATTTTCTTGCTGTCTATACTTTTTCTATACCTTATTTTGGTAATCTACCATGTGAACAGGTGATAAAACCTACTAATTGGTGGAGCAGGTCCCTACTGACCCACGTCTATGGTGCTTATAGTGGCTGGTAACACCTATTTAATGACCCGATAACAATCTAATTGACTCATTCTTCCTGCTTATAAGTCCTTGTACCTTAAGACAGATAAATAAACAAGCTGAGAGTCTTGCTGTTAGTGTCTCCTCTCACCCTTTCTTCCTCCCTCTCTCCCTCTTTTCAGTGAAGGAGGTCGACAATACTTTGACAGTTATCATTGTCTCAGTGCTGGGTGGAGTCATTGGCTTAGTTATCATCGTCATGGTGATAAAGGCCTTGGTTGTTCACTTCCTGCTGAAGGACGATGAGAAGAAGTGAGTATATCATTGATTATGGTATTAAAGGAACAGTGTGTAACATTTTGGGGGATCTATAACCAGAAATGGAACATAATATTCAGAAATATGTTTTCATTAGTGTATAATCACCTGAAACTAAGAATGGTAGTGTTTTCATTAGCTTAGAACGAGCCCTTCATATCTATATAGGGAGTGGGTCCTCTTCACAGAGTCCGCCATGTTGCTCCACTCTGTTCCTGCAGTAGTCCAGAATGGACAAACCAAACACTCTTCATGTTTTTATGTTACCTGAAGATCACCATCGTTCTCCAACATGCTTGTGAAACTGTGGTACCATAAGCCACAGAGTGCAAAACCGTGGTACCGCCAGCTGCCGTCTGACTTCTGTTGCTCCTAAAGTGGTGTTATTGTGGTAAGAATGGCTTCTGAGAGACGAACAGCATTACCACAGTTTTGCACTCGACAGTGGAGGGGTACTCAATTGGTTGCAATCTGCAACCACACCATATATGTTGTCAAATCCTACACACTACCTTTAACACAGGATACTGTGGACAAATGATAAAAAATACAGAATGCAGTTGATTATGGACACTAATAGGCTTCTTAGAAATATATTACTGACAGTATTTGCTGTCTGGATGTGGCTATCAATTACCTTTTAGATTTAAAATAAAACAACATTGAGAATGCCCAGATAATGACTAAAATATACCCTTACACATTTCATTCCAGTTATTAAACAAATAATATACACCATGACCTTCAATGACATGACTAAAGATGAACTAATCTAAATGAATTGATTTGACATTGCTTGTACTGACTAGGACTGATTTTGGATTAAGGAAATGAGAAAGCAGTTTAATTTGTAAGTCAAACTGCCATCTTAACTGGGTTAATACTACTTACACATCATAGAAATAATGTGTGACTGCAGCTAATAAACAGCAGAGAGGCCAGACTGTCTGACAGAAAAAAGAGACACAGACAGCGTCTCTGCTTTGTCACATCTATCACTATTGTTATGTCAGTGGTGAGTTGCAAAGCGGACATCTACATGTATTTATGAGATATATACAAAATGCTGCAAGAGTGGTAAGAGGCATCAGGTTCTCAGGTTTTAAATTAGTTCCTCTGAGCTTTCAATTAGCTTCTTTGATATGCGTTTCAGTAAAATCTTAATTCCAATTTGTTTCCAGCACAAGATTATTATTTGGGGCTATGAGGGTTAGACCATGTAAAATCCCTGCAGTATAGCCTTTATCGCTCCTATTTCCTCCCCCCTGTGGGTGTACATCTTAACCTTTGGTTTCTCGGTTCCCCTGCAGCAAAGAGTGCCTGGTGAGCTCCTCAGGGAATGACAACACAGAAAATGGACTTTCAGGAGCCAAAGCAGACAACAAAGGGACACCAAAGGCATGAACGAAATTGCAAAGTATGTCTGTATGTTTGTATATATGTTAGACAAATGTACACGCTCAGAGAAAAGGCTGTTATCAGTGGACTGTTTTATCTTACTAGCGGCTAACTAATACAACATGTAAATGTCTATTTTAAATCATGCTTGAGATTTGGGAGGTGTGGAATGTGCACGGGCCTGGATCACTCTCTCACCTACATGGTAGCCCAGTTGTTAGTGTGCAGCCTCTGTTATCGAATTACTGAAACCGAACACTTTCTCTACAGTAGAGCCTCAAGTAAACGTCTCTGCTTCCAATTATACAGTATATACATGTTGTTTTCATACCCTTTCATTATCTCAGAGGAATAACGTTGCACAAAGTAGATCTTCAGTTGTCCTAAGTTCTTTTTATAGACCCAGTTTCACTCAACCGCCCCCCCAAAATACAGTTAACATGGCTCAGTTGTCAACTCTACGTCAAACCTGGACCCATACAGACCTAACCAGTGGGAACAAACACACTGTGATGCCATGATGTATTGCCAAGATCTATGAACTGCCACGATGTCAACTGAAGAACAGTACAGAGTACGCAAACCTGTAAACCCAAACCAGAGGACCATTCAACCAGAGTTTTGCTCATAAAAAGCCAGTCAAAATTTGCTATTCACTTCATATAAAATGTCATTTTAACATTTAAGAATGAGGTACCCGTACCGTCTGGACGCAGTTCACATATTTTACTGTTCTTGTTAGAAACTGGCAAACCATAAGTTGGTTTGATTCTGAGGCTATTTTTTCCTGACCCTGTAGTCCTGATCATAGACTTTACATACAGATGGACGACATGACAACTCCTCAAAAGTGAAGCCAAAACATCTTGATCGCTCCCTGGCGGCTGGCAGCGTTCGGTCATAAATCTGTATAATGTCAGATTGTCGCCCCCTCCATGTTAGCAGATGGGACATAGACCTAAGAAAAAAAAAATCAAGGTTCATGTCAAATAATTTTTACCCAAAGAAGTTTTCTGTCATTATATGTAGTTCTTACAATGCTGATGTATGTTCAAATGTTCATTTTGAAGTGTTTTTCATTTTTCTGAGTTTGGTTCTAATTAGTTATGTGAGGCTATAAAAAGGGGTAAGACATCATGAGTTGTGAGTCTCTTTCGCTGACAAGCTGTGGCCGTGCTCAGCTTGTGATTGGCTCAGTCGGGTGTGTGGGTGCAACCTAGGTACCGTCCAATCACTACTCAGACGCAGACTCAGGCTCCAAATTATGTCACAATCTCAAGATGGCTGCTCCCAAATCCGAGATACTAAGACTTCACTTCTGTACAGCGGGAGGAAGTGGAGATGCGTCGTCCATCTTTATATCCAGTCTATGGTCCTGATCTGACTTTTACTACTGCCAGTGCTAGCCAACTTGCATGTTTACAGCTGGATCCAGGTTTGACACACTGCTGGGGTGTTTGGTTCATTAATGCCGACAGCAGAGTTTGGTCAACTACTGATATAGTAGTGCTATAAGGCTGACAACTGGGCTTCCTTGGGCGACTGAAAGATCCGGTTAAGCACATGTTTTTATTGTTTTGCTTTAGATTGAAACACAGGTGCCTGTTCTGCTTCTGCTCCCTCTGCTGGTGGAACGATAAAAGAAAAACACAGAAAATGTATAAAAAAAAACCAACCCTAACCCTCATCAAAGACAATCCCTAGACTCCCCAGCTCCCTATAGAAATGAATGAAATTGATCATGCTGCTTCTGACTAATAACCAATGCATTTTTAGCATGTGCGCATTTTATATAACTTCATGTAAGTGTATGTTGTCTAGCACCACAGCACAGGTACATTTCTGTGTGTCTCTGTATGGTCCCATTTAACCTTTCACATCAACCTCAATTGACTCTGTCAATGCTTGATAAGCACCACCTAACACTGCTATGACTTTTCTTACCCCTTTAACAAGGTCAGAGTGATTGCAAGGCGACTTAGAGTAATGGCCTGTGGGTATTTGTGATAAAGGAAGAGTGAAAGACATTTTAAACTTCTTTTAATACCTCTAAATGTGAATCATACAGTTGAACACCTCCTCCAGAAGTTGAAGAAGTTCTCAGTGGCACGTCAGCAGGATGTGCTGTAAGTGGGGAGAGCAACGTAATGCAATTCTCCGGATGCCAAATCACTTCCACATTTCCGCGCTTGTATGCAGACTCTAACTGGCGACCGTCCAATTCAAACTCTCTCTGATAACCATAAGAAAACACTTTTAGTCCATTGATACTGCCTTAGTAATGCAGGTAGCACAGCACTGGGACAGATCACTGAAAAAGAATGTAAAGAGTGTCAGGGAATAGATGTTAAATATTGTCCAAAAATAGTATATTTTATTTCTAAAAATGCTATCCAATATATTCATGTTATTATCAGATGAATGTGTGAATATCCCAATAGGTTGGTGGTTCACTTTTCTTTGCCTTTGTGTGACTCTACAACCAGCCAATAGTTCAAAGTTGAGATTGTATGTAGGAATTTGGGGCATTGAAGATGATAAGAAGTTTGTGTTTGGTTTCTAAATACTACTGGTGTCTTAGCCCTAAAATATTTAGATAAATACAGATTAACAAGTGTTCACAAGTTTGGAGGGAGCTGGGAGTTGTTGAGAGTAAATTAGCAAAATGAATATACAGTATATATATTATTGTATATAAATATAAATGGTAGAACATGTTCAAATCAAACAGCTTGTAACATTTTAGAAGCCACCACATTTTGTTTCAGGAAAGAAAAACAGGAAAAGCCAACAAAGTCTTCAGTATATCACTCAATCTTGTGATAAGCCAAATTAGTGAACTTATTGCTAAAAATGCCGACTGGAAGTTTGAACCCGCTCTCTATTTGACTCTCAGTACTTCCGTGAAGCTGGCAGACGTGACCTGCCACACCCTCACACATAGCTCAAATAGCTGACAGCAAACATACGCGGGAACACACACGCCTACACATGCACTCACATACTGAGAGCCACTTTTATACCAGACTGTAGTACGCTGGCCTTGCATACGAACAATACAGCACTTTACCACAGTTCAGAGTGGCCGCACAAAACAGGAAGTGGCTTCAAAGTTGTTGTTCTTTTATAATGTATTACAAGACTTAACAAAATCCGACATTTTCACGTGTTTACCTGACAAAAGCATTGTGTCTAAATGGTTTGACCATTGTCTGACAACATGTTTTCTCACTGGAACAGTGGCAAACATTTATTTCTTTTTTTTTCTAATTTTCACCTCGGTTAGCCTCTAAAACTGGAGTGCATTTTTCCTTCTTGCTTTCAATGGAAGCAATAAGACCGACATCAGATTATGCAATAACCTGTTATAAGGCACTTTATAGATGTGTCTGGACTGGCTGTGATGGCAACTCTGTCTGTCCAAGGCACTGTTCATTGTACCGATGTATGTATCTACACTGTTCTGATGTATTTCAGTTGGACTAATGCATTGACATTAGATTCATACTGTATATATGTTTGACAGAATTATCTGCTTTGGAAAACTGTAAACACGACTAACAGTGTAACTGGGACTGTGCAGTGTTAGTAGTGATACAGCATCCTTGTTGTGCTGTCAAACTGTGAATGTTACGGATATAAGGAAGCACTACATTCATACACACACACACACGGACACACACACTTGCTTCCTTGTCTAACGAGTGTCGTGCAGATCCCTCTGACAAGAGGGCACATATGGACATCCAAAGTCTTCCCACAGGGAAAAGCAATATTGTGGCGTTGATCTGTCTGTTAGTGTACTTTTCATAACTCATACTTTTAAAGGAACAGTTTGTAACATTTCGGGGTATCTACTAGCAGAAACAGAATATGATATTCATAACTATGTTTTCATGTGTATGATCACCTAAAACAGAGAATCGTTAAGTTTTCGTTAGCTTGAAATGAGCTCTTCATATCCCAATAGGGAGCGGGTCATCCTCACAGAGCCCGTCATGTTTGCTCCTCCATGTTTCTACAGTAGCCCAGAGTGGACAAACCAAACACTGGCTCTAGAGAGAGCCTTTTGCAGTGACCTCCATAAATTAGTGCTGTTATGATAAGGACGACCTCTGAGCGAAGTGAACTGCTTGGAGGAGTGAGCGGAGGGGGACTCAGCTGGTTGCAATCCGCAACCACACCACTAGATACCGCCAAATCCTACACGCTGTCCCTCTAACCCTGACATGGCATAACAAACAGACGGCTTCATGTAGGGATTGTGATGCAGAATGTGTATATTTGTGGACACAGCTCCCATTGTGCGGTCCTCATTGTTTTCTGTGATCCCTAACTTGATTTTTATGTTTTTCTGGAGTGAAGAACATTAATAATTTCAGGAGATCCTTTCTTGCTCTGCCATGAATTCATTTCCCTCATGTAAAACTACTGACAAAGTGAGAAACCTCCATATCAAATATGCCCAGTATATGAGGGGGGTGTAAGAATGATGCTCTGTTTTAATGAAGGAATGTGTAATGCTATCTGATTCAATGCAGCCTAGCTGTGTGAAACGTACTAGGGTATTGGCTGTTTTTTGTTTTTTAAATGATCTTCGTTTTCTCCCATAAGCCCCTTTGTACACCCTGACTTGTCTTGTCTTTAATATCTGTCCTGAACTTACAAACATGAGTGTTGAGGTCAGCCAACTGCTTGTATGTAGTGATTGCTGCAGTACTGAGTCTGCCCTGTACAGTGTAGGATGCTTCTCTGCAGTGGTGCAATACAGCACAGTAAATACAGTAGGACCGCCACCCAGTGGCTAACGTCCAACGCATCAAATCATCTTCCCTCTACTGGAAGTTACAATTTCAAAATGTACATTTTGATTCAGATTTCAAACGACTGCATAATGAAAAAGCTGCGTCAACTAAACTTAAAGCTAAGATTCTAATTTCATGTAAATGAGTGATAAAATCATCGCTACAATTTTCATAGTTAAAACAACATAAACATAACATAAATAATTGTTGCTAATTGTTTTAGATAATGCTATCAGTTAGATTGTTTACATGTGTACATACAGTAATTCTGATCCCTAAATACATTTTAAAAAAGGGTGACGTGTATGAATAAGTTTACACTAAATCTGTTAGGAAAAGGATACATGCGACAATTTGTACAAACATGAATCCGATATCAAATCGCTCTCATAGTGAGCATTAAATAGTTACAGATAGTCTGAGTGTTACTGTCACATTGCTCACTAAAATAACTAAAAGAGTTCTGACTGACCACTACGATTCCTCAGAGTTAGTATTGCTCTTACTGCCAGAGCGGCTGAAACTCACACTGCCAATCCAAGAGTCTCATGTCTGCTGTTGTTACTACACTATTACAATGACACACAACACTAAAGCATGTTGTACTACCATCTACTGCTGTATTAATGGCATTTCAGTACTAAATTGTAGATGGTGTTGCTCACTTCCGTATTTCTAGCAGCTGAAACTCACACTGCCAAGCCAAGAGTCTGACGTCTGCTCTCCGCTTCCCACATTCCACACAGATCAAATGATCAAACCACTATAATGTCGGTGTAGTTCAGCAGAAAAGGCAACTTTACTACGATCCTGATCCAAGGGGATGATAAATTAAACATGTTCTCGTTTTGGCACTGACAATTGTTTTCCTTTGTCAGGATTTTGAGATAATGTCAAATTATTGTTTGCAATGCCAGTGATGCATATTATAACCTACTGTGTGTTAATATTATATTACACATCTAGCAAACTGCCTCCTATAACTCTTGAAAGAGATTATTTTATAGGCCAAGGCTAGCTAGCTCCAGATTTAATTATAAGCACACAAAGGCTGACACTGACCTCTCCGTATTTCCCCCTGCATATGAAATTATTTCAACAATATTTTCTTCACATCTAGCAGCTGTTTTATTTTAATCTAAATAAGAAATTCATATCTGCACACTATAAACTAATGTTATACAAATTATAGTATTTTATAGTTAGTCGATCTTGCAGCAAATGACTATATTTTGCTTACATTGGCACAGAACATCCACAACACATGCATCCCCAGGTTTCCTCTGATTGTCCAGCTGTTTGTCTGTGTTTGTGACCATGTTGCTCATGCTCCCTCCATGACTATGCACCTCAAACTTTTGACTTGTTAAAAAGAAATACATACCGGAAATAAAATGTTGTTTGAAATTCCCTCAGCACTGTCGAGTGTCATTGTGTCTTTATCCAACTTTAGCGAACGCTTATTCGTTTCATCCAGTTCAGACAAAGAGAGCAATTGCTCAGTTTAGGGTTGATCTGATTTTTGTGTGTTTACGTTATGATGTATTGGTAAATGTATACAGTATTACTGTGATAAATGAGCTACAGAGACACAAAGAACTGGTTGATACTGATACTGTACAGTACTAATCAATATCAAACCACATAGCTTTTAAAGTCTGGGCATGTGGTGTATTAATTGAATGGGCATTGTTCTTTGATTCCTGAAATACTCATTGTGGTATAACAGTGCAAACGTTATCCAGGTTTGTAACAGCCATGCTTGTATTTACTCACATCACTTGTAAAATTAACACAATTCTTTCCATCTGCAACTTTATGGTGAAATCTGGTCTTTTGGCGAATAGTCAAGTCAATTTATATTTGTATAGCCCAAAATCACAAATCACAATTTTGTTTCAGGGGGCTTTACAATCTGCACAGGATACGAAACCCTCTGTCCTTTACAGAATGACCCTCTCATCGGATCAGGAAAAACTCCACAACTTTTAACAGGGAAAAAAGAAAAATGGAGGAAACCTCAGGAAGAGCAACAGAGGAAGGATCCCCCTTCCAGGATGGACAGACGTGCAATAGACGTCGTATGTAACAACATAATGAAAATACAACATAGACAATCCATATTATGAAAATTGATACATGTAATGTGGACAGAATTGTGTGAGAAAGTGAATCCAGAATAATCAGCTTCCTGGCGTCGCCAAACAGATAGAGCCAGTGCAACATACAATATAGACACAAACAAAAGAAAATGTCCAACAATACTTTTTCTTTGTTCTTCAGTATCTCCATTTAATGCTACAAAAGAAAAAAAAAGTTGCACAGCATCTGCAGCAATATGATATGCAACAAGTTAGTGTGGTGACACACAGCCAATTTCCAAAATAAAGGTTGCTATGATCAGATATGTTGCTATACAGCTCCCAAAAAAAACCCCAATGTTTCTAGCATGTCGGAAAATCAGTGAATAAACAACAACACAGGAATTGGTCTTTAAATGCTTCCAGTTAAATGATTTAAGCCAGATCGAGCATTTTATTTCATTCTCATCAGTTGTGGTGTCATGTCATGCATGACAGATGGCATAAATGTGGATCATCAGATATTTCAAGATGTCCCACAGATGACCCACTGCAGAGCCTAATGACATGTTAAACATCATTTAACATGAATATACGGCTTCCATGGAAATAGTCACCCAAATTCTAGCACATTTCACAAATTGATAATAGTCACTGTTACAAACTTATACCGCTGACTTCAGTTCAGTCAGTGGGTGAGATGACCTGAGCACAAAAGGATGTCTCACTGATTATTTATTTATGTATTTATTTATTTATTATTATTATTATCATTATTATTATTATTATTATTATTAGTAGTAGTAGTAGTAGTAGTAGTAGTATTATCCTGTAGTTTTAAATCATTATTTTAAATTATAATATTGCTCTATACAGCCATCTTGTGGAGGTTTTGTAGAAGTGCGCCCTGGTGGTTTCTGCTCATGGAGTCCACTGCGTTGACTTCAGTGTGCAGACACTGTGATTTCTGTCTACACACAGTTTACATGTTTTACATGGTATTTTTGTGAGGCTGCACATCGTATGCATTTCCTTCATCACGCAGCCTATGAAATAGCCTGATGAAATATGCTAGGGCTGCTTGATATTGCCATGAGGAGATGGAGCCCCAGACCCCGCCACCAAGCTGGTAAGATAGGTAACTTGATGGTTTCTGTTTGATTGACAAGAAACGCTGTTCCCGCCCGGTTTCGAACCGACGACCTTTCGCGTTATTACATTCAGTCTCTGTGGTGGTTCTTGTCACTGCGGCTGTCATATATTTTTGGCCACAAGTGTGATTTTGGTGGCGCTGTTTCCCCTGTTTGGATACAAGTAGGAGATTTATGATTTATCACGACTTTGTCATCAAACAAGAAGTCAGACTTATCAAGTGGGGATAATTTTGTTCAAGTGGTAAATTAACGCTTCTCAGCTGTATTAATGGGCAACTGTATAAACTAGTACATTAAGGTTATGTTATGTTTTAAATGTGCAGTGTATGTCAGCGTCAACAGTAGATCATTTTATTACTTTGCACGTGTGGAAGAGTTGTCAATCCAATTTGAAATTTCTCTCTTGCTGACACTGTCCCAAAGTCCTGCTTTCTTTGACCCTTTCATTGTTTTTTGTCTTTAAGAATCATATTAAGACTGAGGCCTTTATTGCCATCATTGTGAATTTCTCCACTGTGGGACTAATAAAGGAATATCCTATCTTATTGTGTATACAATGCTGTTAGCTAGTTATTAAAAATGTTGATTACTGTTAATAATTCTGTGTATAATACACAATTGTGTTTTGCTGTTTTATACTGCTATTAATGTATTATATTGTTTGACCACAGGCAGCCAAACAGTCAGTGTGTCTGTCACAACCTGAACTCCTGTCTCCTGTCTCCTGCCTCCTGCCTCCTGCCTCCTGTCTCCTGCCTCCTGTCTTCTGACTCCTGCCTCCTGCCACTCTCAACCCTCCACCTGTGACTCCCTGCCAGGAGGAGTCACTGAGCCACAGTGGGGAAGATTGTGGACGAGATCTTGGAAAAACAACATCAGAAGAAGAAGAATATGACCAGAAAGTGTTTAGCCTGTGGTCAGCCAAAGTCACAGTATTGGTGACAGCTCTTCAGTTCATTTCTTTCAAAAAAATAGTGAAGTATTTTTACTGCTCCTCAAAATACGCAGACGAAGGCCTCACAAACCCCCACATGTCTTTTGAGGACATTGCGGCTTCTCCTTTCTTTGAGCAGCAGCTGAATGCCGCCAGACGGAGGCGGACCGAGTGGAGGAAGGTGGCAGAGGAGTTGGCCAAGAGGACATCTACTGTTTCCTCCAAAGAGTTCTCCCTGTACAAGGCTCAGGATGGAGACGGAGATGACCACTCAGTCTGACAACTACTACCAGGCTGAAAGGGACACACACACATGCACACACACAACACTATATGTCGTCAGGGCTGTTTTTAAATATATAAATTAATTATTGCAATATAGTTAAATCATTAGAATGAATGTAATTGCATTGGAATAATTGCACCTTTACATGCACACCAGTGACCCCGTTACCCTGTGTATATTATGAACTATTATCATATTAAGATAAGCTCAACCTTTATTGTTCCCTAGTGGGGAAATTCGGTTGTTGCAGCGGCACAAACACAAAAATAAAATTTATAAATAGAAAAGTGAAATAAAGACATAATAAAAAGGTATAATACAAAAATAAAAATAAGAATAGAACACTAAATAGAAACTATAAGATGCTTTCAGAGACAAGACTAAAGTAATAGCAATGTGATTAATGATGCAAAAAGCAGTGTAACATATTAACATACTTTAGTACAGTATAATATGATAAATTATGATATAATATGAGATATACTGTAGTAAGGTGAAAGGTAGTAGCCTGGCAGTTTACAGGGAAGCAGCAGTGACGTTTGAGAAGCTGAAACCAGACATTGTTGATTGATTATTGTTTCAGTACTAATGTTGTAAATATGGATACACTATCTACTGTATGTGTACTTTATATTTCATATGCGGTTGATTTATTTTGTATATTGTCTCTGAGTCAGTTTTGATTGTGTTTAATTCTTCAGAATCCAGCTGTTCAATAAAATATCTGCTCTTTATTGTTGTGTTGTCGCCATCTGCTGGACTGGACCAGTGTAGCAGTGGCTGATATTATGGTGACGGTATGTTGTTTGTCCCTCCAGGCTTCCGTACTACGGTTAGATGTAAACAGGACGTGGACTAAAGTCTGGACCGGAGCTCAAAGTAATTTACCCCCGTAGTATAACGAAAGTATTGCGTCTAATTTTAACTTAGCTTGATATTTGATTCCCGAGAAGCGTTGAGTTGCGTTTAATATTAGTTTGATACTGTGTCGCTTCATTTGAATTATGCAAAAACACTGTTAGGAAATAGAGTTGTATTCTGCTGCAAAGGAGACACGTGTACAGGTATGTGTGTTTTTGGTGCGGTATATGCCAATTATATTTGTTTGGCTGGGTCTGTGTAGGCTGTGGTTTCACGTCTGAAACAACATGGTCTTTGAATATGCAAACATAAGTCATTATAACTTACTGACCGATTTATAATGCAGACAGTGGTCTTGGGGGCCTGTTACAAGACGGACACATTACAGAAAAATGTGCATTTTTCTGACAGTGACCATGACAGATGGTTGTCTTAAATAGTCACCTAAGAGTTAAGTAGTGTTGTGAAACTTTCAACATATTGGCATGTGGTAAACCAAACCTCAATCATGATTTTATGATAAATGTTTGCTCAAAAAGTTGGAAAAGCACAGGTGCTGCTGATAGCATTAACTATGGATCTGCTCTACTGAGGGTGACATTAGTGAGCCAGCATGCACAGCACCAGGACCCTGAGACTGAAGCAGCTAAGGATTTCATCTAGCATTAGTTTCATCATTTACACTGTGCTTTTCCTACTATGACATTTTAAAATGTCCTCTGTAAAAAAAAAAAACACCTTTGTTGTGAAGGAGTGATGATGATATTGTGTCACAATTGTGGCCAGAGCATAATGATTTTGTCCTATGCAGTTTAATCTATTACTGTCTGTGCTTATTGTGCCAAAACAAGTCAAAACTTTAGTTTGGAGCCCAGGTTTACCATCAAAGACATGCCAGCTACCACTTTTTTGGTTTGGGTTTTGGTATTGATTTTTTTTTTAACCTGTGCCTGTCATTTGTGTTAACATAGCCTCACTGGCCTCTGCAGAAAATGGTGCTCTCCTGCGTTCCCCCCTGTGGACATTTCCATACTTCTGTTGTCTTATTTGGATTACAGATAGAGTAAGGTAAGTGAAACAAATGCTAATGTGTATGGATCCCTTTCAAAGTGATGGGATGTATTCTTATCAAAAAGAAAACTGTTTTATTGTACTTGCTCTAAGGCAATGTGTCCAGCTCAGTTTCACGAAGGGCCACACTGAGAGTGAGAATCACATGAAGAGCCAGAAATGTTTAGTTTATTGACATG